>JBAIAA010000206.1:0-644865 GCA_037893245.1 Crossaster papposus
GTACAGTGCAGTCTAAAGGCCCAGTCCCATTGCCAATGACGCATAAATCACGCATAAATCACGCATAAATCACGCATAAAATTGGTTTGTGCGTGATTGTTCGTGGAGAAATTGGTCATTTTCTGGGGTTGTGCGTGGTCAGAATCACCGATGAATCGCGTATAAACTGCGCATGTATCACTTACAATCACTGACAAAGAACATTCCACGCACAAGCCCAAACCCGATACAATTTCTGACGTTTTGGTAAGTGATTGTAAGTGGAACATACGTGGATTGTGCGTGTTTTGTAAGTGATATGTGCGTGTTCTGTAAGTGATTCGTCAGTGATGTGCGTGCTAGGAGCCAGTTCCTGACGCACAAGCACTGACGGAACACTGACAGAACACGGACATATCACGCACCTTCCACGTCCAAACTACGTACAAACTGCGCATAAACTGCGTATAATAGCGCACGTTGTGCGTGGAAAAATTTTTGAACCGTTCAAAACCGGCGATCGCGCACAAACCCGTCTCCGCGTACAATCACTTACAAAAACTGATGCTCCACGTGTGAAACACGTGGGATTTACGCACATCACTGACGAATCACGCACGAAGAAAATTTTATGCGCAATTCATGAGTAATTCGTGCGCAAGTGCAGTGGGACTGGGCCTTTAGGTAGGATAGGGGCCTATGTAGAGTTAATAGTAATGTTCTACATGTACATGTATGTATAGCAGTCTAATAATTAGGCTATGATTTATTCCAGTACCGGTACTTACCAAGCAACATACAGATACAGATACACCGTCCATAAAATTGACATGGTTTTTCTTCTCTCATCGACTCATGGCATGCATGCTTCATTTCCCCCAACTGCAACGTAACCATCCTTCATGTACTGTACATACCCTTCCTTAAAATAATGGTCATCGCCCGCTAGCTTGCTGATAGTCCCCTCCTAAAGTTTAAATCAATATTTTCGTTGTACATGTATGTGTACATCAAGCCTACACGTACATTTGTATACGTAAGTACGTACATGCACGTTCATGTGTTCTTGTCTTGCATTACGATCGAGGATCGAAACACAAAAGAGAACAAAGGGAACAAAGGATCCTCGATCGACGGTTTGCTTGTCCGAATTCTGTCCTCGATCGACAGTGCAAGCGCAAAGCAATGGGGATTGGGTTAAGTAAAGGAAGAAAGGAAAACACAATATCGATCCTCGGTCGTTATGTGGTTCACGACTGTGTGTGTGTGCAACTTGACCGAGGTAATGGAGTCGCCATGCCGTTGCTAAGGTGGGCGGGGCTTATGGTCAAATCCGGATCGGTCCATTGTTATTGGAGATCTTGATATTGTTTGATAACCAAATTCGATAAACTCCCCATTCCAAATGTTGTCCTGAATTAGTTTAGGAACCCCTATCCCCAGATTGTCACAAACGCTAGTCAGCGCTGGGTATAGTCTTGTACAGGCGCAAGACTAGAAGTGAATGAAGTGAAAACAGGCAATGCGGAACGAGTGCTAGTGTTGGTCGTAGTGGGACAGCTAACGGAAAGTACGTGGGGAATGGGTGGTAAATTTACAGGCATCTGAACAATATTATTAAAGAAAACATATGCAGTGTAACATTTTCATTACGCAATTGTTGTTTTAAATTAATAGATTTATGTGTTTTAAATGTGAATAAAAAGCAAAACTGGTCCTAGTGTACGTTTAGTGTGGTAATTTGCCGTCCAAAAATTGACCCCCCCCCCCCCCTTTTTAAATTTCGCGGCCACTCAAAATGTGTGGCGTAAACCGAGGCAGAACTGACTGAGCCATGGCTTTCCGGGACCCCAATCGTCCGTACGGTCGGTACCTGCCGCGGCCACGCCGTCTCCCTACGTGGCGCTGGCATGGACCGACTGTTGGCAGGCCGCCTAAGGACTCTAATGTTGGGTATAACTCCCGCCTACACCCGGAAGACAGCTCGGTGGCCAGCCGTGGACATCCGACCAGGCGCACCCACGCGGGGGCGGGTCTCACTCGGTAATGATCCTTCTGCAGGTTTACCTCCGAAAACCTTGTTGCGACTTTTACTTCCTCTAAATGATCAAGTTCGATCGTCTTTCGGGCGCACGAGCGAGGCGCCGGTGGGCGCCCCGCCGCAGCAGGTCTGCCAGGATCTGCCCCTTCAGTGTAGCGCGTGTGCGGCCCTGTACATCTAAGAGCTTCATAGACCTGTTATCTCTTTTATTCCTCTAAGAAGTCAGCGCCCTACAAGAACGGCCATACACCACCACCCACAGAATCAAGATTGAGCTCTCAATCTGTCATTGTGTCCGATCCGGCTGAGTTTTTCCGTGTTGAGTCAAATTAAGCCACAGGCTCTGCTCCCGGTGGTGCCCTCCCGTCAATTCCTTTAAGTTCCAGCTTTGCAACCATACTTTCCCCGAAACCAAAGACTTTGATTTTTCGCAGACTGCCCGCCGCGTCATTGCAGTAATGCCGGCATATTGCCAGTCGGCATCGTTTTTGGTTAGAACTATAGGGCGGTATCTGATCGCCTTCGAACCTCTTTCCTTTATGAAAACATTCGTAGCAAATGCTTTTGAAGTTGGCGACGATCCAAGAATGTTACCTCTCACACCGCAGTACGAATGCCACTGTCAGTTCCCCTTAATCATTACCGCGAGTTCTAAAAATCAACAGAATAGAACTGAGGTCCTTTTCCCTTATTCCATGCTCTGTTTTTCAAGCGGCCAGACTGCTTTGAATAGTCAAATTTTGTTAAGTAAACGTTTCGGCCGCGCTAGGAACTCGGTCAAGAAAACCGGGCGGAGACCGAGAGAAAGGCCAGACGGGCAGTGGCGTGCCTTGCGGCGGACCGCCACCTTGCGCCAGACTGTGCTATATGGCCCTGTCACACCAGAGCGTTTTAGGCCAACGCGTGAGAAACGTGTTGTAATTTTGGCAACACGCTGGCAAACGCTGACCAACGCTAGCCAGCGTTAGCAACACGCTGAGCGCGTTACTCACACGCTGGGACACGCTGTAACATGCTGAGGAAAACATATTTTTTTCAACATACCTACAATTTCCAGCGTTTGCCAGCGTGTGGATGCACACGCTGGCGGCACATTGGTGGTTCGTTACTCACGCGTCGAACACGCTAGACGATCGTTATCAAGCCGCTACCCACACGCTGGCGTACGCTGGCGTACGCTGGCGACACGCTCGTTATGGCCCTGTCACACCAGAACGTTTTAGGCCAATGCATGAGTAGCGCGTTAAAAATAGTTGATACGCTGGCAATCGCTGAATTTTCACAGAAAAAGTCAAGTGGAACCGTGATTTCAGCGTGTCCATACAGGTTGATAACGGGTTCATAGCGTATGCCAGCGCGTGAGTAGCGTATGATGAACGCGCTCAGCGTGTGAGGAACTCATCACTGATTTATAGTAAAAATACGACAGCGGGTCCCCAGCGTGTGAGTAGTGGGTTGGTAACGATCGTCTAGCGCGTTTGACGCGTGAGTAACGACCTTCCTGCGCGCCGCCAGCGTGTGCAGTCACACGCTGGCAAACGCTGAACATTTTAGGTATGTTGAAAAAATGTATTTTTGCCTCAGCGTGCGACAGCGTGTTTCAGCGTGTGGGTAACGCGCTCAGCGTGTTGCGAACGCTGGCCTAGCGTTGGTCAACGTTTACCCGCGTGTTGCCAAAATTCCAACATGTTACTCACGCGTTGGCCTAAAACGTTCTGGTGTGACAGGGCCATTACTGTAGTAGCGCGTCGGCTTTTTACACAACTAATCATGTGGTCGTTGCAGTACGCTGGCGCGCGTTGGAACGCGCTACTTACGCGCTAGGCGTCGTTCATCAGTCGTCGGGCGCGTTACTAACGTGTTACTCCCGCGCTGGCGAACGCTATGAACCCGTTATCAACGCGTTATGGACACGCTGAAATCACGGTTCCACTTGACTTTTTCTGTGGAAGTTCAGCGTTTGCCAGCGTATCAACTATTTTTAACGCGCTACTCACGCGTTGGCCTAAAACGTTCTGGTGTGACAGGGCCATTACCCAGCACGATATGTGGCAGAGGGGTACCCCCTCTTATCCCTATACTTTATACGCACTCAACACTATTGTAACTAACCCAGCACCCCCCCCCCCCCCCTTGAAACCTAAAAGGAATTCCTGAGATTCCGGGAACACAATGGTCAACACAAAAGAGGGGGGGGGGGGTTATCTGCCACATATCGTGCTTCATATGGACTGTGCCGGCTGTTGGCACCAGACTTAAGTTGCCCTTCAATATATCCTCGTTAAAAGATTGTAAGTGTACTCATTCCAATTATAGGCCTCGAAGGAGTCCTGTATAACTATAGGTTTTCCCGGACAATATCGCGAAATGTGCACATAAGTTTGTAACTGGTGCATTCGTTTTCGTGCGAAATAGTATGAACGTTCACATTCCCGTTTTCTATTTAACAATTGATAAATAAATGCTAAATAAACCACTAAATTGAAGGACAAAAATCTTTATTTGCTCAGCATTTGCCACGATCGCATGATATAGCTAGATTTTACTTTATGCCCCCTAAAATTTCCAATAATGGCTGCAAGAGGGAGATACAGACAAGTCTCTGATGTTGATCGAAATCGTCTTATCGATGCCTTTGAGGCTGACGACGCGAACTACTTAGAAAATATACTGGACATCAACCACTCATGTCTTGGTGGATAGTTCATTGACGGATAGACAATTAAACTGATAAAATGATAGAGAAGTCATTTACAAAAACATATTAACCTCAATCCACCAAAATCCTCATTTTGATAAATTCCTAAGTAACCTCAATCCTGCAAATTCATCCAGCATTAGGCCTTATGACCTGGAACCTGCATTATCCTCATTCCTGCAAAATCCTGCAATTTGCAAAGAGGATTTTGAAGGATTTGAGATGGTTAGGGTTAAAATACATTTAAGTTAAAGAGCCAACATATTATTGATCAACAATACATTGATTTAATACAAGTTGTAGGCCTATCGTGAATTGTATAGCCATATATAATTGAATGCAGAATATGCGAATTTAAATTATAACAAATGAAAAAGAATATTCAATTCAGGCCGTGACACAATGATAAATCGATTTGCTGAGAAATAGATTGCACATTCTTAATAATCGGCCACGCATACCTCAAACCGAAAGCCCAATCGTGTGTTTGTAATCGTTTAAATGAAACGCTAAGCACATTCATTTATTTGAATTAAACAAAATAAAATTGAATGCTCGTTTTTGCGAAAATGAAACTCGGACATACGTCGTTCTGAAAATCAGCGCGAATTTGAATGCATATTTTACAAATGAATGTGCACATTTTGCGATATCGTCCGGGAAAACCTATATTTTTCGTCACTATACCTTCCATGTCCATCCTGAACCACGCAGCGCTTTTACGCGCTTTCTACTAATAATAGCGCTCAAACCCCTGCGGATATTTGGCCAGATCCGTAGTTATTAGCGCAAACAATCATGCGCCCAATCAGAGCCTCCGTTACAAACAGACCAAGGACATTTCCCAAACCCTGGCTTTTGATCCTTCCCCGGCTACAGTATATTGCTAACCTGTATGATTGAAGCCTGAGACGAAGACAAAGCTGGGGTTCGAAAAACAGCCAAAGGCATGCAAACCAACGCGCATTTCTATTGGTCCATTCGCTTGGACAGCTGAGGTGTTCTCACAAATGTTCATCCTCCCACGTAAATGTTTTAATTAATCGGAAAAATTGAAAGAAATTACGTACATTACGTGGAATAAAGCTTTGCTATTATATATTATACAGAATAAGAAACATAAAAGACTGAAAAGCTACGTAAACGCCAATAAAATTAAGAATAAAGGTAGAAATTGTCCTTTATACCAGAGGTGGTCGTTCATATCATGTATTGGCCAACTTGTTTAATGATTGCTGCGACAATTCAAGAGCCCGTTAAACCATCGTGGCTCAGGTTTTGGCTTGGTTTTGGCTACCTGATATGTTTAGACACTTAATTTGTATTTCTAACATGTTTAGTGGCAAAGCTCCAGGGGAATTTCCGGGGTCCTTTAATATGTTAAGCTACACACATTCCTGGACGTATCCTGAAAAATTCAGCTTGTTATGAGCTATTTCCAGGTTATAACTAAAACTCTTGGCCTATGGCCATCCAAAGTCAAAATTATGAAGGGGTGGTCAATGTTGAGATTTTGCGTAATTTGGAAAGCTTAAGTTCTTTTCTACATATTCCCATTTTTGGGGTGCGATCAAATGACAAAAAAACTCTTAAATTACACGATATTGCGTAGTGTTTGCGTAGATAGTGTGTGGATTAAAGTCTATTAGTGGTCTAATTAACACGGTGATTAAATATGCAAATTAGGACCTTGTAACTATCCCATGTTTTTGAAATTTCAATATTTTGTTGTTCATATAAAAAATTGTATGTGTGTAAAGTCATAAGAAGAAATAATGATTAGAACATAGCCGTTGCTATGCCCAACCAAACCTTACTTATCCTGTTTTGCAATCTTTTGCGATTCTACACACCATACCAGTACAGACTCCACCTTACTTCCTGGCTGTTGATGACGACGTTGGTCGAGTTGTGGTCAGTGGAGGACACACAAAGAAAGTGGATGTTGCCGACAGCAAAGGTACTACACTCGCCACCATCAAACCAACCATCAACGGTCAGCCAGTAGGGTACTGCCAGGGTGTATGCTGTGACAGCTCAGGCATCTACCTAGCAGTGTTCATTGGGTTTGGCAATGGGCATATTCACCAGTATGACCCAGATGGCAGCTTTCTTGATTGCCTTGCTCAGGGTCTGTTTGGCCAACGTGGAATCACATTCACATCAGATGGGCAGCTGGCAGTGGCTGACGGCCAATCTGTGAAGATGTATCGCAAGGTGTGATGTCATCCAACATAACAATAATGTTATAATAATGGGGGGATACTCATCTTTACTGGCAGCTGAGAAGCTGAATTGCGAAGGACGCGGCTACAACGTGATCTAGTCGATGCCATACTGACCCTACCAGCCACGGAGCACAGCCACAGATCCGTTGATTTTTTTTTATATTATTGTCCCCGTTCATCAGTCACCCGACTCGGTAAAATTAATTACTGGATATTTTTACAGATGTGATCTAAAACAGTGCTTCCGCACTATTATCAATATATAGATATTCCAACAAGAGGAAATCGAACACTGGATAAATGCTATGGAAACATTAAAAACGCCTATAAAGCTCATTCAAAAGCTGGGCTTGGTTCATCAGATCGTGATATGGTTCATTTAGTTCCAGCCTACAAGCAGAAACTGAAGCAGGAGAAACCACAAGTTATGCAGGTTAGAGAGTGGTCGAATGATGGTGCAGAGACTCTACGTGCATGCTTTGAATGTACTGACTGGAACATCCTAACCGAATCGTCCACGATTGGCATGGCTACGGAGGTCGTCACTGACTACATCAAGTTTTGCATAGACATGATCATACCGCAAAAGGAAATCAAAATTTTCCCCAACAGTAAACCATGGGTAAATAGGGATATCCTTGAACTCCTAGAAAGGAAACAACGTGCTTTCAAGACCGGAGACTTTGTGGAAAAAAAGACAATCCAGAAGGAGCTTTCTCTTCATATTCGACAGAGGAAGAAGGAATACGGCAAAAAGGTGCAGGGGAAATTTCGTCAGGGTGATCCTAAATGTGCATGGCAGGGACTGAAAACAATCACGGGATTTGGGAAGCGAAACAACCTAGTGGTTCCTTGTGAAGACCCTGCAACATTCCTGAATGATCTGAATACCTTTTATGCAAGATTTGACACTAATGACTTTACTAGTCTTCATCACGACCTAAGGGAAACTGTGGAAAAGTAAGTTTTCTCACAAACAAGTTTTGTGAAACCCATGACTTTCTGGAGCGCTGTAAAATGTATTTATCGCAAAACCCACAGGTGTTGTGTATGAAAGCTCTCCTTCTCAGGAGTTTGAAAATGCCAATATCTCGATGTTTAATTTTTTTCGACTTTACTCCCATATTGTGGTGACAGGTCACAATAGTTGAAAACTCTGAATGTTTCGCGCTTCCTGATAATTTGTTTTAGTTTAAATTCATCTAACCCAATTTATTGCAAAGCAAATTTGCTAATAACTGTACATCCAAGTTTATGCTACAAGTCATCCTCGCCTGCACCTGCAAAATCAGCTACCTCTGTAAAGTTGCTGCAATTTGTGCATTTGCACAGATCTGGACATGGTAGCTCTGCATTCAGACAAGAACACGATTGGATCTTATCTTAAAATGTTACATCTACGTAGGTTGTGATGCTTGGCACTTCAGTTACCCAAATACACCAAGCCATTCAGTTGAAAAGTTCCAAGGGAATAAATCTTTTTGCAACTCCAGAGTTACTCATCTGACGTTGCTGGCCAAGACCAAGTCATGGCAAGGACATATTTTATCGTATTTCGTATACGGTCAAATCTATACATGATAGAAACATAATAATGAATGTTAATTACATCCACTTACATGTATTTCCAGACACTCAGTGAAATTTTACAAGGGCCATTACTTTGGGACCTGCAACGAATGGGTGACAATTTGTTTCATCGAAAAAGTTTGCTTCTTCCATCATGTCTAGCATGTCCAGAAGATGGGATTTTTGGGGCTGAAACCATGTCAGCATTTAGGCGTGTTATACTTTGCAAAAGATTGTAGTACACCAGGTCGGACTTTGATTGCGGCAGGGCCCAGGCATCAGGGCATAATGCTTTGCCAATGCAGATCGTAATCGTAGGCGTAACCAGGTACGTAACGACAGGCCCACGCGTTGTGTGTATGTCCGGTGATTATTCATTTCTGCGGCAGAGCTCATATTATGAGCTCTGCCGCAGAAATTAAGCCACTCTTTGACACAGGAAGTGTATTGATCCCATCGACATTTGTGAGGGTTTTCACTGTAAATTTTGCAAGTTTGAAAAAGACTGCAGCCGATTTAAAAATAAAATGGTGGTCTTGTGTAGTTGGGAAGAGGTTCGGTCGCGAGCTGTCTACTACTATACTATGTGACTGGGCCTTTACACGCGCAGGTCTAGCGCAAAATGCAAAGATTTAACGATGTTGTATATTTGTACACACAATCTCCGCCCATAATGGCGGTTTCAGGTATGAAGAAAAGCATGCCCCGGGCAGGGCTGGGTCTGATGAGACATAGGGGGGTCCCCAGGAATAGCAACATTAATAATTTGACCTGGGGCATGGGTTTCTAGCATTTCTAGTATATTATTTCGATTTTGGGTCGATAAAATGTATATGTCAAGTTCGCCATAGGTTTGTACACACAAATAAGGGCGGTTTGAGGTATGAAGGAAAGCATGCCCCCGGCAGGGCTCGGTGTGAGGAGATAGAGGGGGTCTCCAAGAATAACAAAATAAAATTTGACCCGGGGCATGGATTTATAGTATATCATTTCGGTTTTTCTTTTATATACGTTAACACACGCGTTTCACATTTGCCCAGGGGGGGGGGGGGGGAGGGGGGGCGGAGGGGGGGCGCAACAAAGTGCGCCACCAACGTTGAAATGTATCTCATTCGTTCTTCCACGCTCATGAGCCACACATCTCACACAGTAAATACGTATAGATCGCTACCTCGAAGCGTACCATTGAAACACGTACAAATTTGCTCCGCGCTCGCTCCCCGAATTCAGTGATTCATATAGCGTCCGCAAAGGCAGGTACACAGGCACGATCTACACGAATTTGATTTGGGGCGATGTCATTTTCTGCCATTTTCGTTCGAAAACAACACGATAAAACGCAAGGGGTTCACAGGCAGATTTTTAAAAAAATTCAGTATATCACTGCTGCATCCTTTTTTAACGTATCCATGAAAAAAAATGAGTGTGTTCGAAGCACGATTTTTCACAATTTATCGATTATTATTGCCCTTTTTAGGGGAGGTATTTGTCAACGTCGTTTGAGTATTTGTGCACAATCTCCACGCGCATCAACGGTACGTCAACGCTTAATTTTTTCGACTGCTTTTTTTATTTTCAATACAATTTTTGTCATTGGATGATAAAAATTAAGGTAAATAACAACCTTTTACAACTACAAAAGACAAGATGTTAAGATTGGATGCCAAAAACTCTTTATTTTTCGCGTGAGAAAATTGTTCCCCCTATTTTGAGAATGGACGGTACGTCAGCGTTGCGCAATCACAGTCTCGAAGAACCCCCCCCCCCCTGCATTTGCCATAATAATTTGTACACATAAATCTCCACGTTCAGTGCAATCGGCATCGTGTCCACATAGTGCACACGCGAATGTCGAATAAGTAACGTTTACTGTTTTAATGTTGAACATCGTACGAGGAATAAATAACCAACTTGACGGCGCGCCGCGGTGGTCTAGTATAAGGGACTTTTCGATTTGCACGTTTACTAGTAGACTGCGACGTATGCGGTCACAAGTAGACTGCGACGTATGCGGCACGCTAAATGTTGTACCTTACCTTTTCGATTTCTACGACTACGACTACGCTCACTCAGTGACGTCATGCCTTATCATGCGCGCGCTATGCACACTACGTCGTCACAGTTTTCCAACGACGGCAAAACAAGGTTGAACGCGTTCGAGAATTCTGCTACGAACGACGAGTTCGTCGATGCGCATGCGCACTGCTTCACAAATGACCGCATACGTCGCAGTCTACTAGTAAACGTGCAAATCGAAAAGTCCCTATAGACACGACAGAACCACGTGAAATGATATAAAATAGGCCGTAGGGTACCAGCCCGTGTACCCTGCTTTTAGTAATTTAGGGGTTTATCGTTGCGGGACTCGGCCCTTGTGTTCATTGTGTGGCGTGTATTCGTCGCGAGCGGGAATTTATTATTCACGTTGCGTGGCTTTTATTTTTGAGGAGCGTTGCTTTGATTCATCGATGCCTAACTTTTGTTATTGCTGATTGAGTTTAAATTTGTTGTGGCAAAACTTTATCGTTGGGATTTGTCGCGGGGATTTGTTAATTTCAACGGCATGTTTTTTAGTTTTTGTAATTCAGACTAATTCTTTATTTGTTAATTTCTTGTAATTTGTTTTGGCGTTTAATTTTGTGTTGGAGTTCTCAATTTTATTTTGTTGCATTGTTATTGTTATTTGGAGCTTATTGTTAATTTGTTTGCATTTTATTTTAATTTTATTTTTGCTTTACTTTAATTTTGCGGTTGTCTTTGTTTGCCCTAATGGCCGCCCATAGTCTGATAGTCGGACGATATGTCAGCCGGGTGGCGCATTAATAATTTACATTCAGACTTTGTAGACTGTTTCGTCGATTTCTCATCGGGGAATTTCCCTTTTTATATTAGTCACCCGCTCGTTAAATATTAGCCAGTAAAATTATAGGTGGGAGCGAATTGTATACTCACTTTCAATAAAGTGTACCACTGTAAGAAAGATTATAAAAACTGGCTATATATTTACACTGTCTGTCTGAATAATCTGCCGTTATAACAGTATAGGCGAAAGTCGTTCCATAGCAAGAATATGAATCAGTCTGATTCTTGTTTCTAGATCACAGATAACACATTTCGGCGCCGAATTCCGGATACATGTTTTTTTACGGAGGGAGTATAAAGGTAAGACTAGTCGTTTGTATGGCAGTACTGAAGTATCAGTCCACGTATGAGTTGGTGAACAAAACTTGTTCAAACAATAATGAAATGTATTACAAACATAATATGCGGTATTTCAGCTAGCCGTGAACACAAGGCTTTGCTGTGGGCCTATCTGCAACGTATACATGTTGTCACTAGTGCGGGCTGCATTGTACATGTGCTGTACATGCTGTACATTGTACATGCCCAGCTAGCAAAACAATTGGGACCCAGTTGGGTAACAATTGGGGCCCAGTTGGGAAAATTGACTGGGACCCTATAAGGTTGTTTCACGTTCCAGTTGCGCATGCTCAGTAGAGCGCCCTCTGTAGGCCTACTACATGTAGGAAGAGGGGAACACCCATATAAACACGCTATCATCCGGGTAAGTTGGGTACCCCTTTTTGCGCTTAATCCAAGATGGCCGCGGAACGTGAAACAACCTTATTGGGCAAACTGGGATTCGAATGAGGCCCAACTGGTAGGCAATCTGGGCAAAATTGGGATTTACCCGGGTATGCACCTTGAAACAATATAGATGGCACACACATCTTCATATTGAAAATATATACACAATTTACATGTACATGTACATGTACACTTTACATGTGATTTACTCATTACATGAGATTTGTGCCTTTCAGTACATAACAAGAACTAGAAGAAAAAAAAGGCAATTCCAGCAGCTGATGGAAATGTGTAGTTATCATACACAGATACAAATGTAGCTCTAAACACATAGCTGGCGTGTAACAGAATGCCGTTTAATGCGTTGTATGGATATATCAGAACACAACATCATGAATACTAGAAAAGACCACACGAACAAAATGTGCGTACAGTGCTTGGATTATTATAGTTCCCAATGCGATGTGTAAACCCAAAAACAGTCCTCCCACACTGACACGTTTTCTGGCCTGTCCAAACAGGACAGCAATCGGCCGGACACATCTATGATCTTCAAGAGTTCCCCGGCACCTCCAAATTGTGAACTATAGCAGTCATCATATACAAGTACAGCCATTTCCTCCTGTAGGGATCCATTTAATCCAGTGAACCCGCCTCTGTCGATAGTTTTGCTGACGGAGGGCATTTGCGTGTATGTTATAATTCCTTCCATGTTTCTTTAATAATGCTTTCTGCATACAATATTATGTTGGTGCTGCAGCAGTGATACGGGAGCTGCTTGGGCAAAATTAAATAATGTAAAAATTATATAGTTTGTGACTTAATTATTAAAAATAGATATATTTGTTTGATTATTTCCTTATAAAATGCAATTCATAGAATGTGAAATATATCCTTAAGGGTCACATTACCACCACCAGACTGGGTCCCATCACTTTGAAATCAGTTGAGAAGATGCGAGCACAAGTTGCCCAAGTTGCCCAACTTGTGCCCTGGTGCAGGGTCCCAGTCACAACAAAATGGCCCAGATTTGCCCAGTTCGTGCCCACTTGGGACCCATTTGTGAAAACTGGGACCCATTTGGCCCAGTTAAAACCCAACTGGGTCTCAATTGTTTTGCTAGCTTGGTGTGTCCTGTACACCCATGATCGAGTCTAGACAGCCTTGACGTGTTAGTATACTTTCTAGTTTTCTTGTTATGTTAATAAAATGCGCTGCTTTCAAACCACGGGATCTGATTGGATTTTGATTGCATTTGGATAGCATTTGGATAGCATTTGCAAATTCTAAGAAGCTGATTGAACATTCTGAAATGCGATAATTCAGGAGTATGATGCAAACCAACAGTTGGTGATCTGTGATTGGCCATTGAGAAATATACATATCAATTTGTAATGATGATTCGCGAAGCATAGTAAAGAAAAACATAAAACTCGGAATTACCAACGCGTCAATGCTGTGAAGCATAATGGTGCATCCAGTCGTAAGAAATCAGCGCACGATTTCCTGAATGTGCACTGAATTTAGTATATTGATAGTTCATTTTAGCGCGAATTTGAATGCACACCCGCAATCATGTTTTCCTTTTAATTTATCAACATTCAATTTCGCTAAATGTGCAGCCGATTTTCTACGCATTTGTATGCCTGGTCAAGCATTGGAATACATTTATGTGTTATCGAAAGCAACATTATGGGGAATTAAACTAGGTGGTCTCGTCTTTGAAACTACAAAATAAATGCTATATCAAACCCCTAAGTTGAAAAAAATAATCTTTATTTGCTCAGCATTTGCCACGATCGCATCGTATAGCTACATTTTACTTTATGCCCCCTAAAATTATCCAATAATGGCTGCAAGAGGGAGACACAGACGAGTCTCGGACGTTGATTTAAATCGTCTTATCGATGCCTTTGAAGCTGACGACTCGGACTACTTAGATGTAGCAAATAGACTGGACATCAACCACTCATGTCTTGGTGGACAGTTCATTGACGGGTAGACAATTGAACTGATAAAATGATAGCGAAGTCATTAACAAAAACAAAATAACCTCAATTCCTCAAAATCTTCATTTGGATACATTCCTAAGTAACCTCAATCCTGCAAATTCATCTGATGCATCAACTTCCAAGTGACCTCATTCCTGCAAAAACCTTTTATTTGCAAAGAGGATTTTGGAGCATTTGGGATGGTTAGAGTTAAAATTTATTTAAGAGCCAACACATTAATGATCAATTAGTCCCACGATACATTGATTTATTAATGATTTAATCCAAGTTGTATCGTGAATTATATAGCCATAATATGTATTATAATATGTATTACATATTATGTACTTTATTGAAATTGAATGCAGAATATACGAATTTAAATTATAACAAATGAAAAGCAATATTCAATTCAGGCCGTGACACAATGATAAATCGGTTTGCTGCGAAATAGATTGCACATTCTTAATAATCGGCCACGCATACGTCAAACCGAAAGCCCAATCACGTGTTTGTAATCGTTTAAATGAAACGCTAAGCACATTCATTTATTTGAATTAAACAAAATATAATTGAATGCTCGTTTTTGCGAAAATGAAACTCGGACATACGTCGTTCTAAACTTCAGCGCGAAATTGAATACATATTTTACAAATGAATGTGCACATTTTGCGATATCGTCCGGGAAAACCAATATTACATTAGTTGGTGTGTTTCAAAATACAAGACCAGCTGGTTTATTTCGCCATATGTAATTTTTTTTAACACATACACCAGAGCACATTCTGTAAATCATACGCTGTTTTTCACGACTGAATGCACCTTTATCCATTATCAATTGATATAAAACGTGATTGTTAACGTTTATACTATTTGCGTCAAAACAAATGCATATTTTATAATTTAAAGTGTACTTCAAAACCTATAGTATGCCCTACGGCAGATAGGTAATGGGATTGTGCCTTTAATGACATAAGCACGCAGTCAAAGTATGTCATGAGGAAGCCATTTGTCTATATGGCCATCGCAGCTTTTTCCTTGTGTTGAAAAATGAGTAATTTTCAAAATTGTCAAAATGGCTGTTATTGCTTGTTATTCTACCTTTAATTCTTTAAATGACAAATCTGCTATATCCCTATAGCCAAACATTTTTCTAAAGACTATGCCAAATGTCATGCCTCCACCCCCCCCCCCCCCCAAAAAAAAAAAAAAACAAAAAAAAAACAAAAAAAAAAAAACATACCAAGTATATTCTTCGAAGAATGGTCTAATCAATCTGTATTCATAACCGTGACCGTTTGATGCAGCTAGCGTGTAGATGAATGAACTTTAAACTCAGTGCTTTTTGTTTATTCGATGCACCTCGGAATATAGAGGAGTCCATCCACTGACCTCATCGGCATGGCATCACCTAACACAGAGCCGTGGTGTTTGCGTCCAAGCGAATTGGAGACGTGGTACAAGGACAATATCCAAAAGGGAACTACACCTTTCGACGATACCTGCCGTAAAGTGGTGAACGATGTGGTGGGGCTTCTTGAAAACAGTGATATGCTTAAAATCTCTGAAATTATAAAGGTTGGTAATCAACCCGAGAGTTCATGTTAAATGTATATCACTCTAAGTATAACACTGTTCTTGTTGTCAGTGTGTAAACATGTTTAAAAGCTAAACGCACGTTTCCATTTCTCAACGTCAACGTCCAATGCCTAAACACTATCCATTTCATGTTTACAAACCGAAATAAAGGAATTGTTTTCTAAAAGTGTTTATTCGCTAAACACGGTTGTTGCTGTTGACAACGTTGTGTCATTTTATTTTACAGAGAAATACAAGATGATATAATTACATTAGAAATGTGCATAATGTGATTTCGCATTCAAAGCAGATGCGTCCAGTAGCAGAGTGTGATTTCAACAAAATATTTGTTTAAAAGTATAAATGCTCCAAATTCACATCCTAAATAATAACATTGTTCACTGAAATGCAAATTCACATCCACTTCACCGACTTAACCAACGACTTAACCAACGACTTAACTGAGAATGTGAATTTGGAAGAGAATTTGAATTTGGAACATTTTGATGAGATTTTGGAGATTTTTTTGTTAAAATCACATCCTGCTACTGGCCGTGTCCGCTTTGAATGTAAAATCACATGCACATTTCTAGTGTAAAACACATGTTTATTTGTTTTGGCATCCTGTCATTTTAAATTCCAGGGAGGGTCGCTTGGAAAAGGAACCATGGTTAAAAAATCGGACATCGATTTGGTTGCGTTCATATCTCCAACCGACCTGAAACCCATTACCGAGATAGGCCGAGAAGAGTACGAGCTGCAGCTGAAACGCGTTCTTGCAAATTTCAAGAGAACGCTGGAGAGGGAATTCGGAGGAGACATAAAGACAACTTCTTTCTTGGTTCAGTTTTCGATCCTTGAAAGTGGTCGATCGCTGGATGTTGACCTTCTCCCAACAGCCTATAACGTTCCTGATGATGATGCAGGCGAGTAACAACATTGATGCACGCAAATTCCTTCATTTTCACACTAGGAATGGGCCTGATGTGATTTTGCCTTCAAAGCTGACGGTCGTTAGGGGATGTGATTTCCACAAAAGATTTCCAAAATCATCACATCAAAATGCTCTAAATTCACGTCCTCTTCCAAATTCACGTCCTCTTCCAAATTCACATCCTCTTCCAAATTCACATCCTACATAAGGTCATTAAAATGTAAATTAATATCGAGTGGATATAAGTTGGGATGGGTAACTAGTCCATGCACAGCAAGGCAGTAATTTCAATTCGGGACGGGAGACAAAGAAACGGTAAGCCGAGCGAAAACATGTCTCGTCCTGTCATTATGGCTGCTAAACACACGTTTTGTGCTTACGGTGCGCTCTTTAGCAGAATGTTCATTTCATAGAGACCGTAACAGCCGTTTTCTGCTAACAACGCTTAGCATGCGAACGCGTATGCTAACCGGTCAATATTTTGTGCTAATTGTCCGTCCGCCATTTTAAGTACGCAAAAATGATGTTAGGAAGACAGCGTCGTGAACGGTCGGAAAAATTGTCCAATCAATCGCCAGCGGAGGGTATTCCGCGACAGGGAAAATATCCCCGAGTTTTTTTCACCAACTCCAGTTTGGTCTAGGTATCCTTTTCGGCCACAAACCATACTTTTATTGACCACTATTTTAGCAGAATTTTAGTAAATGTACCGTGATTGCTGCGCGCGCAGGTTATTCTTGTGCTTAGCATAGCAACCGCAAAACGGGGGCGGTAAAATACGCTTTTAAGCGAAACTTTGCTTACCGTTTATCAGCGCTATGAAATTTGCCCCTCATTTCATAAAACATGTAGGCCCCCCTAAGCACACAAATGTGTTTTTCTCATGCTAAGCGCAGACCAGCTAATACACATTCACAAACAATATACATCACATCCCACGGGCGATTTTTATTTTGATGCGAAATTTACGAGAATACTTTTGCACTCGAAAATGTATGTTTCAATGACGTCGATCACGTGGCTTACAGGCCTATGTACATGTACATTAGCTTCTGTCATGACCTTTCTAAAAGGCTGAATGTCACCCAAAACCGTAAAATTACGAAAGAGAAAGAAAAAGCGACTGAAAAAATTGTCAGTTGGTGAAAGTGTGCTGCGCTATACGTACGTGCGTAGCTATAGCTGTACTTCGACGTTTACATTGTTTATAAACAGTTAATGTAGGGCCGACTTTCCTCATGCAATGTTGCCAAACTTCTTTGTTGACAAACTACAAATTCATTGTACCTTTACCATGTTAATGTTATTAATGCTTGCTATTTACCCTCTGTTAACAATAATTTAGGTGTAAATTTAGTCTGAAAAAAACCCAAAATGGTGGCGTCCAGAAATTTGGCACACAGTCGACCGAGTGTTCCCTAAGTCGTGGCGCAATTGAAAATTTCTTGGAAAATCCAAGTTTATATTTACGAACTTCTTTTAATAGTAATGTCATTTATGACCCATGTAAGGTTTCAGTCAATAAAAGGGTGAAAGATAGATTTCACAGGCGTCTACATTTAATGGAACAGTATTTAAAACTATTAACGTTGCAGGATCAGGAATGTTGAGGAGTAACGTCCATATAGTAATTATGTAAACAAAGTGCTTGTGTGTAAAGCCCCAAATTTATATTTGATGTCCAAAAAATGCAAAAAGAATATTGCTTGTATGAATTGGCCCCAGAATTTGTTTACTGTATTGCATTCAAATATATGGCATTCAAATAAAGCTTCACTGAGTTCAGTGCCACTGAAAAAAAAATGTTAAAAGTTTGGGCCTAACTGGTTTTCTAAGGAGCCTAAATACACGGCGGGTCTTTTCAAGTGCAGGAAAGCAAATCTAGTTTTATGATTGGCCATTTTTTTATTAAGTATTTCCCGCAATTCACTAACTATATGTTGTCTTTCCTCCATGGTATAGCTAATTACGTTAGTCTTACGCGAGAGCTCGGCAGCCATATTGACAAATTTCCGCAAAACGCCCTCTTCGGTTGATTTTCGTCATTTCATGACAGAGGCTAATGGGGGTGTACAGTGATACAAAAATGCGAATATATGTACATGTTCGTGTACATGTACATGTACATTACGTGCGTGTGGATTTACATGTAGGCCTACATTACACGCGTTGTGCATGTGATGTTTGTTTACAATTTTACCATTTTACCTATCCATTCTTTAATGTTACTTTTCCATTTTTCAATTTCACCACTCTATTCTTCATTTTCGTCATTTCATTCTTCATTTTCACCATTTTATTCTTTAATTTTGTAATTTCATTCATCAAGATTGCCATTTTATTCTTTAATTTCGTCATTTTATTCTTTAGTTTTGTAATTTAATTCTTCAATTTCATAATTTCATTCTTCAACCTCGTCATTTTATCCTTCCATTTCGTTATTTCATTCTTCACTTTCGTCACTTCATTCTTCAATTTTGTCAATTCATTCTTTAAGTTAGTCATTTAATTCTTTAAATTCGTCCGATTTCATTCCTCAATTTCGTCATTTCATTCTTCAATGTCATTATTTAATTCTGCTATCCCGCTTTTTATTGGTCTATTCTGCATTTCATTCGTCTATTCCGCATTCTGCGTTTATAGTTACAACAGCAGTACCGCTTAAACCGATTAACCTTTGAGCATGGTTCGGACACGGCTGCAATAAGAATTCCTTCCTGTTTTTAAAGACTGGTGAGAAGACTGTAGGCTTAATGAGAACTGGTGACTGGCAACCTCATGCACTTTCACATACGCATGGTCGACTATAGTACGTCGCCAGACTATTGTCGCGCGGGAATTCCTGGTACAAACCACTGATCTCAACACGAAGTAAATATCGCAGAAACAATGCAATTTGGGTTTAATTCCATATCCAGACACTAAACAGTGCCAGTTTCATAATACCAAAAAAATCCAAGTGTGTTTCAGTAAAAATTAATTGGCACATACATTTTGTTCATGGGCAGACAACCTTATAGTTTCCAGATATGGAATCAACCTAAACATATTTAGTTATTTTCTTTGGAAGGTGGTTCCAAAAGAATTCTTGCTTAACTAGTGGACAGAAAAAATAAATTGTGTGGTCTGAGCTTGAACCACTATGAGTTGTATAATAAAGATAGGGCCTACAGCTCTATCTCTTCAACTAAGAACTTAAGGAACTTGAAATAAATCATAATTAAAAATACTAATAACATGTGTGTAAATAATTAATCAGGGGCCCATAGGTCACACAATGAATTCAAATCAAACCAAATAAAAAATATTAAAAACCGACTTTCCATGATTTGAAACCAAAATAAAAACTTGCGATGTCATTTTAGAATAGTAATTTTTCATAAAATGGAAACATTTTCATAATATTGTGGCGAAATAAAGCTTGTATTTCATTTTCGGTCTCGGTGGCGGGGACCATTATCGCTACATTTTTATAAACAAGCAATACTCGAGCGGCTGAATAAATGCTTGTGGGGACATTCGTTGTAGGAAAGTATATCCTAATTCAAAGACAAAGTAAACTGAGTGAATAATAGACAATGGAAGCAGGTATTAACTCTGAACAAATAGAAGGGAAAGATTTATTCAACAAATAATACAAAACAAGCAAGACAGTACTTGCCTTCAGCTTCACTCAACTGTTTACAAATATTCGGCAATGTAAACAAATGTGGCTCTCCACTATACAACCAAATAGCGCCTCCAGCGGAGGTGCAATCGGAGCAGTTACGTAACTTTAATCGGACCTCCGTGTGGTGTCCAATTAAATCAGGGAAATATCTGATCAATAAACAATTACGAAAGTGTAAAAGACGAAGATGGTTCTTACCAATAAACTTGAGAAAAAAAACTTAATAAAGAGCCGCAGGGCAATATCAAGGCACAGGCAATAAAAACCGCAAGATTTCAGGCTAAAGATTATCGTTGATACAAGTTGACTCGCTAATTATATTAACACTGTGCAGAAAATACACACATGAATACAAATGAACATGATATAAATTTGTGCACCACAATTGTTGTTATATGTACAAGAAAGCAAGGTAAAACCGTGATTGAAAAGCAACATTTTAACCGGGCGGCAAAATTTTAATTATAACAGGGCAGCATAACATTTTCACCGGGCCGGCCACCCTGCTAAAGAGATTGTGGAGAACACGACTGTGTCAATTCATGTCATTATAACATCTGTATAATTTGCTTTGAATATTGAAAATTACATTTTAACCAGCTCTGTCAGTTTCTTATGAAACACATGTACGAAAGCTTAAAGAATATTATTTTTGTTTCCATGTTACCAAGATAGGTTTGTGACTGTTTTAACATGGTACAGATAATAACACTTAAAAGTGTTATTATCTTTACGATATTATTGTTGAAACAAATGTCAAGATGCAGAATCCTGAGATATTTTTACAGCACATCTTATAAATGTGGAACACCGAGATACAATGTAGCTTATCTTGGAAAACGTATACCGTTTTCACACTACTCTGGACTTACCCTGGTAATAATTAATCACCCGGGTAGTTGGCCATACCCGGGTAGAAACTAACCCGCAGAATCGGTTTCACACTACAAAGTTAACCCCACGCAATTCAGCTTACCCGCTTTAGTGCCCACCCGGGTAAATTTGTAACCGCGTTCATACTAAGCAAACGACAACCCGGAGAATGTGCATTGCTTGACTTCTGTCCTCCCACAATCCTTTGCGCTCATCAGCTTGACAGAAAAATGGCGCCCGACATGGAATTGGAAACAGTAGCGTTAATCGTACTATTTATAAATTGTATTTCTGAATTTTGCCATTGTTAAGGACTTTGGATATATGCACGTGTATAAAATGACAAGCCGATAGACAAAAAGTGTTCTCCTACACGTGTACGTGTTAAGACTGGTGCCTTGCATTTAGTGTACGTAAAACAAACTTATCAAGACAAGTTGCCGAATACGACAGACTGGTGTCTTTAAAGCCATTACTACAAGGGACTACTCAATAAAATACGTCATTGTTTGACTTTCGCAGCGCGCACGCGCAAGGCTGGCTGCGCTGATAAAACTCGTCGAACGGACCCGTACCCGGGTTGAAAAAAAAACCGACGAGCATTCACACTACTGAAAGTAACATGGAGAATTGTCTCAAGGCCGTCGTAAACCCCAAGATTAGTGGGTTAACCCACCTCGCGAGTAGGGTTAGAAATTTAGAAGTTAAGTGGGGTTTCGAGGCAGTTAACCCGGATAATTTCTTGCCCCGAGAAGTGTAGCATGAACGCTCCAAATTACCCGGGTAATTTCGGGGTTAAATATTTGTTTAAGCCCGAGATAACCCGGGTAACTGCATAGTGTGAAACCGGTAAAAGTCGGTTCACCCTATGACTTGTTCCGCCGTAATTTGTGCAGCCTGATATCTTCGTAGTGAATGGACTTGGGTAACCCAATTAGCTGTAGTGTACAATGAGAGAAAATATACTGGTTATAAATGAAATGCCAAGGAAATAATGTTGCAACGTTAAACACAAAAATCACATTTTTTTGCATACCCATTACCTTAGAGAGTAAAATATAATTTGAGCACTGTCAGGACTACGTTTAAGAGATATTTGTGGGTGAAAAACCGATTAAAAATATACGTGTATACATCCTTCCCCCATGATGATATAGCCTTGGCCTACATCATTGTATTGAATATAGGTGGCTCTACATTAATTTTATTTCCAGAATAATTGTGAGATCCTGTAACCATTGGGATATCGTACGGAGACGCTAAAGGGACATATGACGAATAAAAATCACCGTGACGAAATATTTCGAGTTTTTTATTTCGTGCGCTCGAAATCATTTCGTGCACTCGAAATAACTTATTTCGTGAGCTCGAAATAATTTCGTGCTCACAAAATGATTTTGTGCGCTCGAAAAAAATCTTTTCGTGAGCTAAAAATTATTCTGTACGCTCGAAATACTGTATTTCGTGCGCTCGAAAAAGTTTCGTGGATTGCTAGAAATCTGGTAAGTAAATTATATGACGTTGTGTCAGCAGTAAGCAGGTAGTAGGCTAGTCTTGCTCCAAGACCGAGTTATTTATTTGTTCCGGGCACGCCGTCCGTTTATGCAGTTCATCAATCATCAATACTCCGAAAACAGGCTGATTGAGGGCGCCCTTGATTTTAGGGGCTCCGTTATATCGGAATATTTCTACAGAACAAATTCATGGAATCACTATATATCAGTTTGTCTTGGAGAACCTTTACATCATTCTGATTGAATTTCACCATAAAGTTTATTTTTCAGATCCACTTTGTACCCATTCCACAAACCCTGTCCCGTTGACTTGCACGTCAAACATTTCATGAAACATAATAAATATTGATGCTGGGTACCCAAATTACCATCGTGAATTATTTGACGTGCAAGTCAACTGGACAGGCTTCGTGAATGGGTACAAAATTGGTCTGAAAGTACTATTTATTGTGTCATATGTAAAGGGTACCCTAGACCAACTGGTATTTAGTGATTCCATAAATTTGCTGTTCTCTCAAAATATCCCATTTATTTCTCAGATATTTTTCACAATATAGAAAAACCCACTGGAAACGAAATCCGTTTTCCCCTAATAATTTTGCCTAAATCTCTTTTAAAAACGTTGTCCTGACATTTTTTACACAGTATCACTGGTCGGACAGTCTGCGAGTATTATAAATTTACTTATTGACAAAGGATTTTAATTTTACCCACCATCTCTGATCTCGACGTGTCTATGCGTCGTCCGCATACACACGTGCAATGTATCCCAGCATTGCTGTCCCATCAATGTACGCTCGGCCTCGGCTTATCCAGTTTGTAGAGATAAGAGGTACAAACCAGGCACACCAACAGCAGTAACCATTTGTGAATATGTGAATAAAGGTTTTCAGCATACACAAGATAGATAAAATGTTAAAACAAGGCGTCGGCTGCCGCCTCAAAGCACGGCAAGGTCGGAATGGTTTATCGCTGCCCAGCGCCGCTAGTGTATGCTGCACTGACCTCTACACATGGACAGATCATCATTGTTTCACACTTGAAGTCGGCGCGAGCTAGAAGTGCAACATGGCGGACCCACGACGTCACTCTGTGAGCCAATGAAATGTCCAGGTGTAGAGTTCAGTGGGTACAGTATGTATGACATAATGTTTATAAATACAAAATGTACAGAGTAAATCCACTGACCCCTACACCTGGACATTTCATTGGCTCACAGAAGTGACGTCTTGGGTCCGCCATGTTGCACTTCCAGTTCGCGCTGACTTCAAGCGTTAGCACAGCAGAATATGGACAATGGTTCGTCCAGGTGCAAGGTCGGTGGTATGCTGCCCTTGCCTCTCCCACGTGACAATAGTCTGGCAACGTACTAGTCGACTGTTGGCGCATGTGAAAATGTATGTGAGGACGCCAGTCACCAGTCCTTGATAGGCCTAGTCTTCTCACCAGTCTTTCAGAAACAGGGAGCGATTCTTGTTACAGCCGTGTCAAAGGTTAATCGGTTTACGCGGTCCTGCTGTTAAAACTGGAATAATAAAATAGTCCAGTCAATTTACGTTAAGACCTAGAGCTAATTACAATAGAAATCAATCAAACGTCAAAGAACTTCAATTAAATAAACAACATGTAAACAAACTATTGTTATCTATTGAGTGGAAGGTTGCTTTTCCAAGTACTTTTTGAAGATTAACATTCTGGACTTGTTGTCATCAAACAATTCGCCTGGGGACTTGCTTCGATCGACATGCCTGTGTAAGCTAATGTTTAGGATTCAAGACCAACTGCGAGTGCAGCTAGGCCATATAAAAAGTCCTGGCTTTGTTCTGTTAAAGGCTCCATCCTCATTGCCATACTGAACAAAAAAAGGCCCAAATGCAGTCGAAGTCGGGGTTTCGGAAATGGCCCAAAATAATACAAAGTTAAATGTTTGAAAACACTTCTCTCCTACGTTGTTGTTTTTTTCGTTGATCTTTTACATAAACTATACAGTACGTTATATATTATGAGTAATACAAAATAATGTTAACTTGTTTACAACTCTACGATTAGTGAAGATCAAAATTGTAGTTTCCAATTTATAGGCGCTTCTGACAGAGTGGATGACTTTACCCAAACAGTTAAGTCCATAGATGAAATACGTTTATTATTTTACCTAGAAAATCAATAATAGACATAACTGTGTCGTATTATACATCAATCAAAACGTACATTTTTGTTTATTTGCTTATGTTTCCCGTAGATTTTATATGGAGCCTAGTGGTTTGGTTTTTGGTTTTTTTCGGGTGTGTGTTTTGTTGGTGTTCTGTTGGTTAGTTTTCCTCTTATACTCCTGTACGTTCCAATAAGTGAACCGTATTTACCTTCGCCATTTTTATATTGCACAAATGACGGAACTGCCTGTCCAATAATGAATTTAAAGGACCAAACACAAGCCTAAACTAGAGCTAATGTGCTTGATGAAGCACGGATATCAGCTTAAATAGACTTTTGAAAGGTTTGTGTGAACCGACTATCACTGACCACTTGGTAACCACCACTCCTAAATTTCAAAAGCATCTAACCAAGTTTGACTGAAATCGGCTAAAGAATATAGAACAAATTACATTTTATATGCTTCAGTACAATGACCTATACTGACCATTAGTTGACCATTGGCCAAATTAATTCGATTAAGGCTGTGGAAGAAGCATTTTGTTATTTTGAGAAAAAAAAGACCCCTGCTGACCATTAGGTGACCATTGGCCAAATTAATTAGACCAAGACTGTGGGAGCAAAGGAATTTCGTAATTTTGTAGGAAAATGACCCCTGCTGACCGTTAGGTGATCATTGGCCAAATTATTGGTGTACACCCTTTGAAGCTAGGTCTAGAGATATAACTGACCAAGTTTGACATGAATTGGATTAAAACTTTGGGAGAAGCAGCATTTCCTAATTTCGAAGAAAATGAGCCCTACTGACCATCGGGTGACCACTGGTCAAATTCTGTGAACAACTTCATGAGGCTTAG
Organism: Crossaster papposus; assembly: GCA_037893245.1. Taxonomy (NCBI): domain Eukaryota; kingdom Metazoa; phylum Echinodermata; class Asteroidea; order Velatida; family Solasteridae; genus Crossaster; species Crossaster papposus. The sequence continues at coordinate 25,672 of JBAIAA010000206.1, forward strand.
TCCAGAGATGTAACTGGTCAATAATTGGACCAAGACTGTGAAATAAGAAGAATTTTGTAATTTTGAAGAAAATGACCACTAGGTGACCTTTGACCACACATGCTGGTGACTACAGATGACTCGGCTCAAGGAAGATCCTGTCCAAATTTAGTCACGGAATTTGGCAGATATAGTATTTTTTTGTAAGCGTTTGCCCGAAGAAAGAAAGAAATAAAGAACGAAAGGCAACGAATACAATATATATCAGCCTGCTTCGCACGGCTGATATAAAAAAGTCTTCAAAAACCTTCTTCTTTTTTTCAAGATAGAATACGTTGGTAGTTAGGTAAACCTTAAATACTGATTGTTTTACTAATCATTTTAAACAAAATAATTATTGTGCATTCTCCAACAGGCAAATTAGCCCTTTTCCAGACTATGATGCGTCAAGAAAGGTGGGACAGAGAATTTTACTCAGTCTCATTTGTGAAGAGCCAGTTACAATTCGTTAAGAGCCAACAGGGATGTGTCAAGGAGCTCATACGTCTGGTGAAGTACTGGGCGCGCAATAACCTTCCCAGTAATCTGCGCAAGTCCTATCCGTTAGAGTTGATTACGATCTTCCGATGGCGGCGCGCTGGAAAACCGAGGAGCTTCAATATGGCCAGGGGGCTTAAGGGTATTCTCTTCATGCTGACATCATTAAAAGGGGTACGGACCTACTGGCGGGATCATTACCGCAGGGAATTTGCACGAGAGGTGATTCGTGAACTTTACCCGACTGGGTAAGTAAACTAAACCCCGCCCCGCCCAAACTCAACCCAACCCAGCCCAACCCAACCCAACTCAGCCAAACCCAGCCCAATCCAACTAGTCCAGTCAATTTACGTTAAAGGGTAACTGAAATTCAAAACTTTAATATGGCGAAATATACGCTTTAATAACGCTGAATACTTAACAACTGCAAAAACTTCTTATTTGTTTAGGTTTGCTCATTAATCGTGACCCTAAAATGAAAAGCAAGATGCGCCGTGCCCCGCCCACAAAAGATGACGTCACGGTAAGAATATAGCGTGGCTGTACCAGGCTAAGCCTAGCCTTGAATACAAGGCTGCACTGTATCCGCAACGTGGGATCATCGTTTGTCATAACACCAAACGTGTACATAGCCCGCAATGCATTATTATACATACTCAGCTGGTTCTCTACTTCGTGGTGTCGGTGACGAAATGTTGCCCAAAATTCGTGCAACATTCGTGTTGTTCGCATTTTGGTCGCATGTTCTTTGTGTATGTGGACTGGCCATAGTTCGTCAAATCTACACACGACATTCGTACATACGTTGTAAGAAAACGCATTGTCGCGACACATTCGGAAAAAAGACTTCTCCAAATGTTGGACTTTGCCATTTTTTCGGCATTCGCATCCTGCGCGAATCGTTCGCGTTCCCCGTGAAATCCCACTCTTAGCAATGAAGGTTTGCTTGGTAAAGACAGCAACAGATAATGGTTTGCGCGGTAGTGGTATCTTTTTGTGAGTTTATGTGGTTTTAAAAACCTCAGAACATCTTTCCCACGATTGCGCCTTGACAAATTGACTCATGGACTGATGAGCTCAGGGGCTACACCCTTGTGTATACGCAAGTACAAATAATGAGAAGAGTGACCAGTCACGTTAGAGGGTTAAAACAATAATAGGAAGGAGTCCGATTTTGACACGAGTCTGATTTTCATTTCACACCGGCCTCTATACAAAGTCACGTTAACATTTGGAATCCTTCAGTCCACGGACGGAGTGTACATTGTTAAAATGGCGTTTAGAGTTCAAATACATATTTTGTATTTTGTGTACACACTTTTTATTCAAGTCTAGCCCACATTTTGTTTACATGAACATTAGCATGTTTAGATTTGGATATGCTTAGCCTACGCATTTAAACGACTTTCCAAAAATGTCGGTTGTGCGTTTTAGGTTTGCAAAAAGTAACTGCATATTTACAGATGTGGAAACCAGAATTGAATGGGAATGGGAATGTATTTTTAACCAGACAATAATGAGATTTTACCTATTTCACATTACTCGCTACATATAGCCTAACCCATTATACACTATACTACACGGTTTAACTATACATTCTGCTATATTTCCGCCATGATGAAGTCACGATTTCACTATGAATAGTTTTAATATAGGTTTTTCAGGCGACTTTCGCAAAAACGGCTTTCCAATTTATCTCGATAGTGGCAAATTTAAACCGAAATAGCTCTCTGCTGTCGTTTCCGCTGTTCGTATTATATTTCAGACGTTCAAATTCGTTGTTATACCTGACATAGGCCTATTCATGTTTTATTCATGTTAAATTGTTGGCATTCGATTTAAGTGGTCATTCAATTTAGTAGTCGGTTTTGGTAAATGCTTATTTGCATAAGATTTGTATTTTCGGTTTCATTTTCGCTCGATCTATTCAGCACTTTCTGCATCCCAAATATTAGGGAAACGACTTAGGCAAGATGCGAATTGTTTAATTTGTTGTAAATTTTTACAAGTTTAATTGTCTAGTTTGTTCAGTTTTGAAGTATCTGTCTTTAACCCAAAGAAGTGTGTGAAAGTCGATAAACATACAATAAACTTCAGCAACATAAAACTAAATTTCTCCGCTTGTTATCGCGTATATACACATTGTTTTTGTATGTTTTTGCTTGATATCCTTTGCTCTCAGCTCTTTTCTTCTGTATTGAATAGAAATCTTGGTTTATCTTATATCTCCGTTTGTCAGGGCTTTTTTGTCGCTGCTTCTTTGTGACAGCATTTTGTGAGAAAAGTTTTCATTTACTTAATCATTTTGGAATAAGGCACTGTATAATTCTACAGAACTGAACCGCCACTGTCGTCATTTTTTCTTTGCTTATATTCAATAAATACTTGCCTAAAGGTGAATTCGAATGGCAAAACTGGCGCAAATGGAAGCTCGAGCGAATTCAAATAACCAATGTAAAAATTTGTATTTGAATGCCTCATGTTTAAAACTGAATCATTGCAAAATGCAGTTGCATGCATTTAGACATAAATTGAACAATATATTTAGTTAATTGAATGTTGATCTAAAACGTAGTAGTATGGAATATAGCGGTTATAGACCAAAACCAATAATCTCTCACTTTTGTTGTATACCTATACAGCAAATAACAAAAAAAACAAAATAATTAAACAAAATAGTTTTTTCCCGTTTACCTATACAGCAAAATGAATGAATTTTTGTTTTTAAATGTAGTTGTCCAAACGTAGTATTTCGCTTAATTGTTCACCTTTCTCCATTCTCTTCCCGCAAAGCCCCGCGGGAAGACCAAATCGTACCAAAAATGAAATGTCCTCACCACGCAAAAAAAAGTCAGTTTCGTCTTTTTTTTTAACATCAAAACTTTAAAAAATGTCGATCTCATATTAATATTATCATTACCCTCTATCCTAAAAGGTAGCCGCTCTACCTGCGAAATGTATAACAACATTAACACGAGTCTAAAGGAGGCGCCGACGGTGTCGCGGCGTAAGAAGGAGGTCGATCGAAATAATTTGTATTTATTGTGAAGCTGTAAGTTTTTCGATAAGATTTTTTTTTTCTTCAGACACCAACTCTTCTACGCGTCTTTTTTTTCTCGGGTTCCATACCGCTCGAATCGGTTTTAGTCTCCGTCTTTTCCGACAGCTTGCTGCCGGACCTGATGGCCTCTTTCATATAGTTAAATTGCCTCAATTCTTTTAAAATCAAATTTACTCTTCGTGGGATATATCTGGTAATAGCTTGATAAAAAATATCTCTTACGCTGTTGAGTTTAGCCTCGGCCAAGACTCTAATCTTGTCGTGTTTTTGTACTTTACGTCTAAATCGTTTGCTAAAATAATTAAATACGAGCGCGGCGCAACCGAAACTCAAGGCTACTCCCTCTTACGCAAAACCAACGGGTGACGTAATGACGCCGCTTATAGCCGCGATTTCCAAACCCCCACAAATCGCACCACCCATCTCGGCTAGTGTTTCCGTAGTAGACAATGTAGTAATTAACTTGCCGTATTTTTTACACAACTCGCTTCGCTGTTCTTGTTGCGTCAATATATCTGTTTGAACTTCTTCAATCTTTTGAAATCGAAACACCCTCGTACTAGCATCATCTTCGATAGTACTTTTTAGATTAGGATAAATACTATAGTCGTCATTTTATTAAGACGCAACTAAAATATTTCTAAGTTAAAAATGATCTCTTTAACTCTATTATCGATTATTCGCCAAGACCGTTTTTCAACGAAAACGTGAGGCTGTTTATCCCTGCAACGCGCCGCCATCTTTTTATACAGGCAACCCCCTAACTACGATTATCGGTAGTCGCTTGTATTTTGTGTATACCCCAAAGCTGTTTTGGTTTTACGGCTTTATATGTTCACACAGCCCTTTATCATAGGTCAGAGACCCAGAAACCAGCTGGTGTTGTTAAAAAAAGGCAAGATAACAATAGCACGATTGATTGCTTGCGAAGGTCTGGCGGTGAAATCCAGACCTCAAAAAGCTGCGATGACGTGCCGCCATATTGTTTATACACCAAATACTACGTACTATTTTCGATAGTCGCTTGTATTTCATGTATACCCCCAAGCTGTTTTGGTTTTACGGCTTTATATGTTCACACATTATTCGGCATGCTTTGAATTAGGAATACATGTAACATGAGACTTGTTGACCTTTGATGAAAACATTACTGTCTTTTTACGGCGTAGCGACTGTCAGAAATAGTACGGTGGCACGTCGGAGGGATTTGCCAGCTACCAACTCTTTCGAGCACTTGTTTCTATTTACATGGAGCGCGAGCTTTATCCAAAAATTCCTTAGTAGTGACTGGTGCAACCTCATCAATGATAGATGTCAAGATTTTGTTGTATATATTGACAAGATCAGTCGAACTGCAACGTGGAGCAGATAACATTGTATGCAATGATGATGTAATCTTTAGCTGAAGATACTCCATATCAATATTTGCAAGTTTACGAGTACTTCGGGTAATGTTCAGGGCACATGGCCGAGCAAAAACTGTTCTGAAGTGTAATGCAGCATGGTCCGATGGTAACAACCAGCGTTGCATGAGTTTCAGACATGTTCATGTTGCTGTTATTCGTTCAGCGTCTCAGGAAATGAAAATATACAACTTTTTGAAGTGTAAAATGTACTATTTAAAACGCGCAGTGTTCAAAGCGGGCACAGTCAACACGTACGACCTGAACCGCCCAGAGTGATGTATTGGCATAATGGTAATAACCAGGAAGTCACGTTGGTGTGCCAAATGCAGCTACTGTGCCCGAACGATCTCTGGATTTCTTGCTAATTCGGTAAAGTTGTGTCGGAAAGCCCGTGTCAAAGGCCGCAATCAACCTGCGAGACCTATACTTTGCGTGAGTGCGTGCGTGCTTGTGTAAATTCCATGTAACGGAGTGTAATAGTGATTAACAGATTCTGCATTGCATGATCGAGTGACGGCGGAAATGGCTTCATCTTCAGTCAATAGGTTTCTACGTGTTACCCTGATGTGGGTATTGTTTATGAGAGGTAAGAACAGTTTTAATGTTAAAACGGGGGAGTTGTGTTAGGTTAAAACATAATTGTAAACAAAACTGCAAACATTAAACAAAAAGTATGTTTAATTAAACAACAAAGGTGTTAACAAAACGAAATGTGCACATGTATGGAAAACCCTTTAAGTTATCTGACAAATTTACAATAAAAAGGCTGTTGAAGGAATGTACTTTTGTCAATTGGCATTTGCTGCTCTGAAAACAAATGAATTTATTCGTGGTATTTAGATAATCGAGGGATATTTTACACCGCACAAGAACTAAATCCGTGTTCATTGTTTGTTTGTTTGTTTTTAGTTACAGAAGCCAGCCTCGTTGTTAGCGGTGATGCTTGGGTGGAGATTGGGCAAGATACAACGTTGACATGTACAGTGACTGAGACCTACTCTTTTCTAAATTGGAAAGTGAGCTCATTGGATGTTACTGACATTAATCAGGCATCCTCAGTTATTGCGATCGTTGGTGTCAATGCAACTGCCCCACCGTCGTACAATGAAGACCCATCTCATTATTCATTTAACAACACTTTGCATAACAATGCTCTGACTGTGTCGTCAGTGACACGTGAGGATGATAATAAATACTGGTGTCAGGTCCTGCTTTCTTTCTCGGGACAAACATCAGTCGGTACGTTCTATTTGAGAATAAGAGGTAAGATTAGGCTCTCAACTTATTCATTTCTCAAAGATGTCAATGTACTATGGTTTAAAATTATGTCACTTGTTTATGTCACAATTGTTTTCAAGACGTTGTGTTCACCGATATAATGTTGCGATATTCGTGTTGTGCAATCAACATTTGTTTGCTGGAATATCCACTATTAATTGTCTATGACGTAGTAATTAACAGCACCATTACAAAGGAACTTGAGTACCAATTGTATGTTATTTAGAGGAGTTTCCTCCCAAGAAATAGAGTAGCAGGGTAAATTGATTTACTTAGTTACCGAGATGTAGTCCCGTGTGGATTGTTGTTCAGCCATGACAAAGGGTTGTTTTATTTCCGGGACAAAGTCGGATGCAACTATAATTTATTCGCGCGGCATTGTGGAACTGAAGGTCCTACTGACGTGGCGCTACCACCGTTGAAATATAAAATGGCGATGGCCACGGCGAGTCCCCTAATTACTAAAGCTGTGTTTTTTTACAATGTACGTAAAGTCACATTTTCGTTTGCAGCTTTTAAGAAGTAAGATCCGGGTAGGGGAATATGTAAGCTTACTGGGCGTATATGGCATTAGGGAAAGTTTGTAGGCTTAGAAGTCGGACGCGGTTTTACTGTATAACGAGATGCAATGATTCACAGGCATAGTTGATTAAATGTCATTATATTCTTCGTATTTCTTTTTTATTGTTTTCAGTTTTATTTGGCTTGGTTCACACCCAAACAGTCACCGTAGCCTTATTACCAGTCGCTACTGTACAAGGCCAATCAGCAACTCTCGCCTGTACCTTCTCACTGAATGTGTCTGGTACCTTCGACAACCTCGTGTGGGAACAGAGAGGAACTATCATTGTTGACCTTTTTTAAGCGGAGTCCAGACACCATACTGCCAAAATGGTTTTTCTGAACCTGGATATGTCGTATCCAGGGATGACTCAATGAGTACTCTCACCATAGCAACTACTCAATCTTCTGTTGATGACGGTGAATATAGCTGTAAGGTTGCACGACGACCAGTATTTTAACTGTCAATGGTGAGTTGAAATTAAAAGCAGTTCGTTGATGATGGGTGTAAATATCTTGTTAGGGTATAAGCTTATATACTAAGTATCAGTATGTCTATGATTTAGCATAGACAAATTATCTGTGTTGAAAAAAATTGTTGGGGAAAAAAAAAGTGCGCGTTAGAGTGAGAACGAGTGAGAACGTCTCGAGCGATATATACTTTGTTTCTATCACCATTGATTGGATGTAGCAGTTTGTTCGTCTCTAGTATTATATAGCTCGAGTTTACCTCATTCGTTTTTAAAGCAGTCGGTGGTGTGAAACTCGCACTAAGAAGAAATTGCAAGTTTGTTTTCTTCGAAAGCCCGCTTTGGAAGCACTAGTTTATGAAGTGTAGAGGACGGTTGAAAGCGCAAGGTCTTTAATTGACTTGGTAAAAAAACCTGCCGATGGGCATACCACACCTGCAGAATTATCAAATGAAAAGTAGTTTAGGAAACACTTTTGTATTAAAATACAATGTAGGCCTAATACATGTGTAGTGACACTTTCCAATAATGTTGGATTCGGCCCTCCATAGAAACTTTGTTACATTCGGCCCGCCATAGGAGACCTTTTCGTTGGTTGGAGTTACCTGACCTGGGAACACGAACTAACGCACGCTTGACCTTCTTCTTCTTTATGACTAGGAATGGGTGTGCCTCGTGCGTAAAATCTCCTCGGTCGTCGCCAGTTTTTCGTTGTGTTATATTTACCTTTTTGTGCCAAGTTTTCGCCTGTTACTACTGTTAAGAGTTATTACATTTCATCGTGTGCATTTTTGAACTAGTCTACGCCAGTCATTATTGCACTAACTGTCGTTAGTGGGAACTCAAGCAAACTCTCGCCGTGAATCGGCCCCTTGCTCGCGGGCCAGAACACTCGCGCTGAACGCTACCACACGGACCACGTGACTGGATTCGTGCCGGGTGCCACGGACTTCGTAACTTGCTTGGTGAGTTAATCTTTCGGATCAAGACTATTGTGGAGACAACATAATTTCCCACATTGGTGACCCAGACGTGATCGCGGTATTAACTCACCAAGTCATCATCAAACTGTACCAGACACAGGAAAATAGCTGCTGAACTGAGTGAACAGTTTTCACAATTACAGTGCAAATTCGAATTTGTTTTTGTAAATGGCTTCCAAGGAGGAACCTGGCCATGCGGCCGCGGAGGCTTCTACTAGTAAGTCAACACCTGCCCCTTTCCCAGTGTCTGCTGTTAGCCTCAAACTTCCCCCATTCTGGCCGAATGATCCATTCCTTTGGTTTGCTCAAGTCGAAGCCCAGTTCACTACTAGAGGGATCACAACACCGGAGACGAAGTTCGCGTATGTCGTGGCATCCCTTCAACCGGAGATTGCGCAGGAAGTCCGCGATCTACTCATTGATCCTCCACAAACAGAGAGATACAAAACCCTAAAGGCTGAACTGGTTCGTCGTACTTCTGTGTCAGAACAGAAGAAGTTGCATCAACTGCTGATTTCAGAGGAGTTAGGGGACCGCAAACCCTCACAACTGCTACGCAAGATGAAACAATTGCTGGGCGATGGTAAGCTTGAGGAGCGTATCCTGAAACAATTGTTTCTTCAACGACTACCTCGTAACGTGCAACTTATTCTCGCCTCGACCACTGATGCAGTCAACATCGAACAGCTGGCAGACATAGCCGACAAGATAGTGGAGGTCGCAGTACCTGGCGTATCCTCCATTGCCACAGTATCTGCCCACCCTCCTGAAGCTGTTGCTATCATTCCCTCGCCGGCTCCCACATCTGAGGTACACCAGTTACAGATGCAGATTCAGCAACTGACGCTGCAAGTTCAACAACTGACAAACCACGTGACATCTGATCGTCGTCAAGATCGGCGCAGACGGGATGGTAGTGCCAACTCTCCACGCCAATCACGCAGCCCAAGTGCTCAGCGTCATGCAGCCGGTGAATGCTGGTATCACTGGCGGTATGGTAAACAAGCCAAGAAGTGTGTACCACCTTGCGCCTATCAACATTCTCCTGATGCAACCGAGCGTGACATGGGAAACGGACAGACCAGCCGCTAGAGGCGACTAACACGGTTGGTCAACATGAGGGTCGCCTATTTTATGTAACTGATCAAGTCACCGGTTCACGATTCCTGATTGACACTGAAGCAGAGGTCAGCGTCTGGCCCTCAACGGCCCAGGAGCGACGCACACCGAACAAGCTCACCCTCCAGGCAGTTAACCAGTCTCCGATCGCAACTCACGGTGAAAAGTCCCTCACACTCAACCTCGGTCTGCGGAGATCATTTCGCTGGATTTTCATAGTCGCCGATCTACCAACTCCCATCCTCGGAGCAGATTTTTTGCGACATTTTGGATTGCTAGTCGACATCAAGCATCATAAGCTCATCGACACCACAACCAGCCTCGCTGTCAACGGGACTGTTACCTCGACACCCTCAATCTGCCCGATGTTTGTCAAAACCGAGAGCGTCACGCGTTTCGACGACATCCTGCGGCAGTACCCTGACCTCACGCGACCTGTGTACCACGACGACGCAGTCAAACACACAACTACACATCACATCAACACCAGAGGCCCACCAGTGTCAGCTCGACCACGCAGGTTAGCCCCCGATCGCTATGTTGCGGCAAAGGCTGAGTTTGAACATATGTCCGAGTTAGGAATAGTCCGACCCTCGAGCAGTAATTGGGCATCCCCTTTACACATGGTCCCTAAGAAGACGCAGGGTGACTGGAGGCCTTGCGGTGATTACCGCGCACTGAACCAAGCTACAGTTCCTGACTGTTATCCGATCCCTCATTTGCAGGATTACACAGCAGGTCTTCAAGGAAAAAAGGTATTTTCCAAACTAGATCTCGTAAGAGCCTATCATCAAATACCTGTTAACCCAGCAGACGTACACAAGACTGCTATCACGACCCCTTTTGGGTTGTTTGAGTTTGTCCGCATGCCCTTTGGGCTGCGTAATGCGGCACAAACTTTTCAGCGTTTCATGAATGAAGTGCTACGTGGCTTACCCTTTGTCTATGCCTACATTGATGATATACTCGTGGCGAGTGAGTCGATGGAGGAACACGAGCAACATCTACAAGTTTTGTTCGCGCGTTTGTCTCAGTATGGAGTCATCATCAATCCAGCTAAGAGCCAGTTTGGTGCCTCCTCTCTGACATTCCTCGGTCACACCGTAGATAACTGCGGTATCCGCCCACTGGACGATAAAGTGAAGGTGATACAGGATTTTCCAGCACCACACTCACTACGCAAGTTGAGAGAGTTCTTGGGGCTCATCAACTTTTATCGCCGTTTCATCCCTCATTGTGCTAAAATTGTGCAACCACTGACTGACTTGCTAAAGTGCAAGAAGAAAAACAAGGACATCACACTTGATGGTGCAGCGCAACAAGCGTTTGTACAGGTTAAAACTGCCTTGGCAAATGCCACTCTTCTTGTGCATCCTCAGTCATCTGCACCCATCTGCCTCATGGTTGATGCATCAGATTTTGCAGTGGGAGGAGTTCTACAGCAACTGGTCGACGGTAAATGGGAACCCATCTCATTTTTCTCCAAGCGACTACAACCACCAGAGACAAAGTATAGTACCTTCGGTCGCGAGTTGCTGGCTGCATATTTGGGGATCCGGCATTTTCGGCACTATGTGGAAGGTAGACAGTTTTGTATATACACCGACCACAAGCCATTGACATACTCCTTCAACACGTCTCCTGACCGCTACTCTCCCAGAGAAATACGCCATCTCGACTATATCTCCCAATTCTCCACAGACATTCGCCACATAAGTGGAAAAGAGAACACTGTAGCGGATGCTTTGTCTCGTTATGGGGTGAACACAGTCGGCACTTCAGCACAGATAGACTTTGCTAAGATCGCCGGTGCTCAAGAGAGAGATGAGGAGCTTAAACAACTCAAGACCACCACTTCATCTTTGAGTTTCAAGCCAATTCCCCTACAAACCTCCGACGGCGAGATCATCTGTGACGTTTCTACCGGTGTAACACGTCCTTTCATCCCAAAGGCATTTCGTCGGCAAGTTTTCGACGCACTGCATGACTTATCGCATCCAGGAATACGGGCCACGCAGAAGTTGGTAACTTCACGTTTTGTGTGGCCGGGGATCAACAAGGACGTACGAGCCTGGGCGAAGACTTGTCTTTCCTGTCAGCGATCAAAGATACATCGACACACCAAGTCTCCCCTCGGCACATTCGCGACGCCGGATGCCCGGTTTGATCATATCCACATAGACCTGGTCGGACCGCTACCTCCATCGGGCGGTTATACATATCTACTGACGTGTGTCGATCGGTATACCCGCTGGCCAGAGGCAATACCGGTTACAGACATCACAGCTGAGACAGTGGCACGAGCTTTTGTGTCACGGTGGGTGGCAGTTTTTGGAGCACCATCTACTGTGACTACCGATCGAGGCCGTCAGTTTGAGTCGGCATTATTCAAGTCCCTCTCTGAACTCCTGGGATGTAAACGAACCCGAACAACGTCGTATCATCCTGCTTCTAATGGTCTCGTGGAGCGTTTCCACCGCCAGCTCAAATCAGCTCTAAAAGCCCATCATGACCAACGTTGGATTGAGACACTCCCGATTGTACTGCTGGGGATACGTACCGCTGTGAAGGCTGATCTTGGGTGTAGCGCCGCTGAACTGGTCTACGGTACCACAATCAGGTTGTCGGGACAATTTGTAGCAGCAAGCCAAGTAAGCAGCGACTATGAGCCAGGCGATTATGTTCACCGACTGCGACAACACATGTCCGATTTGCGACCTACACCGACTAGAACCCAACACAGACAGTCACAAGTTCCTCCTGAACTGTCAACATGTACACATGTTTTCATTCGGATTGATGCTGTGAAGAAACCATTGCAACAGCCATACGAAGGTCCCTTTGAGGTAGTTCGTCGAACTGACAAGTTTTTCATTGTTTCCCGCAATGGAAAACACGACAGTGTCAGTATCGACCGTTTGAAGGTAGCATTCCTTGAGCCGGTTACCAACCCTCACATTGCTCCAACTGCTTCCAACTCGTCCAGTTCTTCAGCCACAGTCACTGCCAACGACAACCTGCTAACGAGTTCTCCAATAACGGATGTGCCCATCATGACATCTCAGCCTACTGATGTTGTACAACCAGAGTTCCGCACGACTCGTTCCGGTAGACACGTGCACTGGCCAGCCAAGTATTTGAACTATGATTGTGGCTGAAGAGAACTACGGCCACAGAATCGATCATTTCTTTGCCTCATGATCTAGGAGGGAGCTACTGTAGTGACACTTTCCAATAATGTTGGATTCGGCCCTCCATAGAAACTTTGTTACATTCGGCCCGCCATAGGAGACCTTTTCGTTGGTTGGAGTTACCTGACCTGGGAACACGAACTAACGCACGCTTGACCTTCTTCTTCTTTATGACTAGGAATGGGTGTGCCTCGTGCGTAAAATCTCCTCGGTCGTCGCCAGTTTTTCGTTGTGTTATATTTACCTTTTTGTGCCAAGTTTTCGCCTGTTACTACTGTTAAGAGTTATTACATTTCATCGTGTGCATTTTTGAACTAGTCTACGCCAGTCATTATTGCACTAACTGTCGTTAGTGGGAACTCAAGCAAACTCTCGCCGTGAATCGGCCCCTTGCTCGCGGGCCAGAACACTCGCGCTGAACGCTACCACACGGACCACGTGACTGGATTCGTGCCGGGTGCCACGGACTTCGTAACTTGCTTGGTGAGTTAATCTTTCGGATCAAGACTATTGTGGAGACAACATAATTTCCCACACATGCATAATAAGTAACCGTTTAATGATATGTTTCAGTACAATATATGTGTTGGGGTCGATTTCGAATAGTTTTCGAAACTCTGAGCCAGGATGTACGTGTTCATGATGCCGATGTACTCTATTTCCTTGCATGTTTTCGACTGACTGTCTTTGTTGGCGGAAATAAACACGGATTGGCTGCCATGGTTTACATGAACCCCATGTATACAATTTTAATAACAATTGTAAACCATGGTGCACCCACGTACAACGTTTATTAGCGCATGTCCGTCTGGACGAATGCAGTTTTGACGAATTTGATAAAACAAAATGGCTGCTCTTCGCTTGTTGTTTGTACAGTGTATTTCCACCGTCGTGCTGCCTGTGATTCGAGGTAAGAAATATAGGCCTACGTCATGACATCAAGGTTTGACCTGAGCAGTGGCAGGCTAGCCTAAACCATCCATTTAGGGTGATTTTGTAGTTACGAGTCCCGTTCCCAAAGGAGAACAAAGTCACTGGACTTACTAGCTTGCAATATTAAACAAAACAAAACATGTATGTTGTAGATTTTTGTTTTAATTATGAGGTAAAATAATGACAAAGACAAACAAAACACAACACGTAATAAACTTTTCTTTCTTTTCGTCTTCAAATTCGACATTTGTTTTGCTTTTGTTGGGCTTTAAAACATCACACTCAACCATTCTGTCTTGCTTCTAAAAGCAAAACTTGCGTAATGTCTTAATATCATTAATGTAAGGGGCAGGCATCTCCTAATTTGAATTGTTTCGTTTTCACGAAGAGGCGCGCACTTACTGCGCCGAAAAACCATAAACGTATAGAAGAAGTGGGATTTGTACCGTAAACTTATAATTTGAATGTTTCCGTTCACACTTGTGATTTATACAGTTGGTGCACAACCAGTTGTGTCTGGCACTTCATGGGTTAATGTTGGCACGACCACGACGCTGCAATGTACACGTACGTCATCCGATACTTTGAGGGCTTTAGATTGGAGAAACAGCAGCTTTGATGCGACTAACTTCAGAATGGCGGATGTAATTGTTCGTTTTATTATAGTAAACGGAGAGGGTGTGGCAATCAGAGATCCTGTTCATTACTCTTCCCTGGGGAGCCCAACGATAAATAAAATGGAAGTAAAACATTTTCTTAGGCATAAACATATGTATTTAGGATACAATCAACCATTTTCCAGGTACTTTCATACACATGACCTCATTTGACCTTACTTTCGGACTGTGACACATATGTCACATTGGGCTATCCCGCACTGAAAAAATGTGTATGGTAATTTCAAACTGCAAGATACATGTATCCAAAACACTGTAGAGATGAACACTTTCCAACATTGAAACAATCCATTTCAGGTGGGGTGGGGGTGGGGTGTGGAAGTGGGGAAGGGGTGTGGGGAAGGGGTGTGGGGAAGGGGGGAGGGGGGGGCGGGTAAGAGGAGGGGGGGGGGGGGGGGCGGGTAAGAGGGGGGGGGGCGGGATTTTTGTTTTAGTGTTATGAAACACGTTATTTGCAGGAACAACATTGGGGTACTTGTGCACTAAATGGAACTACTTTTTCTTTGCAAAGCCTGACATGGATGTGCGTACGTCCAAGCACCTGTCAAGTTAGGCATGATACGACTTGAAACAGTTTCTGTCCTCTACAAAACAAAGTCTGACGTTGCACTTTTCGCACAGTGTGTTCGTGTTGTTCACTTCGCACAGTTTACAACGGCCTCTCTTCTGGACTTTCACTGGCCAGTGTGCATGTTGATCCTTCCGAACCTCATCCACGGGTCCTTTTCTGACTTTCCGAGGGCGTGGCTTGACAGCTGCATCAATTACGTCATCCAATGAACGCCTGCCAGCTGGCCTTGATGTCTTTCTTCCAATCAGGGCTGAGGCAAGATGTGACTGGAAGTCCCGTCGCTTCATCATGGCCTTCTTTGGCAGTTTCAGTGTCTGGTAGTCACGTCTGTAGAGAAGCCAGGCATTCACAACCCCAATCATGATTGAGTGCCAGAACAAGTACATGTACCATCGACGAGACTTCATTCGAAATCTGTACTTGGCAAGGAAGCTGTCCATTAGGTCGAGGCCGCCCATGAACTTGTTGTACATGTTGATGATAGCAGGTCTGTCGACCTCAACATGTGATTTCGTCTTTGAATCCCATCGACGCACTTTATCTACAGGATCTACACCAACATATGTCGACAAGAGTGAAACAGCCTTGTTGTCCATCCATCGTACTGCCACAATGCCACTCTTCTCCTCAATGCAGCTGTCGTAGGCACCTCGTCCTTTCTTCTTTAGCCGTTTCTCATCAAGTAGTTTACAGTCAGGCAGCCGATTCTGTCTAACTGTTCCAATGTAGTGCATACCGAGCTCATTTATTTTGACAAGAAGGGGGATGCCAGTGAACAAGTTATCTGCAAATATCTTGTAGTTGACATGTGGCGGCAATGTCGATACCAATTTGAGGACAACATCAGCGCCTTGGCCGAGCTCTGTGCGCTTTCCATCGCCTCCCTGGTAAACATCAAAGTCGTACACCAAACCACTGCAGCCAGCCCTGACCCAGATCTTGAATCCCCATGGATGAGGCTTATTGCGTACGTACTGCCGAATAGAACTAGTCTTTCCTTTATACTGGACCATCATTTCATCCACTGAGTTGTGCTCCTCTGGTGTGACCTTCAAGCAGTTCTCCCGCAGTGCGTTCAACCAAGGTCGAATCTTCCACAGCTTGTCCTTCTTTTCATCATCGGTGACGATCAAATTGTCCACAAAATGGATGACAGTTACAAGTAACAGAAACCGATTGCGGCTCATGACACCGCTAACAGGCTCGTAGTTGGTGCCATTTTCCCAGTATGCTCGCATTCCTGACATCTGAACAAGGCCCATCCGGTAAAACATGCCGATCACCTGTTCCAGCTCCTTTCTGGATGTGTTGGCCACATTTCCATTTTTCTGCATGCTGTAGTGATTTGACTGGTCTACAACTTTGTCCAGCATCTCATCAGTAATGAAGCGTTGAAAATAGCCTAGCGGTGTATCTAAGTCCATGGCAGGCGGTGGCTCGATCTTTTGCCCAGTGAAGGTTGCATCGGGAGCATGGAAAGGATCTTTTTTCCATGAATATTTTGGCTCAACTATCTTCCGCTTCTTTGCTTGCTTTGCATTTGAAGGACCCGCAACATCTGCAAGGGGTTCATCATCAGATGGCGTGAAGTCATCATCACTGTCAGCAAGATCTACACCTCTTTCCGGCTCGCTGTCGACATCCATTGGCTCATCCGTGTCGCTGTCATCATCTGAGCCGACATCACTCTGGTTACAATCCAATGCTTGCAACACGTCAATGACATGAATCCTCGTTCGCGTGTGCAAGGCCATAGTCTAAAAAGTAAAAAAAAAGAAAAAAAAAAAGGGGTGGTCATTCACTAATTTACATTTTACACTCCTACAACAAAGATGCAGGTTAGCTATGAACCCAAAAAGTCCAAGTAACACATATATATTTACACAACCACCCTAGTATTTACGCACAGCAACGTGCAGTTGAACATGGTGTGGAGCCAAACTGGCGTGTATGGCACATTGTACACAAAATCGCGTACGTAAGATCCCAAAGTGACACCGGTGTAACATGAACGTTCTAGCCCCTCTTACCCCCCAATAATACCTGATCACCATACAATCCAAGACTTTATAAAACCTTTACTTTCTACTGATCATGTTCATATATTATTCATGTATGGTTCTTACCTTAGAATTGTAGAAAAGGAGCATCCAAAAAGGGATTTCTTGTAGATCTGTACTTGCATCAAAACTGCCACGTTGGAAAGGTCATTGCCTTAGCTTATAAAACACCAGCTGCCAACAGAGGTCGCTATTTATGTTACACGGATGTCAGTGTGGGCCTTGGCGGTATGAATTTCTCGAAAAAAAGCATTGCTTATTTTTAATGATTTTTCGAAATGTTTGTGACATATACGTCACGTGGGGCTCCCCAGAGATGATCCATTATACCCAATGACGGTTAATACAGTCACGCTAGATGACGAGGCACGGTACTGGTGTATGTACTCACGGATAATAACAGAAATGACTTCTTCGACGTGCACATAAGAGGTTTGTATATCCATGCATGTAGGCCTAATAAAAATAGAAATTCAAAGGGTTACATTGTGTGGGATCCAAGGGTTACCATCCTCCAGAAATCCGACAATATAGGGACCATTAGTATACAAGTCAAAGGTAAAATGCTCTGAGAGCATAATAAAAGGGCCAACGGGTTTCCAGTTAAAGTAAAATGCTGTGCGAGCATTCCAGCTAAAGTAAAATGCTGTCTCAGCACTGCACTCGCGTCAAAAAGGAAGTGGACAAGAGAATGCCAACGGGTTTTACCTCTTACCCCCCCAACAAGCGCAGACCGAGCGAAAGGTCAGCAGGTGTGGGCCACTAGTTCGGTGTGGGCGGGTCGAAACCGTTGCCCTCCCACCTCGCCCCCTCCTCCCATAGCAGCATGGACTCACAATCGGGTAGTCTAAAGCACCGACTCAATGAGCCAATGAGAGAGAGACACACGCATTGGAGGGGAAAGCGCTGCACTCTCTGCGAGAGAGAGAAGCCCGCAACGCAAGAGAGTGGGAAGCCGATCACCGGCTATGTAACGCGGTCGGTGGTCACGTAGCTGAATAACTGGCACGAAATGGACGGCGCGTAAACAATAACTCGTGCTCGCGCGATAGGGCGGATGAGCACGAGCTTATAAATAAGCTTATAATGGGCTTATTAACGGATAATCTCGACGCGCGCTGTGGGCCCACGGTGAAGTTCACTTCTTACCCGCTCTGTGCGCGCTGTGTATCAAGTAGTAAGTATGCTGCTGTTGGCGCTCACATGTTTCCGTGCAAAAGTTGTTGAGTATTGAAGCAAGGTGACATCTTTTTTTTTGGAATCTGGCACACGTGTCGGATGAATTAGAGAAAGCGTGCGTTCGCTGTGTATTTGCGAGCGTTTGTGAGACAAATGCGCGCAAGGCACAGCTACGTACGGTGGTCTAAAGGCGGAGAAAGAAGGCGGTGCTAAGTAGAATTGTCATTGTCAACTGACGTGATGACCTGTTGCAGTGTATGAAGTGCAACCATATGCAGGCACAGGCGCTCATGCATTAGGTGTAGCTGACAGATGCTGAAAGTACGCCGGCGCAGATGTGCATGCAAAGCGGAGCGAAGGCTGTCAAGTGTCTTGGGCTAGCTGGAGGGTGTAGGTTAGAATTATGGGCGTAGCTAGTATGCGCCAGAGTAGAAGAGCGTGCATAGCGGCACCTAGGACCTCTCAGACAGTGTCGTCAGTGCAGGAGAGCGCGCAGCGTATATCGAACATTGGTGATAGTACTCTTTATAGCAACGCAAAACCAAAATTGAACTCCATCCAAGCCGTAATGGCTATCTTACGATGACCCACCAGCATTAGTGTATGCAAATAAATGCAGTGATTACGGTACGGTGCTAACCAGTTAACATCTACTGCTCGGTGGGAGGGCAACGGTTTCGACCCGCCCACACCGAACTAGTGGCCCACACCTGCTGACCTTTCGCTCGGTCTGCGCTTGTTGGGGGGGTAAGAGGTAAAACCCGTTGGCATTCTCTTGTCCACTTCCTTTTTGACGCGAGTGCAGTGCTGAGACAGCATTTTACTTTAGCTGGAATGCTCGCACAGCATTTTACTTTAACTGGAAACCCGTTGGCCCTTTTATTATGCTCTCAGAGCATTTTACCTTTGACTTGTCCACTTCCTTTTATTTAGTAGCTTGTGTTTGAACAGTAAGAAGTTTTTCGCGCGCCGACAGAATGCAGTCACCGTCCGCCGCCATGGCAACAAGCTCACGCAAGCGCGCTTCGAGCGCGTCACGGTTGTCGGCGCGACTGTCGTAAGCGGCAAACTCGGCGTCGACAGCGGCCGACTGCAACTGCCGCAGACGCTCGCGCTGCTCTTTGCGCTTCGGTTGCGCCCGCTTTTGCGGTGGCGGCGCTGCGCTGCTTGGCTGCGCGGATGTGCTGGTGGCGGCGCGCTTGGGCAGATTTTTCACTGCAACGCTCGCGCGCTTCTTTTTGGCTTTCGCCGTACGAGCGCCAGCGACGTGACCGAGCATCGTCATGTTGGCGCCGGGCGACTGTACGATTTGCATGGCAGGCGTTGGGAGCGACGTCTGCTCGACCGTCACGGGCGGCGCCAGCAGCGCTTTTGCGCCCGTTTGCGCCCACCACTGCGCATCCTCTTTGAAGAGGAGCTCGATGATGGTGGCCGGCGACGGCGGCAGCAGCGCTTTGACGCCCGTGTGCGCCCACCACTGCGCATCCTCTTTGAAGAGGCGGGCGATACGCCGCTTGTGCATTTTCTCGTATGCCGCCTAGAGGCGCGCGCAAATGTACTCGGAGGGTAGACTTGACCCAAGTCGGACTTACCATGGAGTTAAGACTACCAATTTGCTTTCGTCAATCCGGCCGAATAGTTATGTGCTTTGTTGGCCTTAGAAAAAAGGCGCCGTCATCTGGTTGTCGTTCCGCTATCGGCATCAACGCGATGTCATCATGTCAGTGCAGTAAATCCGACTTGACGGATCGGCCAATCAAACCCCCCGCGGTGATATGTAGTTATTCATAAATTATTTGCATACGCATCACATGGTTATCGCGATGTATGCCAAATAAGTCCGCCAATCGGTACGGACTCGCTAGACCGCTAACGGACTATGGAGGAATGGTAGGCAGTACTGTCACTAGATGCTTTTTTCAAATTAAATAACTGCGTCCATACTTCGTTTATTTTGTTAGAGTATGGTATAGTGCAAACTTAACGGCCGGACAATGTACACGATAGCAAGACTATTAAACCGTTTGTACATTTACACATAATGTACACTATGCACATGTGTATGTACATGTACATTGTACATCACAATGTCCACGTATGTCCGTCACAAAACTGGGTCAAAGTTCATATTATTACAGATATATGCTAATTCACATTGTTTGTCATTGTCAGATGGTCAGATTTGTATGACAACCCCCTCTGAGAAGTCGAAAATCAAAATTCTGTCCCAATAGAACTCATGCCCTTGATCTCCTGATCATTTTCGTTATTGGGTTCTTTTCGATTCCGTGGAGCGATCGCGAGTTATTCCAGTCGGACTGAAGAAAGAATAAAATTAACGCAAAATCGGTGCACTGGCAAAGTAAGGGTGCCGCGGCGCTGCCACTCCCAGCCGGGCGAACCCGTTGGGCGTGACGCTCCCGCGTCACCCTAGATTTGGTACGCGTACGGGGTACGTATGCGGCTCGAAAAAGTCGCGTATTAAACCACGATTTTTCGTTGTAGTTTCATCTTGTACTAGGCCTATACACTATCGGTAATTTACTTGTTAAACATTTGCTGTATTCACAGGGGATGCTATAATTATTTATAACACCTGACCCATAAAATCTGTGGCTTGATTGGCCGAGAGCTAGTCACATGGTATTTTCTATTTTTACTATCTTTCTGTGCACGGCCAAAAGTACTATAGGCCTACCCGTAGCAACCAAAGTATTATACCCTCGGTGACCCATGGAGCATTTCATTTTTCCTCGGCTTCACCTCGGAAAAACATAATGCTCCAATGCTTAGAAGACGTTTATTTCATTCCCTTTATCGTGATTTGTGATTATCGTTTTCAATTTCCTTGTCGATGTGGTTTTTCAATTGATTTGTATAAGACGTAAAACATTATGTATTACAAAGGAATCTCATCAAGACAAACACATGTTCTTTCGAGGACCGCTATATTTGTCTTTACGGCCAAGAAAATACATCCGCAATCTAAACTGATGTTTTAAGCCTTTGAGGTGTATTCCCATGTTCAATACTTGTTCAGCCATGACAACCACGTTCAGCCACATGGCAAAGCGCATATTTCCGGGTCATAGTAGTACTTTCAACAATCTGCACGTTGTGACACTGACAATTCTAGCGCTGTGAATCTACAACAGTTGAAGTGGAATGGCAGGGTCGAAGGTGCGTTCCCTAATCACGAAGCCGTGCTTTTTGCCAGGTACGTAAAGTGACATTTCCCTTCGTAGTTTTTAAGAAGTAAGATTTGAAATTGATTTTGCGGATGAAAATAGGCCTAATCAGGGAGATTAGAAAAAGGGGTTTATACAATTGGAAGTCAGACATTGTATAACTGTACGAGAGGCTATTACTCCCATTAGTGATATATATAATTGACGCTACTGAAGTCATACTCGACTCGAGGCGTTGTGACTAATGGTTTTTTTTAAATTCTCGAAATTCGTCTCAGCCATCCAGTGCAGCCCGAAGATGTGCTAGTGATATTATAATTGATTAATCAAATGAACTGATTATTCTGGATTCCCCCCCCCCCCTCCCCAGTTTTATTTGGCTTGGTCCACACCCAAACAGCCTCCGTAGCCTTATTACCAGTCGCTACTGTACAAGGCCAATCAGCAATTCTCACCTGTATCTTTTCACTGGATTTGGCTGGTACTATTGAGAACCTCGAATGGAGACAAAGAGGCACTCTTGTAGCTGACTTTTTCAGGGGATCGAGTTCAGACACCATACTACGAGAATGAATTTTCTGAACCTGGATTTGTCGTATCAAGGGATGACTCAATGAGTACTCTCACCATAGCAACTACTCAATTACCTGCTGATGATGGTGAATATAGCTGCAGAGTGGTGTACAGAGTATAGGTTTAAGAACTGTTGAAAGCACGGCAACCAGTCTTTTAACTGTTAATGGTGACTGAGTTGGGTTTTATAAGTTAAGCTGTTGATTGATACAGAAATATGTTCTGATGTATACGAGTACGACACAAGCTTAGTAATCATGTCTTTGACTGCGATAGAACAAGTGAACAATTTGAGAGTTGTACTCCACCACTCGAAGCATTCCATGTTTGTATACTATTTTAATGAGTGCTCAGAAGACGTTTGTTTCATTTCCCTTATCGTGATTTGTGATTATCGTTTTCAATTTCCTTGTCGAAGTGGCTTTTCAATTGATTTCTATAGGATGAATAAGATTAAAACTGCTGCAAACTGCTTATTGGCTGGAATGACCTGAAATATACCAATCAAATAAGTTAAGAGGGCCTAATATTTCGATCTTAACGAGATCTTCTTCAGAGACATAATGGTCGTGTACAAGAAACAAACAAATATAGGGCAACATACAGTATGATGCACATCATAGCTGACTATAGAAACACAAAAGAAAAAGCATGTACAGAGTTCAGTGGAACAACAAAAGGAGCATTAAGGGTTAAAGGGAAAGGTCAGTGCGGGTAGGATCAAAGAAAGAACAAAGAAGTATTAATAGGAAAAATGTGGAGGGGGGCGGGTTAGGACAATAGACAGGGGAAACCAGAGGAGTGAGAACAAATAAGAACAAACTGCTGGCAAGGATTAAATCTTAAACAGATGACAAATGGGAGAAAACAATAGAAGTTAATCTTTTCATAGTTTGATGTTGAGCCCATGTGGTTGAATAGTCCGAAGACGATTCATCCAAACTTTCTCCCGGCTGAGACGGACTGAGTCTTTCCGATGGCCAAGTGATTCTATGCCCTGTAGAATTATATCAGAAATGCAATGGTTAAGCTGATTGAAGTGGTGGCCGACGGTGGGTTTCTTGGTGTTGACAGTCGATTTGATGACCGTAGAAACGCTTTTTTAGGGCATTTTTGGTCTCTCCGACATACTGAACTCCACAGAACCTGCAAGAGATGGGATATACGACATTAGATGTACTACAAGTGATGTTATCAATACTTTTATGGGTGGTACCGGAAGAGTGGCCAAAAAATGAGTCAGACTCCTGGATGTGGATCTGGCAAACCACACATCTGGAACTGCACTTGAAAGTTCCGTGCTGGATGGGAGGAGATGTATCCAAGCTGGGAACTTCGGCGCGAACAATGAGGTCTCGTAGATTACGAGGGCGTCTATAAGCCAATACAGGGCTGTCGGGGACGGCACGGACAAGGCGATGTGAAGTGTGGAGAATGTGATGGCTGTCGTTAGTGATTTTGTGAAGGGAAGGGAGACTGGGATGAAAGGTAGTCCCCAGGGGGGTCATGGGTTTGGCATTAGCCTGTGGGGCCTTTACCTTTAGAGCAAAATTTCTGGGTACGGCTTTGGCTCTGGCAATGGCACGTTTAACTTGGCGGGAACTGTGACCCCTGGCAACCAAGTTGTTCTTCAGTATCTGTGAATGGCGGGAAAAATCATAGTCGTTAGAACAAATCCTTTTGAGTCTAAGGGCCTGACTAATTGCTATACCAGTCTTACAATGCCTAGGGCGACAGCTGGAGGAGTGGAGATACTGGTGTGTGTCTGTGGGTTTAGAATACAGATCAGTGGTTATTAAGTTATTCTCCTTGCGGATGGTGACATCCAGGGAGTGGGCCTGATGATGTGAGTACTCTGATGTGAACTTGATGGTCCTGTGGAAGGAATTCATGTGATTAGTGAAAGTAAGCAGACTGTCCTCATCACTGGTCCAGATAAAAATACATCATCAGAGTATCTCCACCAGCTCCATGGTACGGTGCTGAGGCAAGCATGCGTTCCTCGAGGTCACCCAAGAAGAGGCATGCAAAGGAGGGTGCCATGCGAGTACCCATTGCAGTGCCATGTACCTGTAGATAGTGCTTATCTATAGGGAGTAAAAATTATTCTTCGTTAGTACAAGTTTCATGAGGGCGCGAATGTCACTTATGGGAGGGGTCGTGTGTCCTGCGCTAGCTAGGGGTATGGAACAGGCACGAATACCTTCTTCGTGTGGTATGTTGGTGTACAAGGATGAGACGTCAAAAGTCCCAATGGTGGCCGTTCTGGGAATCTGGTCCTTGATTCCTTCGAGCTTGCGCAGGAAGTCTGGGGTGTCATGGATGTATGATGGAATCCTAGGGACAAGGGGTTTAAGAAAACTGTCAATAAACAGGGAGATGTGTTCCGTGGGTGAGCCATTACCTGAGACGATGGGCCTACCAGGGTTACCAGTCTTGTGAATTTTCGGGAGAAGATAAAACCTGGCAGTTCTACAGTCAGTTGGTGAAAGAAATTTGTGAGCTTTTGTTGGCAGTTGGTCACGTGATCGCATGTCATCAAGCAACTGCTGTATCTCTCGAGAGAATATACCTGTGGGATCAGAGTCAAGTCAGGAGATCAGAGATCAGAGATCAGAGTCAGGGTTAGTGACTTGGGTATTGACAACTTGAACATTATGTCTCAAGGGATGGTGCACGATTCTTTGGGGGGTACCCATGCGCTCTTGACACGGAAGGGTTCTGGGTCACAAGGGTCGGAGTCAAGAAAAAACTCACGGAGACGGATCCTACGATAGTATTCCGTGAGATCTTGGCTGAACTGTACCTGGTTCACATTACGGGGAGTGGTACAGGGGTTGAGACCCTTGGATAAAAGTTTGTGTTCAGCATCTGATATGAATGAAGAGGAAAGGTTAACTATTCACAGGGGGTAATGTCGATTGGGGCTTGGGACGTCTAAAACGTCTCTGTCTGCGTTGATGCTGATTGGCAAGCAAGCCACAGATCTTCTTGTTTCTCCTGTTGATAAGAACAGAGTCAAAGTTAGATAGGCCCCTATCAATCTCATCGTGGAATTCCCTGTACCTGGTGTCCGTACAGCTGGATCCGAGTTCTGAGTCAAGGTGGGCTATATTCTGGGGGAGGTCCTGAAGTATAAATTGATACTGTTGAGAGAGGATATTAATTAGTTTAACTGATGTACCATGCATAACTTGATTCCACCTTCTTTGCAGGTGTGGTGGGAGGGTTCCTAAGCACGGAGAGGGATATAGTTGCAAACCTTTAGGAATAAACCGAGAAAGGGAGAAGAAATTGTAGTTATCCTGATGGTAGGAGTAGAGCGAAGGGCCTTCTCCCTATTAGATGTTAACACATTATGTGTTACAAAGGAATCTCATTAAGACAAATGTACGTTCTTTCGAGGACCGCTATATATATGCCTTTAAAGTTTACTGCCATGAAAATACATCAGCAATCTAAACTGATGGTTTAAGCCTTTGAGGTGTAGTCCCATGTTCAATACTTATTCAGCCATGACAGCTAAGTTCAGCCACATGGCAAAGCGCAAGCTATTATTTCTGGGTCATAGTAGTACTTTCAACGATCTGCACGTTGTGACAATGACAAATCTAGTAAAGTGGCAGGGTCGAAGATGCGTTCCCTAATCACGAAGCCGTGCTTTTTGCCAGGTACGTAAAGTCACATTTTCCCTTCGTAGTTTTTAAGAAGTAAGATTTAAAATTGGTTTCGCGGATGAAAATAGGCATAATCAGGGAGAATAGAAAAGTGGTTTATACAATTGGAAGTCAGACATTGTATAACTGTACGAGAGGCTATTTATTCCCATTAGTGATATTATAATTGATTAATCAAATAAACTGATTATTCTGGATTCCCCCCCCCCCCCCCCCCCAGTTTTATTTGGCTTGGTCCACACCTAAACAGCCGCCGTAGCTTTATTACCAGTCGCTACTGTACAAGGCCAATCAGCAACTCTCACCTGTACCTTCTCATTGGATGTGTTTGGTACCTTCAGCAAACTCGAATGGAGACAGAGAGGCACTCTTGTAGCTGACTTTTTTATGGGAGTCCAGACTACCCGAATGAATTTTTTCCACCTGGATATGTCGTATCCAGAGATGACTTAATGAATACTCTCACCATAGTAACTACTCAATTATCTGCTGATGATGGTGAATATAGCTGCAGAGTGGTGTACAGAGTAGGTATAAGAACTGTTGAAAGCACGGCAACCAGTCTTTTAACTGTTAATGGTGACTGAGTTGGATTTATAAGTTATGCTGTTGTTGATTGATACAGAAATATGTTCTGATGTATACGAGTACGACACAAGCTTAGTAATCATGTCTTTGACTGCGATAGAACCGATGACACATTTACCCAGCAATACGATGTTCGTCATTATATCATTGCTGCTCCTCTTCAATTATGTCCGTTTGGATAGCGCCCGTTTCCAAAAAGCAAAATTGTATAATATCATTATTGAATGCCGAGGTCGAGTTGAGTTTATTCTTTTCATAAAAAGTTACTCCACCACTCGCTTTAAGGTGACGTACTCAGTAGGTTTTAGGACTCCTAGAAGCACGGCAAAAAGTCGTTTAACTGTTAATGGTAAGCTGAATTTAAAAGTTCATTTAAAATGCTGTTAATAATGGGTAATAAAAATAGATTGGTAGAAATGTGTCCAACCAATCATATGGATTATTTTAACCAAAATATTGGTCAAAATTACTAATATTGATAGACACATTATTTACCAATCAAATTGTGGTTTTTTTTCAACCAATCTATTTTAGGAGTGCACATAAATTGTTTCTGACACATACAACATAAGTTTAAACATCAGTATATCTTTGATTGCGACGGAACCAATGACACAAATAGCATAGACTTAGGAGCTAGAGAATATATATCGATTATCGTAACATACGAGCAATACGATTTTTCCAGCAATACGATTTTTGTCAATTATGTCACTGCATGCAGCGCTTCCATAAGTCCCTTTCGGATAACGCCTCTTTCTATAGAGCTTTCTATATTACCTTTATACTTGTATCTCTATTGACTGCCGAGGTCGAGTTGAGTTCATTCTTTTCATAAGCAGTTGCCGCTTGGTATGAGACTTACAACAAGAGTACTTTACATTCGATAGCGCGGTTTTGAAGCACTGGTACTCAACTCTTCGTTTCTGTCAGGTTTTTTTTTTAAATTAAAGCCCCGATCCAGGAAGTTACTTCGTACTTGTCCATGTGCTGTTTGGTTTTCCCATATAAGTTGTTGCTACAATGGCGGAAGGCCGTCGTTAAACACCGGAGATCGAAACAACTTCTTATGTAGAGTGCACATGATGAGTGTACCTCGTGTACACATAAAAAACAGAGAGAGCAAAACCAGCAGGATAAATACGAACTCTAGGCTGCAAATAAATTGGGCTGCATCCATTAGGCGCGGAAATGGCGGCATCTTCAGCCCAGATTATCTGTCTTCTCTTTTGGCTGCTGTTGGTCTTCAGAGGTAAGGAGAACAGTTTTTTTTTCTCGTTTTAAAGCAAGGCCAATACACTTCAAAAACTTGAAGATATGATATTCTGCAACTTGGAAAAGGGGAATGCAATTAATGTTTATTACTAATTATGAATAAGAAAAATAGTTTGTTTTGCGTATTCATTTAAATAAATCATTATAATTATTAATTTTTGAATATGAAATTATCCCCATTGAGCACAAGAAAAAAAGCTTGTTTTGCGTATTCATTTAAATAAATCATCATAATTATTCATTTTGGAATATGAAATTATCCCCATTTGAACATAATTGTTCACATAAGATTGAATTAAATAAATTAAGTATAGTTCCTAGAAACCAAATACTAAGAAATGTCACTATTTATGATTTTACTAATCTTATTTTGTCTTCCGTTAATCTAAACGATGCATATGCGTCTTATTTCTCTTGAATAAGATTAAAACTGCTGCAACTGGCTAGAATGACCTAAAATATACAAATCAAATAAGTTAAGAGGGCCTAATATTTCGATGTTAACAAGATCTTCTTCAGAAACAAAACAAATATATTTCTGTTTATACTTTCCTCTTGCTATAGATGTTTTTGGACATGGTAACTGCAGTGGATTCATGAAATAATTTCCATTAATCATGCTAAACAGAAGATGTTATTTTCTTTTAATTGCAGCTTCTGAATCACAACCGGCAGTTTCCAGTGATCCGTGGGTTGATATCAACGAAACAGCAACATTGACTTGCTTGCCTGATGGAACGGCTCGTGAGGTTCTGTGGAGGAGGTATAGATGGGATGAAACCTCTTGTGATGTCTCAACCAGCTGCGTCAGTATCGTGAGGTTGCTCATCGGTAGTGTGAATTGGGGATCTTTGATCGATCCAAATCGATTCCTTTTCATTGCGACTCGGCCAGATTATCGTCTGACTGTCACATCTGTGTCATTGATGGATGAGGGAAAGTATGGATGTCTTACCAATGTGGCAGGCATAGGAGACCAGACTGGATCGACAAAAATGAGAATTAGAGGTGTGTGATTTAAAGTAAATATAACACAGGGAGATAACTAGTAGACATTAATGTAAGGGTAAATATAAAGGAAAACTAGCCAGTGGAATAATATATACATTATACATGCATGTATGTATAACTATTTGAGTATTTAGTGGCAATTAATGTTTTCCGTGTTGAAGTTTAATTTCAATTATTTGAACTTATAGGATCAAGTTCTAATAATTGTCGATGAAAAGATCACAGAACTCTCTCGTAACAGAGAGTCTTACTTTAATATCTTAATCACCTTTTTCAAGTACACTTATCAGACGTCTGTTCCACTATGAGTACATAAAGAGCATTTCTAAACGCGGAAGTTCACGTTTCAAATGCTGGTGTTCGTGCGTTGAGTGAAATTCACCTTGTGAATTCAAGGTGTGTTTTTTGCCGGAAATAACAGTACAAAGTGTGCCCAAACCCCCAAACTCCTAAACATAAACACAATAACAAGAGCCAATTACACACATACCCTGGTAATCTGTATTATTATTTGCGTGGACCTCTTGTGCACTTTCCTACATAATTATTTCAAAATGGCAGCTTTCCGGATGTCTTATGCCTCCGCTCAACACATTGCTGTCGCATTGCTGCTTGCACTTCAAGGTAAGAAGTTTAATAGGATATTTGTTATATGATTCAATTTCCTATCCTTCTTAACAAATTGTAATGGTATTTGGGGGAAATGTGTACGATTTGTAGGTCTAATGACATGTGAACTTTGCAAATTTATCAACCGTTCATATTTAATTGAATTGAATTGAATTGTTTTAACAATGTTCACTCGCGGCCACTTGCCGAATTATAGACTCATTTATAATAAAACATATTTATATATACAACTCTAATAATTTAAACAATCGCATTACGTAAAACAGTTCAAACAAAATTAAATATGTATCTATCATGTTTAGATTTTTTTATTGTTATTGTTTTAACACTAAGTCGGTTAATGCTTTTGGGCTTAATTCATCGAACCCACACAATGGCAAGGTTTACTAAGTCAGCTTTAAACGATGGTACATTCAATATAATTGGTTCTTGAGTTGTGGGAACTATAAGTCAGCAAAATC
This sequence comes from Crossaster papposus, assembly GCA_037893245.1. NCBI lineage: Eukaryota > Metazoa > Echinodermata > Asteroidea > Velatida > Solasteridae > Crossaster > Crossaster papposus. Next base: position 55,080 of record JBAIAA010000206.1, read on the forward strand.
GTAATGTTTTCAATCAATTCCGGAATCTAGATCTTTAGCTCTATGAGAGCGTGTATACACGTGTGCACATTATTGATCCTGATCAAGATTATCAATTATCTAAAATGTGATCATCGCTATACGGGGACTGTTGCACTAATTCTTGAGATATTAATATTCTGTAGCAATGTTAGTCACTTTATTATACCATTAAGAAAATATAGAAACAAAAATAAAACCGATTTTGTTGATACATAGGTCTTGGTGACAAAGGTTTTGAAAATCACTAAAACTGATGCAAACTGCTTACTATTATACCAAATCGCACTGAAATCCTAAATAATATAACAAAGGTTAAGTTATCTAATAAAGCAGTGTTCGTTAAATGTAAAATTGTTAAAAAAATAATTTCAGCGTAGGATCTAACCAATTTATGTAGATTGCCATTTTTGTATTTCTCTTTATTCGGTCTGGTATTCCAGAGGTCTTTCTGTAACATCCGAAGAATGGGTCAACACTGCCGAAAAACCACAGTAACCTGCTCCCGTAGACAGCGATATCGTGAGACTTATCTGGGCAAAGACTGACTTAACTGCCGAATCTTCCGCCAATGCTGCTTCGATTTTTGAATGATTAAATGGAGTGATAACAATGCATCACGCTGTGATTTTAATGCCAGTAATAATTATCCTCTGACAATAAAGTCAGTTGAATTGTCAGATCAAGGGAAATACTGGTGTCTAGTAATTCTCCAACGTGATTTGTCTAAGCGTGAGGGTTCATCGGCGTTAAATGTGCGAGGTATGTCTTGGAGAATGTACATTAACATTCAAGGTATAATCTTCAACTATAAAGAGAGATATATTTTAAAGATGTCTCTGATTCATTGTCTCTACATATCGTCACGTAAATGGGCTTGTCATAGACAAATCTTGTTAGCTGACGTTATTACCAGGTTTTGGTGTATGTATTTCGTTGCAACACGAATGTTTTCCCACTTCCATCCTTGACATTCGACCTTTGTTCCGGGACATGAAGCTTCAACAATACTCATAATAATAGCGCGAGTTCCCGGCTGCCAAAGGTAGACGGAATCAATGCTCAATGCAGATTATAGTAGGCCCGTTGTGCATGTTCAGCAATGGCTGTCCTGCCATCGTTGTATGTCTCCGTGCAGCGCATTACCATCGGGTTGCTGTTAATTCTACCAGGTAACGACTAAAACAATAACTCATGTATTATTCTTCAATATATTTCCAAGTTTTAATTTAAACTATACACCATTAAATAAATATTTAAAGGTTTGGACTGACATCGAATTTGCAATCCAATCCACTCGCAAGCACGGTTTTTAACTAGTTCGCGTCTATGCCGTCTATCCACTCAAAGTTGTTCCGTGATTCAAAACGGATGACGGACAAACGCGTCACGAACAAGGCCGGAAATATCAGGGTGTGCTACCCACATATGCCTGAATTACTCGCCTCTGATCGAGGTTTGTGAAAAATAATTCCGTGCCTTGGCCCTAGCACGAACTGGTTTTAAGGACTTATTTAAACATAATTATTACCATTGAGTTCAATCAATTTACCTTTGCCTTTGGACGACTGTACGGGCAGGTGTAGTGGATGAACGTCATTGTAGGCGTTGCTGCCATGTTAATAAGAACTGATTAGGTGTAGGCCCGTACGTACATTGTTTATTGTTTACCCATTTTCATCAAACCACTCTTATACCAAAAAGAGATGCGGTAGCTGCATATTTTGTTATGTACATGTTTGCCTCATTCATTTAGCATCACAATTTACATTTTTTTTTCTTTTCTGTCAGCTATTGCCTGGATTTTAATTGATGATCTTTTTTTCTCTCTTAGGTATTGCATCTGTTGCAATTTCCAGCGACCAATGGGTAATCATTGGAACGAATGCTACAATCACATGCTCTCCTGAAGTGAGTGGTTTTACGGACGTCCTATGGCGAAAATATGACATCGGAAACACCGACCAGCAAACTATATTGGATTATATGCCTTCCACTAATAGCATTGTGTATCAGACTGGCGTCGATGGAAACCATTACGATGCCAGGCAGTCTAGTGATAGCACCAACTACTCGTTAATTGTAAAATCTGTAGCTTTAGAAGACACTGCCACGTACTTGTGTAATTTTTATAAATTCCCGCCGTTTGATCCAGAGCCGATTGCCTCCAGTATTGTGCAGATTAGAGGTGAGTTTGTATCTGCATTCAAATAGTGAACGTTGAACAATATATGACATTTAGTATCCCTAACTTAAGGTTCATCTGTGAAAAAATTTAAAAGAAGCTAATTTCAACTGATTTGGGTAGGTATGGGTATGGACAACTACCAAAAAAAAGGAAGGAGGTATAGGGGTTGGGGAACTTTTTTTATTAGAGGTCAAAGGTCATTGACCCCTGCCCAAATCCCTAACAATTATATTTCAGCAACAAAATATGGTATATAGATGATCTTGGTGTCAAAATGCACAGAATTACAATAGAAGATGACATCAAATAATTATTGACCCTTGGGACCAAATCCTGACCTCCGAAAATGAGGTCAAAGGTCACAAAACAATTGTATTACTAAAATGTCATATTTATAGCAACAAAATATGGTATATAGATGATCTTGGTGTCAAAATGCACAGGATTATGAAAGAAGATGACATAGAATAACTACTGACCCTTAGAAAAGAGGTCAAAGGTCAAAAATAGACGTATTACTAAAATGTCATATTAGTAAAATAACAGGAAAATTACCATGAACAAAAACAAATCTAAGAGGCTAATTTCAACTTATTGTGGCGGGTACTATGGGGGTTATTATTTATTCCAAGAGCAAAGAAGGAGGGGGAAATTCCCTTTCTGAGGGTCAAAGGTCTTTGACCCTGCACTAAAACATTATAAATTGTATCTCAGCAGCAGTATGTTTTTCATAGGCCTAGATGATCTTGGTGTCCAAATGCACAGAATTATACTAGGAGACAAACACAATATGAAATGGATTCTTCACCACCAAAATACGAGGTTAAATGTCAAAATGAGCAATTGGGCGGGGGGGTGGTTAAAGTTCATTAGTGTCAAATAGTTTGTGTATGTAACGTATATGTGCATTTATAATCATGTTTGGTGTTTATTGGGAAGGAGCGTAATCATACATTCAGCCTACGTTTTTTTATTATTAAAACGATTCTCGGTCACATGGGAAGGACATTAAATTGAAGGACGTCTAACGCTGGGTTATGTGGAATTGTTTTCTTTTTCTGTGAGGCTATTAGGTTTTTTAGTTAAAGATGAAGTGCTTTTGCAAGAAAATAGCAAAGGGAAACCGGTTTATGCAGGCATACTTCAAGGAATGATCAGTTTATTTGTTGTTGTTTGTTTGATCATTCCCAGAGTTAGCTGCAGTGAATCAGAACTCATTCTACTATGGGAAGGGGAGGGTGTTTATTGAAGTTGTCACAAGTCAGAACTATTTCTCATCGTTTTCATTATTGTTTTGGAGATGCTGCAACAGTTCTGCTGCGTGAAGTATCATAGGATTGTATGTTTGTTGCTGGTCTGCAGAGATAAATCTGTATATTTATGATTTGCTGGTATGCCAGCAGTGTGGTTGCGTAACTATATTGCCCAGAGCGTAATTCTTAATGTAAGTTGTTTTTTCTTAGTGCCATACGCTTCTGGGAAGTCAGTTCTGCGAGATTGCAGTCGGTAGGAGGAGGGGTGGTGGGGGGGGGGGGGGGGGTTACGTGTACAAGTTTCAAGAGAACACCTCCGTGTTTTTCGTTATTTTCTTGAGACGCGGTTCTGCTGACAAGTATCATATGGATTGTATTTGTGACTGGCAGAGTTAAATCTGTAATTGTACGTTATCTAGTGGGTATGCCCGGTATGCCAGAGAGTGGTTGTTTGACTGGCCTCTCCGGAGCGTAATTCTTAACTCTTTTGTTTTTGTTTTGGGGGGGGGGGGTTTGTGGTTTGTGTATTGCAACAGTGGTCCTTTGTTTTTAGTTCACTCAGTGATTGATTATTACCGGTAATAATATGCCGTCCCCTTTTTCTCTCCTTTTTTGGAAGGGGAGCAGGGCATATTTTGTGTGCTATATTATGCACTTCACATCAGTCACCATTCTTTCAGTTTACTTTTCTTTTTCCTTGTTTTTATTTGTGTGTCGGTTTATATGACAGATTGCAAGGACAAATACCGGCTTTTGGGGGTATTGATCGAAAGGAAGGCATCTTGACTTATTTATTTTGTTTTAGTCTTGAGAGCCATTTCTTTGATCATTGTTTTGTTCTTCCAATAGTTCCAATAGGATTTGCACATTCTCATCATCCAGGTTGTTTTCTTCTTGGTTGGATTGTGGAGATGCTTTAGTCCTAGATCGAACAAGTTCATATTTTATGTTTTTGTGCCGTTTGTATGCCATTGCCAAGGGTTGGGTATCAAATAGCCTACATGTATTTGGTATTTGTTTTCACTAATCCAGTGCCAGTGTTTGAGGAGGGCCCGTTTGAGAGCTGGGTGCGCGACCTCGTGGGTAGTTTGGTAGGACGAACACCAGTGGGGTATTGTGGTGGGTTTTGGTGGTTTTTTTCACGCTTAGAGTCCGCGGAAGGCTCGCCCCTTTGCGGAAGGGCTAGGTCTTCGTTTGTGTATCCGCGCTTTTTAAGTTGGTCCTTGAATAATTCAACCCTCTCCTCAAAGTCTTTTAAATGGGTACATATACGGTTGTTCCAGTCACTTCGCCCTTGATTAAGCCGCCAAATACCGACTTAGGGTGTGCTGAATCTCTCTGCTGTATACAAGACTCTCTGCAAGATGCACCAAACTCCTCTTCTTATTAATAGGAAACTGTTGGGACATCTCACTTCACTGGGGTAACTAGTCAGGGTACATGTAGGCTAACTAGGTGTTATGAGTAATCACTTCTTAAACAAAGACATAATTCATGTTGTTTTATGTTATACGTATATCTCTAAGGTGGTGCTTTGTGAATTCAATATGGGGCTTCGAATAATTACCTTTGACCATACACCATTGGTAATTGCTTGAATTATCATGAATGGGTAGATTTGGGGGGTTGTATTTCATAGTAAATATCGTTTAACTGACTTTTCCGAAGTTTTACTATCATGGATGCCGAGAAAAGCACGAAAAACAGCGTTTGTTTTCAACCGGGGTCGAGCAGTTATTCTTATGTTATCTTTGTTTTTTCGCTCTCGCCGTCCGGCGAGAGCGATTTTTTCTTTATAAAATTCATTTTTTGGGGAATAATTACAAGATATCTAGCGCAATCCTTTTGCTGAATGCCTAGAATCATTATTTACTTTCAATTGAGTAAGGTATTTCTTAATAATTCAGTAGTAAATATTTTCGATATCTGCAAATGGTGTATACTACCTTTAAGGTCATATGTGGCGGTCAATTTGTATCCTACATTTATATCACAGGAATTTACATTTTTCTACTTCCAGTGTAATTATGACAAGTACATATGTTGTTGCCGAGATACAATTTATAGTGTTTTAGTCCAGGGTCAATGACCTTTGACCTCTGCTTCTAGAATAAATAATAACTCCCATACCCGCCACGTAAGTTAAAATTAGTCTCTTCGATTTGTTTGTGCTCATTTTTATTTAATGATAATTTTCCTGTTATAAATATGACATTTCAGTAATAAAATAGTTTTTGACCTTTGACCTCATTTTAGGAGGTCAGGATTTGGTCCCAAGGGTCAATAATTATTTGATGTCATCTTCTTTTGTAATTCTGTGCATTTTGACACCAAGATCATCTATATACCATATTTTGTTGCTGAAATATAATTTTTAGTGATTTAGGCAGGGGTCAGTGACCTTTGACCTCTAATAAAAAAAGTTCCCCAACCCCTATCCCTCCTTCCTTTTTTTTGGTAGTTGTTCATACCCATACCCACCAAAATCAGTTGAAATTAGCTTCTTTTAAATTTTTTCACAGATTGGCTCAATATATGGCTAATTTAGGGTTACTAATTAGGGTCAACGATTGACAGAAAGTCCACGATTGAAAATCGTGTACAAAACCTATGGGACGCCTTCCATAAACGTACAAACAAAAAAGGAACAATAGGGGTTCTAAGATGGAAGGTATTTACACAACGCCAAAAATATTGAATTTGCATTAACTTGACAATTTTCAGTGAAAAGGCCTATCAAACCTAAAATTGAGTTGTTTGTAAAATATAACACTAATATGATACATTTGGTGGTAAGACATCTGTATTATAGATAGCACAAATCATGAGGCCGTGGGTTCGAGTCTAACCCGAGTCAGTGATTTGTTTATTGTTGAAAGGCTCACTCGCAAAAAACACTGAGTTAACAATGTGAATACACTATCGGTGATGAAGGGCCAAAAACTAATAGTGGACGCACATTCATTGTTCATCTTAAATTCCACTATTATACTGTAATTTTGCTAGGCCTAGTTTACAGCTATAACAGACCCAGGAAGTTTAAGTTTAATGCAGATGTTTTCTGGCATTTCTTTGTCAACATTTTCAAGGCCGGAAATGCTGGTGCAATAATGTCAACCCTGGGCTTTTAAACTGAATAACAATACCGATTCAGGCACCCTTTGTACTTTTGTGGTCTTCCAACTTTCAGCACTTTTAACAATGGCAGCTGTGCTGCTGTTCTGTGACTTTTCTCCACGTCTTTCAGTTGCATTGATGTTAATAATTCCAGGTAAGAGAAACCGGCTTTATATTTTACAAGTTATCAAAGAAACTTAATGAAAATCGAAAAATGATGTTGCTTTAAAAAACGAACCATTTTTATTTGTTGAGCTTTTATTCACGTTTAGGGGTTAGCGTTGTATGCCCTACTTGTATTTTGTAATTGTTAAACTGTAGGAATGAAAATGTTTACATGGATGTTGTTACCTTGGAAACTGGGACATGACTTCCACCATGGGCCTAAGATATAGTGCAAGGGGTGCCAACCACGTTACCATGGCTACGATCTTGCTGCGCCATGTTATTGAAGGAACGCACACTCGCCAAGTGTGGCGAGGCTGGAACTCCTCTGAGGGCGCAAATCACTGAGAGAGAAAAAGAACTAATTCGTCGCAATGTCTACTTTATGAAAACTGACCGAATAATAGCCAGACCTAAGTGAAGTACTTTTGATCATGTTAGTACAGTAACCAGGGTAACTTTGACATTTTGGGGGCAATTTGGGCAATATCGTTTAGGCCCTATATGGAGAAAATTGTGAGATTTATAAAATATCACACAAAAATCGGTTTATAGGCCTATTGTGTTTTTACTTGTTTGATCACAATACTTTAGAAAATAAAAAAGCACCAGAATACAATAAAACCATATACAATCAAAATTATTGGGAAAAGTTGCCAACTTGAGTTACCTAGGTGTAGTCCGAGTTACTGGACTCTAGTTATCGCTTTTTTTTTTACATTTGGACATAATCTGGCGCTATGATGATGTCCAAATGTAAAAAAAAGCGATAACTAGAATCCAGTAACTCGGACTACCCTGGGTGCCAAAGTTTCCCGTTCTTGGTCCTTACCTCAACCCAGCCATTTGTTTTCTCTGTTAAAGTGTGTCCACAACCAACCGTCTCAGGAACATCATGGGTTAACTTGGGAGCGACCACAAAACTGGAATGCGCACCGCCGTCCGACGATTTCCGAGCTTTAGAATGGAGACTCAGCGACTATGATGTGACCTACTTCCGCATGGCGACAATAATCGTGGATTACCAGCGAATTTTCGGGGAGAGTGTGTCAATCAGCGACCCTGCCCGTAATTTCTTTGATAAAAACCCTCCCGCATACCCACTTACAATCAATTTGGTCTCTTTAGAGGATGGGATGCGATACTGGTGTAACATCATTATAGATCGTGATAGGAGTAGCTATTTCTTCTTGCATGTTAGAGGTAATTGTAGAGGTACATGTTAGTTGTTACTGTCGAAGGTAATTGTCAGACCTATAGAACCAGCGTGGCCTCTCATCAATTTTGAAAATCCCAAGATGAAGGCAGTAAAATTCCCAAGAATTCCCAAGATGTCATAAGATAGCACGTATGATGCTATAACGGACCAGAGAACCCACAAAAAGGCCCAATTTTGTGAATAAATGTACAGTACAGTCAAACGCCTTTATAACAAGGTCCTTTTTACAAATTATCTTGTTATAACAGGTACCTTGTATTATCTCAGTAATGAAAAAAAAAATCAGGACCTATTTTGTCCTCGTTTATTATAAGCATCATGTTGTATTAACAGTGCTCTTATTATCAGGGTTCGACGTACTACAAAAAAACAAATATAAATGTACAGCGCTCAAAGTCGCTGTCCACACTTAAAAAAGTTGTTTGTGATTTAGATGAGTGCCATAAATAGAAAAAAGTTGTTTGCGGTTAACAAAAATGCCTAAAATGTATAGGCCTATACAAGTTGTTTGCAGTTAACAAAAATGCAAAAATCCCAAGATTTCGTGAAATTTGGATACAAAATCCCAAGATCCCAAGGTCTTGCCCAAATTCCCAAGATCTTGGGAAAAATCCCAAGGAGTGGCCACGCTGTATAGAACGTATTCCGCAGAAAACCTTCAGACGTTTTAGGCCGTTTTCCAACCCGTTTTGTCTCCGTTTTGCAGTTTTGTAATGTAATGGAGCCAGAGTCCTAAGCTGAGTTTGAAAAACGGCCCTTGGTCTAGAACACTTTTAAAGACCAAGCGTTTGTCTTGCTGCTGCCAACTGAGGGCGCCACAGTCGCGTACTATTTAATTAAATAGACGAGACAAAGTTTAACTTGGTTGGAGTGGATTACCGAGTTTTACTGAACCATAAATGTTATTATTTAAGTGAGTCAAATTGTAATTTTCAAAAGGTTTTGTATTTCTTGAAACCCAAATTGGTGTTCTTTATACGTCATTTGTAAAAGAGTGGTTAATATAAATAATAAGCATTTTGCGTGTACGTTTTTGTAACGTTTTTACAACAGAACAAGGGTAACTTGTCCAGTGCTATAGTGACACTCGATCCGCCTTGTGCAAATTCCACTTGGGAATCCTGTCAATGCTATTGATTATTGTTTGCCTTGGAAGTTGTATATATCTTGTATTATATATATATTAAATCGTTTTCTTGATTTCATTCCCATAATCTGGTGTCAGTCGGAGAGATCATTTTCGGTTTTTGTTTTACTTTGCGCCTATACGTGGGCGCGCCCAGGGCATGGGCTGGGAACAGCTAGAGGAGTATTGTATTTATATTGAAGCCCAACTAAAATCCTAGACAATTTTTTTTGGTCTAGCTCTGTTTAATTTGTAATTAGACTTGTAATTTGTAGTAGACTTGTAACCAAAATGTATACTTGTGTGTTATTTGCACTTGAAATATAAAAAATCTCTTTGAGTTTGGCACTGTAGTGACGTGTATATATTTGATTGTTTGTACTTTCAGCCAACAGGCGTTCCATACAAATAAGTATGTTAATTAGTTTTGGTTTCTATAGGCACTAGAGTTGACTCTCGCGCTGTGCTGCGCGGTTGCGCAGGGTGACATGTAGGTGACCTCTTACTTACCGTTTTCATTCTGCTTTGTGCAAGTTTTAGTAGTGTTCTTTCGTTTTAGACCGTTCAAAATACGTGTCGAGACGACAACGTATAATATACAATCAAAAGCCAAGGTGGACAATAGACCCGGTATACCGAGGCTGCTCCAATCATGTGTCGGTACCAAGCTAGAAACACGCCCAGTGTTTGCATATTTTTTACTAATGAATATCACCTATATACTATTGCATATTCACTTTCACTTGGGTCTTAAGCGAGAATGCGCTTGTACAAGGAAAAGACTGGTCATGAGGCGTTTTATTGTTGGTTGCTTTAAATAAAAGATTTTTATTACAATGAACTCGGACTGTCGTTTTATATTGGCACGTGGATCGTGATTTCGTTTAGTGCTTTTGGTCCAGGGAAAATAAGTTTTGACCTCACACAAATTGCAATATAATTTTTTCACCACAGTGCACTTCTATAAGGTCCCTAGAATGACATACTAAAAATCTCTAAAAATTCAAGTGATGGAAATATGACTAAATTGCATAATTAGTATGTCATTCTAGGGACCTTATAGAAGTGCACTGTGGTGACAAATATTCTATTGCAATTTGTGTGAGATCAACCAAACAAAATTAGGTATTATCCCAGGACTATTATTGTTTCGGCAAACAAAAAGCTGCTGACATCGTACAATAAAGTATCTATCTTCCTTGCATTACAGGTATATAATGGATACCATGCATGGGTGTTTACCTTGGTTTTTATACAAAATTCATGTAAAAGTTCCGTTTCTAGTTATAATTTGAAGGCAAGGTTCTATAGAACAATATTGATTCGAGTGTCAAGCCCTCGGACATTTTTGGGTCCATTTTCTCAATGACCGATTAAAGTGGCACATGGGTACAGACTGTAGGCGTTATTAGCTAACTGTACAAACATACATTTATTCTGACATACAAACTGTTTAATTAGTATTCTAGTATTCTTATAAGCTTATTCTTATTATCGGCAGACCCAAACAGCAAGGGGGGGGGGGGGGGGGGGGCAGCACAACAGTGGCGACGCTAAAAGGCAACAACCAACACAATGAAGAAAAGCAATGCACAACAAGTATATTAAGTAATATATGGGACGATTGACCCCCCCCCCCCCCCCTTTCCCTCATTTGTGGTGGTCATGGTGTTTGCTGAATGTTGCGGTTTTTCAAGAATTCTGTTTAGGTTTTTAGAGGGGCGGGGGTGAGAAGGGTGAGAAGGTATGGGTGCTAAGGGGGAAGTCCCTCGGTCTCATATCGTGCTGGGTACAGCGCACGGGAAAAAGCAAATGTTTAATTATGTTGTGTTCTCAAAAGACAGCTCAGGCCAGAAAGTAATTCCTTCGGCGATTGAAGGGGCTTGTCTCTGTTAATGTTAAGAATAATACATACATGAGGGGCAAGCTACTCTCCCACAAAAACGGCGCGCTGCCGAGTGTATACCTCCTTAACACCCTCCAATATTTCTTTATTTTATTACAATTATTGCTTGAACGAAGGCCTTCTAATACATTTTCACTGTTGAATTTGTTTTAAATGGGAAAATGTTTATTCACGAGACACGAACAAAATTGCTTACAATTAAGCATTGGCAGTTGTCGAGCTGCCATAGTACTAGCCTCGAGATGAACTACAGATTTACATTTACAAAAGACCGCGACGGTCACAAAACTGGATAAGAAACAAAGCTTGAACGAGGCGAACTGACGGATTAAAAAAGAACAAGAGACCACGACGGTATGAAGACTGGGTAGGAACAAAGCTTGAACGAGGCGAACTGACGAATTAAAAAAGAACAAGAGACCGGGACGGTCAGAAGACTGGATAGGAACAAAGCTTGAACGAGGCGAACTGACGGATTTACATTTACAAAAGACCGCGACGGTCACAAGACTGGATAGGAAGAAAGCTAGAACGAGGCGAACTGACGGATTAAAAAGAACAAGAGACCACGACGGTCAGAAGACAAGATAAGAAACAAAGCTTGAAAGAGGCGAACTGACGGATTAAAAAAGAACAAGAGACTACGACGGTATGAAGACTGGATAGCAACAAAGCTTGAACGAGGCAAGGCGAGTCATTTAATAATAATTCAGTAGTTCTTTGTATTCTTTATGTTTGTAAATGGTGTATAATTTTCTACTTAGCCATGCTGTGTTCATACCGTGACGTCATATTTTGTAGGCAGGGGGCACGGTGCATATTGCTTTTCATTTTAGGGTCACGATTAATGAGCAAACCAACAAATATGACTTTTTTTCAGTTATTAGCGTTATTAAAGCGTATATTTCGCCATACTAAAGTTTTGAATTTCAGGTACCCTTCAAGGCATTTACTCTCGCGATGGCGTTTGGAACAAATCTAAATGGTTGAGCTGAAGGGTAGCCTAGTGTAAATGTTGTAACAATTTCCGATGCATAAACGCTGGTCCTGATAGGTATTAATATAAGAAAGTACAATGATTTCAGGACAATTTATTAGAAGTACATATTTTTCGGTTCGCGTACGTATACGCATTCGTTTGACACCTTTTCGATTTGCATTGGTTTCGACCCCATGTATGCATGGTTTGCACAATGTCTTTCTCGCTTATCTTTATTATTTTATTACATAGTGTTCAAACTATGGTGACTCCAATTGACTATAGACTCGATTATTGACTCGACTGCACTCGGCCAATCATGACCTCATAACTGGACTCGAGTCACTTCTTTAAAATGGCTTGACTCGATCACAAAATTCAGTGACTCAACTATGGAGACCCGCCACAGACTGGATGAGATAAACGCCCAATAAATAACAACATAAGGTACTACGGTTCGACACTGAACTAGCACAACCGCATTTAAATATCATCACCATATGGGTAGACACCGGAGCAAATTTGTGATGGTTTTATAACAACTAGGGGATGCCGCGCTTCGGGCGGCACCCGCTAGCTGGGTGGAATCGTAACTTATATATAAACCTTGTTGAGGTCCTGAAAACACTGTGATTGTATGGCAAGCAAACAGCGAAACTTATGGAGTAGAGTACCAGCTAGGTGTGTGTGTGTGTTATAAACGTTGTTTACTTTGCAACCAGTTCACTCCGATCCTCCCGGAAACACTCGAACATCACGAACGTTAACGATAATACCCGACCGTCAACGAAACGTGTTCGAAAAACTTCGGATATATTAGCGAAACTGAATGAATTCTTTCAGTTTTGGTCACGTGACATTGACGGCTACCGGACCTAATAATTTATCAGAAATATAAATATTTGGTCTGGGAACCAGACTAATAAAATAACACGTGCAATTTTCCGATGGCACCCCTTCACTGTCATGTTTCCTGTTTATTTGTTGTTTTGTAAGCGTTTGTATGTATCCTGTATTTATTTTCTTCACTACTTGTTATCATGTTTTATGTGTACATTTGCCTCAATATAAAAGTATTTTTATTATTAAATAAGATTAGATCCAACGCGAAAAGTTAGGCCCCCCCCCCCCCCCCGCCCCGCCCGCCAATCTCCCATCTCATCCACCAATCCCCCATCTCATCCACCAATCCCCCATCTCATCCCCCCCCCCCCCCCCCCCCCCCTCCTCTCCTATTTCCAGGCTTCCATCAAACCCAAAGAATGAAAATGTCTACCAATGGCCTATCCTTAATTGTAGGGGTGCGTTTGTCCAGGCTAATTAAATTCCCGGCTGGCTCCAACGGGCGCGATACAAGCCATAAAAACTGAACAAAGACGAAACATTCCACTGCTAGATGAGCATCTTCGCTAGTACCCTGTACATGTTGTTAAAACAAACCGCAGACAAAACTTTCTTAATTTAAATAAATTAGGTCATGCTGAATATGTAACAATTATCTTTGCCGTACTAATAACAAAAGCCTGACGTGACGACCGGTCGTCACCTGGCCAACGATTGGACGAGGCCGTGGTACTGGTAGGAGGGCCGTATTGTTTTGCACGGCTTTTGGTTGGATATGAGACGTACACCGTTTACCGTGTCGTATGAACCCGTCTAAAACGAAAGAACACTAGTCCATCAACGTTGAAAGTTTCCTCAAGAGTGTTATTCTCGCGGTCGGACATCCGGGAACTTCGTTTATCTTCCCATTGTTTATGCACTTAGCGCAAAGGGGAAAATTTGAGGTTAAACGCATGTTGTTATGGACGGCTCGCCCCTTCGTGACGTCATGCCGACCGCGAGAATTAGGTTGTTTCCATTGATCTCCATTATATAGACTGGATAGGCCACTGCGTATGTGTTTGTGCACAAACGCGCGATCAGCACAATGGCGTCGCGCTTTCTGCAAGAGGGTATAAGTGAACGCCACACGGACTGTGTGCATTCACTCGGCATGCACGTCTGGAACATGTAGATTATTGGGATTTGTTTTCGTATGGGGAATTTGAGGCTTCGCTCTGAAAAAAGTATGTCGTTTCATATTTTTTGGTTTTACCTACATGTATATATGTCATTTAGAGCAGTTGGAGGCATTTAATCATGACACCATAGGCCTACATGAATTTAAAAGTTGAATTGAAAAACAAATTTTAATGTTTTTAAATAAACATTCACATAACTTAACGCTCAATAACTGCAAAACAAATTTATTACAAATGGAACATAAACACATCTTAAGCAGATATTTTAGGTTCAAGACAAAACCCGCTAAGAAATATAACAAAGTAATACACCATTCTTCATGAGATACAAAACGATGCTTCGTTAAACTAAATACGACACTGTGAAACACTCTTGTTGATTTTAACTATAGAAAACAGTCAAACTCGCACATAGTTGATTCTTGCTGCTGGTCAGTTTGCCGGTCAAGTGTATAACTAGTATGAATAGGCCGAATCACGAACCAAAAAATATTACTCAAATTATTTTGTCGAACAATAATTGAAGCTTGAGGAAAGGTTCAATTTAAATGCTTAGCCTAGTCTGTGGCTTATTTCTTCGTAATTTTAAGGTAAACATAACCAACAACTGAGACAAATCAATAACTGGCATGACTGTAGCCACCAAATAATATACAATAACAAATTAAATAAAGAAAGTGCACGGATAATCCGTAGTGATACGGATAATGTTCAGTTTACTCATTTCTTACCTTCACCTATTTCTGTGCAGATTGAAGTACATATTCACTTTCTCAACATAAGAGTAACTAAAATGGGGTTTTATTATTTATTATTAAATATACAAAGAGAATACTGGTGTTCTCGGTGACAAAGCATGACTCTACACCCATCAATCCATTATCTATAATCGATTAAGTCAGGATGGCTCCAAAATAACAACAGAGGTTGAAATACATCTGTTCGGATTTATCGTAAAGCGCATGAAAAATACATTCTGAGTCATATTATTAGTCATCAGACGCCATTACAAAAAATTGCCCCTAAATAATTAAAACAGAAGCCATTGGTGTCGCAAAAGAAAACAATTTAGAAACAAAAACAATACTTATTACAATTACTTATCAGCCTACAACAAACCCCTATTACCAACTGAACCCAACTCTATTTGGGAATTTACATTTCACGCGGTTCGTAGAAAGAGTTTATTACGTTATGAGAAATGTCTAGAATGATGGAGGTTTAAAAGAGAGATAATTGTGTAGAGAGGTCAGTTCTAAGCCTGCACCAAGCCCATCAAACCCAACCACAACCAAAGTACGTGCAAGCCAGTTGATGCTCTCGATATCAATCAAAAGACCGACGATTCCCATTTTCCTCCTAGACAGATACAGTGGGTAGGATTTTACATCCTTCAATGACTTTAGCTCTTCGCTTGCCTTTGCCAAAAATCCCAAGGTCTGCCAGATGTTCCGTTTGGTGATGGGAGCTTTGTAGCCCTTACCTCGGCAATTCCTAGAATTGAGGATGTCAAATATCCTATCTATCGTACGGATAAATTGCACGGTTGCCTCGCAACCTTGAAACTGAAGTTTCCCAAGTTGCCTGGCAAACTCCAAGGCATCGGCTACTGAGGAGCTCAATACTTGTACAGCGAGGTTCACCTTCATCTTCTCGTTGGAATAGTGTACATGCCTGTCGCTTACCTTGTTACCTGCAGACAATTTTTCTTCTTTCTGTAATTCCATGAGTCGCTCTATATACACCCAATCAACGATTCCAACACCTGGAAGTTTGAAGCACCTGTATGTACTCATCATATTTCTCACCAGCTTGATCATGTGGCATGCATCAAAAAGGAAAGCAACACGGATACTCGGATCTGACGGATGGGGGAATGTTGTCTCCATGTTCTGTGGATCAAGGTTAATACCTAGCCGAGTTGCCATCTGCTGGTTATAACGTGTGCCGTCTGCTGTAATTGAGACAGCACTGACACCTGAATCATGGAGCTTCTCTAGGCACATTGTTATAAGGCTAGCCTGCGTGTTGCCTGTAATCCCGTTTATACAAAAGTACCCAAGGGGTGCCTTCCACCTGCCAAAAATACCAACAGCCATTATCACTATTACCTCAGTAGCTTCTGGCACCGTGTCATCATCGACTTGCCCCGTACCCAAATCCACAAATTCTACCATTTTCGGAGACGTTTTGTCCCATTCAATGAACTTCCGGATGCTCATACCATCTATCATAATGTTACAGAATTTGTACTTATTGTCACCCTCCCGAACTTTAGAGGCCAATGTATCGAATACTTGCTGGGAAAAAACAGGCTGACCGTCGATTCCCGAAAACCATCTGTTTGTAGAATGAAAAAAAGAGTAAGAATAATGCAGTTAATGCGACAGATTTGGGGTAACTTTTTATACAAACTGCACTGCTACATATCCGCCTACGTAGTTTCCGTGTCCGAGTGCCATAACTTTGTACCATTTTTTTTTAAAGTTAAAAGCCAAAATGATCACATCGTGGAAAGTGCGCAATACAAATGTCGTTTCCTTGAAAATCAAAAACAAAAGATATAACCTATAATTTCTCACCTTCTTAAGGTTCTCGGATGAGGAAGATGATAGTGCCTGCGGACGAACTCGTATGCCTTCGGGGAGTAAATATATAATGTGGTCGCAAATTCACGCACATCATCAGAAAATTTGTTTCGGCGTGGATCAGTTGTCCCACACATGTCTAGCTGGAGTTTTTTGAAAAGAAAAAAACTCAATATTGACAAAGGCAAATAGGGTAAAACAAACGGCATTTCAAAGCTAATTAGTTATTATGAAGCTCAAAGCAAATGCTGAAATGCAATGAGAAAAATGGCACATTCCACTTGCACCATTTTTGGGACACTCTTAGATTTTCAAAGATTACCGGTATACATTGGCCATATTAATGTAGCGGGGTAAGTCCAGATGGTTTTCCTTTAAAATATCAGTATCAGAAAAATGCTAAAACTTAAACTTACTGGAAAAATTTTCTGTCAATGTCCTCTTCTGCTCTTCGTTGATAAGCTTCAATTTTACCAACTCTTCAGTCACAGATGTGAGGGATTTATCTCGTCTTTTCAGTCGGTTTTTCGTGGCACGCAAGTCTTGTTTCGTGGCTTTTAGTTTGCTCTTTAGGTCGTTGACTTCCGTCACCAAATTATCCACAGTCTTAGTATAGTCGTGTGCCTTCATAATAGTAAAAGTTGTTGGTTTTATGTTACCTTTTAGATCATTACTGTCATTTTTTTTTTAATGAAGGTTAGTTTTCTCTATTGCAAAATTCGAAACAAATTCGAAACAGTGTTTATCCCTAAAATGCCAATTTTCAGTATCGAGATAATTTGCAAGCATTCGCTGAGATTTCTACACAAAAAGAAATCGATAACAAAAATTGCGTTGGGTGAGGTATAGCCACATCATGTTACTTACTTGCTGGATATTCTTGTTTAGTTGCTGCAGCGTGGGTGGCACGATGGAAGTTAATGTGCTTCTCTTTGCCGAAACCTTACGTTTAAAAATATATATCGATCGTTAATAGCCCTATGTACTACTAAATTATTATGTTCAACAATTATTATGTTCTTGCAAATAAAATTATCGGCACTTAGGGGCAATATACATCGAAAAGAGAATTGTTTTCTGACACAGCGGGTGAAATTATATTGTAAAGTTAGACATTATAAAACAAGGATTCCCCACTAGTATTATGTCGAATTAGACCTACCGTGTTTGTTATTTCGTTCAACGGAAATAAGGTCGGCACTGCCCCTCGCGTAAGTTTCTTCATCTTCTTTTCTCCACTGAAGAAACATTCTGGCTCAAAATGATTTGAGCACAGGTAGCTACATCTCGGCTGCCACAGATTTCTGGACTTAGGATCCATGCGTCTTATACGCACAAGCCACCGCATTCGGAGTGATTTCTCATGGGGAATTCTGGTGGATAATAACTCCAAATTAGTTTCAAATATGTAATTAAATGGGCCCAGTCCTACAATTACAAATAAGGATAGGGGGCCTACAATTAGTTTTACTTTAAAACAAGTTTTTTTTCGTTTGGTACAATATATATATAGGACTATGCCTACTTTAATAGACTGAAACCAAAAGGCTTAATCTAATATCTATTACTATAGGTCATTGCTGTTTTTAGCCTAATAATTTGTTTTCTTTCTAATAAGTTGTGTGTGCATTTTTGTATAGCAAGTTCGCGTTGAATAAATAGGCCTAACACTAACTGTTTTATAACAACTTACTTGTGAAATGATATTCCTTTTTCTCGACTCAATTTTCCATCCGTCTCCGGGCACTTCAATGCTGCGCAGACCTAAACCATTGCTCTGTTTTATTTCAAACAACTCCGGTGCGAAATCCTATTTTTTTTCTTAAAAAATGATAAAGAAAAGAAAAAAGTTTGCCGCTTTTTAAAACCTCCGTATGGTCGTGCACAAACGCAGTCGCGTCACGTTCGTCCTCAACCCTTTCAAAAAAACACGCGCGCGTACGCCATTTGGACGCGGAGGCCTATCCAGTCTATATAATGGAGATCAATGGTTGTTTCACGTTCCGCGGCCATCTTGGATTCAGCGCAAAAAGGGGTACGCAACTTACCCGGATGATAGCGTGTTTATATGGGTGTTCCCCTCTCCTACATGTAGTAGGCCTACAGAGGGCGCTCTACTGAGCATGCGCAACTGGAACGTGAAACAACCTTAATGATGTGTGTTTAAGTCTAATGATATTTCAGAAGTTTGTTAACTATATGGATAGAAGGTGCATGACGAACTTGTGAGTTTTTGAGAGCATTAAAACTTGTGAACAACCAACATTTTTTGTGCCGTCTTTCACGATATTCAAGAGCAGACACCAGGCTTCATTAAACATGTTAAAAGTAGTAGAACCCATTTCGTGAGAAAACACGTACATGTATTTCTACAGCACTTTATTGTTTGCATTGGAATCTGTAACAGAATGGTTACAGAGGTTATTCAAACAAAATAAATAATAATAATAATAATACTAATAATAATAATAATAATTAAAATTCTTATAGCACACAAATATCTACCAATATCTCTGCTTATTGGGCCCACGAAACATTACAAATATCATCTCAGCTCCCTGGTGAGTATACTTCAGCTCAATGCTACCTTTTCGGCTAATAACAACCATGTCTGCCCTCACAGGTACTCATTTACTCCTGAGTGGGGAGAAGCACCTTTCTTCACAAAACGCCAACACAGGATGTGAATTTGGACTGAATAATTCACTGGATCTAGTACTGGATGTGATTTTGCATTTTAACGACCTTATCTAAAATGTTGAAATTGGAAGAGGATGTAAATTTAGAGCATTTGGATGGGATTTTGGAAAACTTTTGTTGAAATCACATCCTGCTAATTAAGGACTGTGTCCGCTTTGAATGCAAAATCACATCATGCCTATACTCCTAATGTTTGTGTTTACTTTTCTCTGTTTTGTGTAAACAGTTCCACCGAGCACCTTAACATTATCCTACGATGGCACGTCATACAGTCATGGGGATTCCTTTCTGGTCGTTGCTGGTTCCAATCGTCAAATTACCTGCAGCACGCCTGGCGTCAAGCCAGCTTCTACCTTAACCTGGACCCTGCCCTCAAGCATCACTACAGACCAGCCAGGAGGATATCAGACCAATATTCCTAGTGGTGACAACAGGTTGACAGACAGCTCCAACACCATCACTGTAAACATCTCAGAGACTCCAGCTACTGCCCAGCTAACTTGTGGTGCTACCAACAGAGAAGATGGACTGGGGAACACAGAGAATGACCTCACCGTGACCCTTCAAGTGAGAGGTAACGCATTAAGCTGTCAATCTTTCCATCTGTATAGCCTAACATAAACAATTGAAAATGAATAGTTTTTATAAACTACCCATGGTTTTCAACAAAATATATATATCTCTTTCATATTTCTTTTTTCTAAAGCATGTAAAGTGTGAACCTAAAAATTTAGGTTTTTTGTAAATGTTCTAAACACTCCTTTTGGAGTTTTTTGGAAAGTGCTTTTTTTTCCTCCTAATTCCGTGGACTGTTGAACTGTGTTTGAGTACTGGGGACGAACAGGGTGTACACATGTACTACTGTTGACCAGGAACTGTAATGTTACCAGCCGTGAGCTTGCCCACAAATAAATGTCTGTGCATTCCCTCAAGCTCCAACATTTTGACAAGTCTCATGCCTTTCTGCCCTGAACCTCACAGAATTCAACAGGGTTCAACAAAGTCGGACAACAAGTTGCTATGGTTTGCTAGTAAACCTGCCAAAACCTGCAGTTAGAGTTTGGTGTGTAACTGCTGATTAGATTTTTTTAAATAGCATCTTTTTGTCAATTTTGTGTTCAGTAAGTGCTATTTTTTGTTTGATTGTCGGGGTTTTTTCTGAACGAATGTTTTACTGGTTTTGGGTTTTTATTTGTATATTATTAAGTGATACCCAGTGTAGTGAAGTTGTCCGACTCTGATGGTGCCAAGTCTGCAGGAGAAAGAGTAACAGTTGAGCAGGGATCACAACACACTTTCAGTTGCTTAGTTCGGGGTACCAGACCAGCTGCTACCATTCAGTGGTTCGTCAATGACATCATGCAGTCCATTGGGGTTGGAACCCCGACTTCAACTGGAAGCAATGGGCTGTTTGACACAGAAGGCTCCTGGACATTTACTCCAATCAGAGCCAATCATAACCAGGAGGTGAAATGTGTAACAAACACTGCAGAGTCTGAGCGACCCTACCCTGTAGCGGCAGTTGTATTTGATGTCAACGGTATATATCTTAGCAGGGTTGCGTTCGAGTCTCTGCAAGTCCTTTCACAATACCAATCACAATACCAATCACAATACATTTGTTCCTTTTTATAAAGGCAGTCTCATAGGCCTATAACTGCTTGAACAATGAAAAAGAAATGTTTTTGTTAACAGTTCATTTGAATAGGAGGACTCAACCTTCTGGCCACTTCCTAGTTGCAACAGTCACTGCCATTGTTAGTGAGAGGTGAAAACATTACGAGGTGAACGTACTATATCGTCGTAAAAAGCTACGGAGCTCTGCATTTGTTTTTTCACCTTGCATTGACCTGATGAGGTCACGTAAAGTTGTGTCCATCTATAGCTAGTGACTTGACTTCAGACTGAAGGACTTGTGATAGACTTGCATAGACTTGAATACAACTCGGTATCTTAGTAATACCAAACCATTGGACCGAGCTGATGAAAGCAAGGTCCAGCGCCATAATATTTACTATAAATATGAACCCCCTTCGCCACCACCCCCCCCCCCCCCCCCCCCCCCCACCCCCACACCCATCTACCGGTATGTACAGCAAAACTATACTACCTTTAAACATTTCTTTTTCCCATCAATCATTTACCTTCCAACAGGTCCCCCTGATACACCTGTCATCACTGGCAGCACCTCTATGACAGAGGGTGTACTACACTGACGTGCACAGCAGACATGGGTTACCCTGGGGACTGGACTCTGATTTGGTCCGATCATGGAGGCTCACCTGCACCAACTACAACCTCGTCAGCATCAGGTGATCGCTACAGATTCACTAGCACACTGGGCTACGCACCACTTAGACAGGATAATGGAAACACCATCACGTGTGTAGCACAGAGAAGCTCAGCAACACGTAGTAACGAAGGCACTCTGGGTCCCATCAACATACAATGTAAGTTCAGCTTGTTTCTGGAAATGGCCGTAAAGTTCTTTAAGATTCACATAGGTAAAAACAATAATCTCATGTCCTGGTTCTTTAACCCTAACCACCCTGAGTCCATCAAAATCCATTTCCTGTTTTGGAGGATTTTAGCGGATTCAGGATACCTCCATATTGAACAACTGGAGGAGTGTGATGGATTGAGGATTTTAAGCCTAGCGTTACTGCAGGAGTTTGATGGATTCAGGATACAGAAATTTAGGTAATGGACTGTGATGGACTCTATGGAGAAACGCACTGCAATATTTTGTATGCCACCTAGGAGTGAATCCGCCACAGTCCATCAAACTTTTGCTGGTGGATTATGATGGACTCAGGATCTCTCCATAATGCATACTGGTGGAGTCTGGTGGACTCAGGACACCAGCAGTTTTTGCAAACCAAAATTGGTGGACTGTGGTGGATTCAGGATACTTTCTAGTAAAAGCTGTGAGGGGAGTTAGGGTTAAACACTAGAAAAACTGCGGTATTAAACCTAACACTATTTTTAATAACACTCTTGGTGTTATTAAAGGACCAAAGAAACTTGAATAACACTAAGGGTGCTATTAATTTAACACCGCGATTTTTGCAGTAAAGTAAATAAAAGACTTAAGGCGAAAAGCCGCTAAATGACAGAAAAGAAAATTGGATCACCATTTTAAAAAATGTCTAAAGGTTTTTTAATACATGTACCTTCCATTGACAATTACGACATTATTGTTGTCGCGATGGTCTCGTGTTTCTGGGAGTAAAATGATTGTAAGGTTAACAACAAAATGCCAATTAATCCAGATTGTTCACTTTGAAGAACAACAACAGCCTCAGATGATAAAACGTCTCGCGTCATTTTTAAAGCGAATATTGCGACATTGTGCCTTTTTAGGAAAAGCTGTTATATTTCAAATGTTGCAGCATCTGAAAATAGCTGCAGTGCATCATGACCTAACCTACAATTTTGACGTCTGGGCATTACTACAATGACTACAATGTAAATCCTATTTTCTTCAGTTTGTAATGAAGGAATTAGCGTCAGTTGCCCGTCTAGAGTAGCGTCCGGTGGCATAGTGCAACTATTGTGCAATTCACTCGGCAGCAACCCTGCAACCTCGGTAGTCTGGAGTAAGAACAATGCGGAGCAGTCAAACCCTAACCAACCAGTCATTACTGATGGAGACTACAGTGGCCAAGTAACGTCACTAAGCTTGACAACAAGAGCGTTGACTAAGACAGACAATGGAGATGAGTATAAATGCTGCATGATCCCTGAATCTACACCGCTATCATGCCTTATGTTGTGTGACATGTGCTTGCTGAATGTTGAATGTAAGTTGACAATGTTGATGAGCTTTTAATAAGACAGACCATCAAATTACGCACCGTTCAGCTTATTGGCTCACATACCTTAAAGTTTCGAGTTTTGCACATGTGATAAGGAGAAAAAAGCCAAATGTCTTTCTTTAAAAACATTTGTGACCTGTTCCAACGAAACCCGGACAAAGTCGACTTTTTAGTTTTTCAGATTTTGCTTTTTTCATATTCTCTAGGTTCTCAGCTTTAAAATGATGTATCATTTACATATGTACCCCCACCCTATCTTCTCTGGGGTCTGGATTTAGTGATAAAACCCTGACAACCTAATTATGAACAGCTTTGAAGTTCAGAAAAGCGTATTATTTCTATACACAAATGTTTCACAAAATTGACAAAAAACACACTTCTGGTAGACGGATTTTGTTCAAATTTGAGGAGATTGTAGATTAATAGTGAGTGACTTAGGAAAACCTAAAACCTCAAAATGGTAAAATCCATTCCGAAATGACTTCAGGAGTACATTGTGACAAAACATATTGTGCGACTTTGTCCGGGTTTCGTTGGAACAGGTCACATTTTATCTCACTACTTTTTTTCTACAAATGTGGTTATAGTAGACATAACAAAGATTACAAATATGAATGAATCTGAGAATTTAAAAAGAAAAAACCCACATTTACTATTTTGCATTTGTTTCCGCCGTGTCCTGTACTGTGCCCAGTTTCGTCTCAATTTGTAAGAATAAGACACAACACAAATAATATTTTGATTGAGAACTTAAGTTTCTTATTTGCAGACCGCCCAGAGTTTTCTTTACCAACGATTACCCCGGCCGGTCCCGTCGAAGAGGGTGATAGCATAGTCCTGTCTTGCAGCGCAGAGGCCAATCCAAAGCCTCTCAACTTTATCTTGTGGGAGAAGGTCGGGTCTTCTGATGACTTCTTGATGTCTGTCTACAGCGATGGCACAAGCAGCCTGACACTAAGCAGCACTAACAGGGACCAGGCTGGGCCGTACAGGTGTCGAGGAAACAATGGCGTACCACCTGTTGTCATCTCAGGCACTGTGGATGTCACCGTACACTGTAACTATTCTATTTGGAAGAATCCTATGTTTACCCAACTGTTTTAAATATTTGTCTCGCCTGAGACTCTGTGAGCCCTTTCTGAATCCCTGGCTTTGTCTTTTGCTTAAGGCGATTTTAAGCTTCCAACTGCGCATGCCAATACCCTCTGGTGCTGTGCTTCAGAAACTATCAATCGATTGATATGAACCCAAAAGTTTGAATATTTCCATTTGCTTCCATTTCTATTTGCTTCTCAGTGATTAGAAAGTCAGAGGTGAAGCCGAAGACAAAGAAAAGGTTTTGAAAACTCGCTATGGAATCACTATTTCTGTAAATAGTCCGTATGTTCATAGTCCGTATCATTTTGGTTTAAGTGTAAACATTAATTGGTCTGATATGCAAAGTTGAAGTCCGATTCCAATCAAACTTATTGATGCAATATTGTAACGTTAATAGCATCGTTGTGCCAAAGGTCAAGTACTAAGGTCGAAGGTCATGTAAAAGATTGTCTCATTTGAAAACTCGTTCAATTGCAGTCAAACTTGGTCATAGATATGGAAACTTGCATGTGATGGTGATATTAAAGGTCGCATACTAAGGTCAAAAGTCATTTGAGGTCAAGTTGTAAAATAAGGTAACAGACTTGTGGTACGAGAATCATTCTTAATTGTTTTTTGTTTTTAAAATGATTTGAACTTTGCTTTGCTCCTTTTTCATTCAAGATGAAGTTAGCATCTTAAATAAGGCCGACACATCAGTGGGGGTGAAAGATGGTTACGATGCTACCCTTGTATGTGAAGGCAGGGGCAATCCCATTCCTCGAATGTCATGGTTGAGTCCAAACAATGTGGAGTTAACCAATCAGACAGACAGTGGAAGGGTAATTCTGGTTGATACCATTGCAGAGGGGGATGATGTGTTTGGATTCACCATCAGGAGTACCTTGCACATCAATACAGTGAGAGGAATTGGAGACTATGGATCGTACACCTGCAACAGTGGCAATGGAATAGGAAGGGTGGATACACTGATCATAGATTTGAATGATAAAGGTACATATAAATTGACAGACGGTTAGGAAGTGCTAACGATTATCATCTAGTTATTATAATGCATCTATTTGAAGTCATCGGTTTTGCCTAACTTATATGGGTCTAAGTATGTGCTGTACCTCTTTTGCGGCATCTCCTTTGAGTTTTTTAAAGTTTAACACAACTACTTGACTATGAAACTGCAGCCACACTGTTCAACTGCTCTTGACCATAAAACAATCATCATGTGATCACTGACATAAAATCACTGTCAAGAACTGTCCTCTCTGTCATTGTCCTCTTTTTCATACACTGCTGCCACCGGAAGATTTTATTGTCCTCTTTGTCACTGTCCTCCCTGTCATTGTCCTCTCTGTCATTCCTCTCTGTCATTCCTCTCTGTCATTCCTCTCTGTCATTCCTCTCTGTCATTCCTCTCTGTCATTGTCTTCTCTGTCATAGTCACACCGCTGCCACCGGAAGATGTGTCTGTGGACCAGACCACAATCACAGCGACATCTGTCACGATAGCGTGGCGTCCAGGCATCGATGTTGGTGAACCTCAGTGGTTTTACATCAATTTCCGGAAAGTGGACTCGACGACAGGGTTTAATCCCAGCACTCGGGTGAGGATCGCCGATGGGGTCTTCATGAACGTGATTGGAAATCTGAGTCCCCACACTAAGTATGAGATGGAGGTCTATGCTGAGAATGCTAACGGCGAGAGTCGACATGTCAGAACAATTGTTGCAACTTTACGTGAGTTCTGCCATTTTATTTCTCGCACCATATTCGTTGCTGATCCCAGCATGAATACATTTTCGCAAAACTATCTGGAAAACTATTTAACCAGTTTGCGAAGGAGAACGTGTATACACCCAAAGTTTTTTCAGAATTCAAAATGGATGATGGATAAACAAGTCACGAGCAAGGCTGGAAATATTTTATATTTGTCAGCGACTGGCTCGCAGTGAGCGAGGCCGGAAATATCAGGGTGTGCTACTCACAGGTACCGGCCAGAACCTGTCTCGAATTGAGGTTTGTGAAAAACAATCCCATTCTTGGGCCCGATCAATGTCAAAATAATCCCAGCACAAACATAAGGGTGTTGTTATTTCACAGAATAATTTCTAATAAGTTTCCCTTTCTTAGATCTAACCCCAATATTGAACACAGTTCTTTTTCTTTTTGTTCAATTCACATATAGCCGATTCGCCAGCAAATTTAGGTGAGGTGTATTTACTTTGTTTAATTTGAAGGATTATTTTATGATCATATTTTTTTTACGATCATATTTCTTTTATGATCATATTTTTTGTATGATCATATTTCTTTTATGATCATATTTATTTTAATATCATATTTATATGATATATCTGCTGGAAGGGTTTTAATACTTTTGTATGCTTTTGCCAATGAATGTTATTTACATCAGATTTCCTAATGGTCAAAGGAAGACTTTGGAGACGGATTCAAATAAACACATTCATTCTCGTCAAAAAACACCAACAATATTCAAAGTTTAATATTTTATTGTTGGTTTTTTTTTTATATGTGACCTGTTCCAACGAAACCCGGACAAAGTCGCACAATGTGTTTTGTCAAAATGTACTCCTGAAGTCATTTCTAGATGGATTTTACCATTTTGAGGTTTTAGGTTTTCCTAAGTCACTCACTATTAATCTACAATCTCCTCAGATTTGAACAAAATCCGTCTACCAGAAGTGTGTTTTTCGTCAATTTTGTGAAACATTTGTGTATAGAAATAATATGCTTTTCTGAACTTCAAAGCTGTTTATCTCATAATTAGGTTGTCAGGGTTTTATCACTAAATCCAGACATCAGGGAAGATAGGGTGGGGGTACATATGTAAATGATACATCATTTTAAAGCTGAGAACCTAGAGAATATGAAAAAAGCAAAAACTGAAAAACTAAAAAGTCGACTTTGTCCGGGTTTCGTTGGAACAGGTCACATATATTCTGTGATTTTGTTCAGATATTTCTGTGGCCCTCTATCAAGAGACTGGGGTCATCTCAGTTGATGGCATTTCTCAAGATAGCGTCACTTCTTCGTGTCTGCGACTTGAAGCTCGTCTAACCAATCAGAATGAATGGTTTGACTATGGTCAGTGTCTTGAGACCAAGACAGACTTGTCTCTAGGAGAGGCACGATCAAGGTATTGCGTTGGGGACTTGTGCAGTCAAGCGACAACTGTCATCACAGGTTTGTTAAACTACTTGATGTCATTGCTCAAATTGTGGTGGTTTTACGAGTTCGCGCCGGGATTATTTTTAAATTGACTAGACCCAGGCATGAGATTGTTTTTCATGAACCTCGATTTGAGACGGGTTAAGGCCTCGTTCGTTCGCTGCATTTAAACACGTCCTCTGACATGAACTGGTTAACCAGTTCGCGCCGGATGACGTATATAAACGTCACGAGCAAGGCCAGAAACGTCTGTCAGCAGCGAGCAAGTCTAGAAATGCCTGGGTTTGCTTTCGGCACTATCGGCCTGAACCCGCTTCGGATCGAGTTTCGTTAAAAATAATCCTGCCTCTCGGCTCAGTGATGTTAAAATAATTCCGGCCGGCGCGAACTGGTTTTAAGAGAGGGCCGGCAATTGCCTCGAGCCTCTTAAGTTCACTAGCAACCAGAAATGTCTGTAATGCTTTTGTTCTGAATGAAATGTGTGACACTGCACAATGATTGCCATTTTTTATATTTTGTAAATTTGGAAGAGAAAAAATCTGTGGTTCTAAATGTTAAACTATATAGCAGTGCAGAGACATAACTAATATTATTACCAATTAAGTTAAGATAAAATACCAGCCCAGAAACGGGATAACAAAATCTCTAAATATTAATGTTGTTTTGTTGTTGTTGTTTGTATTTTGTGCTCTTTTAGTTGCGGGACAGTCAAGTGATTCTGGATTGACTGCTGGTATTGTTATTCTGGCTGTCCTTGTATTAATCAGTGTTGCAGTGAATGCTGTGGTAATCATCTACGCAAGGAGAAGAAAACCAAAAGGTGGTGTGTGAATTGAATTGAATAGGAACATTTCAAAATCTCGATCATTGGAGGGGGGGGGGGGGGGGGGGTACCGGGTTTTGTTTTAACCCTTATCCCAAAGGGGTATTCTGCGAGCACCCTGCCACACGCATCAATTTGAATCATTTGTCAAAGTGACAACCCTGCCCAGTGCAGCGAAATCCATCAGGTCAGAAATCTAAAGGTCAAACTGCTTCAGAGTCTGCGGTCACCCAACACAGCAGAATCCATCTCTGGCATTGTTCAATGGGAGTTAGCTAGCTCTTATAGTCTTAGAGTCTTAGACTTTGGTCGTTTATGCACTGGTGTTGACAGCTGAATGCATCAAAGTGCACCAGACTTTTTTTACCTGATGCACTGCGTTGCGTCTGGCAGTGTTATAGTGTTTAAATAGTTCTAGGTGGTTTTTTTTACAGAAACATTAGAAACTATAGCATGAATTAGGGTGTAAATGTTGGGTATGGTTTTTACATTAGTTATTTTTAGTGTGCGTAACATGTTCATCGTGGTTATACTGTTTTTATTTGTTTTTGTTTCTTTTTACTTCAGAAATCAAGAAACGTATTACAAAACCGTAAGTATATTACCGGTACTATACATTACACAATGTATTACCGTAATTTCCTGCGGTAAAAACGCGGCTTATCTGACTTTCTAGACCACAAAAACATCGCCGCGCCTTATCTTTCGGTGCGCCGTATATGATGTCGCTTGAGTTCAAAGTGATGGTCTTTGTGTAAAGAATTCTTTGAACACCGCAATCTTACTCAATAATGCGGTCAACCAATTAGCTCAACTCTCCGGACATTAATGTGACCGTGTTTCCATTAACAATGCCGCGATGTGTTGATCCCCCTACGGCCGTACATGTATGTGTGTGCATGTACACACATACATGTGATTTAGCACTCGGCAGCGTGCGTATAGTCTGGTTTGCAAGACGATCTTCGCGATGCGGGGCGCCCTCTAACGTACGCCGTAGACCACGCGCGAATTACCGCATCGGCGGCCTACGCGCGCTGCATATACCGCGATTAAGATCGTCTTGCAAACAAGACTTACGTTCCGGCTTCATGCAATTCACCATCACAACTAAACAGCGCGGAGCATTCACAACGACTGGAAAAAAGACTAGGGGGTGTCGCAATTAGGGATACCCCGCACGCGATCGCTGCATGTGATGTACATGTGCATGTAAATGCATGCAGTTTAAACTGCAGTGATAGTGATATGTATCGGCAAAGTAAACCTCGTGCGATATTGTGACTACTGGTTTGAAGTTTTCGTACATTGTTTGCGTGCCAGATAAACTCAAGTACTCAGCAAATTCTTGCTTGGAATAGTGGGATCGTTCTAAGGCAACAAAATGACCCCTTTGTGGCGATGTACCTACACCGGGTGGCGCATGGTGTTCTTCTGGGTGCGTTCAAGCATGCGCCTTTTTCGGCGGTGCGCTTTATCTGTTGACGTTTGAATTTTTTGGGGGTGATTTTAGGGACCTGCGCCTTAATCGCCGTGCGGCTTTACCGCAGGAAATTACGGTACCTAGATTTATCGGTGTATATAGCATTAATTATGTCTATTATAAGGTAATATTGTCTTAACTTTGATATAAAATCAATATCATTAGCTTTCATTTGCTTTTAGGAATTTCAAGCCATGCAGAAGACAAACGAGGTGTCATCAACGAAGCGTCGGAATATCAAGACTTGGGTAATAACTGATCAGTTTATTTATATTCATTATAAAACGAAAGTTTTTAGTATCGGTATCGGTATACTGATAATAATAATAATAATGCCTACATGTATTTAAGGCGCGCATTATTACCCTGATCATTGGCCCAGGAAACTTTCAAAATACCATCTCAGCTCCCAATTACTCCTAGACTGGTTTGATTTTGAGAAAATATGACTGCATGAGGCATTTTTGAGGAAAAGCAAACAAATAGGTGATTCTGAACGGTAATTTTGTGCTGAATCTGAATATCTTGTTTGTGTTTCTCAAAATTGTCTAATTAGGTCAGTAATTAAGGTCAAAGGTCAGTAAGTGCAAATTTCATTTTTTTCACAGGAAATTGTTTACTTTACCTTTTGTATACAATGGTGTAAATAATTTTGCAATTTCTCTTATAATAAATCACGCACAGCATATCAAAATATCTAAAATAATGGAAATTGTTAAAGAATTATTTACTTCTTTTGCGAATATCTCCGTAACCATTGGACTTTCTCTTTTTCTTCACGGGATGAGTTTATACCTGCTTTTCACACCTAAATGCACCTTTGATCAGTGTTCTCTGGCTGATTTACATTGTTTTGGGTATTGAGGGACAGGAATATGGTATTTGGTTTCATAAATTATTACAATTAGGACTGTAATTAGAGCCAAGGGTCAATTAGTGCAGAATACCCAATTTTAAGGGAATTCCTTTAAATGTTCATTTTTGGTTTGGAGAGAGGGATGGCACTATCACATTCATTACTCTGTGACCTGTGTGGCTTAACCAGTTCGCGCCGGGATTATTTTAACATCGCCGAGCCCACGGGCGGGATTATTTTTAACGAAACTCAATACGAAGCGTGTTCAGGCTGATAGTGCCGGGAAGCACACCCACGCATTTCCGGCCTTGCCCGCTGCTGACATACATTTCCGAACTTGAACTTGGAGTGTTTATGCGTCATCCGTTTTGAATCTGGGGAAATATTTGCGTTTATGTACGTCATCCGGCGCGAACTGGTTAAACAAATGGATTTTAAGCATGACTTAGTCTTTGCCGGTTATATCCGATTGAAATGTAGGTGGGCGGACATAAGAGATTGACTATGATGTGATATGACTATGATAGGTTGAATAATCAAACGTGATTAGTGGTGCGAGCAGAGGATTATGTTCGCAAATCATCTTGTTAGCAATAGCATGCTTTCGTGCCTTGCTGTTTGGGCATTCTTCAGTTCCTGCTGACTCGCGGAAAAGTTGTGGCTGGGATTGGGTATATTCCAATCATGTAAGTTT
The DNA here is from genome assembly GCA_037893245.1 of Crossaster papposus. Lineage (NCBI taxonomy): Eukaryota > Metazoa > Echinodermata > Asteroidea > Velatida > Solasteridae > Crossaster > Crossaster papposus. The sequence continues at coordinate 86,318 of JBAIAA010000206.1, forward strand.
GGTTTGAGCCATATAGTTTTTTTAGTCGGTTTCAAATTGTTCGTCCAGTAGGGAGAGCAATATGTTGAGGGTTTCGTCTGGTTCAATTTGTTGTTCGAAAAAGCCAGCTGTTGGGAGTGGTTCGAGCTTTTGGTTTTGCTGTGGTATAGTTTGCTCTTATTAGTTTCTCCCGAATGTATTGGGCTTTTTTGAAGGCTATGAATGGAGGTTTCGGAAATAGTTCCGAAAGTATTTGATTGCCTTGGATTAAGTTCCAGTGTTTGTTTATTGCTAGATGTGTGCCACCGTGGTTTATGGCTGGGCTGTAGGTGGTTGTTGAAGACAAGTGGAATTTGTTTTGTTTTTTCTCTATCTTTCGTGTTGTGTGTCAGTCTCGTTCGGTCGGCATGTGAGACTTTGGTTGTCGCTGTTTTGGTCTCGGTGGGATTTTATCCTCTTGTGGTTAGTTTCTCTGAGAATGTTTTGACTTTGTTGTGGAATTCCCCCGCGTTGTTGTTTTTTTCCCAGCGTATAGCGGAGTGTTTCTCCGTATAATTTATGAACGCTTTGAAAATATGGGGTGAGTGGGATGATGTTTTATGGAGATATTGGAAGGTTTACGTTGGTTTGGTGTAGACTTTGGTGTCTAGGATTCCTGTTTTATGGAAACGGTCTCCTTTGAATATAGTTAAGTCAAGGTAGTTGATTGATGAGTCGGAGGCTTCGTATGTGAATTTTAGAGTTGGGTGCATCTTGTTTATCTCCGTGACGAGATTTGGAAATTTGTTCAGAGTTCCGTTGTAGATGACCAGTATATCGTCCCTATAGCGCCACCATGTGAGGATGTTATCCGCTTTTTCTAAGTCGTGCAATGTGATGTTACCAATTTCAGGGCTGGATGTAGAGCTCATTGCACAGCCAATTTTCTGGGGAAAGAACTTATTTCCGAATTGGAAACAGTTGCGGCCAAGAATGAGTCCCAGAAGTTTTGGGATGTAAGTCGAGGGTGGTTTTGTGATCGGATGGTTATGGTTTGTGTTTTCGAGGGCATTGCACTGCAAACGCATTGGATTGCTTCCGTCTGTCGGACATTTGTTTACATAGAAACAACATCGATGCTTGTAATTAAGACATCTTGTGGAAATTGTCTTTCTTCCAGTTTGCGCAAATTATGTCTGCTTTGTCGCGGACATATATGGGTTGTGCGGTTACGGTGGAAAGAAGAAATAGTCTATGTAATCTGAAATGTTGGCCGTAGGGCTGGTACATCCACTTATAATTGGTCGTCCAACAAAAGGTTCTCCCGGTGGCGGAGTTTTGGGTATTTTGGGGAGAAAAAAAATGGTTGGACATGTTGGACAGTTTTGTGGAAGTGGGTTGAGGTATTTCAGAGTATCGTTGTTGATGTGTTTGTTGTTTCTCATTTCAATTAGTGTGTTGTGAACCACCAAAATAGTTTGTGGGGTAATGCCTTGGTCCAGTTTGGTATAATCATGGAGGTAGGAAATTTCCTACCTCCATGGTATAATGATGGGACTCAGGGTGGTGGTATAACCCACTTGTAGATAGTCTGAGTGGTTCATAATGCAGATGCCTCTGCCTTTGTCATATGGTTTGACTACGATGTCAGGATTGTTTTCAAGTTTGTTTATGGCGAAAAGTTCTTGTGTGGTCATGTTTTTTTGCCGATTCCTTAGCCTGATGTGGGCCAGTTCGAATTTTGTGGCTTCCAAATATTCTTCTAGTGTTGCACTAGGGGATGATTTTGGTTGCCATTTTGGTGGTGGTTTAAAAGGATGTTTTTTTAAACGTTTGTTACGCATTAAGAATGCAATTCTTATAGTCTTTGATTGAAGGTACTCACTTACAAGTGAAATGCGGTTTGGTTTCGCAGGAGTGCATGGGTACGAAGTTTAAACCTTTTCCTAAAGCAATTATTTAAGTTTGCAATAGTGTTGCTTTGGATAGGTTCGTTATGAAAGATTGACATTGTTCTGCTAGTGAGCGCAAATAATTGGAGTTGGCTCGTTTGGTTTTCGATTTGCATTTGTTAGAGAAATGGTTAGATTTCGATTGACTTATGGATCTCTTGGTTTCTTTGTTGAGTTTTCTTCTTGCCATGATACATGTAGTTGAAAGATTTGTAAATTGTAGTTTGAATATAACGGATAAGGTATGGGGTGGGTTATATTCAAGTTTATTTATTATAATTATTATATTATAGAGGCAAGATGACGCCGGATTTATTTCTTTTGAGAAGGTGTGGTGGTCCTGAAAAAGACCTTTTGGTTTTGTGGTTAGAGAACGACTAGTGTTGTCGGTTTCTTTTGATGCCTCTTGTCGGTTGGTAGGGTCTTGTGAAGAAGCTCAGGAATTGTTGAGCGGTGGGATAATCTGGACCCTGGAAATCTTGAGCAAGCTTTTCTTGGGCTGAGCGTCTGGCGTTGTTCAGCTGGGCCTCGGTAATTCCTGTGAAGAGCAGCGATGTTCTTCTCTGGAGATTGCTCCAGCGATCCTGGAATGACCCCTGGAATTTTAGGGCTCGGTGTGGACGTGGTGGCCGTATTTTTACCTCGATATAAGGTGGTGGTGTGCTAGTCTCGATTGACCGGGAAAGGGGTCGTATTTGGCAGGTGAAGTGCTCCTTGACAGATGTCAAAATGTTGACGTTGACTGCCAGGAGTTTCACCAGTTTGAAGTTTTCCTCGGATAATTTGTGCGAGGCCGTGGTTGGTGTGGTTCTTGATGTGGATGGGCCAGAGTCTAGTTCACATGATAGAAGAAGTGACTCATCGTCGCTTGGAATGCTGTTTGGGGATGCTGGATGAAATGGAGCTGGAGGGAGATGGAGGAGGCTGGCTGGACTTGCTCTTCTTGCGTGAGTTGGACTTGCTAAACTTGATGCAACTGTGCAACAGGTTTATTAATCTGTTCCTGCGCCCTCTATTTGATACCGGTAGGAACTTCACAGAAATTGCCGATACAACCAAATTTGTAAGGGGGGGGGAGGGGGGGTCATAAATATACCCGTTACATGTTCATTATGTATGCCATATGCCATATCCACATAGGCCTACTATCATTATATAGTATACTACTGGGCTTTGTTTTGTATTCTAGTGCATTTATTACTACATTTCCATTGCCGGTCTCGGTCGGTCTCGGCACCGAGACCCGAGACCAGACATCCGAGACCAAGACCGAGTCATTAAGATTCGAGACCAAGACTGGCTAGCCGAGACCGAGACCAGGCCCCGAGACCGGTCTCGAGACTGAGACCGGTCTCGAGTATACTGCATCACTGATTCAGACAGTGGGTAGGGATTCCCACCCTGTAGATTTAACAAAAGCATGTGAGGTATTGTATATAGGGGCCTACTACAGCACCAGCATTTTGTAGGGACCCAGGTCGAAAATAAATAGAAATAAAATATATTGTTTTCCTATTCAGAATAGCTTTTGTTTTAATCTATTTTTTTCCATTGTATTTTGCCACCCTGAAAAATAGGGAAAAAATAGGGAAAAAATAGAGAGGAAAAGAATAGCTTTTTTAAAAATAGGTTTCTATTTTTTTTAAATAGGATGCTATTTTTTTTTAAATAGGATGCTGTTTTTATAAAATAGAAAGCTATGTTTGATCCTAGGATACTTAGGATGCTATTTAAAAAAAATAGGATGCTATTAAAAAAAAATAGGATTCTATGCAAGAATAGGGTAAACAAATTTACTACACATATTGCTCAGAGAGGGGGGGGGGGGGGGAGGGCATGGCCAAAAGTTAGAAATGACAATATAATATGCATAATCACTGGAATCTAAAAAATTAAAAAATTAATTGTTGAAACCAACCTGAGACAATGTTTAGTATGAACTACAATTGCAATGGCACTTTTATTTCTGTTTGCAGTTTGATTTTATTTTTTTCACAAGTGCCAGATACACATGACTGGATCTGCAATATAATAGCAGAAATGTGCATACACTGTAAATAGTACATGTAGCATTTACAAACCCCCAAAATACTGTCGATAAAATATAGTCCAAATAGTGTCCATGCAAAGAGCTAGCTGGTACAGTGGTACACGTACCAAAAGGCGTATAATTTTACTGCAGCTTCGATCTTTATGTAAAAGAAAGTTAAAATTTCTTGCGCCATATTACAAATATTTCTGACATACCTTTCGTGAAGAAGTCATGGCCAATTATCAAAATTAAACCTAAGAAAAAATACTTTAAAGGTAGGATATTATTTATCACGCGACATCAATGCCAATATTGATCAATAGTTTTGTCTATAAAATCGCTACACACGTTCTCCAACACGAACTGGTTAAAAGGCAATAAGACAAACTGTTATGTATTACAGTATTACTTGTAATAAAATTGTTAAAACAAAAAGTATCATTATTAAAAACAATTTTAAAAGTTAAAAAAAAAGACAAAGAATGAACGTAGGCCTATATCTAGTCCGAGTTACTGGACTCTAGTTATCCCTTTTTTTAACATTTGGACATTATCTGGCGCTAGTACTATTACTACTAGCGCCAGATAAGGTCCAAATGTTTAAAAAAGTGATAACTAGAGTCCAGTAAACTCGGACTAGTCTATATCATATTGTTTCCTAGTTCCGGATCATGAGTAAAGTATGTAAAGTTTAGTACACGCACAAGCGATTTTAAGTGAGGTGTTCTTGTAAATATTTTTTATAACAACCTAAATTAGGGCCTTAGTATATTATTAATAGTAGTACAAGTACAAGTAGTAAGTACAAAGCAGTTTTTCAAGCGATCCGGAACTAGGAAAAGCATGAAAAGCGATGTCAGTTCGTCGTGGCATAGGCCGACATGTATTTTCAAAAATAGAAGTAGAACTTTTTACTTTATAGATTAGAAGGTTTTTTATTTTATGGAAAACAAATTTAGTGCCTACTCCTTCAACAACATCACATGAACAACTTCATCATATCATGTGAATCATCCCAGTTTTTTTGCCACATCATGTCTATTTTTTTGGCCATCACTCAAAAGGTAACAACTAATATTCCTATTTCACTTGATTTTCGAGGATTGGCCTAGCTATAGCTAGTAGCCGATCCGAAAGCAGCCTGAATATTTTTTGCGATCTCGATATCCAGAACAGCAAAACCATTACGACCGTAACGTACGTTACACGTGTGTGTGTGCGTTTGTTTTTGATTGAAATAGGGGACGTATGACAAAGGGAACAATGGGGTCCCCTATTCCGCAAAGGTCCCCGATTCAGACTCGTGTGCAAATCCTATGGCGATCATCCGAAAACGTTAGAGTACAAACAAAAGAGGGAAGACGGTCGGACAATGCCCCGTCCCCTATTGACGGCATTTACCCACTTGTGTGTTCTTGTCTTGCATTACGATCGAGGATCGAAACACAAAAGAGAACAAAGGGAACAAAGGATCCTCGATCGACGGTTTGCTTGTCCGAATTCTGTCCTCGATCGACGGTGCAATGGCAAAGCAATGGGGATTGGGTTAAGTAAAGGAAGAAAGGAAAACACAATATCGATCCTCGGTCGTTATGTGGTTCACGACTGGGTGTGTGTGTGTGTGTGTCAACTTGGCACTTGGTTGTTCGGCCCCGGCCAGAAGTGCAGTGCAGCTGTCGATAGCTCCATGGTCAAAGTCAAACTTCTCGATGTCTCCCAATCTCGAAAAGATTCTGTCCAAACCATTATGAACAGATGAGTAACAAAAGTAACTCAATAACTAAAGTAGGAAAATTAAGTTACAAAACCCTCTTATTATTCATCCAGACTATTCGTTTCTTGCCTGATGAAAACCGTTAGTTACACTACCAGTTGTGAACTTCGATTTTAAAAAGTGATCAACACATTTTAGTCAGTTACCTAATACAACGCGTATTTACTCAGCGCAAATTAGGGCTGGGAACTTGACCAGGAATCGGTGTAAAGTTCCCGGATAAAAGAATTACACGATCGGCTCGGAACATACCATTTTTGAAAAGGGTGTACGCACGACTTTCTTTAACAGAAAGTCAACCCAAAAATCACTTTTTAATATTAAAAAAATTATATTTTCTTACTATTTTCTAAGCGAAAATAGCATAAAAATGTATTTTGAATAGACATAAAATAGGATTTTGCATCTGGATTTGTACCGGGGGATGCACAAAAATGAAATTTCCTAATAATTGGTATTCTGCACTAATTGACCCTTGGCTCTAATTACCGTCCTAATTATAACAATTTATGAAACCAAATACCATATTCCTGTCCCTCGGTACCCAAAATAATGTAAATCAGCCAGAGAACACCTATCAAACGTGCATATGTTTGAAAAACTGCCTGAAGAAACTCATCCCGTGATGAAAAAGAAAAAATCCAATGGTTAAGGAGATGTTGTCAAAAGAAGTGAATAATTCTTTACAAATTTCCATTCATTTCGATATTTTGACATGCTGTGTATGATTTATTAAAAAAGAAATTGCAAAATTATTAACATCATAGTATTTAGGAGGTAAAATAAACCATTTCTTGTGAAAAAACTGAAATTTGCACTTAATGACCTTTGACCTTAATTACTGACCTAATTAGGCAATTTTGAGAAACACAAACAGGATATTCATATTCAGCACAAAATTATCTTTCAGAATCACCTTGTTTGCTTTTCCTCAAAAATGCTTCATGCAACTTAAATAGGCACATTTCTGGATTTTTTGCCTAGACTATCCTGGGCGGATGGCATACACCTAAGAAGTACAGTTTCTAATTAGTAGAACAAACAATACACGCACAAGGCTACTTAACACTAAATTTAGGTTTGTAAGAATGTTCTGTTTTGTTGACGGATCTTTCTTTTTTAATTACTAACTTTCTGCAGATGTTCCCCTGCAAGTCCTATCCATAGGTGGCAGTGCCCACCAAGGCGTGTCGCCTTACGCCAGCATTTCTGAAACCCTCTCAAAGTTCCCACGGGAGTCACTGACAATCCTTAATGAACTCGGACAAGGAGCTTTTGGGAAAGTTTTGCTTGGGAAAGCCAATGGTATCATCCAGCAGGGAACTATAACACAAGTCGCTGTGAAAACACTTCGAGGTAATTAGTATGCGTCTTGCTCCTTCATTGACAATAATAACGCTTATTATTTGGTATCACAAGTATGTGACGACGGGCAGAGAATACTGTCTAAAACGTTGAGTTCACTCCATTTTTTTTATAAACACAACTCACTAAAGAGAATTATCACATGGTGTTACCACAAACTACTTATCTTATTGCTTTTTCGCCATGCACATTTTCAAATCTCAAGTACATGTAAGTTTTAAAATCTGAATTATTTTATTCCTAGTGCTGCATTTATACCATATTGCCTTTCGTTGTGTAACTGATTCTTTGAAAATTAAACAAAGAAATTGTCATTGTGGGGCATGGAACCATTGATTTTTAGATTGCCGTTCCAGTGCTCTACCAACTCAGCTGTCCAGCCCTATGTTGTTGGTAGAGCATCTGCTCCAGTCAATTTCTTTGTTCATTTTAACCAGTTCGCGCCGGGATTATTTTAACATCGCCGAGCCGAGGGGCGGGATTATTTTTAACGAAACTCGATCCGAAGCGGGTTCAGGCTGATAGTGCCGGGAAGCACACCCACGCATTTCCGGTCTTTTTCGCTGCTGACATACATTTCCGAACTTGAACTTGGCATGTTTATGCGTCATCCGTTTTAAATTTTGAGAAATTTGTGCGTTTATATACGTCATCCGGTGCGAACTGGTTAATTTGCACCTGTCAGATTCCCTTGTGGTTCATTTGGAATGTTGTATAACTTCTATATATTTTCCTACGGCTATTTAATGAGCAGATGGTGCAGATATCACGGAAAGAGGAGATATGCTGCAAGAACTCGAATTCATGAAACAACTTCCGAGTCATTCTAATGTGGTCAAACTGCTGGGATTTTGCATCGATGGAGGTAAAACGACATATTCATATATTTTTGTATTTTGGGTGGGGGGGGGGGGGGGTTCCCTTGTTTTATTGGTTACTTTTTGAGGTGACATCTAAGAATGTAACTTCTCATTTTTACTTTATCAGCTGTCGGCAATATGTGTCGCGCAATATGTCAAAAATATCACGATCAATTTTTGTGTTTTCTTAACAATGTTACGAATGATGCCAATGTTTTCACTGATTATCGATCTATCTACTGTTTATTTGTATCGATAAATTCGATAAAATATCAATAAAGTATCAATAAAGTATTGATAAAGTCTATTGGTATCAAGATGATTGCAGAGAAGTTATAGTATGGCTTTTATTCTCCGTGACTTTAATCTAGAATTTATCAGACCTCAAATTGACTATTTTTCAACAAATCTACAAATCTGCCTTCATCAGATCCGATTTACATCATCATGGAGTACATGTCCAAAGGACAGCTAAAGGATCTCTTAACGAGTAGTCGAGGCAAAGGAAAGGTGCCAGTGTATGGCAACCTGCATGGTAAAAGTAAATCTCTAACATCCAGGGACCTCATCAAATTTGCAACAGACTCTGCTAATGGAATGTCATTCCTGTCTTCGCAGCAGGTTAGTTCTAAACAAAATATGACTTTTTGGAAAAAATTTAAAATTATAAGGGCATTTAACTTTGCATTTTTTATAAAAATAAATAAAAACATTCTGAGCAAGACAGTCTGTGACTGCTGTAGGAAAATCAGTAACTTATACCGGTAGGTTGATGAGCATCTTGCAACGAATTCAAAACTAGAAATTGCAAGTTAGGTCACAAGTGACGAGGATGGACAAAGAAAACAACAAAGTTGGGGGAGGGGTGGGGCAATTGCACCTGGCAACATTTGCAACGTAATAAAAACAAATTAAAGTAGTATTTTTGTTAAACTGTTGTAAGGCTGTTTGCCCTCCCACAGAAAAACAAACTGCAATGTATACGCTACTAAAATACACGCTAATCTAAGTTCTTTCATAATGTGATCTGATGATATTCTCTCTTTTGGAACACAGTGCATTCACCGAGACCTCGCCGCCCGTAATATCCTCGTGGGTGAAAACATGATCTGCAAGGTGTCTGATTTCGGACTTGCTCGTGACGTCAAAAATTCCAGAGTGTACCAACGACAGTCAGACGTATGGACATTTTGTTCTTCGTTATATGCTCCATTTGTTTTAATTTATCGGAATGCTGCAACTGTTCTACATTAGTAACAATCATAAAACCTTCTGTTTAGACAGAGGTTCCAGAGTCATGCCTAACCAAATTGAAATTAAGTCGCTCTAACCATTCCGCCATGCTCTAACTAACGTAGTCGATCTAACCATTCCGCCATGCTCTAACTAACGTAGTCGATCTAACCATTCCGCCATGCTCTAACTAATGTAGTCGATCTAACCATTCCGCCATGCTCTAACTAACGTAGTCGCTCTAACCATTCCGCCATGCTCTAACTAACGTAGTCGATCTAACCATTCCGCCATGCTCTAACTAACGTAGTCGATCTAACCATTCCGCCATGCTCTAACTAACGTAGTCGATCTAACCATTCCGCCATGCTCTAACTAACGTAGTCGATCTAACCATTCCGCCATGCTCTAACTAACGTAGGCGCTCTAACCATTCCGCCATGCTCTAACTAACGTAGTCGATCTAACCATTCCGCCATGCTCTAACTAACGTAGTCGATCTAACCATTCCGCCATGCTCTAACTAACGTAGTCGATCTTTCAACATTTAGCACGCCTCGTCGATCCTAAATCTTTTGGATATCAGATTTTTTTACGGACTTAACCAGTTCGCGCCGGATGACGTATATAAACGCAAAAATTTCCCCAAATTCAAAACGGATGACGGATAAACACGCCAAGTTCAAGTTCGGAAATGTATGTCAGCAGCGGGCAAGGCCGGAAATGCTTGGGTGTGCTTCCCGGCACTATCAGCCTGAACACGCTTCGGATTGAGTTTCGTTAAAAATAATCCCGCCCGTGGGCTCGGCGATGTTAAAATAATCCCGGCGTGAACTGGTTAAAGGTGGAATACTATTTGCAACTATCTAAAAAGTAACCAACCAAGATACTGTTGAAAACCTTACTTGTTGTAAAGACACTACTGATTCTAAACTCTCTGCAAAATTATTCCGTCTGACATTCTGTCATTTTGAAGAAAATAACAAAAGAATGTCATTTCTAAATATACATGTACGTCTCAGAGACGTTGACAAACCTCTAAGAAGGGCTTTAGCCTTGAAATGTAATGCTGAGTGTTTCTTTGTCTAGGCTCCGTTGCCCATTCGTTGGATGGCTCTGGAATCAGTCGTTGATGACATATTTACAATGGAGAGTGACATCTGGTCCTATGGTATACTTCTATGGGAGATAGTTACTCTTGGTGAGTTATAAACCAATTGTGTCATCATATAACATCAGTACCACTGAGATTTCCTTGTTGTGAATACCGTTTATCTTGTATCTTGATATTCTGTGCGTGTGTCATGTGCTGCATCAGGCTGGGCAATGTTACGCGGAATGCAAGCTGCCAGTACAGTGTGAATTAAAGGACGATGAGATACGCACTCGCTTGTAATAAACACCTCAACACAAAAGTAAGTCCCCCTCTCAACAGTTCGTCATAACATTGTCAGGTAAAACATTTTACCAATCAAACTTAGTTAAAAATAATCCTATGACTGTTTCCTAAATGTTGTTTGAAAATAAAAGATGTCCATAACTTCATGTATGAATGAGCTCAAATTAATGACAAAAACTGCCCTTCTCAAAAGTCACAAAAGTTGATCAAATCTTTAGGTCAGTATCGCTTGTATCCACCACGCCTGTTAATGACCGCCTGGCACTGTCTTCTCATGGTGTTGATCAATCTGGCGACACGCTGCTGTGTAATGGCATTCCACTGAACCTGCAGAAGATGAGATAGGTGAGCCAGGTTGTTGTTGGCATTGATGTGAGGATATACAGATCGCTTCAGCTGGTCCCAGAGGTGCTCTAAGGGATTGAGGTCAGGCGAGCATGCCGGCCGCACCATTCGATTGATGACTTCACCAGCCAAGTATGCAGTTGCTACTCTCCCTCTGTGTGGTCGGGCATTGTCGTCCATGTAAACAAATGCTTCACCGTGGGCTGCAGCAAGTGCTGCAACATGGGGACGCAGCACTTCGTCAAACTCTCTGGCGGTTGGGTGGTCGAAGACCAGTCTGGATGTCCTTTGCTGGAAAAAAACCAAAAAAAAAAACCAAACATTGTGAATTTTGTAAAGGCAAATTTGACATGTTTGCTTTATGACATCGATGTCATGCCATGCGCAGTTTGACACTTGGTTAAAATTGTAATTAAATTTATGAGCATAATGTAAGATCTCACCTGAATATGTCCTTCGTCTCAGTCGGAGCTCGGTTGACGATGAGTCGATCTTCTCTGACAGTTGTGATCTTTGGTCGACCACTACGGGGTAGATCTTTTACCTGACCAATTTGCTGGAACTTCTGGCGTAGATCTCTTATGGCTTTCGGGCAAACACCCATTGTTCTAGCCACCTGCTTCACAGGGGTATTAGTCTGTAAAAGACCAATGACAATGGCCCTGTCTTGATCAGACAGTCTGGGCATAATGCTTATAAATTTAAGAACACGAAAAGAAATCAGTAGGCCTATGCTTGTCAACTGCAAGGAATGGGACTGATCACCTAACATCTCACTGTGCTAAGCTCTGAGCCAAGAAAGGGGTTTGCATGGTTGAATGATCCTGAATTGATTACTGATTAGAGTAATGTACACGTGGTGGGTATTTTAAACTGCAGGTGTTTTTTCCATTAGTAAGAAGCCATTCATCAACTTTTGTGACTTTTGAGAAGTGCAGTTATTGTCATTAATTTGAGCTCATTCAGCCATGAAGTTATGGACATCTTTTATTTTCAAACAACTCTTAGGAAACAGTCATAGGATTATTTGATTGGTAAAATGTTTTACCTGACGATGTTATGACGAACTGTTGAGATGGGGACTTACTTTTGTTGAGGTGTTTATTGCGCGTTCCTTGTGAGGTTTCAACCAATAAAACGAAAAAGCGACCAGATTTCACCGGCGTCCAAATTTCATGTCACACTGAAAAGTGTTTAAAACCAGCCAGCCGGTCTTTATCATCCATTTAAAACTGGCCATGTGACAGGTTCTCAACCAATAAGAATGGATATTTATGGCATGGCTAACCGATGTTAATTATTGAAATGATGACGTTATTTAGAGATTTAAATTCTCTAAATCATGAGGCATTGCAACTATTCATTTGTTTGTCTTTTTATTTATCGACAACAACTTCTAAACCAACCTCCCACCATTTGGGAAAAACATAAAATGAACAATGAGCTGCATCCCAGAAGGACCCCCCCCCCTCTTTTGGGGCCCAATTAAAAATCTTGAAATAAAAATAAATAAAAGAAACTGCACTGCTTCATTTGCCTTTATGTCCTCTTGAAATCCGATGCACCTAAGAGGCCCTAGAGGTGCCCCAGAGGTGACCCAGAGGTGACCCAAAGGTGCCCAATTAGAGGTGACCCAGAGGTGCCTTAGAGGCGTCCCAGAGATGCCCCAGAGGTGCTCCAGAGGTGCCCCAGAGGTGCCCCAGAGGTGCCCCAGATGTTTGGTACTAACCCCACGCATATTCCAAAAAACAAACGGGTTTGGCTAAGTTCAGCTTTGTAATTGTAGAATTGTAGAATTTCAAAATGGGAATCCCAAACAGCTGTACATATAAATCTGTGACACTTATTTATTATAGGTGCCCGTCCTTATCCTACTATGAGCTCCAAGACTATGATTGCTAAGCTGCAGGAAGGATACCGCATGCCAAAACCAGAACATTGCCAAGACGAACTGTAAGAGACTTTAAAGTACAGCTATTTTTATTTTTATTTTTATACAAATGGCCCATCACAAGATCAAAGGCCACTCGAGGTGTTGGCTACTAAAATAAGGTGCAGAAGAACCAGCCTCTCACACTAAAACAAGATAAGATAACCGCCCATCACAAGGTCAAAGGCCACTCGAGGTGTGGGCTACTAGAGGAAAGTGCTGAAGAACCAGCCCCCACACATACTGAAACAAGATAAGATAGCCGCCCATCACAAGACCAAAGGCCACTCAAGGTGTGGGCTTCTAGAGGAAATTAGTGCAGAAGAACCAGCTCCTCACACTGAAACGAAATAAGATAACCGCCCATCACAAGGCCCAAGGCTACTCGAGGTGTGGGCTACTAGATGAAACTGCAGAAGAACCAGCCCCTCAAAACCACAAACAATGTCATCGCTGATAGCCGGTGCCGATAGAAGTGCGTCTGTTGTTATTCCTTTCTATCTACACAGGTACCAACTGATGCTAGCTTGTTGGGAAGAGGAGCCTATGGAACGACCATCTTTCACTGAGATTGGACGGAAACTTGAGAAATCATTGGAGATGGCACACGTAAGATTTCATTTTATTTATTATTTTTTCTCTGGTAAAAATACATACATGTAAGGTATTCACAACCCCCCCCCCCCCCACCCCCCCCCCCCCCCACCCCCCCCCCCCCCCCCCCAAAAAAAAAAAATACTTAAAATTTTTTTTTTTTTAATATAAACTCCCCTGAAGGACTTTTTCACGAATATCGATCCGAGATAGCTTCAGGCCAGCATCTGTGGGTAGCACACCCTGATATTTTCAGTCTCGCTTGCTGCGATCGATCCACGGTCACTGACAGATATTCTCGATTGTGAGTTTTAATTGTATACACGTCTTCCGACGCAAACTGGTTAAAAGTGTGACTAGAGAAAGATTGATGTAAATATGCCATTAAATCTTGTATTTTTCGGGTTTAATTTTTTCGTTTTTTTCTAGGACTACATCGCTCTATCAGATTATCAAGAGTCTAACTACGAAGTGACGATCCCTCATTCCCCTGATGAGAAGATATGAAAGAAATTGTAGGAGATCATATAAACACCTCACCAAAAGTACATGTAAGTCCCCCTCTCAACAATTTGTTATAACATCGTCAGATAAAACATTTTATCAATCAAACTTAGTTAGAAATAATCCTTTGACTGTTCCCTAAGTGTTGTTTAAAAATAAAAGATGTCCATGACTTCATGTATGAATGAGCTCAAATTAATGACAAAAACTGCCCTTCTCAAAAGTAACAAAAGTTGATCTGCCACCTGCTTCACAGGGGTATTAGTCTGTAAAAGACCAATGGCAATGGCCCTGTCTTGATCAGACAGTCTGGGCATAATGCTTAATTTAAGAACACCAACAAAAAATCAGTAGGCCTATGCTTGTCAACTGCAAGGTGTAAATTGGGACAAGGAATGGGACTGATCACCTAACATCTCACTGTGCTAAGCTCTGAGCCAAGAAAGGGATTTGCATGGTTGAAAGATGTCCATGACTTCATGTATGAATGAGCTCAAATTAATGACAAAAACTGCCCTTCTCAAAAGTCACAAAAGTTGATCTGCCACCTGCTTCACAGGGGTATTAGTCTGTAAAAGACCAATGGCAATGGCCCTGTCTTGATCAGACAGTCTGGGCATAATGCTTAATTTAAGAACACCAAAAAAAAATCAGTAGGCCTATGCTTGTCAACTGCAAGGTGTAAATTGGGACAAGGAATGGGACTGATCACCTAACATCTCACTGTGCTAAGCTCTGAGCCAAGAAAGGGATTTGCATGGTTGAATGATCCTGAATTGATTACAGTTTAGAGTAATGTACACTAGATGGTTATTTTAAACTGCATTCAACCACAGGTGTTTTTTCCATTAGTAAGCCTAAGCCATTCATAAACTTGTGTGACTTTTGAGAAGGGCATTTTTCCCATTAATTTGAGCTCATTCAGCCATGAAGTCATGAAGTCATGGACATCTTTTATTTTCAAACAACATTGAGGAAACAGTAATAGGATTATTTTTAACTAAGTTTGATTGGTAAAATGTTTTACCTGACGATGTTATGACGAACTGTTGAGAGGGGGGCTTACTTTTGGTGAGGTGTTTAGTACAATTGTGTAACTGTGTTGTTTATGTAATGTAATAGTTTCGTGATTTTTATGTATATTGTAGAATTGTCTGTATATTGTAGAATTGTCTGTATTTTTATAATGTGGCCACAATAAAGTATCTATCTATCCAAACTAGCTTCGAGCAAACAGCAATTTATTAACGTCAAGGAATTATCAGGTTAAGGAACCAGTCTAGCTGACTTGTTCCCATTCATATTGAACCCATCGCAAATAAAATGTGTATTTGATAAATTGGGAAAAGTATTTAAAAATAGTCAGGCAGACCATCGTTAGAATTTATACAAACATTTAATTTTAAACTTCACGGATGTCCAAATTTCATATGTAAACAAATGTTTAAATGTTTAAATTTGGTCAGTACTAATTTGTTACTACTTTAATGTTTGTTCCTTGTGTATTACCGGTACTTTTAATTAGTTGTTTGTAATATATAAGCCGGGGTCAATTTCAGAAAACATGTAAGCACACAAATTTGCTTAGCACAAAAAGGTCTTTCTCAGTAAGAAGGTATTGCTCAGTTATCGGCTAAAACTCAAAAGTCCAGTCAAAATACCAAATTTTGTATTGTTGACCTCAAACAAATTGTAACAAATCTTTTTTCACCACAGTGCACTTCTTTAAGGTCCCTAGAATTACATACTAAAAATCTTTAAAAATCCAAGTGGTGGAAATATGTCTAATTTGCATAAATCGTTAATCCCTGCCATGTAATATGTTTATTCCCATATTTTGGTATATATTTTATTTTTTGAAAAGTTTATTTTGGTGATTCTACTTACACGGCCTTACTTCAATAACATTTTCTAAAGCATGTAAGTGACTGAAAATAGAGTAATGGTTCAAAATGACTAAAGTTTTAGCCTATAATTTTCACGCATTTACCTTGTCTCCAGATATCATCAAGTAGTCAGTATGGACAAGCTTCAAATTCACCAAGTTGCTTACTGGCACCGTTATCATATTAAAACCTTATGAAAAATCATTATGAACAATGATAACATTGTGATATTTAGCCCAGCAAACAACAACTGGGGGAAAATCGTGTGTCCATAAATTGGGCTAAAAAGTAGGTGAAGGGTTACCTAAGGTGAGAGACCTGAACAAGTTCAAGGAAACCCCCAAAATTTAAGATTTTTGTTGCTTACAATAATCATATTTATGCTAGAACGTATTTTGAGGATTTTCTTGAACTCGTTCAAGTCTCCCATGTTAGGTAACCCTTTAACTTCTTTTTCGCCCAGTTTATGAACCAACCATTTTCCCCCCAGTTTTGGTTTGCTGGGCTAAATATCACAATGTTATCATTGTTCATATGATTTTCCATAAGGTTTTAATATGATAACTGTGCCAGTAAGCAACTTGGTGATATCTGGAGACAGTGTGTTAATGTGCGCACATTTATAGGGTCATGAAGTTGTCATTTTGGATAATTACCATGTTCTCATAATTATTCAGTCACTTATACGCTTTAGAAAATGTTATCGAAGTAGGGATATGTAAGTAGAATCACCCAAATAAACTTTTCAATTTTTTTAAATATTTTATATACCCAAATATGGGAATAAATATATTACGCGGCAGGGATTAACGATTTATGCAAATTAGTCATATTTTCACCACTTGAATTTTTAAAGACTTTTAATATGTCATTGTGGGGACCTTTTAGAATTGCATTGTGGTGAATTGTTTTTGTTACAATTTGTTTGAGGTCAAAACTTATTTTTCCTTGACTACTGGGGAAACCCTAGATTAAAGGTGACTGCACAGAGTCAATTGAATGAGGCCTATTGAATGGCCGAATTATTGTTTAGTAATTAACAAAACTTGTTTAACAAGTTTTTTTTACAATCTTCCAGGATTGGATACACATAATGCAATTTGACAACCTGAACAAAGCTCATGCTGCAATATAGTGTAACGTTTGTGCCGGTTGGCCGAAAGAGGGCACTAGAGCGATTTAATATTGAAATCGTCTGGTGCTCCTTCATTATACGCCTGGGCAACCCGTTTTAGATAGCACATACGCCGAACCGGTTTAGACCATTTCCAGGGCCGCGTGCTAGCGGTAAGCTTCATGTCACTTGTTTTGACCGGAGATTTTGTGGATTAAAACGACCCCAGAGAACGGCTTTCGTTACATTGGTGGCAGCGGTTGGCATGCGCAGGAGGACTAAAGGAAACCATAATGGTGTGGCGGCGGGGAAGCGGGCTCGAGTGCGGGCCCGAGAAGCGGGCCCAATTTTGGAGGAGCCGGTGCATTCCTTACATCACACCGGGGGAGTTGGATACCTTCTTTAGGGATGTTTTGGGGAACTCTAGGAGGGTTTATGGGAGTTGGGGAAAGATAGCGGGAAATTTCGGAACATGCGCCAAGTGCTGGGGGTCGATCGCCGGTGCGTCGACTCCGATTCGGAGAGAAGGCGCCCTTCCCCAAATATTGTCCGTAGTTCCTAGTTATTATTATTATCATTTTTTTTCAAAAAAAAAGAAAAAAAAAGGAGGCGGCCTCTAAAATAAAAGCGGTGGTGACGCTAAACTTTTTGGGGGTTATTTATCCTTATGTAAATTACTTCTATGGCCACGATACATGCATGCCTTTTCATCTCCACTCAACTGGTTAGTTAATAACAATACTTATTTTGACGCAATGGTTTAAGTCGGAGAATACACTTGTAAGTGTGGATTCGTAATTTAAAAATTCACTCGGCGCTTCGCGCCTCGTGAATTCGTAATCACGAATCCACACTTTCTCGGGTATTCTCCTATATAAAACTACTCTTGTGACGTCACTCTATTCAGAAAAGTGTCGATTATTTTAAAGAATGTACAGTTAACTGTTTGCTGGGCTAAATATAACAATGTTATCATTGTTCATATGATTTAATATGATAACTGTGCCAGTAAGCAACTTGGTGATTTTGAAGCTCATCTATACTGACTACTTGATGATATCTGGAGACAGTGTAATGTGCGCACATTTATGGGTTCACGAAGTTGTCATTTTTGATAATTACTTTGTTCATATAATTATTCAGTCACTTATATGCTTTAGAAAATGTTATTAAAGTACAGATATGTAAGTAGAATCACCCAAACAATTAAAATAATAATATACCCAAATATTGGAATAAATATATTACGCGGCAGGGATTAACGATTTATATAAATTAGTCATATTTCCACCACTTGGATTTTTTGTAGTTTTTAGTATGTCATTCGTGCGAGGTTAATAAAACCAAATTAAGTATTTTCCCTGGACTACTTCCCTGGACTACGATGATAATCGTCGAGTCTAATCTGAATTTCCACACTTGGAAGTTAGGGTTAAGTTATATCACATCAATAAGCCAACACAATCATCGACTATCTAAAGTGAAAAACGTGTACCAAACAAATTGTAAACACTGGGACCTTTTTTTAAGTACTGAAAATAGCCGATTTTCACCTATTATAACACATTAATGTTCGTAAACCCCTTGCTTCTTTTACATCTTGAAACCACCACTGAGAGAATGGACAAAAATGCACTGTAAAATGTGGATTTATTGCAGTTTAATGTCAAAAGTGCCCCAACCGTGTACCCATCGGTCAATGGTGCGAGGAAAAATAAATAAATCATTGTGGCGTAGGCCTATAGCCCTTTCCAACTGGCAGGTATTCTGGTTAACACTGTCATTCTTCCGTGTTCACTGTGTACTCGTCTCTAAGATTGGACACGCACTCCTTCATCTCATCCAGCGACGGACAAGGAAGCTCTTTCGCAATCTTCTCAATTTCCCGGGCCAGCTCGGGAACCGTCTTTCTGCTGATGTTCCCGGCCGAGGTCACCAGTGTGTACAGGTCGATGGGTATGGCGACCACACTGAAGACGACGCCGGTGATGGCTAGGCCTCGCCCGGCGGCCGAGGCCGTCTTAAAGGCCGTCTGACCGGCCGCCTTGCCCACGCTGGCTGCCTGGGCGCCCGCTTCTACCATCCCTCCCATTACCCCAAGCCCGTGCCCGACCACAGTGGCGGACCTCACGCCCATTACTGCTCCGCTCATGTCTTTCCACGTTGACCTCAGTCTTCCCAGAGCCTCTAGGAACTTTTGATAGGCAGCGTTGTCCTCTTCCAGGGCTTTCTGGACCTCCTTCTCCGTTATTTTGCAGGTGATAGCTTCCGTGGCCATGCCGCCGACCGTCGTTAGTCCACCGGCGGCTCCGATGCCTGCCCCAACGGCCGATATGGCGAGAGACGCCCCGAAGGTAAAGAACGCCGCTACGAACCCACCAATGGTTAGACCTGAACCTACAAGTCCGGCTGTACTCCCAACAACCTGTAAAACAAATACGAACAAAATTCGAACTTTGAAAAGGCTTTAACCAGTATTACGTATTTTGTTGTTATTAATTTAATTATTACACTATAGGAAAGGGCATGATGTGATTTTGTATTTAAAACGGTAACGGTAATTATGTGACTTCCACAAAAGATTTCCAAAATCACATCCAAATCCTCTAAATTTACATCCTCTTCCAAATTTGCATCCTAGATTAAGTCATTGAAAACCAAATTCACATCCATTTGATTAAAGATAATACTGCACATACGTTTGGGTGTGGCACTCGAAGAATACATTTCCAAATTGGATAGATATTTATTTTGTAAAATAACATTTGTTATGAGCTAACAATAAGTCATCGACCACCCTGTATAAATACAGAAAGATGTTAAAAATATGTGACCCGCTCCTACAAAACCCGACATAAGTCGCACAGGCTATTTCGAGATACAGCTCGTCAAAGTTGAAATGGGGTGAAAAATCTGGCGGAAATCGATTTTAGTTTTTCGTTATTTTTTGTATTCTTTATTATGTATACTTTAACTCTCAGTGAAACAAAATCAACTTTATTCATGAGAAAGTACACAAATCATGCATTTATTGAGGCAAACTGTGTCCTAAAAGTATCTCCCAAATACATCGAATGTTCCATAGATTATCGGAAATTGGAAGTATGTATGGTATGGTTTTGGTACCAAATAAAAGCTGAAGATGTGTACTGATTGGAAATAACAATATCTCACTTAAACAAAAAAACACTTATGTCTGGTTTTTTGGGAGCAGGTCACATATAAACATAACCAACTTTACATTTTACCTTGTTGTTTGGAAGCCAGAGTTAGTATTAAATCATACACCAGCTACCCTCGCAAACGCATATAGGTACCGCCTGGCTTCAGATGTGATTAAGTAAAAGCGGGATCACCCTTAATTTAACATTTAAAATCAAATAAGTGATACTTATTTTTACCCCTTTCTTCGGTCGGAAGCTCATAAACCAGTGTAATTATAGAAAATTATCAATTCAATTAAAACAAAAAAATCGGGGTGCCACACCCTAAAGCGCGTGTTAACTTCGAGCTGTACCTTGGCTGTTTGTGCATTGGCGTGGTGTTTGGTGAGGTACACCACCAGGTCTAGCAGAACTTTGACCGTATTATGACGGCAGCGCACGAACTGCGTCGCCGCATCGTCTAAAGATTGAAACTGCATGGCGAGTTGTAGTTCTTCCTCCATAGCTGGTGAAACACAAATGTCAATTTGCAATTATACATGTTACCGGTACTTCGGGAAAATTTCGGCTTCACGAACTAGCACTCAATATTGTGCGAGCGCACTTCGGCAAACTAACGATTTTCGTTTTCATGAAGTAACACTCAAGCATGTTTCAGAAATACAATTCGGAGAAAAACGCTTTTCTCAAAAAATGTTTGACAGGAAAGCAATAATTAAAAACTGTTAATTAAATTGGAAAATACAGATAAGTGTTAGTTCGTGAAAACGAAAATGTACTGTGCGAGTGCACACTGAGTGCTACTTCGTGAAAACAAACATCACTTGTATTGGTTTTGTATGTGCCTTTGACGCGCATTATGCGCGCAGTCGAGCGTTACTTCGTGATATCGGTGACGATATATCGTCGACAAGGCATGATGGACCCATATAAGGTGTTACTGGCGCATGTTTTTTGCTCCAAACAGGTTGACGTTTTTTTGAGAACCTTGGTCAAGACTGACAATTCAGCAGAGAACAAAAACATTTGAGTTGTGACATCTCTCAAAAAATGTTGTCAAGGTTCAACGCCAATACTGTATTTCTGTCTTCAACCGCGTCAAGCGCCAAACAAGAAAACAATTGAGATAATTGTTTCACATTTCTTTACTATGGTAATCCAAGTCCCAAAACTCTTTCAGCTAAAGGAAAACATCAGTAACAAAATCTAAAACATTCCGCTTTAAACATTTTCGAGAGTGATGCAAAACATGGCTGTGCGGATAATACAGTCCGTTATTGAGCAAGGAAAAAAGGGGAACATGTGGTGTAAAACAAGTAGGGTTATAAATAAATACCCACATTAACAGAGCGCTTAGTCAACAAATGACAGACAAACTTTCATCTTTGTGCTTCGTTACGTTCGACAAATATCAGTTTGTGACCATGTGTTTTTGAAAATGAGGACTTTTGGATACACCCAATATATTTGAGAAATACAGGCCTGCTGGAAAATAATGATCACTGGTGTTAACTTGATCCTGGAGAATTGCAAACGTTACGAGGCGGCCTGATGTTCCGATCCAAGCCTAGGACTTTCACTTAAAACACCCTTAAAACACCAGCAAGGTTGACACGCCTTATCAGACCGGGACCTCGAGTCTGGCCAACTTTACTCACTGAAATAATGAGGTCCTCGGTCTTCACCGGTCAAGTTTGGGGCCTCGTTTATTACAAATAAAGTTGCCAGAACACCCCAGATCGATTTAAAACATAATAGACCATGTGTTTTGTTTATTATCCCTGCCCGTTATAAAAGAGCAAGCAAATCAAGAAATTCTCAATTGAAAACTGAAATGTCCAAAGCAAGTTACCATTCGACGATTCTATCCAAGGTTCCATAATAGCAGACATTGTTGCTGTCACATGTACTTCTCCAACGCTGTAAGACAGGCTCTTCAAAAGTATGCAGTACACCAATCCAGCTAAGAATATGCTATAATCCTTTCACAAGCAGGGTCTGAAATGAAATAGTCGTTACCCAAATATATATACCGCAACATAATGCTTTTGGCAAAAACTGACTTTATGGCAGAATAATATAGTGTCACGCCATTTGATAACAAACGGACTTCAAAAGACTGCAAAAGAGAAAAATACGATCGGAAGATACAAAAGTGCCGCTGTGAAAATGTTCAATTAGAAGATTTTTTTTAATTTTTGAAGTATCAGTTTCAAATCAAGTACTGGTGTTACGTACTGTTGGTGTTAAATTTGACCTAGTGCGCATGCGTGTGTGAAATAAAGCCCTCTGATTGGTCGATAAGGAATTATGGGATATGTTAACAATAGTCGATGTTAAAGATGGACTACAACGGAATAATGATAAAGGCTTTGTTGCCTTTTTTTGTTCGAGAAATGTATAATGATTACTAATATATCTTTAGTATTCAATAAATCTTGTTCCTTCATGCAAAAAAATCCCAAAATTGATCGGCGTTCTACGACCCATAAAAACTAAGTTTCAGCAAAAGCCCTTAACTCATGAATAATTCATACGTTGTGTGTGACGTACTACCCATGACGATTTACTCGGGTCGATCGTGTGCGTGCATTTTTACCGTACAATGCAATGCGGAATAACAGCGGACAGGCTAGGCTATATTTTGGTACAACTATTTTCGACCGAAAAACAGCGAAAAATGTCCGATAGCAGCGAGTATTGGGAAGACCACAGTATAGATGAGGAAGAGGCATTTCGTGGAGGTACTTCTGAGGACAGTGATGGCAGCTCTAGCGATGAGGGGAGCTCACCAGACGAGAGAGAAGGCGATGACTCTGCGGCCACGGCAGACCCGGCGGTTGCCGATGACTCGGCCGACGTAGAAGCAGTAGGCCTGGTGGTAGTAGTACGAATTCTCTCGATGTTTGGCGCTTTCAATGTGGGGATCGATCCAGGCTTTAAACGAAACTTTGTTGTCAATCCCAGTGAATTTTTCAAAGCACTTGAAGGTTCAACACAGTCCTCTGAAAAATGTGCTGAACAAATCAAAGGCCTACTTCTTGCCGAGAAGGTCAGAAGGTGAAATCTGTAATATTTACGAACTTCACCCATTCCTTTGATAACGCAGGATCCCGCGGAAATTGCACAAAATGAATCTCTGGATTCTTCGAACAATTTCTCGTGCATCCAGTCCACCAACAACACATGAAGTTGGCATTATTGTAGCTGATAGTGATACACTATAAAAAAAAGATTCGTAAAAACTTCATGCCTCTGCATGAAAACGCATACATAATACACACGGAATAACATGGCGTTTTTTGTTTACTCTCGGTTGCTCATGGGTAGT
Source organism: Crossaster papposus (assembly GCA_037893245.1). Classification (NCBI taxonomy): domain Eukaryota; kingdom Metazoa; phylum Echinodermata; class Asteroidea; order Velatida; family Solasteridae; genus Crossaster; species Crossaster papposus. Next base: position 109,759 of record JBAIAA010000206.1, read on the forward strand.
ACGTCATCACTTTTCGCTGGTTTACAAGTCCGCTGGTACTATATCGTGGATTTCATTGTGGTTTTCAGTGGATCTTTGCCGGGAACCAGTACAGGGCGGGAAATTTCAAAATCGAAGAATCGAGGTCTAATTTGTTCGGTCAAATTGCAACAAAATTATTTAGAGAAAAACATGACCGTAACAATAAAGTGTTACCTGAACACAATATAAACAAGGTCCGATAATAAATTTAATGTGTGAGTTTTCGTTGTAGTCCATCTTTAAATAGTTGTATTTTTTGTACTATAATATGTAATTATTTAAACGATTCCATGATTGAATTTTGATTTTTGTGCAAACATAGTTAAAAATTCGCGTTACATTTTATTCGTTTTCTAATTTTGACATTCATAAAAACTAGTTGTGACATCGTCGTGGACAAAAAAAGCGTAGTATAAAACTAACAACGGCAATGGCTATATAGTATTTAGGTTATTATTGTATATGGATGTGTAATGAGTCAGTTCTTGGTAATATTTGATTACGTAATTTGTCCATGCAGTTAATATGTATAAAATTATAGTGTTAAAACATTACATCTTTTCGCTACAATAATGAGCAAATGACGTGATATCCACGTTAAATTTCGTGTTAAAATTGGTGTTAAAAAATGTTGATACCCAAACTGGTGTTATTCAACACCCAAATCCCTGCCCAATATAAACACCAGAAAATAATCTAATTTTACACCATTGGTGTACAATTTAACACCACAGTTTTTGCAGTGCAGAATTACTTTATCGTTTGATTTGGCCTAATTATCCAGTTTGCGCTAGGATTATTTAGACATTGGACCGGGCCCAGGAGCGGGATTGCTTTTCACAAACCTCGATCCGATAGACGGGTTCAGGCCGGCATCTGTATAGGTAGCTCACACTGATATTTTGGGCCTCGCTTGCTACGAGCCGGTCGCTGACAGATATTTCTAGTCTTGCTCGAGACGTGTTTATCCGTCATCTGTTTATAGTGCGGCAGATACGTGAAATAATTGTGCATTTTGTGGTAAAAGCACCAAATTTGGTAGACATTGCTTAATATATAATTAACAAATTTAGATATTGTGCCAAGCTCAATTTTTTTCCTGGGGACCACAAATAGCAAATCCAAGATGGCCGCCATCCGATTCCGAATATCTTAAAAATGCCCCAAAATCTTGGGGACAAAATATTTTGCACGGCGGCCATCTTGGATTTACGCAAATTGGTGCATTTTATCAACTCGTTTTTGGTTGGAATGCATTCAGCACACATGGAAATATGGAAAACGACACTTTATTCATGTTTGCAAGATATTTTGTCCCCGAGATTTGGGGGCATTTTGCAGATATTCCGGAATCGGATGGCGGCCATCTTGGATTTGCTATTTGTGGTCCCCATGAAAAAAATTGAGCTTGGCACAATATCTAAATTTGTTAATTATATATTAAGCAATGTCTGTACCAAATTTGGTGCTTTTACCACAAAATGCACAATCCTTCTGATATTATACACATAGCTGCCGCACTATTATCCGTCATACACTTTATACGCCTTTCTATTGGGGGTTACGCTGCATTTTTGCCAACAGGTTGGAATGTTTTTGGTTTTGCACTATTGGGCCTTCCTTATATAGTTTGCCAACATTTTGATTTGATTGTTGAAAATTTTAAAGAATCAACAAACACCAAAAACTAATTTTAGAAAGAATGTTGCAATCTCACGCCACTTATTTTTCTTTATATACCATCTCAATGAAGATCAGTGCAAACATGTTGAAAAGACATGAATCTGAGACTGATAACATTTCAAATTTTGTTAGAAAATACAATTTTTCGATTATCCATACACTTTACATAACCACCGAAGTAGCGACAGGTTACTACATTCTTTCCCAAATTTGTAAACACTTTTGTATTGAGGTTTTTTTCAGATGCATGTTGCTAACCACAGCTTTAATTTGCGGAATGGTGCTTAATGTTAACATTTTTTCTAGCAATCTACGACTGTGTGTGTGTGCGTTTGTTTTTGATTGAAATAGGGGACGTATGACAAAGGGAACAATGGGGTCCCCTATTCCGCAAAGGTCCCCGATTCAGACTCGTGTGCAAATCCTATGGCGATCATCCGAAAACGTTACAAACAAACAAAAGAGGGAAGACGGTCGGACAATGCCCCGTCCCCTATTGACGGCATTTACCCACTTGTGTGAGTTTGTTTTGGATTGGATTGAAATAGGGTCGCCTATTTCGAAAAGGTCTCCGATTCCGATTCGTGTACAAAACATATGGGATACCGTCCAAACAAAAGAGGGGCAATAGGAGGTCCTTGATTAGAGGCGCGTATATACACACGTGTGTATATTGATGGTTTGTTTATGGTGTATATTGAGTACATATCCCTGACGCCATGTATGTAAATTGGGGTTAGGTGTGTAATCGAGGACGTCCTCAATTAAGAATCATGTGAAAAACCAATAAGAGCCGTCGGAAAAAGTTGAGGTACAAACAAAGGAAATCATCTAGAGGAACAAAATAAATCCTCGATTTAAACCTTAAACAAACGTAAATGGGTGTACATGTGTTTGTCCACAATTCGATTATCTCCATCAGAACCCGGCAATGTATCAGCAGGTGTTTTGGGTTTATTCACAGAAATAAAAGCAATAGCCCAAAGTTAATTACAAATTAATACCAGTCTTCTCTGATGATTAATTGAACATTTACGATTAAACACATTTTAGTGTTTTAAGCCACATTTAAAAACAAATATTGAAAGCGAGGCTACAATGCACAAATGGTCTGGTACCACCCTATTTAACTGTTCACAATGTATAAAACACATTTAGGGAGCACGAACAAACGCCTCCTCTTTCCTTGTGATTAACCCTAACCCTACCTAAAGTAGTATGCAGTACTCTCACTGACTTTTGTGCAATGCCTGTAGTAATTTTTAGTATTGGGTACTTCACCCCTTATTGCACTCGTACCCAGTGGGCAAGTTGTTACCGGTTACCGATAGTACCGGTAATATCACCCCAAAATTTGACTAAGTCCAAATTTTACCGATATTACCGTGTTATTACCCAAATGATATTACCGGTGTGATAATGAAATTGTTATAAATTCCTTAATATTTGTTTTTTTAATATAAGGATTGGATCTAATTGATCCTTGAGACCGACAGGATCTGTTTCTGATGAGAAAAACTCTTGAAAAATGGTGCACCGGTCTACCAAATTTCAAAGTCCAAATATAACCGTTATTACCCTGTTGAAACCAACATGTTACCGAGTAACAACAGGATAATACAGGTAATATGGGTAATGTGGTGAAAGGGTTGAATTGGTTATAACATCGGGAACTTAAGTAATAACAGTAACAGTTCCAAGTTCTAATATTACTGTTATTACCCTGTTGAAACCGACATTTTACCGAGTAACAACAGGATAATACAGGTAATGTGGGTAATGATGAAATGCTTGAATTGGTTATAACATTGGTAACTTGAGTAATAACAGTAAAATTATAGCAATCCTAGCAAAATTTCCAAGTTCAAATATTACTGTTGTTACCCTGTTGAAACCAACATGTTACCGAGTAACAACAGGATAATACAGGTAATATGGGTAATGTGGTGAAGGGGTTGAATTGGTTATAGCATCGGAACTTGAGTAATAACAGTAACATTTCCAAGTTCTAATATTACTATTATTACCCTGTTGAAACCGACATTTTACCGAGTAACAACAGGATAATACAGGTAATGTGGGTAATGATGAAAGGCTTGAATTGGTTATAACATTGGGAACTTGAGTAATAACAGTAAAATTAGTAGCAATTCCAGCAAAATTTTCAAGTTCAAATATTACTGTTATTACCCTGTTGAAACCGACAATTTACCGGGTAACAACAGGATAATACAGGTAATGTGGGTAATGGTGAAAGGCTTGAATTGGTTATAACATTGGGAACTTGAGTACCGGGGGGGTAATAACAGTAAAATTATAGCAATCCAAGCTAATAATTTCCAAGTTCAAAGATTACTGTTATTACCCTGTTGAAACCGACATTTTAGCGAGTTATAACAGGGTAATAAGAGGTAATGGGTAACAATTTACCGAGTTAATAACATGAAAATGCCAGAAATATCGGTTACATTCTCCCTGGTAATATTTGGTAAATGGGGTAATATCAGGTGGTAATAACACGGCAATGCCAGAAATATCAGTTACATTCTCTAATATTGGGTAAATAGGGTAATATCGGGTGACCTCAATTTACATGTTGACCCCAAGTGGGCGTGATAAACCTTGGTGAAACAATTTTGTCACTTTTTTTCTCTACATGAACGTTATGTTTTGCGAAATAGCGATACGTTTAGGGTGTTTTCGTAGAGATAATTGTGTAATATTTATTTACTCCAAGTCTCAAAGAAACAAATTTGCCAAAAAACCAACACACAAATAAATTAACAACAAATTAATTGCAAACTAGCTGTGATTACAGACAGCGGTGATATTGGGCACATATATAGCATTTAAGTAGACGCTAAGATTGTAGGCTCAGAAGAGTCATTGATGTTTATATGTGTATACATTGTAGTATTGTTCCGGTAGTATCGTAATATTAGTATTAACCAATATAATTAACCAATTAACCAACAAATTAACCATTATTGGGTAAATGGGGTAATATCGGGTAGTAATAACGATGCAATGCCAGAAATATCGGTAACATTATCCCTGGTAATATTGGGTCAAGGGGGTAATATCGGGTGGTAATAACGGTAATATATCGGTAATATTCTCCCTGGTAATTTCGGGTAAATGGGGTAATATCGGGTAGTAATAAAAATGCAATGCCAGAAATATCGGGTAAAATAGGTAATATCGGCTAGTAATAACAATGCAATGCCAGAAATATCGGGTAATATCGGGTGGTAATAACAATGCAATGTCGGTAATATCGGCTAGTAATAACAATGCAATGCCAGAAATATCGGGTAAATGGGGTAATATCGGGTGGTAATAACAATGCAATGCCAGAAATATCGGGTAAAAGAAGTAATATCGGGTGGTAATAACAATGCAATGCCAGAAATATCGGGTCAAAGAGGTAATATCGGGTGGTAATAACAATGCAATGCCAGAAATATCGGGTAAATGGGGTAATATCGGGTGGTAATAACAATGCAATGCCAGAAATATTGGGTAAAAGAGGTAATATCGGGTGGTAATAACAATGCAATGCCAGAAATATCGGGTGGTATAGTACTTTTTAGCATTGGGTTCCTCTGCTTGCTGAGTGTGCATTGCCCATGTATGCTGTGTAGACTCTACAGCAAAAATTGTAACTTGGGACACAATGGGTCAAGGTTGGGCTACTGCATTTTTTGCCAGGTAAGTATTACTGACCTGTATTGCTACTATTAGTAGTTGGCAGTATCTGTACTCTGTCAGTACACCAATCATCAGTCACGGAGAGACCCAATGCTACAAAATACTAAGTAGTATTTTGTAGTACGCAGTTCTTTAGCCCAAAGTAAGGCCTAGGGGGTTAGGGTTAAGGTCCATTACTCAATGTACAGTGTCAAATGTGAAGTCCTTTGGGGTGAGCGCAGGGGGGGGGGGGGGGGGGGCGGAGGGGGGGCCCAAGAAAGTGCGCCACCAACGTTGAAATGTATCTCATTCGTTCTTCCACGCTCATGAGCCACACATCTCACACAGTAAATACGTATAGATCGCTACCGCGAAGCGCACCATTGAAACACGTACAGATTTGCTCCGTGTATCGCTCTCCGCATTTAGTGATTCATACAACGTCCACAAAACCAGATACGCAGGCACGACCTACACGGATTTTGTTTGGGGCGATGTCATTTTCTGCCATTTTCGTTCGAAAACAACACGATAAAACGCAAGGGGGTCACAGGAAGATTTTTTTAAAAATTCAGTATATCACTGCTACATCCTTTTTTAACGTATCTATGGAAAAAAATGAGTGGGGTCAAAGCACGATTTTTCACAATTTATCGATTATTATTGCCCTTTTTAGGGGAGGTATTTGTTAACGTCGTTTTAGTATTTGTGCACAATCTCCACGCGCATCAACGGTACGTCAACGCCTAATTTTTTCGACTGCTTTTTTCATTTTCAATACAATTTTTGTCATTGGATGATAAAAATTAAGGTAAATAACAACCTTGTACAACTACAAAAGACAAGATGTTAAGATTGGATGCCAAAAACTCTTTATTTTTCGAGTGAGAAAATTGTTCCCCCCTATTTTGAGAATGGACGGTACCACAGCGTTTCGCAATCACAGCCTCGAAGGGCCCCCCCTCCGCCCCCCCCCCCCCCCCCCCCCCCCCCCCCCCCCCCCTGGGGTGAGCGGTTAACAAACAAACCTGCCTAAAAGCAGTAATACCCGAGGCCTAGACCCGCAAATGTGACAGTACATAATAGGCCGCCACGCACTGCTCCACATTAATTAAGTTAAATATACAGCACAGCACGATATGAGACCGAGGGACTCCCACTTTAGTCCCCATACACTCTCTAGGCTATTTAATTGTTATAACGTACACCTATGGAGGAAGGAATAGACCGCCATTGCATATGGGCAGCTGAAATGGTGACAATTTACCTCGTAAGATAATCCAATGTTCACAGCTAAACCAGTTACCTTATTTTATGTATACCGTACGGTACCTGTTCATCTGCTTTGAATAAGAACTAGGCCTGTACATGTAGGTCTACGCAAATAATGGTTACTTCTTATTCCTCCATGATGTTACTAAGCGTACTGCACGCTGCAACGCAAACGTACATGTACATTGCACATGTACATAACAGTTGCGAATGTAGTGCAGATAGAAAGCCGTTATATTATACCTACCAGTCTGTACCAACTTGCCTGCATTATAATGATGACCATCTGTCGCATTTGTTTGTACAGAGCCCAAGACTGCAACTCTGATCAGTTTGTGAACAATTAGGCATCGGTAATTATGCAAGGACCTCAACGTATATATTGGCGGCTCTAGCTAGATGGCACTACTACGTTGGCCTATAATAAAATCAATACGGAGCTGAAGCTCGCGCACTGAATCATAACTAAAACGACGTGTGCTTTCAGCTATGACTCACGTTGGGAATTCCAGACTCGTGTAGTCTGGCAACCCCCTCACTGATCTCCATGTAAAACAATATACCCATATGTACATGAACATTGTACATGTAAGGGTTGCACTGCACTAATTCAAGCCCGATTGAAAAAAAGTGTAAAATCAACAAAGTTCAGGACCATGCAAATACCGACATGAAGTTAGTTTCTCAAACAAATAATTGTCTGATCTGATCCTTCATCTTTCCGTTTCTTTTCAATTTTGGGTGGGGTAGATTAACATTTATCAATCTTCACACCAGAACAAACTCACCTCCTGAAAAGTGATATACTTCCCAAATCTGCTTGCAGCCATTTTACAAAATAATAGCATCATCCTTCCACTTTCTTGGGCTAAATATAGGACCCAATTTCCAAGCGTAATCTTATCAAGTATTAGTGCCCTCCAAAACCAGAGAGTTGAACATCGGCTGTATTTACACAACCCCACATTTGTTTAACCGAACGGTATCTTTTATTAAGGGTTAATTGTGGATGCACTTGTCATGCTATAATTAATTATAATGAGCTCGGCTCGCGCAGAAATTCCCATGCATGTATATAGTGTAGTGCACCCGTAGCATCAAGCTGCAGTAATGTCAACGTCCGTCATTGGGTCGTAAGGGTGCATTTTCATGTTCAACCTTCTGATCAGATCATGGGCGTCACTGGGTGGGGGGTCCAGATCGCTGACGTACGTCATCTCCTAATTTAAGCCTCTGTGTTTTATTTACATCGCAAATTTGGAACATAATTCGATTTGAAGTGACTGGTCCCAATATTTAGAAATCTAAACCATTAATATTTAATATAGGTTTTCCTGGCCAAATTTCATCACAAATTAATTCACTTTCATTAACGCGCATTCATATTCACGCACTCCCCCCTAAGTCATTCAAACTAGAGTTTCGTTTTAGCTGCATTAATTTTCATGTTTGTGCACACAATGATATGTCGTTCCTTTTATTCAGGTTCGTTTTATTAGTCATTCTGTTTCATTTATAGCCGTTCAAGAATACATTTTTACCATTCTTTAGTTGAATTTCTGCTACCTATATACAATTGATGAAATCAAATTAAAGACTCACCGAAGCGTACTTGAAATTGTTGGCAGGGTTTTCCATTTATAGGCAACGAACTTCAACTTCTGCGCGTCCAAATTAAACATGAGTTGTGGCTTGCTTATTCAAGGAAGCTGGAACTAGCTCTTTTACTGGCACTTGAGGTTTTTCTTTGTTAGATGCGTTTACGTGTTGTTTGCATTTCATTTAGGTCGTGTTTTGTGTCTTCATTGCAATAATAGTTCCTTTTGCTTTGTTACCCTATCATTAAAGTTAAAGCTATCATAAGACTGTTAAAATAAGTTTGAAAAGTTCTGGTGATAAGTTTGAAATGAAAATGTTTCGCTGTAATGCTATAAACTGAAAAGAAGAATAATAATAATAACTGGAGAGGCTAATCATCCTTGCTCGCAGCTGGGATGCTGAATTGCGAAGAACGCGGCTACAGCGTGGTTGAACTGCTGACACGTAAAGGCGCCTATGGCAGCCGGCCACATCGACTCATATATGACTATACGGAGCACAGCCTGAGATCGAAAGTGTTTGATTTTTCCAGAGAAAGGAAAACCGGAAGATCCGGAGAAAAACCCTTGTAGTCCAGGACAAATAAGTTTTGACCTCAAACAAATCGCAACAAATTGTTTTTCAACACAGTGCACTTCTATAAGGTCCCTAGAATTACATACCAAAAGTCTACAAAAATCCAAGTGGTGAAAATATGTCTAATTTGCATAAATTGTTAAGCCCTGCCGCGTAATATATTTATTCTCATATTTGGGTATATATATATATATTTTATTTTTTAAAAAGTTTATTTTGGTGATTCTACTTATATAGGCCTATCCTTACTTCAAAAACAATTTCTTAAGCATATAAGTGACTGAATAATTATGAGAACATAGTAAGTATCAAAAAATGACAACTTCGTGACCCTATAACCCTATCAGTACCGCATGCGCCACCTGGGCTCCAAGCACTGATCTCTACAAACTGGATAGGTCGAGCGGCTCTGCACGTGAAGCCATTGGCGGCCATATTGGGATATTAAAAACATTGCAGGCGTACACACGTTTGTATAGCGTACGACCGAGAAAACTCATTTAATATCACAGGAAACGACGTTAACGTCGCAAAAACGATTCAGTTTGATTAGGAAAATTAAGTTAAACATAATAACACCCAAGAATGAGATGTATACGCCAAGTTTGAATATTAAAAAGCCCTATTTTCGGGAAAAGATATGAGACCAAAATTTTGTTTTAACATTTCCAACATCATAACCTTATGCACAAACCATAGGAAAAGGAAAAACGAGGTTTTTTTTTATCAAGGAAATTCTAATTTTTTTGGGTTTAATTCAATTCAATAGAACATTTATTTCCACGTTCTTACTCTTAATTACATTGAATAATACATGTACATTAAAAACAAGTGTGGAGGCATCATCCTAGAAAGCAAAAGCTTGTGGCGGATGTGCCCTACAGGACAGGACAAAAACACTGATTACAAGATTTAGTCGTGATCACATAATTAAATAATACATGAATCGGTTAAACATATTAAGTATGGACTTGATATTAAGCAAGACGGATTATTATTGGCTAAGATAACTTAACAAATGACAATAAATTAAGTACTCTGGGAGTTGAGTAGTGATTTCAGTTTACATTTGAACGTATTGATTGAAGGGCAATTAGTTACAGACGATGATAGATAATTCAAATTTTTGGGTCCGGAGAAAAAAATAGTATGTTGAAAAAGAGTTGTTCTAGCAAGAGGTAGGCCTATGTGTATTTTGGATGCAGTCCTAGTATTATAATTATGTATAGATCTATTACGTTGAAACAGGTTATGTAGCGATTCAGGAAATTGGTTATTTATACATTTATACATAAACACGTCTTGTTGAAAGACATTGATATTGTTAAGAGACAAAAGGTTGTATTTCTTAAATAAAGGAGTGGTATGTTCGTTAAAGTGGACCTTAGATACAATACGAATTGCCCTTTTCTGCAGTTTAATCAATCTATCAAGATTTGACTTGTACGTGTTAGCCCAAATAACGTTACAATAAGAAAGGTAGGAAAGCATTAATGAACAGTACAAAGTACGCCAAATGCTTGGAAGAGTGTACTTTAATCTACTCATGATGCCTATATTTTTGGATATTTTGTTTTCTAATTCCTTTATATGGAATTTCCAAGGAAGACATTCATCAATATAGACACCAAGGAATTTAGTATGTGACACTTGCAGTATAGGCTTGTTATTAATTTTAACTTAACAATTAGATGTACTCATCTTCTTTTTTCTATTTCGAAAGACCATAAATGTACATTTTGTTGAATTAAGTGACAGCCTGTTAAACTGAAGCCAAATTGACACCTTGGCTAATTCAATATTAACACGACTGACAATAGTTTATAAGTCAGTGTTATTACTCGAGTAAAATATGTTAGTGTCATCAGCAAAAAGAATAAAAGAGAATAATGTCGAGGCTTGGCAAATATCATTTATATATAATGAGAAGAGCAATGGGCCAAGAAGAGATCCCTGCGGTACTCCACATGTAATTGTATTCATAGAAGAGAAACACGAGTCTAGTTTAGTAAATTGATTCCTGTTGGAGAGATAACTACAAAACCAGTTTAATGGAGCCCCTCTTATACCTTAGAAATTAAGCTTATGTAGTAAAATATCATGATTAATAGTATCAAATGCCTTAGATAAATCTAAAAGGACACCAATAGATATACATTTATTCTCAAAACCTTTAGTTATCTTATGGATCATGTCCATTACGGCCATGTCAGTAGAATAATTACTCCTAAATCCATACTGACCGTTATACAGGATGTCAAATTTAGATACAAAAGAAGATGTTCTAATATAAACAAATTTTCAAGTAATTTTGAAAAGCACGATAAAACAGATATAGGCCTGTAGTTGCCTGTTTCACACCGATCTCCAGTTTTAAATATGGGAGTCACCTTTGCCGTTTTAAGTTTATCGGGAAAAATACCCTTAGATAGGGACAAATTAAAAACATGACATAATGGGCGACTAACTTGGGAAATAACGGATTTAAGAACATCTGGACTCGCATCGTCATATCCCGCACTCTTACCGTTCTTAAAGGATTTAGCAATATCACAGATCTCCTTTTGATCGGTTGGATAAAAATAGAGTGATTCAGGATAGTTCCTTTTGAAAAATTCTCTGTATGAAATTTCAGTTCGGGGAATTTTATTATTTAATGAGGGGCCAATGTTAGTAAAATAATCATAAAATATGTTAACTATCTCATTAGGATCGTTTACTTGTCTACCCTCGTGGTTGTGCTTTATTTCTGGTTTACGATTACCAGTTTTATTATTAAGAATGAGTTTAATAATCTTCCATGTCTTTTTTACATCATTTTTAGCATTGTCAAATTTATCTTGATAATATTTCGCCTTGGCTTGTTTTATTAGTGTGTTTAGTTTATTACGGTAAGTTGTATACTGTTGTTTATTTAATGCAGTTGGTTTACTAATATTTTTTTTATACAATCTATGTTTAAATTTCACAGATTTAATTAAACCAGTCGTCATCCAACTTTTGAGCTTCGAGATATTTTTGGTTAAACTTTTTTGCTTTGGAAAATGTTTGTCATACAACAAAGTATACTTAGAATGAAACATATTAAAAGCGTGGTTCGGGTCCTCGTTAGATAAAATAACTCAAGTTCGACTGAATATTTTTTGGAGAACTTTTAGCATAGTATTATAAATAGCTACTAGAAACTATATAACGTGAAGATTTTAAGTAAATAAAGTGCTCACCCGTGTGCGTTCGTTTATCTCACCCGGGGGAGTTAGGGTTAACACTCGGGGGGTGGCACGAGGGGAAGCTAATCGAACGCACTCGTGTTTTCACACTAAATGTTCTGCATGGTTGTGTTTTTTAGTTGCATGCATTTCAAATACAATTCTACAACAAAAAAAACCCTACAAAATAAATAAAAAATCGGAATATTTTGCAACAAAATATTTACCTTTCCGCCATCTTTACGCCGCCCTAGACGTCGTCGACTCGACTACGCATGCGTGTGACGTTATTCCACCAGAGACCCTGCTACGGGAGCAGGGTTTCTAGTGGCTGACCTGTGCCTAGCCACGAGTACACGTCAGAGCTAAAAGAACGGCGCGGGGCTTACCCGGGGCGCCCCGGGTGAGCTAAACGAACGCACCCATTGGCGGGGGCCGAATTTTCAAACGTGGCGTTCTTCTTCGGGGCAAGTGTTGCTATGAGGAAACGCGGTGAATTCGATGTTGATACCGCACGGAGACAGCGTTCCGAGATGGAATACCAGACGCTGCTCCCGCTCTTTCCGCGTTTTCTCGCGGCATCAACATCGAATTCACCGCGTTTCCTCATAGCAACACTTGCCCTAGCCTTTTGACAAGGCCTCGTGACTCTGGCTAAGCGGCTGAGATGAGTCTAGATACCCGGGGTGAACGCGCGACCGAGTGACGAATGTCACGAGGCCTTTTGCAATGTAGGTTTCACTGCTCGGCATGAATTATTCATAGATACATATTAGCATGCCAATACGCCCAATCAGAACGGCGATCTCCCAGTTGGCTTCGTTCGTGATTCGTTCAATATCAAAGCATGTAAGAAAAGGTAAAAAAACGTATATAAATTTTGCTTCTGAGTTGAATATTATGAATGATAAATACAAGATATCACATTTAAATCTATTTTACATGCAAAATTGCAATAAATTAGGAAGCAACTAATGATTTGAGCTAAATATTGTAAGTGACATGATTGGACATTCCCTGTTTGTAAAATGAACTAGTCCAACTCAAATATAAGCTGACGTCACGCGGAGATACGTTCGCTGATTGGACGCTACCATTTCGGTAGCGATTCCAGTCGGAAACAAAGGTTAACATAAGAAATCCAAACCAGATTGATAAAGGCCACTTGTCTGGGCAATTCGCACTGACGTCACTCAGGTTTTCGCGATTAGTCTCTTTTTAGTCGCTCGGCGTTTATCAGACATGTGGCCTTGTTTAAAGGCTACACTTGCCCCGAAGAAGGACGCCACGTCCTAAAATTCGGCCCCCGCCAATAATACGGGTGAGCACTTTATTTACTTAAAATCTTCACGTTATATTGCTATAGTGCTACGCAGCTCCCTATTTTTCTTCTACTAGAAACTATATGCCTTCAAAAAGTAGACCCATGGGGGTCGAAACGAAACTCATTTTGCATCTTTTCAGTCACACCATACGGCCTATTAGGGTTGTGGTTATAGGATAGGGTTGGGGTTAGGGGGTAGGGTTGTCCCAGACAACTCTAACATCATCGATGACGTCAACACCATCTGTGTTCTGATTGGCTAATTTACCAACCTATACCTGCCGAAACAAATTATCGCGCCCCGGAACAAAATGAACAACTCGGTCTTGGAGCAAGACTACTCCTAGTCTAGTCCTATTACATGTATATTAAAAAAACAGTTTGACCACCTTTTTACTCTATTCATTTGAGATTTTGAAAGTCTCACGGCGGCGGCTGAGAACGCGGCTAGGTTCAAGCAGGTTATGTGTCGCATCGGTTTCAGGTCAACTCGGTCCGTGACCAACTCGGTCCGAGTCAACCTGGTCCGTCACCGACTCGGTCCGTCACCGACTCGGTCCGTGACCAACTCGGTCCGTGGCCAACTCGGTCCGTAACCAGCTCGGTCCCTATGGGAAATTGTACACAAAAAATTGCATTTCCTTGTAACTGGCGATCTCGAGCGCGTGTTTTTGTACTTGAGATTTGTACTTGAGATTAAAAGTTTCTGTTGCCTCAATTTCTAGGCAGCATGTGGACGGCTCGGGCCTGGGAGAGCTTGTGGAGCTTAAATAAAAATAAGACTGAACTTTGAAATAAAAGTTTCACGCACGACCCAGTGTACGTGTGCCGAGGATATAGGTACATGTAGGCTTGCAATCAGTGCAAAAAAATAATGTCTGCCCATCACTTGCAATATCATAACCATAATTAGCACAGTTCGTGATCGACCTTCTTTGACGGACTGAAGGATGCCGACTGCACTGGCCGCGAGTGAGGGGAGTCGCGTCACCGCACATTTTGTCACCCGCAAAGTTTAATCTCTTGGAGTAGTTTGATACAAATTTGAATGAAAGGAGCCAACCAATTTTCAGAACATGGCTGTTCAGTTAGAAAGCCCGATGTGAAAGGCTTGACAAAGAGACATTAATAGCCTACCAAAAAAATCATTTACTCCTACCCTCTCCTAGCTCAAAACACATTAGTTTTATATATACATAAATATAAATGCAAGGGAATTATAACGCTTTAGGCCTACTGTATAATACATATGACGCAGTTTAATTATGCAATAACTGTTTAGTTTTACTGACGCAATAACTCTGTTTAGTTTTACCGACTGTGTAATTTTCGAACGGAAAGGCGTGTGCTATTTGGTTAAGGCCCTGTCACAAGAAACCGAATTGCATTTAAATACCGTTCATGTACCGTACTGATTTATGTGGAATCGGTATTGATAAGGAGTGATCGGTAAGTGGTCGTTTCTCTATCGTTACTGATAAGTTATTGACACTGGCTGTCTCGGGGTTATAAGGACAGCACGGAATTGCTGAAAAAAAGTTTTAAACATGTTCAAAAATTGCCACCGAACTGGAGCATGTTAACGGGTCGTTACTTGCACGCTATCAGCTCGGTATTGGATCTGTTTTGCCGTTTATAAGCCGTTACTGATACGGCAAGGTTTGATATCAGCGTACCAGTACCGGATCACGAACGATTGGATATCGTTTTGATACAGGAGCCGATCATACCGCACTTCACCTTACCTTCCCCGTTCGCTCCGTCTATGATTTAATCGCCATCTGCATGTTCGTACATTAACAATATGCCAATCAAGATTTGTACAGAGGTTGATGAGATTAAAACCTACAACGTCGTAAACTTATTACTATTGACGTGTATCTACCGCCTATCACGCACTAATCACGACCGTTCTCCGAACAATCCGTGCATGACACACATGTAGTATAAATATGACCAAATTGTGATGAGAAGCTCAGTTCAGATCCAGATCCCACTAGAATTCCAAGATGAACCCTGCAGAAGATGCCGCGAGAACTGTGATTTTAATTTGAACGGAGACGCTTATTTATACACTCGCTAGCCACCCGTTTCCGACGGTTGCCGGTCGGTATTGGTAAGGTGTTGGTAAGGTTTTGGTAAGTTATGTGCGGTGCGCAACAGTTTATAGAACGGTATTGATCGTGTGTTCGGTCTCAGTAGGACGGTCTTAGAACGGTAATGGTTAGGTTTAGCAACGGTAAATTCGTCAACAGTACTGTCTCGGCTCGAACAAAATTGCTAGATTCTGGATCAAATTGACCATTTTATGCTGTATACGGTACTGGTACAGAAACAGAACGGTACTGGGGCGGTATGAGAAAGTTGATGAATTGCATTTTATGTCCGTTCTCCACCGTACGAAAAAAAATATAAATTTTTCAATAAGGTTTACGAACGTTCTTGCGATTCGGTTTCTTGTGACAGGGCCTTTACCCTGCTATTTTACTACTATCAAAGAGAAACACGTCAATTCGTTAGCATTTTAAACACATCTATTCGTTCATGAAAATGAATGAGGCATATAATAATAATAATGTTAGTTCTTATATATGTTCAGATCACTTAATTAAAACAAAATTGGACGCTATAAAATAAAGCAAAATAAACATTTCCTCATGGTCACCACACTGTATCAAGACAGCAAAACATTCCTGTCGGTTTGCACCATGCGAACCGAATCACGGCCAGCGGAACATTCAGTCACTCTGCGGGAAAAAAATATTGTCGTCAATTGTCGTCAACCTCAGAGTTGGTCACGGACCGAGTTGGTCACGGACCGAGTTGGTCACGGACCGAGTTGGTCACGGACCGAGTTGGTCACGGACCGAGTTGGTCACGGACCGAGTTGGTCACGGACCGAGTTGGTCACGGACCGAGTTGGTCACGGACCGAGTTGGTCACGGACCGAGTTGGTCACGGACCGAGTTGGTCACGGACCGAGTTGGTCACGGACCGAGTTGGTCACGGACCGAGTTGGTCACGGACCGAGTTGGTCACGGACCGAGTTGGTCACGGACCGAGTTGGTCACGGACCGAGTTGGTCACGGACCGAGTTGGTCACGGACCGAGTTGGTCACGGACCGAGTTGGTCACGGACCGAGTTGGTCACGGACCGAGTTGGTCACGGACCGAGTTGGTCACGGACCGAGTTGGTCACGGACCGAGTTGGTCACGGACCGAGTTGGTCACGGACCGAGTTGGTCACGGACCGAGTTGGTCACGGACCGAGTTGGTCACGGACCGAGTTGGTCACGGACCGAGTTGGTCACGGACCGAGTTGGTCACGGACCGAGTTGGTCACGGACCGAGTTGGTCACGGACCGAGTTGGTCACGGACCGAGTTGGTCACGGACCGAGTTGGTCACGGACCGAGTTGGTCACGGACCGAGTTGGTCACGGACCGAGTTGGTCACGGACCGAGTTGGTCACGGACCGAGTTGGTCACGGACCGAGTTGGTCACGGACCGAGTTGGTCACGGACCGAGTTGGTCACGGACCGAGTTGGTCACGGACCGAGTTGGTCACGGACCGAGTTGGTCACGGACCGAGTTGGTCACGGACCGAGTTGGTCACGGACCGAGTTGGTCACGGACCGAGTTGGTCACGGACCGAGTTGGTCACGGACCGAGTTGGTCACGGACCGAGTTGGTCACGGACCGAGTTGGTCACGGACCGAGTTGGTCACGGACCGAGTTGGTCACGGACCGAGTTGGTCACGGACCGAGTTGGTCACGGACCGAGTTGGTCACGGACCGAGTTGGTCACGGACCGAGTTGGTCACGGACCGAGTTGGTCACGGACCGAGTTGGTCACGGACCGAGTTGGTCACGGACCGAGTTGGTCACGGACCGAGTTGGTCACGGACCGAGTTGGTCACGGACCGAGTTGGTCACGGACCGAGTTGGTCACGGACCGAGTTGGTCACGGACCGAGTTGGTCACGGACCGAGTTGGTCACGGACCGAGTTGGTCACGGACCGAGTTGGTCACGGACCGAGTTGGTCACGGACCGAGTTGGTCACGGACCGAGTTGGTCACGGACCGAGTTGGTCACGGACCGAGTTGGTCACGGACCGAGTTGGTCACGGACCGAGTTGGTCACGGACCGAGTTGGTCACGGACCGAGTTGGTCACGGACCGAGTTGGTCACGGACCGAGTTGGTCACGGACCGAGTTGGTCACGGACCGAGTTGGTCACGGACCGAGTTGGTCACGGACCGAGTTGGTCACGGACCGAGTTGGTCACGGACCGAGTTGGTCACGGACCGAGTTGGTCACGGACCGAGTTGGTCACGGACCGAGTTGGTCACGGACCGAGTTGGTCACGGACCGAGTTGGTCACGGACCGAGTTGGTCACGGACCGAGTTGGTCACGGACCGAGTTGGTCACGGACCGAGTTGGTCACGGACCGAGTTGGTCACGGACCGAGTTGGTCACGGACCGAGTTGGTCACGGACCGAGTTGGTCACGGACCGAGTTGGTCACGGACCGAGTTGGTCACGGACCGAGTTGGTCACGGACCGAGTTGGTCACGGACCGAGTTGGTCACGGACCGAGTTGGTCACGGACCGAGTTGGTCACGGACCGAGTTGGTCACGGACCGAGTTGGTCACGGACCGAGTTGGTCACGGACCGAGTTGGTCACGGACCGAGTTGGTCACGGACCGAGTTGGTCACGGACCGAGTTGGTCACGGACCGAGTTGGTCACGGACCGAGTTGGTCACGGACCGAGTTGGTCACGGACCGAGTTGGTCACGGACCGAGTTGGTCACGGACCGAGTTGGTCACGGACCGAGTTGGTCACGGACCGAGTTGGTCACGGACCGAGTTGGTCACGGACCGAGTTGGTCACGGACCGAGTTGGTCACGGACCGAGTTGGTCACGGACCGAGTTGGTCACGGACCGAGTTGGTCACGGACCGAGTTGGTCACGGACCGAGTTGGTCACGGACCGAGTTGGTCACGGACCGAGTTGGTCACGGACCGAGTTGGTCACGGACCGAGTTGGTCACGGACCGAGTTGGTCACGGACCGAGTTGGTCACGGACCGAGTTGGTCACGGACCGAGTTGGTCACGGACCGAGTTGACCGGCACCGTCGCATCACGTCACGTCACGTCATGATGATCAGTTGGTGAGTACAAAAACAGGTTTTACATTGTTGTATTAAGTTCAACTAGTTGTACAACAAATTGTCATTCAGATGGTCTATAATTCCTCCCTCGCGAGCTCTAGACCAGCATTGCGTGCTGTTTTAGGAAAGTAATGTTTGAGAAAGTGGAATTCTAATTCGAACATGGTCCGAAAAATAAGCCTCAATACATGCAATAAGGTTTATCGCAAAATGCGGTACCGCCTACATGAGTACCGGTACAATATTATTATTAATGACTTGAGTACTAATCGTGAATTTACGCACATGATATAGCTACCATTAACAAGCACTGTCTGTGGGAATAAAATGAAATCGGAGCAGATCCTGCTCATTTCATTCCCACAGTGCTTGGTACAAAATTCCTTCTTATTCCTCCATGGTACAATGGTAGATAAGTAATACTATTAGTATTGTGTATCCCTAGAACTCTGGGGCTCCCGACGCCAGTAGGGCATGTAGGGCGGAGCCCCATGATAGAGAGGGTTTTTACAGGTTAACCGCCGTTAAACAATACAAACCGTGCACACAAAGCAGGCAATAACTCCCATACTGCTGCACGGTCTACCCCCAGCAAAAATTTATATGAGTACCTTATCAACTCACCCAACCACTGCCCACCAATAACCGGTCGAATCTCGGCCAATTTTTGTAAAAAAGGTGAAAACTATCCCCGTTCCGCAAACGCGACTGTTACAAGATGGCGGATAACTCGTGCGTAATTTCAAGCCGCATGCGCATTAGCCGTTTTTGAAACACAAGCTTCATTCTGCGCGGCCTTATTCATACAGTTTAGCAATGCGCCAGAGGCTCAAAACCGGGGTTTGGAAAACAGCACCCATTGAACGATGTTAATGTTATCCGCCGTCTTGTAACAGTCGCATTTGCGGAACGGGGATAGTTTTCACCTTTTTATTTTTACAGAAATTGGCCGAGATTCGACCGGTTTTTGGTGGGCAGTGGCTGGGTGAGTTGATAAGGTACTCATATAAATGTTTGCTGGGGGTAGACCGTGCAGCAGTATAGGAGTTATTGCCTGCTTTTTGTGCACGGTTTCTATTGTTTAACGGCGGTTAACCTGTAATTTGTAAAAACCCTCTCTATCTATAGATGGGGCTCCGCCCTACGGGCGTCGGGAGCCCCAGAGTTCTAGGGGTAGCTATTGTGCATATTCACTTATTATAAAGCGCTATTTCAACTAGTATTTGCGATAAACCTTATTCAAACGTTGTCAAATCCCATTGAGTTACGTTACGGGGTTCGATTTTCGTTGTAACACCACATCACACTGGGCACCTGACCTCGTTAATTACGACTTTGGCGATCCCAAAAAATTTAAATCATGGTACAAAACTACAAATTGTGTAAAAACAGGTAGATCGTATTAGAAACGGGAAAGGTTGTAGCATGGAGAAATAAGACACAGGGAGTTTGAACGTCTCGCCAATATATTGTAACGCCCGTGCCGGTTGGGCGGTAGAGGGCGCTGGAGCGATTCCACGGTGTGGGATCGCTCTGGTGGCTCCTGCTGGTGCGCCCCGGAAACCCGCCTTTGGATTGCGCAAGCGCCGAACTGGTTCTAACCAGTTCTGGTACCGCGTGATTGTGTGAGCTGAAGTCCATGTTTGGTTGGCAAGAGATCACAATAAACGGCAGAGAATCACCGGAAATAAAGGAATACTTGCGTCAGGAGTCCTTCTTGTGTGTGTAGTCGACCCCAGAGAAATCTACGTTACATTGGTGGCAGCGGTCGGCATGCAGGAGGACTAAGAAAAGACCAGGTGAAGTGTTCATGTTTTGAGAAAAACACGATAGCACGGCAGCCAACTCACCCCACGGCGGGAGGGCCGCCCAGGGCCGTGGACGACGGCGCAGCCGGCGGGTCGTTTCACTCGGAGCGTCCGCGGGTTGTGTTCGTCGACGCAGCGGGGGCAGAACTGCTCCGCACACAAACCAATGGAGCGGAGCCGTCGGCACTGCTCCGCATGGGAGTCAATGGAGCGGAGCTGCTCCGCACACAGTGCAATGGAGCGGATCCGTCAACGTTGCCCACGCTCTCTAAGCCAGTCGGAGCCGCAGGGACAGTCACAAGGGACCGCCACAAGAGGAGTCGGAGGGGCCCGGCCCATGCTGTAGACGGCGGCGCGGCAGACGGCTCGCAACACTCGGAGCGAGCCCGAGCCGTGCCCGTCGGCGCAGCGGGGGCGGGGCCTCGCCGGGACGCCCACGCTCTCTAAGCCAGTCGCAAGAATCAGTCGCAGTCGCAAGAATCAGTCGCAGTCGCAAGAATCAGTCGCAGTCGCAAGAGGCAGTCACAGTCGCGGCCACAGGAGCCAGTCGCAGTCGGAGGAGCCAGTCGCAGTCGCAGGAGCCAGGCGCAGTCGCAGTCGCAGTCGCAAGAGCCAGTCGCAGTCGCAGGCACCAGATACAGGAGCCAGTCGCAGTCGCAGGAGCCAGTCGCTGTCGCGGGAGCCAGCCGCAGTCGCAGTCGCAGGAACCACAGTCGCAGTCGCAAGTGCCAGCCGCAGTCGAAGGCACCAGTCGCAGTCAGAGCAGCCAGTCGCAGTCACAGTCGCAGTCAAGTCTTAACATTTAGAGGGGTGTGCCGGGGCCAGGGGTGTGCCGGGGCCAGGGGTGTGCCGGGGCCAGGGGTGTGCCGGGGCCAGGGGTGTGCCGGGGCCAGGGGTGTGCCGGGGCCAGGGGTGTGCCGGGGCCAGGGGTGTGCCGGGGCCAGGGGTGTGCCGGGGCCAGGGGTGTGCCGGGGCCAGGGGTGTGCCGGGGCCAGGGGTGTGCCGGGGCCAGGGGTGTGCCGGGGCCAGGGGTGTGCCGGGGCCAGGGGTGTGCCGGGGCCAGGGGTGTGCCGGGGCCAGGGGCTTACCCCAAAAATTGTTGTAATGTAAATTGTTGTAATGTAAATTGTTGTAATGTAAAATTGTATAATGTAAATTGTTGTGTAATTGTTGGCGTTATGCGTTTTACAGGGCGGTTGGCCGGGGTGCGGCAGCAGCGCCCATGGTCTTGTTTGGGGGCAAACAAGGTCTTCGTGGGGGGCTGTGTAACGCCCGTGCCGGTCGGGCGGTAGAGGGCGCTGGAGCGATTCCACGGTGTGGGATCGCTCTGGTGGCTCCTGCTGGTGCGCCCCGGAAACCCGCCTTTGGATTGCGCAAGCGCCGAACTGGTTCTAACCAGTTCTGGTACCGCGTGATTGTGTGAGCTGAAGTCCATGTTTGGTTGGCAAGAGATCACAATAAACGGCAGAGAATCACCGGAAATAAAGGAATACTTGCGTCAGGAGTCCTTCTTGTGTGTGTAGTCGACCCCAGAGAAATCTACGTTACAATATCCCCCACAGGGTATTTGAGTTTGTGGCACAAACGTAGTGAGAATGTAGTAACATCGGGTTGGTCAGAATAATAAGGTCTGGGTTCAATCGTGGTACAGATGGCCATAATGGATGAGAACGGGGAACATCTCGGGGCTTTCTTTTCCAGATTTCGACCCGACCTTGCCAAGAGTCCCAATTTGACTACGTTCTCTGTGCGATTATGCCACGTTCACACCAAGTTTCAACCAAGATTCATCAAGATCATACCTTGATTTAGCCGTTCTAGCCAATGCCTCGTTCAACTAGATTTAACGACGTAAGACTAAGAGCTACGCTCCCACTACGTTTTAGATGTTCTCACTCGGTTTCCACTGTGTAGGAGGCTACACACGACGTCACCCGATTCACACACCACGAGGCACAATGCTATCTTGAAGTTTGCAGGTAATACTGCCGATTCGGTCTATTTGTCATTCTTGTTTTGTAGTTCAACAGGTCTGTAGAACTACAAAACAAGAATGACAAATAGACCGAATCGGCAGTATTTATAAGTCCTGGCATGGACGTCTTAGAGAATGGCTGGAACGTGGCCCAATCTTGGCACAATTGGAGTATTCTTGGCTTGATCGGGACAAAAATGTGGCACGATGGGGTAGATCGGGGTACAATCGGATGAAATCCTGGTACATGTAGTATCTAGGCATAAACTTAGAAAAAACGTGGAGAAAAATGGTATGGTCGGGGAAAGATCGTGGTGCAGTCGGGAAGGATCTTGACAAGAATTGGAAACAAATGCATATTCCAGTTTTATTCCGATTGTCGGGAATGAACATAGTTGGGTTAGGGTTCAGTGTGATAGAGGCTTAGGGCAGACAGGACGGTGCCAAGTTACATTTTTTGAAGTACCGGTATATGGGCCCCATTCCTATAGGGAACAAAATCCACTTTAAAGTTATAGTGGAACGCCGCCTGACGCATGGCTTTTTCTATTTCCAGCATCAGAATTTGACTACAGTACAACCGAAGCAAGGTCATCATATCTATGATGGGGTGGCTACACACTGTAGATGCGATAATGTTGGCATCCGGAGTGTTTGGTGAGTTTTGCGGGTCCTAATTTGTTCAGTTTCCTCATGAAGTGGGTGAGGGTTGCTAAAACCTTCTTTTGTTGCAAAACTTAGGGATTCTCTATCTTTATCTTCAGCTATTCTGTAATTTTTGACACAATTTCGTATTTTTCTTCAAAAACAAATGCAAGAACAATAACTGCTAACTATTGTTAAACTAGCAAGATGGAGTCATGCACAATATCGCATACTTTTTGTAGCACCACCAACGGCTGCTTAAATCATGCATACCCAGCATACATCATTGATCTTTTGGGTGGTTTGTGGTGCTATGGCCATGTCCATGTCAACTGAATGTTTTCTGGAACTTCCGCCATGTGGCCGCTGTGTGGCTAGACTTACAGAGGAAGTTCTGGGCCATGTCTTTCAGAGAATTTGTAGATAATTTCATGATAATGAATAATTCCATATGTTTAACATAGCATCAATATAGGAGGCCCTCAATTAACTTCATGAACGCAAATGAAAAATTGACTTTTTTATATCGTGGTGTAAACTAGGCTCCCCAGTGTTTCATGGAGCATTCTATTTTAAAATAAAATTCACCATGTACGGTATGTACATACTTTTTATGTACATGTACCAGTACCACTCAAAGCAGTCAATATTTGTATCTCTTCATGGTATTTAAAGTTGACAAACCACATGTAGTCCCGCAGTGGGACATTAGGGACATTTACTAAAAATAAATGTAGCTAAAATTGTACTGTGTACTTGTGACATAAAATCAGCCAACCTGGTACAGACTAGTAATATCGCCTTGTGTGGACTGCCGTCACACCACCGTGTGAATGCATGCCTGCAACATTGATGGCAATTCGCTGGATTGCTACAAATGCTGATGACTCTACCAGTGATAGTGCCGATGACATTAGGAAGCAGTGCTTGTTAGTCTGGCTCCAGCCAGCTCCTGGAATCTGTCGTTTTGTTTCACCTCTAAAGGGGAAAGGGTTTGGCGCTTATATGAAAGGGGTGTCTCTGGAGTATTTTAAGATCGGGTGTAAGCATCCAAGGTGGCAGCAAGGTACTTTAATTCACCAATCTCTATAGATAATTCGCGCCTTGCTACTCATAAACAAATCATGTGTATCGATTGTGTTCCAATACCCGGAGAACGGCCTACAGTTCCTCTGTACTATTGTACATGCAAATTTAATTTACCCAAGATTGGTACCTATATATCAGTGCAGTGAAAATTGGCAGACGCCCTCAGTTGACATCTGGGTACATGTACATAACAACGCATGCGCATTTAACAGTGACCGCACATCGGCTATTATTAAAGTGCAGCGTGATCCCTTTTTAAATTTTGTAGAATTTACTCAATCAAAACGCGTGTTCTGGGCTGCCCAATAACGTATTTTCTTATTGGCTGAATGCCACGCAGTGTGGTGTACCAGTCTTTTCGGGTTCAGCTACTAAGTAAGGCGCACGTGGGGCGCGGGAAGCCAGCAAATACACAATTGGGACTTGACCACAAAAATAAAATATAAGCGGCCAGGCTAGGCCAGCACCAGCACCATATTCTACAGCCGGGGCCGGGGAAATAAACCATGCGGTTTGTAGTATTTGTAGTACTATCGAGTTCTGTATCTGCCATCTGGCATCTCGCGTCGTGGTTCTTGCATCTCGTGGATCTCCCCTCTCTTGTCAACGTTGTCGGCGATCTGTCGTCTTTAGAACACCATACTAATTACACATTGTCATTGCGCATGCGCAACACCCAGCAAAACAATTGCGAAATCCGTGAGGCGAGATCCGCGACGCGAGATGGCAGAACTCCATAGTACATGTAGTACAAACTGCATGTACCGGTACTACGCATAAGGTGCGTACGTGCACGGTGCAGCGCTTGCATCAGGACGATCTGATTGGGTGCAGCACTTCGATCGGGCTGATCTAAATTGTGTTTGTGCGGCCAGCCAGCTGCACACTTTATTTTAAAAATGGCGCCAGTAATATAAGTATGTGGTACATGTACATACTTCTTTTTCTTGGTTTCCTGCACAGTTGTACATGTCTCGATTTGTATCGTTATTTTAACATTTCATATCAATAATATCGTATCGTATCAAAATATCGCGATACGTACTGTACGTGGGTGTTTCTTTTTATGTGGGTGCCAATTAGGAATTAACGTGATGAATTTGAAATGACCCTGTTTCAACATGTGTGATAATATTTACCAACATAAATTGTATGTTATCATTAATCAATAAACAGTGAAAATATTCATATTTTTTGCAATATGAAAATTTGATTAAAAATGTGCATTTTGACCAAATTTTTGTGTGATATCTCCCTTTTTTTTAAGTACACAGTGTGACATTAAAACTGACCTTCTTTACGAGACCTTCCCGGTTGAATGAAAATACACACATCGATTATTTTACAATTAAGTTATCAACAGTAAGCCAAATCATGAATTTAAGTGTAATTTCAAACTTGGAGCGATCTGGTTTAGGATTGGGGTCAAGTTGATTTTCGATAGCACATCGTAACTTTTCGTTTCTCTAATTGTTACGTTGTTAACGTTCATTTTCATGACGAAAAAAAAGCAAAAACCGTTCCAAGAAAATATTAAGTACATACAATTTAACTCCAAACTACCACTAGCAAATACCTGAGACCCCTATTTGTCTTAAATCCAAAACATCTCTAAAGATATCGCAGTTTATATTCACCGTAGAGAACATTGGTTTCTCACGACAATCGATACGTTGTGCTAAATGAAGTCCATATCATTGTTAATGCGAAGAGCGAGTGCAGTGATTCAATGTCCCGGATGAAAGATCATGTGATCTATCAGGTGATTACACCAAGAGAGAGTTGCCGCCAATTTGCCATGTTCTGGAACTTTCGACAATTGTTTTCACGTCTCCGACGATACGAGGTGGCCGCGTGTTGCGAATACAGGTCACTTTGTACGCGAGCCAACTCGTACGCGACAAACTCGTACCCGGGACAGCTCGTATACAAGTTGGACCGCGTACGAGTTGGCTGGCGTACGAGTTGGTCGGGGTACGAGTTGTCCCCCGTACGAGTTGGCAAATCAGCGTAAGAGTTGTCCCGCGTACGAGTTGGTTCGCGTTCGAGTTGACCAGTTCCCTTACGGGATTACGGAATGTGTGCTAATTTTCGCAAGTTGTGCATGGTAAGACTGCGAAATCTCACCAAAATATACTGAAGAATTACAGCCAAATAATCCAGTATAATTGTAGTCTTGGTTCCAAGACCTTCGTGTTGTTTATTCCGCGATCACTGACACAAACCACCGATGTTATAGAGTGCGCCATCTACAGACGAATCGCACCCGCGAACTCAGTGGACTCACTCGAAGGTCTTGGACAAGTTGGCACACAGGGGGCGTGGTCAGACTATTGTAATATATGCATTATTTATATCACGTGATAATGATGGACGGTTATAGGCAAATTCGTGCAAGGGTTACGCAAAACGTTACACGCCGCGATTGACCCGGCCGTGATGTGCATGTACTATACTGTACATGTATTCGCATTTTTGTATCACTGTGGACGGAGACATGGCTTCCCTTACCGAACATGACATGTTCTCGTGTACAAAATGGTTAGAAAGTCGAGCACTTTTTTCAAAATGCTCCCATTTTAACCACAATTATTTTCCTGGGTTGAAATTTCCAACCAATATACCCTATATTATACCCTAACCCAAACACTAACCCTAACCCACATCCTAACCCTAGCTTTTGAGTAATTTAAGTACAATCCAAAAATCTAATTCGTGAAATTCCTAATGGAGACCTAAATATAAATCACCCTATGGAGACCTTTTTACTCCCATTGTCCCCATTGTGTTCACGTCTCCAGAGGTACCGTATTTCGCACCATACAGTACATGTACATATGTACATGTACTTTACATGTACATTGACACAGCAAATCATAGCTGCCCCGGTGTTTATTTGTGACTGCGGGTGAATTTGTTGATTGAAACAACTTTGCTCTATGGTGAAAACCTCCAAAGCCCCAGTCCCACCGAAAGCCGGATACGCTACGGATCAACCCGATGCACTACGGTTCATATCCGGGGTCATCCGGAGTGGAACCTTAGTCAAACCGTGATAATCCGGGACTATCCGGGACTATCCGGGGCCATGCATCCGGGACCATCCGGGGACATCCGTAGTGAGTCCGGGAAGTCGAGCGTCACCCTGGATCAGCATCTAGCATCCGGAGTGATCCGGGGCCATCCGGGAAGGGAGAGGGGGGCGGCGAAGAACCGTAGTGAAACCGTAGTGCGATCGTGATGATCCCTAGTGTATCCGGGATAAACCGTAGCGTAACCGTAGTGTAACCGTGTTTATCCGGGATGAAACGGGAGTTGGTTCCACTACGGTTCCACTACGGATCACCACGGATTCACTACGGTGTCACCACAGTATTTCCCGGATGAACCGGGATGAACCGTAGTGTATCCGGGGTCATCCGGGGTGAACCGTGGCACATCCGGGATGAACCGTGGCGCATCCGTAGTGAAACCGTGGCGGAACCGTAGTGAATCCGTGACCATCCGGGGTCATGGGGGAAAAACAGGCTTGAACCGGGGTGATCCGGGCCCATTCGTGGCAGAACCGTAGTCAAACCGTAGTAGAACCGTAGTAGGATCGGGGAACATGTCACTTTGTTTTTGATTGCCTTCCCGGACCACCCCGGATCAAACGTAGTTTCATCCGGGGTCATCCGGGGCGATCCGGGGCGATCCGTAGCATATCCGGCTTCAGTGGGACTGGGGCTACTAATTTATATGGTGGCCCTGAGGGATATCAAAAGTCATGAACATTTTCGCGACAAATTTGCGACTTGTCGTTAATTTATTTGCGACTGGTCGTAAATATTTTTGCAACTAGTCGCAAATAATTTCACAACTAGTCGTGACAAAATTTGCGACTAGTCGCAAATTTTGTCACGACTAGTTGTGAAATTATTTGCGACTAGTTGCAAAAATATTTACGACCAGTCGCAAATAAATTAACGACAAGTCGCAAATTTGAGTCCTGAATTTTTTACGACTTGTTTTTTGCGACTAGTCGTAAATATTTTTTCACGAATAGTCGTCAATATTTTCAATAGTCGCGAAAAAAATTCGCGACTAGTAGCGAAAATATTCACTAATAATCACGAATTATACGACTAGTCGCAAAAATATTCACGAACAGTCGCAAAAATATTAACAACCAGTCGCGAATAAATTCACGACAAGTCGCGAATAGTTTCACAACTACTCGCAAACAAATTCACGACTTTTATGTCCCTCCATGCAGAGCCACCATAAATTTCCCCTTTTATTTCAGGGAAAGGTAGTTTTTGCAGGTAATTAACTGTGTTTACCAAAATGAAGCACGACCTCACTAGATTTGAGGCTAATACTGACGTACTGTACGTTCGATACACTGGAATACAAAAAAACGCACCGCGCTGAAGCACCATAACATAGCGATGCTGCAGCGGGCAGACCCGCGGTACGGTACCGGTGGCTGTAGCTAGCTTGCACTGCCATGCCCCGGAAGATCGGACACACGTACATGTACATGTACAATGCTATTAAAAGTCTGCACATTTCGCGCAATGCACGTGCATACAGTCACCATCACATACATGTACATTGTACATGTACAATGTTGTACATGTACATGTACACTGTCTTAATAGAGAGGTTTCGCACCGTCGCTGATACCGGTCCGCATACGAATACGTCATCACTTTGTGCGCTCACGTGACCTGTAACCGTTTTGAAGACGTTTCCATACACGCTACGAACTGATACCGGCCGCCATACACGTAGGTAAAAAACGGATACCGTTTTCGTAGACTTTTTAGCTAAGTGTCGTGTATAATCAACAACACTCCCCGCCATATTACTGTTAGTGTTATAACCCATGAATGTAGAGTGTAATTTGTAGGCAGTTCCCCCAAAAAGAAAAGAAAAATAGACTGAAAAAAGGTGTCGGTGGCGACTGTACATTTGTCATGCATGTTGTTATCGGTCACGGTTTGCGAAACAAGATTGATATCCGCTCCAACGCGTACTGTTACGGTTACCGTATGCGTATCCGTAAACGTACCGGTAGGCGTGCGAAACCTCTCTAATGTGTACACACACACAGTATCTTATATTTGTGTATAATTAATAATTCATGATGAGGCTCAAACTCGGTCGCTGATTGGATCCCTCGGAAAAGCGAGGGAGATTCGTCGAAAACTAAGGTTAAAGTTAACAATTGATTGCCAACTAGTGCTAGACCCATTGGGGAATCCAAAATCATGTACGTTTGTCAAACGTCGGCTCCAGTGCGAACATGGATCCAGCCGCATTTTGTAAACTACGCATGCGTGAGACCAGAACGCACACGAAGCCGGGATTTGAAAAAGAGACAGCGTTAACGAATCTGCGCGCGTGGTGGGCGCCGAAATAACACAAGGGTCTAGGGCTAGACTAGTATAATTGTAGACAACATTCGATTTCGAAAGGAACTTTCTCGATCATCTGTGTCGGTCTCAAACTCGGCATGCAGGTTCATCGCATCGATATTTCGCTAAAATCTGGGGTGCGTTCCACTTACGCGAACTGTTTGCGCGAACGTTCGCGAACGTTTTGAGTTGGCGTTAGTTGAAGTGGAACGTTTTTTTAAAAACTACGTTTTTAAAATGGCGGCGCCCAGTGAAAGTGACATCGTTTGGTTCGCTGCTTTTTGTCCAACTCATTATTTTTCTTTAAAAGGTCCCTGTGAATGCTCAAAACAATC
The DNA here is from genome assembly GCA_037893245.1 of Crossaster papposus. Taxonomy (NCBI): domain Eukaryota; kingdom Metazoa; phylum Echinodermata; class Asteroidea; order Velatida; family Solasteridae; genus Crossaster; species Crossaster papposus. The sequence continues at coordinate 139,563 of JBAIAA010000206.1, forward strand.
CACCGTTTATAACGAAAAGTATAAAACGTAAATAAAAACCGTGAAAAGAACCCTGCCGTCTGCTAACCGCTTCGCCATCTTTAAAATACGTCACTGGCCAACAGCGAACAGCTCGGAATGTCGTTCGCCGTTTTCGCTAACGTTCGCCAACATAATTGGCGCACATTGCGTTCCACTCAAGCGAACAACGCAAACGTTGGCCAACGTTGGCAACGTTCGCGTAAGCGGAACGCACCCCTGGGGTGCGTTCCACTCCAGCGAACGTTGCCAACGTTGGCCAACGTTAGCGTTGTTCGCGTGAGTGGAACGCAATGTGCGCCAATTATGTTGGCCAACGTTAGCGAAAACGGCGAACGACATTCCGAGCTGTTCGCTGTTGGCCAGTGACGTATTTTAATGATGGCGAAGCGGTTAGCAGACGGCAGGGTTCTTTTCACGGTTTTTATTTACGTTTTATACTTTTCGTTATAAACGGTGGATTGTTTTGAGCAGTCACAGGGATCTTTTAAAGAAAAATAATGAGTTGGACAAAAAGCAGCGAACCAAACGATGTCACTTTCACCGGGCGCCGCCATTTTGAAAACGTAGTTTTTAAAATATCGTTCCACTCCCCCTAACGCCAACTCAAAACGTTGGCGAACGTTCGCGCAAACAGTTCGCGTAAGTGGAACGCACCCCTGCATTATAAATTTTCAAAAAACTTCGCGATAAACGCAAAACAATATGGCGGAACAAGTCTGCGCAAGCGCGGCGTGAAAAGCTTGTCGCGCCGAACAGCAGAGGCGCCCTCTGTTGTTAGGTGCGATGAGTTGTGCACGCCTGCGCAGACTTGATCCGCCATATTGTTTTGCGTTTATTGCGAATTTTTGTTGAAACTTTTTTTTGTTGAGATACGATGTATCGTGTTTGCACGGCTTTTTGTTTCTTTCTGCCTGAAAACTTACAAAGAACGTACTGGATAAGCATAATATGTTGCACTCCTCATTACAACGTACCTACAACTCTGTTTCACATGCCGTTTTTAACTCAAATTAGATTCAACTTTGTAAAAAATAACAATGTAACAGAGATGATCTCTCGTGACGTGGTGAATATAGCGTTGTACTAGTGCTGGGACAAATCGGAGGTTTTCAAAACCGCATAACCGAATTTGAAAATATCGAATAATCGATCCTCCGAATTCGTTAATCGGTTTACAAAATCCAAAAATGTATTATTTTTTATTTTATTTTTTTATTTTTTTAAATTTTTTTAAATTTTTTATTTTTTTATAAAAGTGATTTAAATGGATTAAGTTGCGTTCTCCAATACGTGCTATCAGCTACTTCAAACAGAACGTCTTTCCGCGTACCAGCTGACTGTATTCATGAGTTTATCTAGTGGCTTGTGTTTATTCACGTAACCATTGAATCGATGACAATGGCGCACAGCCAGCCTTGCTCATTAACTTCGCCGCGCTTGAGCGATCGTCTACGGAACCAATTCAAATCAGAATTCCAAAATGAACAACTTTTTTTTCTTTTCTGCCCAGAAATCGTAAAAAGATTTATTTATTTATTTATTTTTTTTTTTTTCGAATATTCGGTTTCCAAATTCCAAACCGGTTTGTGGAAGCACATTCGAATAACCGAATATTCGGTTTTGAGTCCCAGCACTACGTTGTACACATTGTAATGTGACATTTAATACATTTCTGTACTTCCAATGTCCCAGTGAAAGTTACACAACTTTAACTACTTACATGTATATATTTCATATATTTATTATTTCAGACGCTTGGTTGTTGAACAGTCTAAAGTTTGTGTATTGTACCAAAACTGCCTGATTTGATCAACAATGTTGGAAAATGATGGTTCAGTTTTGTGTATTACCTGAAGCTAAATATATGATGAACATGTAATGTTAAGAAAATGTGGTAACTGACCCACCAAAATATAACAAAAGTTGAAGAAAAAACCTTATAAAGCAATAAGTAAAATGCAGTATAGTTTTTAAATTGGTTTCTCCGTTACACGTGAAATAGTTTGCCACGTCGCTGTAGTCACTGAAATGAAAAAAAGTTTTGATTTATTTAATGTGTTCATTTTCCATTACATATCAACACATTATGGTTTACTTTAGACCCTTTTGAAATTCTGACCCTTATGTCACACATTTGGCACCCACATAAAAAGAAACATCCATTTATATGTATCCAGTCCTTCTGATTTAAAAATCACAGGCGTGTTAAAAAAGGACACCTGGATTTTCTAGGCATGTACATTTTTAAGGCGTGTACATTTTCAAGGCATGTGATTCTGTGGTTTAACCTGAGACTAAACAATACATGTACTTGGCATTTGTTTAATAATAGTTTACAGTAAAGCCATTTCCTTTTTAATGACGAAGTGTAATTATGCCGTCAATGTATGCCGAGGTGTGCGCTACAGTGGGATTCAGGCTTGCGATTATTAGCACTTCTCAGGAAGCTTTTAGGCGTGCGATGGTGTGGGGGTGCAATCGCACGCCTCAAATCAAAAGGACTGTGTATCGATATATCGATTCAGCTCTACGCGCCGGTGCTACTGTACATGTACGCATCCTTAAGTTAAGGGTGTTAAAACTTCATATCCCACATCACAGCAGTCAACAAACACCAGTTTATTATTGTCCATATTTGTTTTTTCAGCAATAGTTACAGTACGTGTGGCCCAGGCTGCCCCTAAAGGCTATCCTAACACCGGAAATCTTGCTCAATTGAACCCTTTAGCCAAACCATCAAGCTCCACACCGACGACCACTCTCTCATTCCAAGATGAATTGGGTGAGTATCACAACTTGGTGTAGCTTTGACCAAGGCTATCAAGCTTGTTCATTTTCCGTTGTATTAAACGGTATGGAATTGGGTACACGACTGGTATCATGTTATGCCAAGCGTAGGCCTAAAGCTATCAGCGTAACTACCGGTATAAACCATTGCGAAATCAATGCGGTACTATTTCGCTGGAAAAATAGAAGTACTCAAAACTTACGGCTTTGGATACAACTTTCTACTGGTAAATACAACATTTTACATGTTTTTGAAAATATGTGGAAGAAAATTTTAGATAAAAAGTTCAAAAATGTGTGGTGGTCGGGCCGGGACTCATGAGTGCAGGGCTGGTTATCCGGCACCGACCACCGTGGGCAGAACCCTGTCCCTGACATATAAAAAATGGGATGAATTAGGCTTCAAAGATGTTTGACAAAAGAACGAAATTGAATAAAGGTAAGACAGGACTTGCGTAATAATCATTAGGCCATTTAAAATTAATAAAAAAAATTACATCGCTGAGATTTAAAAATATTGGTGGGGAGGGGAATTTATATTTTATATTTTATATTTTTAGTTTTTTACTTTCCTTCATATCCAAGGTGCCCAAATTATACGTAGCGATCGTTTACTGTTCATTGTTTATTTAATAGTATCAATACAGTGTGGCTTGAACATATTGGAATGATAGTCATAGTGGAAGGAATAGGGCCTACATCTGACATCGTTAGCCACCTGTCCAACAGCGTGCAGCAAATTGCCCTGTTGACTGTAGTCTTTGGGCAAGACGTTGCTTAATCTGCAGCCACGAGAGGGCGCTATCGCGACAAACCATCATCACTCACAAACCTGTCGGTTGCTAATATGATGGTTTGTCGCGATAGCGCCCTCTCGTGGCTGCAGATTAAGCAACGTCTTGCCTAAAGACTATGACGATCTTTTCAGAGCGCGATATTATATTGCATGCCGTCAGCCACGTGATGCGACTTTTCTGAAGGCGGGTTTTGATGAAGCGATCGCGTACGTCTCCCTACAAGCACTGGATGGCGCGCGCAGTTGTTATCAACGATCCAAGACCATCAATTGCATGCACAGAAGTAGAAAAAACACAGTTTTAGAAAAAATATAAAATATAAAAAAATATCGGGACAGAGCTAAAAATCGGGACGGACGGCGATGTCAAATTTGTTATTAATTTTAAATGGCCTTACAATAATAATCATTTGCAGAGATGTTGAAGAAGATGTTAACAGATAACAGAGAGTCCAACCAAGGCACCGGCATGCCCTTTGGGGACTTGTGGAAGATTGAAGATTGGTCGACAGAGACTGTGGCCCCGTGGTTAAATCCAGGTATATGGGTCTTAAGGGGTCTTTCTATAAATAAGGGGTCCAAAGTGGGACATTGATGTCAAAATTCAAAAACAACTTTATTTATTCTTAGCACACTTATTCGTATTGCTCAACATGTAAACTTTAACCCTAACCCTACCAAATGCTACTTTTTACTACTAGTAGTAAACAAAATAGTATGCAGTACTCCCACTGACTTGTGTGCAATGTCTATAGTAATTTTTAGTATTTGGTACTTCACCCCTTATTGCACTCATAGTACTTTTTTAGCATTGGGTCCCTCTGCTTGCTGAGTGTGCATGGTTCACACAAGTACATGTACATGTACCGGTACATCATGTATGCTGTGTAGGGTGTTCTAAACTCTACAGCAAAAATACTTGGGACACAGCAATTGGTTTTGATGATTGATTTACTTCAAGGCTGGACTACTGCATTTTTTGCCAGGTAAGTATTACTGGCCTGTATTGCCACTATTAGTATTTTGTAGTTGGCAGTAGTACTCTGTCAGTACACACCCAATCATCAGTCACGGAGAGACCCAGTACTACGAAATACTAAGTAGTATTTCTGTAGTACTCAGTTCTTTAGCCCAAAGTAAAGCCTAGGGGGTTAGGTTTAATAAAACACCAAAATGTTGCACCCAGTTGCAGTTATTTTTCAAGTTACATGGTCAACATATCAAAAACATCAGGTTTCACACGTAACTGGGACAAAAACTACTTAACCACTAACAAAACTGCCAACTAGTACGATTTTTCTGTATTTCGTATGGAAATTCACGAAAAATACGGATTTAATTAGTTTATAAATACGGATTTTATCAAATCCAATCGTAATCTTCAGGCATGCAACTTTTGGGAACATGTATTTTTAAACTCTGGTCGTGAAATTACCGCGCAGCCGTCTTTTTCCCTGTCGTGGCACAGCACAATCTTTTGCCGATATCGCCACCGTATAGACTATAGATTAAAAGCAGAATATCGCCTGGCTCTTTTTTATGTAAAGGTACAAAAGTATTGAAGTGCAGGACACAGACTCCGTACGCATTCTCCAGCATACATTCTGGCCAACTCTGGGCTTATTTGTCTGGTTCCCTAGGTTCTCCTCATGAATGCTTTGTGCTTCAGGCTGTAGGATACCAGACACGCATGTGCGTGGAATTTGTTGGAAGTTCACGATCACGCGGATATCGCGGCGGGATTATTCTGCGATTCAGCTGATTTAGGGTACTACGATAGGGTGCTTAAAATGGCTTTAAAATCCTCATCTTCGAAAAGTTTCAGAAAACGATTTTTCAGAAAGGAGTATACCCAAGATTTGTTTTTAATTTGTATTTTTTTTATTTTTTTTTTGTAATTTGTTTATAATTTGTTTTAAGAAAATGTTGTTGAAACAACAAGCACGAGTAGAATGCATTTAGGTAGATAAATTACCAGTTGGTAGTTGAATACTGCATTTCGACAGCACCGCGCAGAAAAATACTGATTTCTTGAACAGAATACTGATTTTCAGCCTTTAGAATACTGAAATGCTCAGTTAAAGGTTGGCAGCTCTGCAATAGTGTATTAACATTTAAAGGGCACAGCAATATGCGCCGTGCCCAGCCCACAAAAGATGACGTCACGGTAAGAATATAGCGTGGCTATACCAGGCTAAGCCTAGCCTTGAATACAAGGCTGCGCAGTACATGTATCCGCAACATGGGATCATCGTTTGCCATAACACCACACATGTACATGTAGCCCGCAATGCATATTATACATGTACACGCGTACACTGTTGTGTGCGCACATGCATCGCGCGCCCCGTGCGCATGAAAGCAAGCCGAGTACGTATAATAATACATCGCGGGCTATGTACACGTGTGGTGTTATGGCAAACGATGATCCCACGTTGCGGATACTGCGCAGCCTTGTATTCAAGGCTAGGCTTAGCCTGGTATAGCCACGCTATATTTTTACCGTGGCGCCATCTTTTGTGGGCGGGGCACGGCGCATATTGCTTTTCATTTTAGGGTCACGATTAATAAGCAAACATAAACAAATCTGAGGTTTTTGCAGTTAAGTATTCAGCGTTATTAAAGTGTATATTTCGCTATATTAAAGTTTTGAATTTCAGGTACCCTTTAACATAAAATGATCTACCGGTACCTAAACCCAGAGTACCTTAGTGTCGGGTAATTAAACACGGCAAAATATAAAAATCAAATAAACTGCAAGAAATGGCAGTCTTTAAGAAATTTACGGGCAGTCTTTGGAACATAATTCTCAATTTGGGCAACATTTTGGAGCGTAAACACTTATGATTGTTTGTCAAGTGTCAGTTAGCCCTCAAGTGTGGAAAAGAATTTGAACAATTTAAACATTGACAACTACATGTACTCCGCCAATTAATTATTGAACATTACAAATTGATCATAAAGAATTAACATATCATGTCCCTGTTACGTGTGAAATGTTTGACATACGATTGTGCTTGGTGTCACCAGTTTTACACTGCTTACATGCAAGTAGGTGTTGTATTATTCACTGCAAAATAATTTAATTCATAATAGACATAAATACTGGTATGTCCCCATGGTTGGTTGTGGTGAAGATTATAACACAAGTCCAATGGTCATTAAAATCTACCACCATACCAAGAAACAACATTGCCGGCAACATTTCTCTTAAAGGTAGGATACACCATTTGCAGATATCTAAAACATTTACTACTGAATTATTAAGAAATATCTTACTTATTTAAAAGTAAATGATGATTCTAGGCATCCAGCAAAATGATTGCGCTATTAAAATGTAGATCCTGAAATTATTCCAAAAATATAATTTTATAAATCAAAATTCGCGATCGCCGGATGGCAAAAACCTAAATAATAGCATGTACCGGTATGAATAACTGCCCGATGCCGGTTGAACACAAATGCTGTTTTTTGTGCTTTTCTCGGCATCCGTGATTGTAAAACTTTGGACGGGTCAGTTAAATGATAACATACAACCCCTTAAATCTTTCATGATAATTCAAGCGATTACAAATGTTGTATACTACCGGTACCTTTAATTTCTTTGTATTAATGTATTAATATAAAGTATCATTAACCAGTTGGTGCCGGATGACGTACATAAACGCAAAATTTTCCCCAGATTCAAATCGGATGACGCATAAACACGCCACAAGCAAGGCCGGAAATGTCTGTCAGCAGCGAGCAAGGCCGGAAATGCGTGGGTGTGCTTCCCAGTACCATCGGCATGAACCCGCTTTGAATAGAGTTTCGTTAAAAATAATCCCGCCCCTTGGCTCGGTGATGTTAAAATAATCCTGACGTGAACTGGTTAAAGCAAATTGTCTGAAGTCTCAAACTTTATGAAAAGAGTTTCCTTTATTGCTTGTTTTTCCACTGATCTGCCCGTCACTATCAAAATATTTTCAGTTCATCAAAAGCTAATATTGAAATATATCATTGAGGCATTTAACAAGAAATAAATGCACATTTAAATAATTACAATGTGGCCTTTTAAAGGAATTTGTGATGTACATGTACATGTAATTGTTATTTGGTTTCACGAGCATACACTTGAAAGAACAAGTACATAATGATAACACTCAAAACCCTGAAAGCTCGCATTTATATGCTGCACCACCTGCAGGGATTGAGCACGGTCGGCTTTAGTGAGTACAGTATGTAGTCATGTTAAATTTATTTTAAAACAAACTCATTTGAACGAGCATTTGCCAAATTGTAACAAGTGATGTTTTAACAAGCATTATGTATTGTTAGCAATTTGTAATGATAAGGGTAACTTTTTTATCAGTTTTACTATAATGTGTTGACAGAGAATAAAAATGTTTATTTCTCAATTGCTTTTCTGAAGAATTTTTCCATTTGCGTTCATTCAAAATGAACACGTAATTCAGGACACGAAAACAAAATAGTGTCGCAGTTACGTTGTTAGGACTCGCCGCAGTTGAAATGTTAGTTTTGTGTGATTGGGTGTGAGAAAATTCATCGTAGTTTTTCAGGCCGGAATAGTTACGACCTTAATTTCGTTTGTCACTGCAAGAAATACTAACATTCAAATTTATATTCGGATTGATCATGGACAAATATACTTACCCTGCAACTCAAGAAACTACATACGTAACCTCTCTTACACTAAAGGCCCGGTCCCACTGCACTTACGGATGCAAAGAGGATGTAAAACGGAAAAAAATCTTGCCATCCGTTGGAAAATGCTATGCATCCGTTGTGTACTCATTGCATACGTGTTTCATACGCTCTAAAAAGTTTTGAGCTGCACAAAACTTTTAGAACGGATGAACTTTCCGCCGTGTACGATGTAAATCCGCGACAAATACGAGCAACAAACGTTCTATGTCCGTTATCATCCGCTAAACGTCCGCTGTATCCTCTCTGCATCCTCTGGGCATCCTCGCAACTCACATCCGCTGCAGCTGAAAACAGAAAGAGAGAGGAAAGATAAGGTACATGAAACGTCTATACATCGTTAGTAGCACGGAAATAGAAAGGATGTAAGCGTATGCATCTCGTATATTATCCCCGGTAACCCCTTCGGAGCTGTCATCCACTTCCATCCGCTTTCATCCGCTAGGCTTCCGATGAACATCCGTTTAACATCCCCGCTACATACTACCCACGTCCGTTCTTTTCCGTTCTGTTTTCGCAAATTTTCGCAAATTTTGTCCATTTCTGGAGCGGATGAAAACGGATGGAGTGACCCCCGAAATTTTGCTCTTCCGCTGTGTCCTTTATGCATACGTTTTGTGTCCATCGGCCAGTGGGACCAGGCCTTTAGCGTCTGATCCTCGCACAGGTGGTATCGTTAAAAATGGCATCGTTGTCGTGTTTGTGCCATAAACACATCGAGAAAGTTTTGACGTCAAATGGTCACTACGACTTCAGTTTTCACAACGTAATTAATCCAAGGTACACGAAACCATAACAAGATAACTAGGTATAAAGAGCAACAAAAACTCCCATTTTTTCATCAACAGTTTTTTTTTTGTTTTTTTTGGGAAACATGGAAATCGCCTTGTTATAAAACATGATCGAAGTTCGCGAACAGTATTCTCTTGTACTGTAAATTGCCCTACCAATATCATGGTTCTTAACGTAACAGCGCGGGACACGAAAAGTTACGTAGTGAATACAGGATTGCCGGTAGGTTGAAAGAAAAGTTGCAACACAAAAATTGCTGTAACGTATTTATTTACAGAAATAAAGTATTTCTTAAATTTTTTAACAATAAAGGGTTTGTATTTTTAACCAGTTCGCGCCGGGATTATTTTAACATCACCGAGCCGAGGGGCAGGATTATTTTTAACGAAACTAGATCCGAAGCGGTTACGTCACTTTTGTCATCATTGTATTAGTTTAGGCCTTATAACCATGCATTATCTTCCACTGTCAAAACCCCAAACGCCCTCAATCCTGCAAAATCTTGCATTTTGAAAAGAGGATTTGGAAGGATTTGTGATGGTTAGGGTTAAAGCTAATCTCACTGTAAACACTTTAATATCTTGCTGTATTAACTGACTGATGTGGCAGTATTATACATAAAGCACAAAACTGTCTAAACAAGCTAAAAAGAAACTTCTGAAATTACAATTTTAAGGTTGGGTTTATTTAATGGGTATACCCGGGTACCTACATGTATTTATGTAATCAAAAATCATTAAGAATGAAATTCACATCCATTAGATTCACATCCATTTTTAATACCCAGGATGTGAATTTGAACTGAGGATGTGAATTTGGAGCATTTAGATGTGATTTTGAAAATCTTTCGTTGAAATCACATCCTGCTAATAAGGACCAAGTCTGCTTTAAATGCCAATTCGCATCCCTTTCCTAGTGTACCAAGTTCCCAAACCACCCGTAAATGCACACACCTAATTGCTTTCAGATGGAAGTTTTGACAGTCAGTTCAACCCCAACGTGGATTCTGGCAGCTTCGACCTCCCCACCCTCAAGCCTTTCGACTTTGACTTTGACAACGGCGACTTCCACAAGCACGACGACCTCTTCAACGGCAACAGCAGCATGGGCAGCTACACCTGGATCACCATGGCCGTGGTGCTGGTGGTCTTCTTTAAAGTCACAGTGATTGCGGTCATGATCGCTCGCAGGATGCGCTACAGGCAGCACCGAGTCGTCATCAGGAGCGCCAACAGTGAGTTGTGGTGATATGGGGGAAGAGGAGGGGAGGGAAGAGAAGGGGAAGGGAGGGTGCGGATGCAGATTTGCAGACGTTCTTTATTTCAGAGCCGCATTGAACCAAATAGTTTTAACCCCACTGGACACCTTTCTAATTTTACTTGTTCACGAGTACAGTTCTTTTTTACCATTGCAGAAACAGACTCGCACAGATGCCCGATCTGTTCTATAACCAGTTCCGTGATAAACTGTCACGTACGCGATGGTGTGATGGCAGTTCACGCATGGCGATAATGTACCGTGTTGGTCGATTCTAGGTCAAAAGTACACAGTACAGTTTTATAATATTTGGTCTGCTAAATTTAATAGCCCTAACCCTTTTGAACCTAAACAACAGCTACATATATTTGTTGTCAATTTTTGTCAATTTTTGTCTAACATGAACGAAATTTAGAAAGATATAATCACTATTTCTGTACGTAGTCTGTTTGTTCCATCCGTCCGTTCTTGTTTCTGCATATGTCATCTAAAATGTGTCTTATTGGTCGAAAAATAGGTCTTATGCAAAGTTGAAGTACAATTGCAATCAAACTGGGTCATGCATGCAATATTGTAACCATATAATGGTCGTGTCAAAGGCCAAGTGCTGAAGGTCAAAGGTCTTTTGAATTAAAGTTGTAAAAGAGGCTGGAATTGTAAAATTGGTCTCATTTGAAAACTTGAAGTTGAATTGCAATCAAACTTGTGTCATACATAGCAATGTGGAAACTTGCATGTGATGGTGAGAATAATGGTCACATACTGAGGTCAAGGTAATTTGAGGTCAAGTTGTAAATTATTGTAATTTAGCAAAAGTAGGCAAGACGCCTGGCACACGTTTTGACGCTGTGATCGTAAACATGTTTTTGGTTCACGACCGTTTTGTCAATTAGGTTACACTGATAGGTTACACTGATATCGTCAGGTACAACTTGAACCTGGTGAAGTTTTACCATTATAACAAAATCCATAAAATTCCAATTAACCTAATTAATGAATGGGCAAATTTATCCTCGAGTGCCTTTAGTCCTCGAGGCGAATTGACTTTCTGTGTTTATAAAGGGGCTCTTTGGTGCGTGTACCAACTTTAGCATTTTCTTTTCGATGATACCTTAATCTTGCATATTCTATGGATCTTTATTTTTCAAACTGCTATAAAAATGACCAACTTTACACTCAATTTCCTAGAAATTGTTCAGACCGTGAAAGGTTAAATTTGCCTCTTCATGAAAACTGTGAGGATATGATGTCATTGTCCGACCAAAGTTGAAACCGATACTTGGGATCGGTTCACTGACTTTTCAATTCAAGATGGCAAAAATATAAACAAGTTTAGAAGACAAAGTTACGTTGTTAACACAAAAGGGATTAAAATAGTAGGTTTGTACCGTTGGTTGGGTAGATAATTGACATGTGTAGGCCCCTAACAATTATTACTCTGTCTATGAAAAATGCTGGATGAAGTAACTGCCCCACCTGTACATCATGTTTGTTTATTACAAGGTGACGTCATGAACAATTGTTTTGGGTCAGAGGCGTATTTGCAGTGTACTGGGAACATGTTTCGTGTCATAGCTGTGACGTCAGAAACATGTTTCACGTCATGGGAGTGACGTCAGAAACATGCCCTGGCTCAAGAACAAACCCTGTTTTGTTTGATTTGCAATATACTTTCTCACTTCCCTGCTCTTTTTAACCTTCTGTCTCCCATTTTTTGTTTACAGGCAACTTGGTCTCTGTCCCCAGTGAGTTCACCAGTGATCAAGCCCACCTGGTGACCCCAGCCAACATTGTCTACGTGGACACAGACGGCGCTGCGCCCCCTCCGCTGCCTCAGATGTTCACACCACCCCCGTATTGTGAATCGCTGCTACCCATCAGCCAGGATGGCCCCACTACACCCAATGAGGAGCCGCCTCCATATTCAAACTAGGCGGGGAGGAGCAAGTATATTGAACGTTTTTGTATACAAAACCAAACAAAAAGAGCCAACTGACCAACTTATGATATGATTATTTTGTTTCGGTTCAGGGAAAGAAAGGACTGTCGTATTTGGCCATCGTATTTGGCTGAAATCCACCCCCGCGCTGAAGTTTAATAGTTTAGCATGTGCGCAACAGTACAAAAATACATCGCGAACAGCGACCTCATGCGACCATTATAACAAAAACTGGAGCTGTTTGATGGCCTTGGTTCAATAATATTTTGCACTAGATTTCTAGCGCACGACCTTGTATGCGAAAACAGATAAGTATAGGCGGGGCTTATTATGTGGAGTGTCCAATCACACCTTGGTTAATCCCAACGTCTTGCAGCTATATATAGGCCTACTTCAGTTTGCAACATTATGTTTAAAAAAAAATGGCAAAGGCTACATGAAGCGTCGAAGATCTGTCGTGTTGTAAGTTGAACTCTGCAGCTGATAAATTATCACTCAAAGATTTTGACCCGAGCAGCGGAAGAACTTTGGTCACGTTGTTTTCGTGGATTTGCTGACGGGTATTAAATCCATAATTTATTCAGGCAGCCTGCCCCTATTTTGCTCAGAGGGCGGCTGGCACAAAACCTATACGTTTTTAGTTCATGCATGGAGTTTTAACCGTGTAGTTTTAACCATAACGTTGTCAACATTCAAGCAAATACCCAGCAAAACGAGCGAAAATTTGACTTATATGATATGACTCTCCATGCACCGATCTACCTCCGACAGTTCCCGGGACAGTTCCAACCATCCAACCTACACGTGCAATTTCCCCAAAGCCTTTGTTTAAATCACTATAATACAAATCAACTTGCATTCCGATTGATCTCTGATATTTTGAGCACGCTGTATGTACATGTATTTGTACATGTACTCGTTTATAATACATGACCAACAATGTACCGTACCTGACCATGTGCGTGCAGTCTAAATATGCATTTTCTACGCAACATCCGACCAATAACAAAACGACTTAAAGGTCAACTTAGGCTATTAGAATATTGAGCACCACCCCAAAAACCTCGCACGAATGAATGAACCAAGGCCATCGTCAGGCTTCAATTGCGATGATTTGTATAGTGGCCGCGTGAGGTCGCTGTTCGCGATGTATTTTTGCACTGTGCATGCTAAACTACATGTATTAAACTGCCCAAATAAACGGCCAAATAAACGACGATGGCCTTGGCCAAGGCTATGATTGAACTTAAAATTTGAATTTTAGGTCAAAAAAATTGCCACAACAGTTAGCCTCCTTAGCCTTCAATCCTTTTAGTCTCGAACCAAGAAACTAGTCATCGTTAGTGGATAGCACCGGGTACCCGAGTACCAGAGTACAACTGTTGATGCCAGGAACTGGTTGCCGATGGGATTGAGTACGTCTTACTAACTTTACAAATCTTATAGTAACTTCTCCGACAATGAAACATTTATATTTTGAATATCGTTTGTGGGAAAAGCGGTCAGGTACTCAAGTACCACGACTATGAATATATATGAAGCATTGTAACAAGGGTTAACAAGGGTAAACCTTTTGAGTTTATAAGTGTTCAGTCATAGATTTCATGTGAATGGCTACAGCCTCCGAAGCACAGGAATACTAATCATCAAACATTGTGCTGGATAAAGGCCACTGCTTGAACATATACATAAATCATACTTACAATAGATGCAGTATTTTATTATTTATTTATTTGTATCTTTCTGATACCGAGTAATGAAACCAAGGATCCCCTAAAAATGACCTGGACTCTCTCTGCAAACAAACCCTAGAAAAAAACCTTAATACACAAATTAGAATTAGAAGAAACTACAGTTTTAGCAACCCGGTCTCTTTATTTTTGTGTATGTACCACAATTTCGGAAAAGTGTTTATTAGAAAAAAAATTAAAAGTAAGTTACAAGCCAGAAGCACCATGAACATCTTGCTCATTGCAACAAATTGTAAATGAAAATTTGCAACAAAGATAGTGATGCAATAATCATTTAACTCTTTCTCTACGGCGCGCCGCTCACAGCGGCTCGAAAAAAGCCCAATCCTGCCAGTAAGCGGCGCGCTGTAAACATCGCAAAACTCTACTGTCGTACTGTTGTGAACCAATCAATCAATAATTTGACGTAGATAATTTTTACTTGTATCTATTATAGTACAAAGAAGGAAATAAATGTAACAATAAGTTTTTCTGATCCTAAGGCATCTATAGATTTTCTAACAGGTTTGGTTAAAAAAACAAACATGTTTTTTAGTGCAAAAAAGTTATGCTTTTTAGGTCATTGGATGTGGTGTAAGTATATTGTACACGCAATGGTATAGAGATAGTTAGATACAGGGTGCATTCGATTAGCTTACTTGGGTCGACTCGGTTAAAGGTATATAAGACGGGTTAGCAACGAGTCCCTGTGCTAATCAAATGATTAAGATTTACTGCTTTCCAAAAATCATTCCCAAAAAGATTGGACTGGATATACATGTATGGCCCAGAAGAGTGTCCGATTGGCCCAGAAGAGTGTCCGATTGACCCGGAAGACTCTCAGTTTGACCCGGAAGACTCTCAGTTTGACCCGGCAGACTCTCAGTTTGACCGGGAAGACTCTCAGTTTGACCGGGAAGACTCTCAGTTTGACCCGGAAGACTCTCAGTTTGACCCGGAAGACTCTCAGTTTGACCCGGAAGACTCTCAGTTTGACCCGGAAGACTCTCAGTTTGACCCGGAAGACTCTCAGTTTGACCCGGAAGACTCTCAGTTTGGCCCGGAAGACTCTCAGTTTGACCCGGAAGACTCTCAGTTTGACCCGGAAGACTCTCAGTTTGACCCGGAAGACTCTCAGTTTGACCCGGAAGACTCTCAGTTTGACCCGGAAGAGTGTCCGATTGGCCCGGAAGACTCTCAGTTTGGCCCGGAAGACTCTCAGTTTGGCCCGGAAGACTCTCAGTTTGGCCCGGAAGACTCTGTTTGGCCCGGAAGACTCTGTTTGGCCCGGAAGACTCTCAGTTTGGCCCGGAAGACTCTCAGTTTGGCCCGGAAGACTTTGTTTGGCCCGGAAGACTCTCAGTTTGGCCCGGAAGACTCTCAGTTTGGCCCGGAAGACTCTCAGTTTGGCCCGGAAGACTCTCAGTTTGGCCCGGAAGACTCTCAGTTTGACCCGGAAGAGTGTCCGATTGACCCCGGAAGAGTGTCCGATTGACCCGGAAGAGTGTCCGATTGACCCGGAAGAGTGTCCGATTGACCCAGGAGAGGGTCCGATTGACCCGGAAGAGTGTCCGATTGACCCGGAAGACTCTCTGTTTGACCCGGAAGACTCTCTGTTTGACCCGGAAGACTCTCTGTTTGACCCGGAAGACTCTCTGTTTGACCCGGAAGACTCTCCGATTGACCCGGAAGAGTGTCCGATTGACCCGGAAGAGTGTCCGATTGACCCAGGAGAGGGTCCGATTGACCCGGAAGAGTGTCCGATTGACCCGGAAGACTCTCTGTTTGACCCGGAAGACTCTCTGTTTGACCCGGAAGACTCTCTGTTTGACCCGGAAGACTCTCTGTTTGACCCGGAAGACTCTCTGTTTGACCCGGAAGACTCTCTGTTTGACCCGGAAGACTGTCAAATCTTACTGAAATCTTAATCTGTCAAATCTTAATCAAATCAGACTCTCGAACATGAGTGTAGATAGATACTAGATAGGTGATGGTGGGCGGGGGTGGCGGAAGGGGGGGAATTGTTTCGCACAGGGTATTTAGAATTTACTCGGAATGTGTACGTTTCCTGCTTGCAAAATATTTATCTTAAAAGAAATCTTCTGAAGTACTGAGATATTTGTGGAAACTTTTAACGTTTAATTTGTAAATCTCAGTTTGGCCCGGAAGACTCTCAGTTTGGCCCGGAAGACTCTCAGTTTGGCCCGGAAGACTCTCAGTTTGACCCGGAAGAGTGTCCGATTGACCCCGGAAGAGTGTCCGATTGACCCGGAAGAGTGTCCGATTGACCCGGAAGAGTGTCCGATTGACCCAGGAGAGGGTCCGATTGACCCGGAAGAGTGTCCGATTGACCCGGAAGACTCTCTGTTTGACCCGGAAGACTCTCTGTTTGACCCGGAAGACTCTCTGTTTGACCCGGAAGACTCTCTGTTTGACCCGGAAGACTCTCTGTTTGACCCGGAAGACTCTCTGTTTGACCCGGAAGACTCTCTGTTTGACCCGGAAGACTCTCTGTTTGACCCGGAAGACTCTCTGTTTGACCCGGAAGACTCTCTGTTTGACCCGGAAGACTCTCTGTTTGACCCGGAAGACTGTCAAATCTTACTGAAATCTTAATCTGTCAAATCTTAATCAAATCAGACTCTCGAACATGAGTGTAGATAGATACTAGATAGGTGATGGTGGGCGGGGGTGGCGGAAGGGGGGGAATTGTTTCGCACAGGGTATTTAGAATTTACTCGGAATGTGTACGTTTCCTGCTTGCAAAATATTTATCTTAAAAGAAATCTTCTGAAGTACTGAGATATTTGTGGAAACTTTTAACGTTTAATTTGTAAATTACTTTAGGTTCAGAAACTACATGTTGGTGCTTTGTGTATTTATTGTACATTACAAATTAAAAACCCTTGCTGAAGTTGCTCTCTATAGTACAGGCCATTGACTTTACAAGCAAAATTATTTTGGAGTGTTGAGCGAAGCAAGTGGTAAATTCCATAGAATATAGTGCTTTGTTTAACATTAAATATGGGTGTTATATAATTCCATGCATAAATTCTACATTTGATTAACAAATTTTGTTCAACCATCTGTCTTACTGTATAATAATTAAAGTGTTGCATGTGATATTTGGGCGTTACTGATACTGCAACACATTTGTACACGTATTTATAAGAATCATTGTTTGTTCATGGTTGTTTTACGTTATTTATATACATGTATTTCCCAAAATTCACGAATTGTCGTCTTTAAAAAAAAATCCATAGTCGTGATAGGTTGTTTCAAAGGTAAATATTATGAACCTAAAGAAATGTTCACTCAATTTATGATACCGGTACTGGTTTATTTGGCGAAGTTAATCCAGTTAAAAGACCATGTCCTGCATTTACAATCGGTAAGAATATAAGATAATGCACAGTCGTTTGTAATTATTAGGGAAACAAAGTTTACTTGAGTTATAGTGTACATGGAATATGCATTTATAATAAACGCCTTGTGTTGTGAGATTTATTCTCTAAAGTAGATTCTGACCGTTTTCTTCTCCTTTTTAAAAATGAAATTGACCCCCTACGTCACACGTTACTTTTTGTCAAGCAGTACTCTCCAACCTGAAGTTTAATTTCGTGGAGCACAAACTAAACAAATTGCTTAGCATGAAAATTCGTCATCAGCAAAAAGAGTTACAAACCGAATGTATAATGTATTGTTTGTTAATGTATTCAGCTGTGTTTTGGTCAGCACCAAAAGAACATTAAGGTTTGGCTGGTAACCTATTTTTACTGAGCAAGATTTGTTTCTGCTAAGCAGATTGTTGTGCTTGGCAGCTCCATGAAATTGGCCCTGTATATAATGGATCATTAGCAAGTTTAAAATTAGTTAGGTATGGAATAGTCCGGTACCTGGCTGGGCTCTAAATCAGTGTTTGTTTCTGTATGTGGTGTATGGGGTAAAAACCAAAAACAATAACAAAAGATCAAAGATAGTTAACAATAGTAAACGTTATCCAGCCCGGTACGCAGGTGGTTTTTTTTAGAATTGCTTTTTGGTTGAGGAGACGTATCAATTAGCATTAAACATTAAAAGGAAGCACGCTGTTGCGGTTACATCGAATCGCGATACAAACCAAGCAATTTTCCCTATCCGTGGCTTACCATTGTAAATGAAGTTGGGGATAAAGTAAGCCCAGGGACAAGGTCGTTGGGCAGTCTCATAATTGGCCTACAATTAATAAGGCCATGTTCGAATTGCTGGCTTTGACTTCGTCTGTTGCTATGCTCTTGCTAAGGGCGGACAATGACCGCCCATAGCAACAGCATAGTAACGGCCGAAGTCGAAGCCAAAACTAGCAATTCGGACACACGGTCTGGGCCCAATTTCACGACGCTGCTCAACAGTTAGCGGAAAAGTTGTGCTAACTTTAGCAAACAAAATTGCTAACCTTAAGCGCTATTTCACGGCTTGTTTGTGCTAACGTTTGCGCGCGCATGGATATTATATTGTTACGTCACTGATTTAAGCAAAATTTCCCGCTAGGTTAAGCGTGCCTTTTGCTTACTGCTTACGGTCTCCATGAAATAGACCGAGGCTCGGTTAGCAGAAGATTGTGTGCTTAGCAGCGCCGTGAAATAGGGCCCTAGTTGAGGTCACACTTTGTTTACATAATTATAGGCTTTCTTATGAGCTTTCTTATCTTAGGAGTACACCCGTACGTACATTACGTGCGCACGCACGCGCGCGAGTCGGCAATATTTAATTGAAAGTGAGGGAATCTTCCTTCTTATTCCTCCATGATTTTAGGAACTTGCGGATAAAAATTACCTAAAGTTAATTAACAAATTAATACTAGTGTACTCTGATGCATAATTTATGAATAATATAACATATCTTAATGTTTTAAGTAGACTTGAAATCAAGTCGGTAATTGGGTGGTTTAATTCGCCTCTCGCGGCCGCCGGCCACGGCTGCGCCTGCCACGCTCCCTGCCGGGGTGCGGCGGTTATACCCAGCACGATATGTGGCAGAGGGGTACCCCCTCTTATCTCTATACTTTATACGCACCATGTTCACACAGCGTTTTAGCTAAAACAGTTTTAGTTAAAACGGTCGCTCACCACGGGTTGTCGGTCGTAAAATTAAAACACCGAGCGTTCAGACACCGTTTTAAGTATAGCGAGTTTTAACTTCATAGCGTTTTATCTCCGTTCTGGGGTCACGTATAACTTCCGCTCATTTACATATTTCGCGCGCTACTTAATTCGTGTGCACATCAAAACATTCAGTCATACTGAATCTCACCGGTGACAACAAAACTACCCGAGTTATTGTAAAAGCATGAAACATGCCGCGGTAGAACATTTTGCAGAAACACGCTACGCCGTATCGCTCAAGGACGAGCGTTACTACCTCAAAATAAATACATTAAAACAGAAAACACAAACACAGAAAAGGGTGACCATGATCTGAGAATTAACCTGCAGGAAATGACTTTCTTATTTTTACATCTTACGGTGTTGATTCGACCAGTTCCTGTAACAATAAAATACATGCGTGTCGGCCATGGACTGGTTCCGGTCCTTCATTCATTTTCATTCATTCATTATTTATTTTCCACATAACTGGTCTCAATATAATACAACGTAGGTAAAGAAAAGATAAATGTGGATGGGGGTCCCCAAAAAGCAAATGCTTGTCGAGTAGGAACCTCCATTAATTTATTGACAAATACATTAATTGTCATTATACACATAAAGACAAAGACACTACACAAAACAAACAGTGATTTTGTAACCCTGTGAGACATGTAAACACAAAACTAATTAAACAGTAAGTAAGTACCCAGTAAGTAGTTTGGCCTTATATTTTTGTTTAAATAATGGAAGACTCCATATTCTCATTAAAGAAACATCTAGGGAATTCCAAAGCTTGGGACCCGCATGCATAACTGTATTTTGGGTTCGAGTAGTACGAGCAAGTGATTGATGAAATTTGTTACACTGTCTGGTGAAGTGCTGGTGGACTTCATCATTTTTTGTAAACATAGAACAGATCGATTTTGGTAATTTATTATGATTTAGTATGATTTAGTTGGTGCATGAATGTCCCAAGCTGATGATAATATAGATGTCTTTTACTTTGAGAGTTTTATAAATACAAAATAGAGGATTACTATGTTCATGGTATGAAGCAGAATTAATTATTCTTAAAATCCTTTTCTGCTGTTTAAATACTCTATTAATTTGACCGTCACCGCAATTACCCCATGCTAATATCCCATATGTTAAATAAGGTAAAATTAAGGTATTATAAAGTTTAAATAATATATTATAAGGGGAGAAAACCTTCAGTTTACATATGACACCTATGTTTCTGGAGATAATTGCACAGATATTATTAATTTGTTTTTTCCACGAGAGACTCTCATTTAACACAATTAGTTTGTATGATTTGTATATTGTCGACAAAGACTTCAGGTAAATTATAATAATGTTTTTTACTAAATAACATATAATTTGTCTTTTTGATATTAAGAGACAACCTGTTTGCTTTAATCCAATTGGTAATGTTCATAAGCTCAGTATTAACAATTTCAAAAAGTCTATTAATATCTGGGTGACTATAAAAAAAGGTTACTGTCATCAGCAAACAAAATGAATGAAAATAAATCAGAGGATTTATCAAAATCATTAATATAGATCGAGAATAATAATGGTCCCAAAATGGATCCTTAACTTTGTCTATTGAAGCGTGCAGCGGGAACCATTCAAAAAATGCTGCACGTATGCTTGCATGGGCGAGCACGTGGGCGAGCACGTTTTGCTTCCGAAAATAGCAATTGTAAGTAATTAAACGAAATGCACAGACAGCAGAAATATAACAAGCGTTTTAAAATAACAAAAGTGCACGGCCGGCGTATTGAAGCTTGGGCCGTTGTAATAAAAAAATCGGCCGCATTGTTTCGAACGTGGCCGTGCAAAACACGGCCTACACGGCTGGCTGGCCCGCGTGGGTATGTGGCGTGTGGCTACACATACTACGTGCTAGCTGCTGGAGCATATAAACAACCGCGCTTGTTTACACCAAAAGCGCGCCACAGAAAGAGCTTACGCAACACCAGGTCAACTGCGGCGGCTAAAACAGGAAGGGCTGTAACTATGAAAGCTGTTTATCTTTATACGAATGTAGCATATAGACGTGGATAAATCCAAGTTACATGCGTCTTCCTAAACACCTGAATTAAACAGCTCTTACTAAATATCTTAAATGGTTGTTTAGTTATCCTCGTGTAACTTGGACAGTCTAAACTTATTGACCGTGGACCCTATTGTTAATTACATTGTAATATAGAGGATTGCGCAACAGTATGAACATACGATAGGCCTCAGTAGATAAATCTTCAGCAGGTCTGGGCTGCGTTCCACTTACGCGAACTGTTTGCGCGAACGTTCGCCTACGTTTTGAGTTTGCGTTAGTTGAAGTGGAACGATATTTTAAAAACTACGTTTTCAAAATGGCTGCGCCCAGTGACAGTGACATCGTTTGGTTGGCTGCTTTTTGTCCAACTCATTATTTTTCTTTAAAAGATCCCTGTGACTGCTCAAAACAACCCGCCGTTTATAACGAAAAGTATGAAACGTAAATCAAAACCGTGAAAAGAAAACCGTCGGCTGCTAACTTCTCCGCCATCTTTAAAATACATCACTGGCCAACAGCGAACAGCTCGAAATGTAGTTCGCCGTTTTCGCTAACGTTTGCCAACATAATTGGCGAACATTGCGTTCCACTCACGCGAACAACGCTAACGTTGGCCAGCGTTGGCCAACGTTGGCAACGTTCGCTTGAGCGGAACGCACCAAGTACCCCTGTACTTAGTCTTGTTTGCAAGACGATCTTCGCGATGCGGGGCGCCCTCTAACGTACGCCGTAGACCACGCGCGAATGACCTTCGCTAAGACCGTCTTGTTTACCTGCTCTAATCGCTCGGAAAATTCCGAGCAGAATTGTTTCGCATTTGCATGCGCGTGTGATGTTGCGTGAAAAATCGCGTGACGTAACTTGCATAATCGCTGACTCACTGGTATAGTTTCTGTACGTCGCAGCGACGTGTGGACATAAAATAAACCATGTGAGCGCGTCGCGTGCGTTGTTGTTATAGCGTTGTTTAGTGAAGAAATGTCAGACAGAGTGGACGAAGCAATCGATGTTACAGCAAAGATGCCCCTGGGCCCGGCTTCGCCGAAGCCATTGTACCGTCTTTTCGCGACCTGGCGCGACATCAATAACTGCCCACGTATTCCGTACGTTTGATTGCCGCAATGTACATGTACATGTACATGTACTATCGCGCACACAGTACCCATAGAGCACGGTACCTAACTAACAACCTCATTTCTAAAACACAAACTTCCTTCAGTGCGCAAGCGTCATTATGCTTTTGACCTCCTGTTGAATTATGTATAGAGGTCACGCGCTGAGATTAGAGCAGTTAAACAAGACACTGATCTCTACAAACTGGATAGGTCGAGCGGCTCTGCACGTGAAGCCATTGGCGGCCATATTGGGATATTAAAAACATTGCAGGCGTACACACGTTTGTATAGCGCACGACCGAGAAAACGAAGGAAACGAAGTTAACGTCACAAAAACGATCAGTTTGATTAGGAAAATTAAGTTGAACATAATAACACCCAAGAATGTATACGCCAAGTTTGAATGTTAAAAAGCCCTATTTTCTGGAAAAGATATGAGACATTCGTGTGAGACAATGCAATGCAGTGCAAAGTCTATGGGATTTGTCGGACAATTTTTTTCAAAAAATTTTGTTTAACATTTCCAACATCATAACCTTATGCACAAACCATAGGAAAAGGTTTTGGGATGAAGGAAATTCTTAAATTTTTGGGTTTAATTTTATATCCAGACACTAAAAAGTGCCAGTTTTATAATAAAATTAATTAGAAAATTTCAGTGTGTTTTAGGAAATGTTTATTGGCACATAGGGTTTGTTCGTGGGGTTTTAAGGCAGTGTCTAGATTTGGAATCCACCTAAATGTTTAGTAAATATTTTAGGAAGGGTCCAAAAAATGCTTGGTGGACAGGAAAAATAAGTTATGCGGTTTTTAGCTTAAACGGCTTAAACTATGAACTTGATAAACTTTAAAAAAATCACAATTAAAAATATATCAATCACACGTGTAAATAATAACATATAAGTCCCACAATGAATTCAATTTTGCTTGCTTTTATTTTGCGTTACACTAAACAAAACATGAAACTGCTCCCACTGTAATAACTTACTATACTTTTATGATTTTACTTTTCACATCAGACGTCAAACAATTACTTACAGCACATTTAAGCACAGTTACATCACTGTTAAACAGAAATAGCAGTTGACCACAATTTCAATTAAAATTAGATCATATTAGATCATAATAAAATCTTTATATTTCTCATTTTTTTACAGGTTGGTTCCACAGTAAAAAAGAATGCACATGTGCATATAGCAGGAAAATTTCATGTACTTTTTCTATAACCCTCATCTGTCGAAACACTCATCTAAAAAGTGCCTTGATCAGCCTCATCAGCTCATGATTTGAAGAGGGCCTAATATCATTAGCTACATGTCTATACCATGGAGCTTCATAGCTCCATGCCTATACAGAGTTTCAAGCAAAAACCAGCTGAATATTAATAACAACAAATAATATATATCACCTAAAACGTTGGTTTGTAACCCTGTTTTTTCCCCCAAATATGAATTGTCATGCTAAGCAATATTTTGTGCTTGAAGTTTTATGAAATTGGCCCCTGGTTTTGGCGATGCTGCTGGTGGACTTGGTATTTAACGTCGTACGTTGTGGCCATATGCCCATGCTAAAAATAAACTGGTGTAAATGTCATGTTAGCCCTATTTTGAGCTCGCCTGATGGGTGAGAATCACTGATCATACAGTCTACGAGTTTCTATCATAAATTTACTTATTTACAAAATATTTTAAGGTAATTTTACCCACCATCGCTGCAGCTAGTTTGTATCTACGTTTCGTCTGACCTGCATGTGTTTGTATACGCGCGCACGTGCGATCACTGCAATGTTTTGAATATCCCAACATGGCCGCCGGTGACTTCACGGCTCGCTATCCCATCAATGTACGATCGACCGTACCTATCTACAAGTAGAGATCAGTGTAAACAGTGTTCATGAGTTTTGCACGTACGTAAGACGGTCATTAAGCTCTTGGCCAATGAAAAGCCCTGCTTTGCTGACTCCGCCCCGAACTCCAACCCTATCCGACCGTCGACGTCTATAGAATTTCACAACGAGTTCGATAGCCGATTGTTCAATTTCTTTTCACTCGTGGATTTGCAACAATGGGGATTAACAACACACTGCCTTCTATTACTTCAATGGTTGTCCGGCAATAAGAACTATTATAGACGATGTGCCCTCTGACATCACGTGTTTACATCTGTATTTAAATGTGCCCGGCAGTGATGCGCACCCATCGTGTTTTACATAAAATTTACTTAAAGAGTGACGTCGCAGGTCAGATCGCCTTTGAATTAGGTGACCTCTGATGTCATCTCTTAACCAAATTTATGTAAAACATGATGCGTGCGCATATTGACGGGCACATAAAGAATACAGATGTAAACAGAGGCACATCGTCTATAGTCTAGGCGATATTTTAAAAAAAGGTCTCATCTAGGGCAAGAAGAGGTATCTTTTGAGTAGAAGTTTGTAATATAGCTATTTTGGGATGCTTAATCTGAAAATGATGGTCACCAAGCTCGATTTTTAGTGGAATTATGCCTAACTTGCATACATCTTTAATACCTGTCGTGTAATATATTTGTTCCCATATTTAGATATACATGTATATATATATATATTTGTATTTTGTTTTCAAAATTTATTTTTGTGATTTTATTTACAGTTCCCTTACTTCAATAACATTTTGTAAAGCATATAATTGTCTGAATAATTATGAGAACATAGTAACAATCGAAATGGCTAAAAATCATACCCTTAAGTTGCGCGCATTTACCTTGTCTCCGGTTATCATCAAGTAGTCTTGCCAAACCTCAGTATTGATAAGCTTCAAATTCACAAAGTTGCATACTGGCACAGTAACCATATTAAAACCTTATGGAAAATCATATGAACAATGATAACATTATTATTCAGCCCAGCAAACAAAAATGGGAAACATTTGGTGTCCGTAAATTGGGCTAAAAGTGGTCAAAGTTCAAGGAAATCACTAAAATTATGTGTAAGAAACCATTAGACGTTGACATAATTATAAGCAATAATACTCTTATTTGGGGGATTTCCTTGAACTTGTTTAAGTCTCCCACGTTAGGCAACCCTTCACCGACATTTTAGCCCAATTTACAGCCATCTTATTTGTGCCTGGTTTTGTTTGCTGGGCTAAATATAAAAATGTTATCTTTGTTCATATGATTTTCCATAAGGGTTTAATACTTGGTGATTTTAAAGCTCACCAAGACTAAAGTTTGGCAAGACTACTTGATGATACATTGTATGGAAACAAGGTAAATGCGCTCAACTTTAGGATAGAATAATTAGCCATTGTGTATCGTTCTCATAATTTTTCAGTCATTTCAGAAAATGTTATTGAAGTAAAAATATGTAATTAGATTCACCAAAACATACTTTTTTCAACAAATAAAATCTTTAAAAAAAATACCTCAATATGACAAAATTGTGTACAAAATGTTACACAACAGGTATTTACAATTTATGCAAATTGGGCATATGTTTACAAAACTTCGGAGGCCTCCTAGGCTAACACTAATTACTAGGGCCAAAGGGGTCTTCAATGATACGTCGTCTATACAAATGTAAAGTAAAAGACGCGCCTAAAGGATTGGGGGTCTTTTCAAGCGATACGTCGTGTATACAAATGTAAAGTAAAAGACGTACACAAAGGATTGTGAGTCTTTTTAAATGATACGTCGTGTATATAAATGTAAAGTAAAAGACGTACCTAAGGGATTGTGAGTCTTTTCAAGCGATACGTCGTGTATACAAATGTAAAGTAAAAGACGCACCTAAAGGATTGGGGGTCTTTTCAAATGATACGTCGTCTATACAAATGTAAAGTAAAAGACGCACCTAAAGGATTGGGGGTCTTTTCAAATGATACGTAGTCTATACAAATGTAAAGTAAAAGACGCACCTAAAGGATTGGGGGTCTTTTCAAATGATACGTCGTGTGTACAAATGTAAAGTAAAAGACGTACCTAAAGGATTGTGAGTCTTTTCAAGCGATACGTCGTGTATACAAATGTAAAGTAAAAGACGCACCTAAAGGATTGGGGGTCTTTTCACTACGTCGTCTATACAAATGTAAAGTAAAAGACGTACCTAAAGGATTGTGAGTCTTTTCGAATTATACGTCGTGTATACAAATGTAAAGTAAAAGACGTGCCTGAAGGATTGTGAGTCTTTTCAAATGATACGTAGTCTATACAAATGTAAAGTAAAAGACGCACCTAAAGGATTGTGAGTCTTTTCAAATGATACGTCGTGTATACAAATGTAAAGTAAAAGACGCACCTAAAGGATTGGGGGTCTTTTCAAATGATACGTCGTCTATACAAATGTAAAGTAAAAGACGTACCTAAAGGATTGTGAGTCTTTTCAAATGATACGTCGTGTATACAAATGTAAAGTAAAAGACGCACCTAAAGGATTGGGGGTCTTTTCAAATGATACGTCGTCTATACAAATGTAAAGTAAAAGACGTACCTAAAGGATTGTGAGTCTTTTCAAATGATACGTCGTCTATACAAATGTCAAGTAAAAGATGGTAAAAGGATTGTGAGTCTTTTCAAATGGTACGTCTATGTAAATAATAATCACTTGGCGTAAGTTGGGACGATGTCTTCTGAAAATACAACTCGTCTTTATAAATGTAAAACTTTCATATAAAAGGGAGTAACTCAACTGCAGGTGTTCACCAAGAACACCATTATGCATATGAAGCACGATATGTGACAAAGAAACACCCCCCTCCCCCCCCTCTTTTGTGTTGACCATTGTGTTCACGGAATCTCAGGAATTACTTTTAGGTTTCAAGGGGGGTGGGTTAGGTTACAGTAGTGTTGAGTGCGTATAAAGTATAGGGATAAGAGGGGGTTACCCCTCTGCCACATAATTATGGGTATAACGGTATGTGGCAGAGAAACCCGCCCTCTTTTGTGTTGACCATTGTGTCCCCGGTCGGTATCTTAGGAATCCCTTTTAGGTTTCAAGGGAGATGTGTTAGGTAACAATAGTGTGGACTGTTTATAGGGTATAGGGATAAGATGGGGATACCCCTCTACAACATATCTTGCTGGGTATAAAGAACACTCTTGAAGCCGCCGACTGCACGGTATAGGTCTAATAACCTACGAGAAGTATGGATCCCAATGTCATTTTATTATTTTTGTGGTACAGTACCACCGTTATTTCTACATCAAAATGCAGTTATTTATTCCGGAAAATGTGGATCTTTTTTAAATAATAATAATGTTAGTAAAGTATTTGCATCGCTGCTTTGTTCGGACTCCAGAGTCCACATTTGATCTTAGAAATGGGCGGAAGGATTCGAGCGTAGAGACTAGAATCCGAACAGCAGGACCTTCTATAGTATAGGGCGGGTGGGTGGGAAAGATGTTTGAGACCTTACCTGTCCTTGGAGCAAACCAACCAAAGGCTTCTTCGCCTTATACCGTCCTCTCTCGTAGTGACCAGATTTACCAAGTGAGTGTGGATCCTCCGCCCGCAACGTCGCCGCGATGGAAATAGTAAAGTATTTGCATCGCTGCTTTGTTCGGACTCCAGAGTCCACATTTGATCTTAGAAATGGGCGGAAGGATTCTTCGCTCCGAACTTAGACTCCCAATCCATTCCCCTATGCTCTCTTCATCTACACCCAACCCTTATATCATCCCATATCTCATCCCATATCTCATCCCATATCTCATCCCATATCTCAACCCACATCCCATCCCACATCTCATCCCACGCCTCACCCCTAATCTTACCCGTGATTCTCCCGGGATACACAGCATATGCCACCAATAATTTCTGCATCTATTAATTGTCTACCAGTTAAGGATCTTGAGGTGTTGTTCCCTGCCGACAGGCTCCTCTAGCCGCTTGCCGCAGACCCTCAAATGAGGCCAAGCCCATGCTTTGTAGGTACCATCCTTGTTTGCACACTACCGCAAGAAGCTCAGCACCTTACATTATTCCTCAGAGAGCCGTCTCCAGCTGCCTTACCTTATTTTTCGCATTGTACCTTTTGCTATTGTACTCATATCTGCTGTAGCCAACCAATTCTTAATTTCGCTTTGCCACCCGATGTCGCTTCTGCACTTGGCCTGTTAGTGAAGGCACTATCCCAACAAGTTGCTTAGATGGATGGTAGCATCTTGACTATTCTTACAATGCATGCTGAATCCTGAGCTGCCAATAACGACCTCTCGCCCTGCCCGTCAGCAATTTATTCGAGGAAAACTGTTCTCTCACCGAGCCCATCCATCGGCGAAATTTGGCAGCTGTCCACTATACCTCCTGATTGCTTTAAATCAAAGGACATCTTCATCCGAGTCGACCCGCGCCATCCGAATTCCCTCAAATGTAAAACGATACCTTGTACATATAAACTGGACTTGTGTGGATTTGCCTAAAGCATCCTATAATCCAACCTCAACCGAATACGAGTGTATCAATTTCACCTCCGGCTGCGCCGACTACCTCCCCTATCTCCGATCGTCTGTTTAACTAAGAAACGTTTTACTGTATACCCCGTTTATTTGCCTGCCGCTGAACATAACTCCCCATGCTGGCATGGCCTCGTGTATGCGAACCTGTCAAAAAAACAAACAAACAACAACAAAACAAACAACACAACACAATCCCCTAAAATGAGAACGTATATCCTCCGTCGCATAAACCTAAGGAAACCAGTTGCCTTTCCTGCCCAGTCGTCCGTCGAGGCTCTTCTGCTATTTTTTATAAATATTTTATCATTTCGAAATTCATACTCCTGGACTCCCCGTCTGAAGCGGTTGAACCATGTGTAGACCAAGCCAGGGAGCTATGGAAAAAACGTGTAGACATTTTATTTCCTTGATGTCGACGTGACATGATCTCCACGAAACTTGGACTTCCACACCTGGCTTACATTGAACTTACTGCAGCAGAAGAGATATGACTTAAAAGAATGTGCATTGTCGCTCAAACTTCGGAATACACCCGCCACATGGTACTATACGTGTATCACATTCCTTCCTGGCCCTATTTTGTGGTAGACGCTCCGCTGCCAAGACCTCAAACGGTTGTTTGTATTCAACTAATCTGTAAATCACCAGTTGTGGCGTGGTATTCCTTTTATTTCCGCCTGCGATTTATTTAATTATTTCGTTATATTTTATTTGTATTTGTATTTAATTTTATTCGTTTCATAAAACAGAGCAATCGAAAAAGAGTCTGAGCTATTACTTACCAGCCCTCACGGGACACAGGCAGCATCTCCGTGTTGCTTCATTTCAAACAATACTCACAATCTCCAGTATCTTTCTGGATGTCCCTTCTCCATCGCTACCTCTTCAATTAGTGCGCCAGACGAGGCCATTGTCTTGAAGAATACCCAATTGAGCTGCCGAAGTTCTAATCCTGACTTGCATCCTTCCCTCGTCCCTCGTAAGCGCGTTATCATCAAACTACACGCCCGTCGTCTTGCGTGCCGAACGAGGTCGGTGCTTGCTACAGCATTCTCTCACTTCGATGTACCGTCAGAGTCCTTCCTGCAAAACATTCTTATGCGAAACGGTCAGCTCAGCTAACAATTGAAAATGTTTTATCTACTAATGCATATCAGCACCAAAGTATGTAATTCACGATTTAAATCATTCTTGATGATTGGCCGACAGTGGCCCTTTTCTACAAAAGCAGGGCAAAACCGGACACAACATCATGGTCAAATCGTAAAAACAACGGAGAAAACAAAATTGTCGATACATAGGGACTCCATTCTCTAATTTTGTATAAATACATTTTCACGCATGCGTTTCTTCCCGATGCTATTTGCTGCCATATTTGTATAGAGATATTTATCTCCTGATAATCCGCTCTGCCTAATTTTGCGGCTTGCTCCCTTTATTTACGGTACTCATTCCAGATTATTATTATTTGTCTCATTTTCCCGAGATGTTTTATTATCTCATTGTCATAACCGGGGTTCATCTCCCCATTTGTTTGTTTCATTTCTCAAAATGTACAAAACACCGTGGACATCAAAATGTATAGAGTGGACCGCGCCCGTCAAGTACTTGTAGCGTGACGTGTACATGTACATGTTCAATTTCTAGCACAGTGCAATTTAACCTTAGCGTGATTGTATAGAAGCAGGTAACTAAAACCTTAAAGTGCTCAAATGTTTCATTTAACACTCGACCATCACTAAAACCAAATGGGCATATCGTAATTTTCCCACAAGCGAAAGGCGAAAATCTAACCGGACAGCATAGCAACCAATTGATCAGACGTCAAAATAAAACCCTGCGAGTTGTCGACCTTCCGGGGAGCGTGGTCTACAGAATCGGCCTATTTAGCTCAAATTTAAGGGGAATATAGAACACACAAACAAATCCTGTGCCATTATAACTGGGGCTGTTTCCCCCCATTGTCATGCATCTGTTTTATTGAGCAATCTCTACAAGCATCAAACCTTAAAAGTTTTAGATTCAATTTACCATAAATACCGTAAATCCCCGTTTCATTATTCCTTTCACCTTTCCTGACTATTATGTCGGTATTGTCTCGTTTCCGTTTTGTCTTCTATTGCAACACCTTGACTTCCCATTGCCGTCTAATATTTATAACCCTTTTCTTTGACCCTGTTTGTGCTGCTACATCACTTTATTACATTATCCTACTCTCTGTACCGGCATATTCATTCGAATGTTGCCATTCGTGGTCGAATAACTAATACAAATATAAAGACAAAAATATATCCCTTTACCTCCCTCCTTAATTCACTGGGGCTATTTTCCTCTTTACAAATGCATATCCCAATCTGGGCCTTTCCCCACATCAATACTTGGGGCTCTCCCCACATCATCTCGGGGGTTTTCCCCCATTAATCCCGAGGTTTTCCCCCATTATGTCTACCAATCGGGTTTTCCACCTTCCTTTTCCTTTTCCTTTTCCCGTTTCCTTTCTCAGTTTCCTTTCTCAGTTTCCTTTCCTTTCTCGGTTTCCTTTCCTTTCTCAGTTTCCTTTCCTTTCTCAGTTTCCTTTCCTTTCTCAGTTTCCTTTCCTTTCTCAGTTTCCTTTCCTTTCTCAGTTTCCTTTCCTTTCCCCTTTTTTCCTTGCCTTTTTCCCTTGCCTTTTTCCCTTGCCTTTTTCCCTTGCCTTTTTCCCTTGCCTTTTTCCCTTGCCTTTTTCCCTTGCCTTTTTTCCTTGCCTTTTTTCCTTGCCTTTTTTCCTTGCCTTTTTTCCTTGCCTTTTTTCCTTGCCTTTTTTCCTTGCCTTTTTTCCTTGCCTTTTTTCCTTGCCTTTTTTCCTTGCCTTTTTTCCTTGCCTTTTTTCCTTGCCTTTTTTCCTTGCCTTTTTCCTTGCCTTTTTTCCTTGCCCTTTTCCTTGCCCTTTTCCTTGCCCTTTTCCTTGCCCTTTTCCTTGCCCTTTTCCTTGCCCTTTTCCTTGCCCTTTTCCTTGCCCTTTTCCTTGCCCTTTTCCTTGCCCTTTTCCTTGCCCTTTTCCTTGCCCTTTTCCTTGCCCTTTTCCTTGCCCTTTTCCTTGCCCTTTTCCTTGCCTTTTTCCTTGCCTTTTTCCTTGCCTTTTTCCTTGCCTTTTTCCTTGCCTTTTTCCTTGCCTTTTTCCTTGCCTTTTTCCTTGCCTTTTTCCTTGCCTTTTTCCTTGCCTTTTTCCTTGCCTTTTTCCTTGCCTTTTTCCTTGCCTTTTTCCTTGCCTTTTTCCTTGCCTTTTTCCTTGCCTTTTTCCTTGCCTTTTTCCTTGCCTTTTTCCTTGCCTTTTTTCCTTGCCTTTTTTCCTTGCCTTTTTTCCTTGCCTTTTTTCCTTGCCTTTTTTCCTTGCCTTTTTTCCTTGCCTTTTTTCCTTGCCTTTTTCCTTGCCTTTTTCCTTGCCTTTCCATCTATCCATACCCATACATATTCCTATATATCCCTATATCCATATAATATATCCATACACATCCATATACATCTATCCATATTTCTATGCATCTATATATCCATATCCATATCCATACCCATACCCATATACATATACACACACATATGCAAATATATACATACACTATACATGTACACATACCAACACGTCTGTCTATGGTGTAAATCCGTCGAGGAGTTTAGTTTGTTCCTCTCGATGATTTCCTTTGTTTGCACTATAACTTTTTCGAACGGCTCTCGTTGGTTTTGTACACGAAACTCAATCGAGGACGTCCTCGATTCTGACCCTAACCCCAAATCACCTTCGTCCACTTACACCCTAAACAGACGCGTGTATACATGAACCATTTAGGTCGACAGACCTTTCTAAGTTTTAGTTCAGAGAGATTTTTCTCAGCCCACGAACCTCCCATGTAGTGTCTTCATAACGTAATATACGAAACGAATTGATGGACCTCCTATTATCCCTCTTTTGTTCGTGCTTTAAATGATTCGGAAGGCCCCTCTTCGAAATAGGGGACCCTATAGCCCTCTAATGTTATACGTTCCCTATTTCAATCAAAAACGAACTCACGCATGACTACACACCCCATAATGCATAAACGCCTCCTGCCGTGTAAACGGGGTTTTCCCCTCGCACATGTAGCGCCCTGTAGCCAGGGATTTCCCTACCACTCCATAGCGGCTCAGACTCGCCACTATAAAGTACCTTGTCTTGCCGCCTTCATAGTAAAGTTAGAGCTCAGCCTAAGCCTTGGCACTCGTGGGTTCCTGATGTAAAGTGGTTTTGATCAACACTTGACCTTAAACCTTTTATTATAAAAATGAACTACTTTGTTCACTGGACCCCATTAATTATGTAAATGCTTATCACCGGTAATCTTCGTTTTCAATTTCGTTTAGCTAAAACCAACTCAATTTAGTACTTTACAAAATGTAATTGATAAAAGTGTTATGCCGCAATATAATCCTTTTATTAAGATAATTTGAAAATCCATTTTCTGTTTTGGACCCAAACATACCGCGGTGGCAACTTTCGTAAAGGTAACTCACGCTACATTTTGCCTAGCAAAGGTTCAACAGCCAGAAAATAGGTAATCGAAATAACTATTTGTATATAGAAGATGAATAGTTTCCCGAAGACTTCCTTTTAGCAAAAACATCTGTATGCGGGGCCTGCATTTGTTTTCTCCAAGCATTACAAAACTATTTTCCATAGGCGCAGTACGTACTCGAACGAATGATCTAAAATCCTTTTCGAATGTGACGCTCAGTTGTCAATTGCAGCGATGCTCGCGCTTATTAGACAGCATAAATTGTGTACTTTCAGTCATAATCTTCTAAGGATTTTACCACAATGTGATATAAATCGCCCGACCCCGAAAATTGGCTGACATGCACATACAATTTGTGAATAGGAAATCGTTCCCACAACATAGGTTCACCCGCCGGGCTACACCCCCATAGATTTCGCGGATACTTGGTTAATCATTTTGCCGATCAGACATTCTCCCAGCCGAGCATAATTTTCACAGGCATCACGTTTACAGATTTATTTGTGAACCAAGCGTTACATTCCTTATTATAATTTTTAGGCATTTGCCAACTATAGGCCTTTTCCAGACACCGTTTTACAGGTAGTATTTGCAAACCTCGGGGCCCGACCCCGCCAAGAAACTATGCTTGAGCCTGACCTGTACCTTCTGTTGCTCATTGTTAGACTCTGCCAAGACTATAGTCATCTAGAGCAACCAAATCCTGCAAGTGGAACCACAACTGAAAATAAATTGATATAATCTGTTTAGGCCTATACAGTTGCGTTTACTGTACATTTTCCCATCGTATAAATGTACATGCCCACTGCCCTTTCCACCAACACTACCTAGGACACTCCACCCTTGCGTCCAATCCCCGACCAACATCCACCTCTTGGCCAAACCCAACGCACAGACCACCGTCCAAATGTTCCAAATACACTTTCCCATACCAATCAAGGTCTGATCGCCTGGGCTGTGCCAAACATAAAACAATTTCAGGGGCTAACTATAAATGCTCCTTTTTAGGCCTATATTCACTCTGAAACCTTGGGGGACCCAGGGCAAAGCTTGACCCCTCTATCGCTCCAAGGACCTCCTCCATCTTGTTAGTGCCTCTGATGATGAAGCTTCTGTTTCACTATGACCCCTGCCACACCATAGCCGTCACATGTCCTGTGCATATGGGATTAAATCAAAAGGAAACGTGAGATACATAAACGGTGCTGCATCCGTCAAATCACAGAGGGATAAATCCATCTATATAACCTTGTTAGGCCTACCGCTTACTACCAGCACTTACAGTTACACGTATGTTTATGGCGTATTGCCACTGCAGTCACCAGTGATAATATTTTAACTCCGAAAAGGTCTGACATGTCCTTTTATAGGACTACAAGTTTCTCTCACAACTCGATCTGAATTTAGACAAAGTCTGGAAAAACAACCCCACATCTGGTACTCACTTGGCTATACCTACAGACTCACCTGTCGCATCTGATATGAAACATCCCCTAGTGCCCATGGTGATTCACTAACCTAATTGCATAAGCTGGCGCTACAGTGGTCTAAGAGCTATAAAATTTATTTGATATAGGCCTTTCCACAGCTATTCTCTGAAAATCTACCTAAAAGTTTACCAAATTAATTATTTCGATCAGCCCGATTGGGGATTAAATTTTCTTTTTGTTTATGCACAATTGTCACGAAGATGAACTTAAATCATATTTTGTAAAGAACAAATTAATAACTGTGAAACAAACTAAGGATAACAACCATTTGACCCTATACTCATAACCCGGAAGGGTTTACTGAGACTGCTGGCTTAAACTGCCATAGGCCTTACTTCCTTAAATCTCAGATTTTTAGGAACGCCGAACATGCGTAGCCTAGCCGAACCATACTGCGCGAAAGCTACAACCAATTCAATCACGGCGACGCTAAGGGAATACAAATAAAATGTACATGTGCTTTGCATTTTGAAAGCCACCTTACATCCTCTTCGTTTTAGACCATCCTTACATTAGGCATATTATTAGGTACTCTGATAACTGGACCGGTATTTTGCATTACTAATGAGTGCTACTATTATGAACCATGATAAAACCCGGTCCGATACAGGCCTACTGATAATAAATAAATAAATTATCCATATCCACATACCTTTTGACAATACCCACGCCTTCATGAAAATCCCGCAGGAATGCGATGCCACCTTCGTGCTGCGCCGTGCATGCTTGAGCGCGTGCTAAAGCACAATAGCTTTGTACAATAGCTTTGTACAATACAAAGACTGCGTACCCTACTTAATGTGCCACGCCCGTCACTGCACCAACGTACGTACACACATAGAGGAATTCATACATAACATGGTATATGTGAAAACACACAAAATGGTATTAAAAGAACGAATTTCGAACTTGCTAAAATTCTTATTACACACTTTCGCAGCCTAATAACCATTATCAAATTTCACATTGACAAAATGACATGGCTGCCCTATAAAATTGTACCTCCTTACCAGTGCCATATTGAACCACCGGCAAGAATTTAGATATCTCCTACCTCGTTTCCTAAAACGAACACCAATCCAGGCTCTATACCTCCATCAGAATCGCAAACCTGGCCCAATTTCCAACCATTTAGAAACGAGCTCTTCCTTTCCGGCACCCGTTATGGCAATCCGACTTAATAATTGACTGGTCAACCAGCCGATTTATGGGTGGGCACCCAAAACTCCAGCGCAAGCTATAATACGTCATGCTCGCAGTGCAAAGATTTACCAAGTGAGTGTGGATCCTCCGCCCGCAACGTCGCCGCGATGGAAATAGTTCTTATATAGCGCTTTAGACTCCCACAATGTGGGTGTATCAAAGCGCTTTACATTATTACCCGGTCATTAGGCCCATGAAACATTCCAAATACCATCTCAGCTCCCTGGGGAGTATACAGCTCAATGCTGCCATTTCGGCGCAAAGTAGCTAAATTCAACCACAATAACCATCTCTGCCCTCACAGGTACCCATTTACACCCGTCGCACCCCCCTGCGTACAGCAACGGGCCTGCACTATTGCCACAAAGAGTCCTATAACCTCCGAGCCGCAAACAACTCGAGGAAGTATAGAGTTGCATTGTCCTCTTCACGACCTTCGTTGCAAATCAACGGAGTGAAATAAAAAGAACAATGGCAGACGGGGCTTATTGTGGAATTCTAAGGACGTGGACAGTCGAAGGGAGTGACGCTTGGGGTGGAGCCTGCAAAGCAGAGCTTTTCATTGGCCAAGAGCTTAATGACCCTCTTATGTACGTGCAAAACGCATGAACACTAACAAGACGATGTTATCGAAGGTCATTGCGTGTATGGCCGGTACGGCGTACGTTAGAGAACGCCCGCATCGGCGGCCTACGCGCGCTGCATATACCGCGATTAAGATCGTCTTGCAAACAAGACTAGTCTGTACTTAGATACTCTACAGCCTGAGCCATATGGCTGATACCAAAAGGCAACGCAGTGACAGTTTCACTGCTGACGAGAGGATGGCTCTCGTTGAGACCATGAGGAACTTTAATTCCATTACATGTATTGGTTACTAACGATGTGACACTAAAGCCAACCAGAAAAAAAACTGATGCCTGGAAAGCTAACACTTCAGTAATGTCCATCTCGTTTCCTGACCGTAAACGCCGATCTGCTATAAGGACAACAAAGAATTGGGTGTCCTAAAGTCCAAGTAAATCGTTCAACGTGTCTTTGCTAACTCTGAAACGTCTGATGAAATGTTCCTCGTCATACTCTTCTAAGGGATTCACCTTGTCCATAAAAACTCTTGGAAGAATACTCACTAAACAACCCCCGTAACATGTTTAAGAATTGCTATTGTTATAAACACATGTTTAACTCCAATGGTCATTTAAACGCGGCTAACTTAAAACAAGCTTTGTAGTACTTGTTTGAAGTTAGACACCAGGTTTAAACAGTGACTATTAATTTATACGCATCTAATGGCTTAAACAGCTTTCGTAGTTACAGCCCCAATAGGCCGTGTTACGTGACCCAAAAATATGCTCAGAAAAAAATCCGTGGTACCAGTTTGAGAACAAAAAAAAAATTGTGTGATTCTACTCAGTTTGATGTCCTAAATCAGAAAATCAATGTTGTCGGTTGCAGGGAATGGAACATAACCTACTTTTTGGGGTCCAAAATCAGAATTTTGGGCGCAGTCTCTAAATCTGCGCTATCAAAAATGCATATGCACAAGTACCGTCAGCCTATTTCTCAGATTTTACTTTTGCAGAACAACCCACCAATTACTCGTGCATTGGAACTAATGGAATAGCTAAATAGAAGGCAATCGACTGGTGGTGGCACGATCGGCTGGTGGTGGCACGATCGGCCAATTGAGGCACGATCAACCGACAGCGAATGCAGCGCGATCCGATTCGGACCTACGTACCTAGGCTCCCCATGATCACGCAGATTAGCAGTTCGTGCAGATTAGCAGTTCGCGCCGCGCAGAAAGACTGAATTGCGCCCAACACGAGTTCTAAATGGAAGTATCTGTCCTAAATGTAAAAATGACAGTTGGCTTTTCCAAAAAACTTCATGTGACTTATTTTTGCATTCTATATAGTCTGGTCTAATTGGCACTTCTTTGAACCTATAGTTGGTCATGATTTTCATATGAAGCCTGTAAAAGAGGGTAGGTTAATATTTCAGTTTACCAACAATTTTCCAAAAACAATTTTCGGTTGATATTATGCTATACATGGGATACTTTATTGGCAATTGTACTTCTTATAGTTGGTCGGTAGTAGCAATAATATACAGCATGCCAAAACAATTCAGGACTATACTATACTGCCTACATAAATTGGAGTCTTGCTGTTAAGTCAGGCAGATTGGTGAAACAAACATGGTAAATATGATAAAAGCATGGAATTTGTCACACAATCAAAATATTATGTCTTTAGAATATAAATGTATAGGGCCATCCTACATTTGCCCCTTGAAAAAAATATAACAGGCATTTTCAAAAATGTCTAAATGGCTACCATTGCATGTTATTCTACCTATATTTTTCCTAAGGTCAAATCTACGATGGCCTGGGAGCGGAGAGCCAAATATGTTTCTTATAACACACTCTGAATGTGTGCCAAAATTCATGCTTTTATCCTCAAGTAAACAATTCTATCATAATGTTGCAGTTGAAGTAAACTGACCAATACCACAGCTTATACAAAACATCACATGTATATGGTGGCCCTGAAGGGACTACGCAGATCGTGAATATTGACGTCAATATTCACGACAAATTTCACGACTTTCCTCAAAGTCGCGAATATTGACGTCAAATTTGACGTCAATATTCACGACTTTCCCCAAAAGTCGCGAATATTAACGTCAAATTTGACGTCGATATTCGCGTCAAATTTCACGACTTTCCTCGAAAGTCGCGAATATTGACGTCAATATTCGCGACAAAATTCACGACTTTCCTCAAAGTCGCGAATATTGACGTCAATATTCACGTCAATATTCACGACTTTCCCAAAAAGTCGCGAATATTGACGTCAAATTTGACGTCAATATTCGCGACTTGCCCCCAAAGTCGCAAATATTTTGACGCGAATTTTTTTCAACAAGCTAGGTTTTGGCTAGTCTTGCTCCAAGACTGAGTTTTTCATTTGTCCGCGGCGCGCCGTCCGTTCGTCGATCATCCATACTCAGAAAACGGGCTTATTGAGGGCGCCCTCGATTGTCACGAGAGATCAGTGGATTTGTTTCAAGTTCAGAAACAAATCTCGTGAACTGAACTTAAAGGTAGGATACACCATTTGCAGACATCAAAAATATTTAAGGTAAAATTTGACATGGCACTGCTGAGCACTTGATTTGTAAAAGGATATCCCTTTACAGCATGTGTTCTGCACGCAGTTATACCTGTGTATTATTATTATTATTATTATTATTTTCTGGTAATGAAACCAAGGATCCGTTTTGCACGTACGTAAGACGGTCATTAAGCTCTTGGCCAATGAAAAGCCCTGCTTTGCTGACTCCGCCCCGAACTCCAACCCTATCCGACCGTCGACGTCTATAGAATTATACAATATTCGCGTCAAATTTCACGACTTTCCCCGAAAGTCGCGAATATTGACGTCAATATTCGCGACAAAATTCACGACTTTCCTCAAAGTCGCGAATATTGACGTCAATATTGACGTCAATATTCACGACTTTCCCAAAAAGTCGCAAATATTTTGACGCGATTTTTTTCCAGCAAGCTAGGTTTTGGCTAGTCTTGTTCCGGGGCGATCCGGCGATCGCGAATTTATTTTTATAAATTTATATTTTTCGGAATAATTACAGAATATCTAGCGCGATCATTTTGCTGGATGCCTAGAATCATAATTTACCTTCAAATTTACCTTTAAGTTCAGTTCACGAGATTTGTAAGCATTTATCACTTCGTCTTCGGTCACGTCAGTGCAGAACTATTAAATACACAGGTATAACTGCGTGCAGAACACATGCTGTAAAGGGATATCCTTTTACAAATCAAGTGCTAAGCAGTGCCATAGAATCATAATTTACCTTCAAATAAGTAAGATATTTCTTAATAATTCGGTAGTAAATATTTTTGATGTCTGCAAATGGTGTATCCTACCTTTAAGTTCAGTTCACGAGATTTGTAAGCATTTATCACTTCGGTCACGTCAGTGCAGAACTAAGGACGTATATCCTTAAGCAAGGCAATTAAACCACTATTGCTTCGTCCTTCGGATGGGACGTAAAGTTGTAGGTCCCGTGTGTTGTATAATTTATAATGTGTGTATATATCTTTCCCATTATAACATTATAAAATTGTATAATGCACGTAAAAGAACCCAGAACACTTATCGCTAAGAGAAGGGGTTTGCCCCGGTGTTCCTGGCCGACACAGCCTCTGTCTACGGGTTTCTTCTGGCTTACGAGCTACAGTGCCATGAGCGCTTTTGAAGGATCCTTGGTTTCATTACCAGAAAATAATAATAATAATAATAATAATACACAGGTATAACTGCGTGCAGAACACATGCTGTAAAGGGATATCCTTTTACAAATCAAGTGCTCAGCAGTGCCATGTCAAATTTTACCTTAAATATTTTTGATGTCTGCAAATGGTGTATCCTACCTTTAAGTTCAGTTCACGAGATTTGTTTCTGAACTTGAAACAAATCCACTGATCTCTCGTGACAATCGAGGGCGCCCTCAATAAGCCCGTTTTCTGAGTATGGATGATCGACGAACGGACGGCGCGCCGCGGACAAATGAAAAACTCAGTCTTGGAGCAAGACTAGCCAAAACCTAGCTTGTTGAAAAAAATTCGCGTCAAAATATTTGCGACTTTGGGGGCAAGTCGCGAATATTGACGTCAAATTTGACGTCAATATTCGCGACTTTTTGGGAAAGTCGTGAATATTGACGTGAATATTGACGTCAATATTCGCGACTTTGAGGAAAGTCGTGAATTTTGTCGCGAATATTGACGTCAATATTCGCGACTTTCGAGGAAAGTCGTGAAATTTGACGCGAATATCGACGTCAAATTTGACGTCAATATTCGCGACTTTTGGGGAAAGTCGTGAATATTGACGTCAAATTTGACGTCAATATTCGCGACTTTGAGGAAAGTCGTGAAATTTGTCGTGAATATTGACGTCAATATTCACGATCTGCGTAGTCCCTTCAGGGCCACCATACATGTATGACTCGCACAAATAATGAACATTCAGTTTATTTACAGCTACATATAAATGTTCAGATGGGGTCTATTCCTGTGTCATCATCCGGTAAATGAAATTGGTGCTGAGTACAGTCAAGTACTGCACTGAAGAGCTACTCCAATTCCAGATTGAAATTTTCATCTAATGATCCAGAAGATATTCTGTAAAAAATTAATAAAAACAAAAACTGTAATCTGTTCATTCAAGAAAGACATTTTAATCAGAAGAAAATTTCTGAGTACAATTTAACTTGCCTGTAAAACTTGCCTAAAATACGACAAATATATTTGTTAATTATAATACTATAGCTCCATTCCTTGTTTTTTTCTTACTTTCCAAATTAGTCCTTTTCGCTGCAGACCGTGGCAACTCCCGTGTGAAAAAAAAATGCGACACACGACGACACAACTCCGACCAGGTAGGTTCACTATGTAGTTTCGTGAATTTTTTTTGGAGATTAGCAAACTTATACATTTTTAGAATCTTCAGAGCATGGAAAATCAGAAAATCAATGTTGGCATTTGCGTAGACACCTGCATGGCGGCCATCTTGGATTTTCAAAATGGCTGCCCTAAAATACATAATTTGCACTGTTTTCGGCTTCTAGTCAACCAAAAAAAATAATTTAAGAGGCTAATCCTATGTTTTGGGGGTCAAGGAATCTACTAAAAGCCACACAATAGTGCTCAGGATTAAAGAAAACAACAAAAAAGGTATGTGAAAACCATTTCTTTATATTTGTAATATATATGCTAATCCTATGTTACGCCACAGAGTGGAACAATACTA
Source organism: Crossaster papposus (assembly GCA_037893245.1). Lineage (NCBI taxonomy): Eukaryota > Metazoa > Echinodermata > Asteroidea > Velatida > Solasteridae > Crossaster > Crossaster papposus. The sequence continues at coordinate 181,389 of JBAIAA010000206.1, forward strand.
TTCCGCTTATATTTTTTTAATTTTTTTTTGGGAAGCAGCGTAATCATACATGTCACTTCCTTTTTTTTTAAATTTTTAGAACCATTCTCGGTCACCTGGGAAGGACATTAACGTGAAGGACGTGTAATACTGGGTTTTGTGGAATTTTCTTTCTTTTTCTGTGAGGCTATTAGGTTTTTTAATTCTAATGGAATGTTTTTGCAAGAAGGTATAGCACAGAGACACCAGTTTATGCAGACATACTTTAAGGAATGACCAGTTAAGTTGTTTTTATAAAAAAAAATTGATCAATTCTAGAGTTAGCTGCAGTGAATCAGAACTCATTCTATGTTAGTCTTGGCCAAGACCAAAGACCCTAGAGCGCCGCGCAGCGGCGCTCTAGGGTCGCCTACGGCGCTCTACGATCTTTGGCCAAGACCAAGCTAGCCCGTTCATTTGTTCCGCGGCGCGCCGTCCGTATTATCTGGGATTATTGAGGGCGCCCTTTATTATCGCCATAATTCCTGGATCTCTTCCACTAACTTGGTCTTGGCGCATCGATCACGTGAACCCGGAAAATTCCGAGGACATTCCAAGCATAGCTCAAATAGCTACTCGCCCCCGCATGCGCACTAAGTCGTTTTTGTTTAATGTAGTGTTCGATTATTATAGTCTGGTTCCCAGACCAAATATTTCTGACTATTTGTGATTTTTCATTTATTATTTAGCCGTTAATGTCACGTGACCAAAAACTGGAGGAATTGCTTAACGTTCGCGATGTTCGAGTGTTTCTAGGTATTTATAAAATAAAACTCACATTAGCAAAGGTCAACACCAGACGAAATGCCTAAGACTATCACAGTCATTGTAGTCATTGTGCTATTTTGGGGTAAGAGCCGTTAGAATTTGAATTGTTGCGTCGTCATAGCTACGCTGCTTGTATCGCGTCATTATCTATTTTTTTGTCGCCGGCGGCTACCTGACCGGACGTGTAAGAAACCACATTTGGCTATACGTCTAAATTGTAGTGTAGGTCAGGTAGCCGCCGGCGACAAAAAATAGATAATGACGCGATACAAGCAGCGTAGCTATGACGACGCAACAATTCAAATTCTAACGGCTCTTACCCAAAAATAGCACAATGACTACAATGACTGTGATAGTCTTAGGCATTTCGTCTAACCCTAACCCTAACCTTTGCTAATGTGAGTTTTATTTTATAAATACCTAGAAACACTCGAACATCGCGAACGTTAAGCAATTCCTCCAGTTTTTGGTCACGTGACATTAACGGCTAAATAATAAATGAAAAATCACAAATAGTCAGAAATATTTGGTCTGGGAACCAGACTATAATAATCGAACACTACATTAAGCAAAAACGACTTAGTGCGCATGCGGGGGCGAGTAGCTATTTGAGCTATGCTTGGAATGTCCTCGGAATTTTCCGGGTTCACGTGATCGATGCGCCAAGACCTAGCTAGTGGAAGAGATCCAGGAATTATGGCGATAATAAAGGGCGCCCTCAATAATCCCAGATAATACGGACGGCGCGCCGCGGAACAAATGAACGGGCTAGCTTGGTCTTGGCCAAGACTAATTCTATGTGGGAAGGGGAGGGTGTTTATGGGAGTTGTTACAAGTCAGAACTTTTTTCTCATCGTTTTCGTAATTATTTGTAGAGATGCTGAAGCAGTTCTGCTGCGTGAAGTAACATTGGATTGTAGGTGTGTGGCTGGTCTGCAGAGATAAATCTGTATAATTTATGATGTGCTGGTATGCCAGCAGTGTGGTTGCGCAACTATCCCGCCCAGAGCGTAATTCTTAATTTAATTTTTGTTTGCTAGTGATATATACGCTTCATGGGAGGTCAGTTCAGGCCACATTTTTTTCGCGAGATTGCAGAAAATTGTAGGAATTGTAGGAATGGGGGGGGGGGGGGGGGGGGGTTGTTTCTTGTACAAGTTTCAAAAGAACCCCTCCGTGCTTTTCGTTATTGTTTTGAGACGCGGAAAAGGTTCTGCTGACAAGTATCATATGGATTGTATTTGTGACTGGTCTACAGAGATAGATCTGTAATTGTACGTTAACTAGTGGGTATGCTAGAAAGTGGTTGTTTGACTGGTCTCTCCAGAGCGTAGTTCTTAACTCTTTTTTTTTGTAAGACACGCATCTGGGGGTCAGTTCTAGCCACATTATCTCTGCTAGATGACAATCCGTGGTTTGAGTTTGTGGACGGGCAAATACATCAAACGTCTGCAGGCCAATTGGGTTAGACATTCCCTAAAATAGTCTACCAATAGTCCTGAGATCACAACCAGATGTTGACTCTTTCAAAACCCATCTCAAAACTCACCTTTTCAGTCATGTATATCAGTAGTTTTTCTCAGACCCCAGCGCAGTGAATAGATTTTCTAGATACCAGCGCTATACAAGTTTGTATTATTATTATTATTATTAAAAGCGGGAGTTTCAAACCCTGTCTCTGGTTTTGGCGACGCGATGACCGGTTTGTGTATTGCAACAGTGATCCCTTTGTTTTTAGTTCACACAGTGATTGATTATTACCGGTGATAATATGCCGTCCCCTCTTTTTCCCCCTTTTTTGGAAGGGGAGCAGGGCATATTGTCTGTGCTATATCATGCACTTCATCAGTCACCTTCTTATATAGTTCTTTTTTTAACTTTCCTTGTTTTTATTTGTGTGTCGGTTTATATGACGCGTGGAAAGGACAAGGGGGGGGGGGGGGGGGGGTGGTGGGGTTTGACTTATTAGCTGTTTCGGTTTTTCACCGAAACAGCTTTTGTTTTCGTTAAAGTTTTTTTTAGCTGTTTCGGCATTTCAGCCGAAACAGCTTTTGTTTTCGTTAAAGTTTTTTTTTTTTTTTTTTTTTTTTTTTTTCTTTTTGGCTTTTTCGCTTTCAGCGAAAAAGCCTTTCTTTTTCTTCTGTTTGTTTTTGGCTTTTTCGCTTTCAGCGAAAAAGCCTTTGTGTTTCTTCTGTTTGTTTTTATTAGCTGTTTCGGCATTTCAGCCGAAACAGCTATTGTATTCGTTCTGATTTTTTTTTTTAGCTGTTTCGGCATTTCAGCCGAAACAGCTATTGTATTCGTTCTGATTTTTTTTTTTTTTTTTTTTTTTTTTTTTTTTTTTTCTCCTTCAGACTCTTCCCCATAGGGTTTGTACACGTTTTTTGTTCGGACAATACACTTTGGCACTTTGTTAAATCCGATCGACTTGAGACTTGGCATACACTTAGACCACCACCCACAGATGATCCTAGAAGAAATTTGTCACGATTACGTCATTCGTGGTCACGTGACGTCACGTTAAAGGTGCAATTTTTCCCCATAGGATTTGTACACGTTTTTCTTCAGAATATTGAATTTGACACTTCGGTAAATCCGATCGACTTGAGACTTAAGACACACCTCAACCACCATCCCCAGAGGGGCCAGAACAAAAATCGTCATGATGACGTCATCGTGGGTCATTTGACGTCACATTAAAGGTGCAGTTTATAAGACCCTCTATCTCTGGAAGTAAAGGTCTGATTGGGGTCAAACTTGATATGCAAGTATTCCAGGATGTGTTATAGACAAAAATTAAGATGACGTCATGACGACGTCATCATGGGCCATGTGACGTCACATTAAAGGTGCAGTTTTCCCTATAGGTTTTGTACACGTTTTTCGTCAGACTATTGAATTTGACACTTTGGTAAATCCAATCGACTCGAAACTTAGTACACACCTCGACCACCACCTCTAGGAGGGCCACAAGGACAATCGTCATGATGACGTCATCGTGGGTCAGATGACGTAACTTTAAAGGTGTACTTTTTAAGACCCTCTATCTCTGGAAGTAAAGGTCTGATTGGGGTCAAACTTGGTATGCAAGTATTCCAGGATGTGTTATAGACGGAAATTAAGATGACGTCATGACGACGTCATCGTGGGCCATGTGACGTCACGTTAAAGGTGCAGTTTTTCCCATAGGATTTGTACACGTTTTTTGCAACCAAGATATATTTGGCACTTTGGTAAATCCGATCGACATCAGATCTGGTACACACATAGACCACCACTCACATATTCAAAGTCATTTTAGACAAGCGAAACAGCTCTGTGTTTGTCCACAAACACATTTCTAGTTTTTTTTTTTTTTGCTTTTTCTTTTCCTCTTTCAGACTTTTTCCCATAGGATTTGTACACGTTTTTTCTGGCATAGCACTTCGACACTTTTGTAAATCCGATCGACTTGATACTTGGCATACATTTGGACAACCACCCAAGGACGGTCCTAGAAGAAATTCGTCGCGATTACGTCATTCAAGGTCACGTGACGTCATGTTAAAGGTAAAAATTTCCCCATAGGTTTTGTACACGTTTTTCTTCAGACTATTGATTTTGACACTTTGGTAAATCCGACCGACTTTAAACTTGGCATACACTTAGAACACCAGCCCCAGATGTTTCTGAAAGAAATTCGGCACGATTGCGTCATTCAAGGTCACGTGACGTGACGTTAAAGGTGCAATTGTATTCCCCATAGGGTTTGTACACGTTTTTCTTTAGACTATTGACTTTGACACTTTCGTAAATTTGATCGACTTCAGACTTAGCACATACCTCGACCACCATCCCCAGGAGGGCCAAGGGAAAAATCGTAATAATGACGTCATCGGGGGTCGTGGGACGTCATATTAAAGGTTCAGTTTTCCCCATATGATTTGTACACGTTTTTTCAACTAATATATCTTTGGCAATTGTGTAAATCCAATCGACTTCAGACTTGGCACACACAAAGACCATCATCAGATACACATATAGAAAGTAATGTTAGACACCCGAAACAGCTCTGTGTTTGTCCACAAACACATGTCTAGTTTTTTTTTTGTTTTTGTTTTTTTTTTTTTTTTTTTTTTTTCTCCTTCAGACTCTTCTCCATAGGGTTTGTACACGTTTTTTGTTCGGACAATACACTTTGGCACTTTGGTAAATCCGATCGACTTGAGACTTGGCCTACTCTTAGACCACCACCCACAGATGATCCTAGAAGAAATTTGTCACGATTACGTCATTCGTGGTCACGTGACGTCACGTTAAAGGTGCAATTTTTCCCCATAGGATTTGTACACGTTTTTCTTCAGAATATTGAATTTGACACTTCGGTGAATCCGATCGACTTGAGACTTAAGACACACCTCGACCACCATCCCCAGAGGGGCCAGAAGAAAAATCGCCATGATGACGTCATCGTGGGTCATTTGACGTCACATTAAAGGTGCAGTTTATAAGACCCTCTATCTCTGGAAGTAAAGGTCTGATTGGGGTCAAACTTGGTATGCAAGTATTCCAGGATGTGTTATAGACAAAAATTAAGATGACGTCATGACGACGTCATCATGGGCCATGTGACGTCACATTAAAGGTTCAGTTTTCCCTATAGGTTTTTGTACACGTTTTTGTCAGACTATTGAATTTGACACTTTGGTAAATCCAATCGACTCGAGACTTAGTACACACCTCGACCACCATCTCTATGAGGGCCACAAGGATAATCGTCATGATGACGTCATCGTGGGTCAGGTGACGTCACTTTAAAGGTGTAGTTTTTAAGACCCTCTATCTCTGGAAGTAAAGGTCTGATTGGGGTCAAACTTGGTATGCAAGTATTCCAGGATGTGTTATAGACGGAAATTAAGATGACGTCATGACGACGTCATCGTGGGCCATGTGACGTCACGTTAAAGGTGCAGTTTTTCCCATAGGATTTGTACACGTTTTTTGCAACCAAGATATATTTGGCACTTTGGTAAATCCGATCGACTTCAGATTTGGTACACACATAGACCACCACTCACATATTCAAAGTCATTTTTAGACAAGCGAAACAGCTCTGTGTTTGTCCACAAACACATTTCTAGTTAGCTGTTTCGGCACTTCAGCCGAAACAGCTATTGTAATCGTTAAGATTTTTTTTTTTTTTTTTTTTTTTTTTTTTTTTTTTTTTTTATTCTTCAGACACTTTTCCATAGAGTTTGTGCACGTTTTTTCTTCTACCAATACACTTTGGCACTTTGAAAAATTTGATGAACTTGAGATTTGGCACACAGTTGAACCATCACCCAAGGATGATCCTAAAACAAATTCGTCGCGATTACGTAATTCCTGGTCACGTGACGTCACGTTAAAGCTTCAATTTTCCCCCATAGCTTTTGTACACGTTTTTCTTCAGACTATTGAATTTGACACTTTCGTCAATCTGATTGACTTGAAACTTAGCACACACCTCGACCACAATCTCCAGGAGGGCCAAGAGAAAAATAATCAAGATAACGTCATCGCGGGTCATGTGACGTCACATTAAAGGTGTAGTTTTTAAGACCCTCTAACTCTGAAAGTACATGTCCGATTGGGGTCAAACTTGGTTTGCAAGTATTCGAGGATGTGTTATAGACAAAAAATAGGATGACGTAATTATGACATCATCGGGTGTCATGTGACGTCACATTACAGGTTCAATTTTCTCCTTAGGTTTTGTACACGTTTTTCTTCAGACTATTGAATTTGACAATTTGGTAAATCCGATCGACTTCGGACTTGGCACACACCTCGACCACCATACCCAGGAGGGCCAAGGGGGAAATCGTCAGGATGACGTCATCGTGGGTCATATGACGTCACATTAAAGGGGCAGATTTTAGGACCCTCTATCTCTGGAAGTACATGACTGATTGGGGCCAAACTTGGTATGCAAGTATTCCATAATGTGTAATAGACGAAAATTAAGATGACATCATGATGACATCATCGGGTGTCATGTGACGTCACTTTAAAGGTGCAGTTTTTCTCATAGGATTTGTACACGTATTTTTCAACTTATATATCTTGTTTTTTTTTATTCTTCAGACACTTTTCCATAGAGTTTGTGCACGTTTTTTCTTCTACCAATACACTTTGGCACTTTGAAAAATTCGATGAACTTGAGATTTGGCACACAGTTGAACCATCACCCAAGGATGATCCTAAAACAAATTCGTCGCGATTACGTAATTCCTGGTCACGTGACGTCACGTTAAACCTTCAATTTTCCCCCATAGGTTTTGTACACGTTTTTCTTCAGACTATTGAATTTGACACTTTCGTCAATCTGATTGACTTGAAACTTAGCACACACCTCGACCACAATCTCCAGGAGGGCCAAGAGAAAAATAATCAAGATGACGTCATCGCGGGTCATGTGACGTCACATTAAAGGTGTAGTTTTTAAGACCCTCTAACTCTGAAAGTACATGTCCGATTGGGGTCAAACTTGGTTTGCAAGTATTCGAGGATGTGTTATAGACAAAAAATAGGATGACGTAATTATGACATCATCGGGTGTCATGTGACGTCACATTAAAGGTTCAATTTTCTCCATAGGTTTTGTACACGTTTTTCTTCAGACTATTGAATTTGACAATTTGGTAAATCCGATCGACTTCGGACTTGGCACACACCTCGACCACCATACCCAGGAGGGCCAAGGGGGAAATCGTCAGGATGACGTCATCGTGGGTCATATGACGTCACATTAAAGGGGTAGATTTTAGGACCCTCTATCTCTGGAAGTACATGTCTGATTGGGGCCAAACTTGGTATGCAAGTATTCCATAATGTGTAATAGACGAAAATTAAGATGACATCATGATGACATCATCGGGTGTCATGTGACGTCACATTAAAGGTGCAGTTTTTCCCATAGGATTTGTACACGTATTTTTCAACTTATATATCTTGGGAAAATTGACAAGTCCAATCGATTTTAGACTTGGCACACACATAATGAAAGTTATCTTAGACATCCGAAACAGCTCTGTGTTTGTCCACAAACACATGTCTAGTTAGCTGTTTCGGCACTACAGCCGAAACAGCTATTGTATTCCTTCTGATTTTTTTTTTTCTTTTTTTTTTTTTTTTTCTCCTTCAGACTTTTCTTCATAGGGTTTGTACACGTTTTTTGTTCTGGCATAGCACTTTGACACTTTGGTAAATCCGATCGACTTGAGACTTGGCATACACTTAGACCACCACCCACAGATGATCCTAGAAGAAATTTGTCACGATTACGTCATTCGTGGTCACGTGACGTCACGTTAAAGGTTCATTTTTTTCCCATAGGATTTGTACACGTTTTTATTCAGAATATTAAATTTGACACTTCTGTACATCCAATTGACTTGAGACTTAGCACAGACCTCGAACACCATCCCCAGTAGGGCCAAGAAGAAAATCGTCATTATTACGTCATCAGGGGTCATGTGACATCACATTAAAGGTGCAGTTTTTAAGACCCTCTATCTCTAGAAATACAGGTCCGATTGTGGTCAAACTTGGTATTCATGTATTCCAGGATGAGTTATATACGAAATTAGGATGACGTAATTATGACGTCATTGTTGGTCATGTGACGTCACATTAAAGGTGCAGTTTTGGGGACCCTTTATCTCTGAAAGTACATGTCCGATTGGGGTCAAACTTGGTACATACAGGTATTCTGGGATGTGTTATGGACGAAATGTAGGTGACATCATGATGACAACATTGTGGAACATGTGACGTCGCCTTTAAGGAGCAGTTTTTGATGATGTCGTGATGACGTCACCGTGTGATTTGTATGTGAAATGTTGTGTTTTGTAACCTTTAGGCCATAATTATTGTGGTCTTGGAGGGACTACACAGAGTGTGAATATTGACATCAATATTTGCATCAAATGTTACGACTTTTCCCAAAGTCGCGAATATTGACGTCAATATTGACGTCAAAATTCACGACTTTCTCCAAAGTAGCGAATATTGACATCAATGTTGACACCAATATTGACATCAATATTGACGTCAATATTGACGTCAATATTGACGTCAAATTTTAAGAGTTTCTCCGAAAGTCGCGAATATTTACGTCAAATTTGACGTCGATATTCGCAACAAATGTTACGACTTGCTCCCAAAGTCTAGAATATCGTCGTAAATATTGACGTCAAATTTTATAACTTTCCCCAAAAGTTGCGAATATTGACGTCAATATGGACGTCAAATTTCACGACTTTCCCCAAGGTCGCGAACATTGACATCAATATTGACGTCAAATTTCAAGAGTTTCCCCAAAGTTGCAAATATTGACGTCAAATTTGACGGCGATATTCGCAACATTTTTTTTGACTTGCTCCCAAAGTCTTGAATATCGTCGTAAATATTGACGTCAAATTTCACGACTTTCTCCAAAGTCGCGAATATTGACATCAATATTGACACCAATATTGACATCAATATTGACGTCAAATTTTAAGAGTTTCTCCGAAAGTCGCGAATATTTACGTCAAATTTGACGTCGATATTCGCAACAAATTTTACGACTTGCTCCCAAAGTCTTGAATATCGTCGTAAATATTGACTTCAAATTTTATAACTTTCCCCAAAAGTTGCGAATATTGACGTCAATATGGACGTCAAATTTCACGACTTTCCCCAAGGTCGGAACATTGACATCAATATTGACGTCAAATTTCAAGAGTTTCCCCAAAGTTGCAAATATTGACGTCAAATTTGACGGCGATATTCGCAACATTTTTTTTGACTTGCTCCCAAAGTCTTGAATATCGTCATAAATATTGACGTCAAATTTCACGACTTTCTCCAAAGTCGCGAATATTGACATCAATATTGACACCAATATTGACATCAATATTGACGTCAAATTTTAAGAGTTTCTCCGAAAGTCGCGAATATTTACGTCAAATTTGACGTCGATATTCGCAACAAATTTTACGACTTGCTCCCAAAGTCTTGAATATCGTCGTAAATATTGACTTCAAATTTTATAACTTTCCCCAAAAGTTGCGAATATTGACGTCAATATGGACGTCAAATTTCACGACTTTCCCCAAGGTCGGAACATTGACATCAATATTGACGTCAAATTTCAAGAGTTTCCCCAAAGTTGCAAATATTGACGTCAAATTTGACGGCGATATTCGCAACATTTTTTTTGACTTGCTCCCAAAGTCTTGAATATCGTCATAAATATTGACGTCAAATTTCACGACTTTCTCCAAAGTCGCGAATATTGACATCAATATTGACATCAATATTGACACCAATATTGACATCAATATTGACGTCAAATTTTAAGAGTTTCTCTGAAAGTCGCGAATATTTACGTCAAATTTGACGTCGATATTCGCAACAAATTTTTCAACTTGCTCCCAAAGTCTTGAATATCGTCGTAAATATTGACGTCAAATTTCACCACTTTCCCCAAGGTCGCGAATATTGACGTCAATATTGATGCAAATTTCAAGAGTTTCCTGAAAAGTCGCGAACATTGACGTCAAATTTGACGTCGATATTCGCAACAAATTTCACGACTTGCCTCAAAAATCTTGAATATCTACGTAAATATTGACATCCAATTTCACGACCGGTCATACATTTTGACCTGATTTTTTTTCCAGCAAGCTAGGTTTTTGTTGTCGGTTATTATGCGCACGCGCAGAATAATTGGGCGTTTGTACTTGTAAACATCATGCGACCGCATGCACTGGTACTTATGCACGATGAACATTGTAGGATTTTGGTTGATTTCAATCGTTTCTCGCAGTGTGCATAGTATCCCTAACTTAAGGTTCATCTGTGAACAAATTTAAAAGAAGCTAATTTCAACTGATTTGGGTAGGTATGGGTATGGACAACTACCAACAAAAAGGAAGGAGGGATAGGGGTTGGTGATTTTTTTTATTAGAGGTCAAAGTTCATTGACCCCTGCCCAAATCACTAAAAAATTTATTTTAGCAACAAAATATGGTATATAGATGATCTTGGTGTCAAAATGCACAGAATTACAATAGAAGATGACATCAAATAATTATTGACCCTTGGGACCAAATCCTGACCTCCGAAAATGAGGTCAAAGGTCACAAAACAATTTTATTATTAAAATGTCATATTTATAGCAACAAAATATAGTATATAGATGATATTGGTGTCAAAATGCACAGGATTATGAAAGAAGATGACATAGAATAACTACTGGCCCCTTACAGAAAAAGGTGAAAGGTCAAAAATAGACGTATTACTAAAATGTCATATTAGTAAAATAACAGGAAAATTACCATGAACAAAAACAAATCTAAGAGGCTAATTTCAACTTATTGTGGCGGGTATGGGGGTTATTATTTATTCCAAGAGCAAAAAAGGAGGGGAAATTCCCTCTCTGAGGGTCAAAGGTCTTTGACCCTGCATTAAAACATTATAAATTGTATCTCAGCAGCAGTATGTTTTTCATAGGTCTAAGGTACAATTTTCCCCATAGCATTTGTACACGTTTTTTTCAACTAATATATCTTTGGCACTTGTGTAAATCCAATCGACTTCAGACTTGGCACACACATAGACCACCACACACACATATTGAAAGTAAGACAATCGAAACAGCTCTGTGTTTGTCCACAAACACATGTCTAGTTGGCTTTTTCGCAATTTTGCGAAAAAGCCTTTGTTTTTGTTCTGATTTTTTTTTTTCTTTTTTTCTTTTAGTAACCTAAACCCCATAGACTTTGTACACGTTTTTTCTGCCCGTCACTTTTAATAGAAAACAAAGTCGTATTTACATAAAACTTAACCCAGGTGAAGACCCTATAGTGAACTCGTGTCTCGCAGAAATACGTCATGGTGACGTCATCAGGGATCACGTGACGTCATCTTAAAGGTGCAATTGATTTAATCTTTGAAAATCAATAACAAATCAACCGCAAAAGACCGAAACTTAATTTTTGTGGCAATAGATAGGATAATCCATGATCTTAATTTTATCTCGCGTGCGTGAAATCACGTGACCCTTCCTTCCGGTCCAAACCGGAAGTGCCTTATAATTTAAAACTGAAAAATGATATGAACTTACTTTCAACGATGTTAGTGTCTGGCTAGAATAAAATTTTCAAAATAATTACCGGCGACGTCATAACACGTTATAGCGCCCTCTAGCGGCAGGTTGAAAAATTGTTAAAATGAATAATCTGTTGATGTGTGTAGCGAAGTTTGCTGAAATCACTTTATAACCGGTGTATATAATCAGCTTCGTGCTAAGAACATATTGAGAAAGAGATTGATTGATGACGTCACCAAACCGGAAGTTACAATGAAAAGACCTTAAAACCTTAAAACGTCGCTTAAAAATCAACCGCGATAGATATAATCCAGATTTTTGCTTGAAATAGCAAAGTTAAGACAGCTCTCGATAGATAGAATAATTAAAGATCTTCATTTCAACTCATGTGCGTGAAATCACGTGACCCTTCCTTCCGGTCCAAACCGGAAGTGCCTTATAATTTAAAACTGAAAAATGATATGAACTTACTTTCAACGATGTTAGTGTCTGGCTAGAATAAACTTTTCAAAATAATTACCGGCGACGTCATAACACGTTACAGCGCCCTCTAGCGGCAGGTTGAAAAATGGTTAAAATGAATAATCTGTTGATGTGTGTGGCGAAGTTTGCTGAAATCACTTTATAACCGGTGTATATAATCAGCTTCGTGCTAACAACATATTGAGAAAGAGATTTATTGATGACGTCACCAAACCGGAAGTTACAATGAAAAGACCTTAAAACCTTAAAACGTCGCTTAAAAATCAACCGCGATAGATATAATCCAGATTTTTGCTTTAAATAGCAAAGTTAAGACAGCTCTCGAGCTTTCTGTTAATTACGTCAAGATGACGTCATCAAGTGTCAGATTACAAGCAACCAAATATTTATAAATTTAATCTTTGAAAATCAATATAAAATCAACTGTAAGAGATCTGATTTAGATTTTTAGGGGGATTGATAGATTAATCCATGGTCTTCATAATTTGTATTAAATGCAAAAAGACCTGACACTTCCATCCGGTCCAAACCGGAAGTTTCTTATAATTTAAAAGTAAAAAACGATGTGAACTTACTTTCAACGATGTTAGGAGCTGGCTAGATTGTAAGTAACACAAATGTTAACAGTGACTTCATAAAATGTTAAAGCGCCCTCTAGCGTCATGTTGACAAATGTTACGTCATATTACGATTATATTTGAATTATTACGTTTTTAGACGTTGAAGGCATATCTCAGCAAAGGATCGTGTTAACATAACACCTCATTTTGTGTTGTTAGGTGATAGATAGTTGCACAAAAAGTTCAGAAACGTGTGACGTCATCGTTTTAATCAGTTTGAATTTATTTTAATCTGTTTAAATTAACTTAAATTCGGTTTTTTTGAAAACAAATACTCTAAAAAAATACGAAAGCGAAAAAGCCCTATGTTCTGTTCCTTGAACAGACGTAGTTCTAGTTAGCTGTTTCGGCACTTCAGCCGAAACAGCTATTGTAATCGTTAAGATTTTTTTTTTTCTTTTTTTTTTTTTTTTTTTTTTTTTTTTTATTCTTCAGACACTTTTCCATAGAGTTTGTGCACGTTTTTTCTTCTACCAATACACTTTGGCACTTTGAAAAATTCGATGAACTTGAGACTTGGCACACAGTTGAACCATCACCCAAGGATGATCCTAAAACAAATTCGTCGCGATTACGTAATTCCTGGTCACGTGACGTCACGTTAAAGCTTCAATTTTCCCCCATAGGTTTTGTACACGTTTTTCTTCAGACTATTGAATTTGACTCTTTCGTAAATCTGATTGACTTGAAACTTAGCACACACCTCGACCACAATCTCCAGGAGGGCCAAGAGAAAAATAATCAATATGACGTCATCGCGGGTCATGTGACGTCACATTAAAGGTGTAGTTTTTAAGACCCTCTAACTCTAAAAGTACAAGTCCGGTTGGGGTCAAACATGGTTTGCAAGTATTCGAGGATGTGTTATAGACGAAAATTAAGATGACGTAATTATGACATCATCGGGTGTCATGTGACGTCACATTAAAGGTTCAGTTTTCTCCATAGGTTTTGTACACGTTTTTCTTCAAACTATTGAATTTGACAATTTGGTAAATCCGATCGACTTCAGACTTAGCACACACCTCGACCACCATACCCAGGAGGGCCAAGGGGAAAATCGTCAGGATAACGTCATCGTGGGTCATGTGACGTCACATTAAAGGGGCAGATTTTAGGACCCTCTATCTCTGGAAGTACAGGTCCGATTGGGGTCAAACTTGGTATTCATGTATTCCAGGATGAGTTATAGACACAAATTAAGATGACATTATGATGACGTCATCGGGTGTCATGTGACGTCACATTAAAGGTTCAATTTTTAGGACCCTCTATCTCTGGAAGTACAGGCCCGATTGGGGTTAAACTTGGTATGCAAGCATTCCAGGATGTGTTACAGACGAAAATTAAGATGAGATCATGATGACATCATCGGGTATCATGTGACATCACATTAAAGGTGCAGTTTTTCCTATAGGATTTGTACATGTTTTTTTCAACCAACAATATTTTTGGCACTTGGTAAATCCGATCGACTTCAGACTTGGCACACACTTAGACCACCACACAAATATTGAAAGTCAATTTTAAAAACCCGAAACAGCTCTGTGTTTGTCCACAAACACATGTCTAGTTCTTCTTCTTCTTGTTATTCGGCCATACATCGCATAGACTTTGTACACGTTTCATTCTGGAGGTCACTTTTGTCATTAGACAGACTTCAATGTCAATGAAACTTTGCACAGAGTCAGAACTCATACTGAGCTAGTGCCTAAAACTCGGATGTCATCATGACGTCATCACGTGACACGTGACGTCATCTTAAAGTTTTAATAATTTAATCTTTGAAAATCAATACAAAATCAACCGCGAATGACCGTAACTAGATGTTTGTGGGAATCGATAGAATAATTAAGGATCTTCATTTTATCTCGTGTGCGTAAAATCACGTGACCCTTCCTTCCGGTCCAAACCGGAAGTGGCTTATAATTTGAAAGTGGAAAATGATTTGAACTTACTTTCAACGATGTTAGTCTCTAGCTAGATGCGCTCTACAAAAAAAGTGACCGGTGACGTCATAAATTGTTTTAGCGCCCTCTAGCGGCAGGTTGAAAAATGTTTGAAATGAATAATCAGTTGATGTGTGTGGCGAAGTTTGTTCAAATCACTTTATAACTGATGTATATAATCAGCTTCATGATAGGAACAGGTTGACGGAAAGAAAAAAATATGACGTCACCAGACCGGAAGTTATAATGAAAATACCTCTTTTACTTTAAAAATTCATAAAAAATTAACCCAGACAGATATAATCTTGTTTTTTGCTCTAAAGGTTAATGTAAAAGTACTTCTCAAACTTCCCTGTGTTTTGTAGCAAAAGGCGAACTTGGACATACCCTGAGACACCCTTGAAATGTCATGTTTTATGTCCTTGATTGCACGGCGCAAGTATACGTGTACATTGTATTGAGCGTACTTGTACGTACGATTTCAGTACGCTCCATACATTGTACAATAGAGAAGGGAAGGCGGGACACTGGCATCCATTTGTACAGTGACATGTGAAACACGAGAGTCATCAACATAGGCCATGAGGAAGGGCGCCGCTTACGGCAGGTAGGTAAACGTGCCTTCGGCAACGCAGAACTACGCGTGAATTATACCATATAATAGATGTACGGGAACTTTTGCACAAGTACTTTTAACAGAAAACAAATTGGTATTCTCATCAAACTTAACCTCCGTAAATACTCTATAGTGCACTCGTGCCTTGCGGACAGGCGTCGTGATGACGTCATCATGGGTCACTTGACGTCATCTTAAACGTGCAATAGATTTAATGTTTAAAAATTAATAAAAAAATCAACCGCGTATGATCGGAACTTGAAGTTTGTGGGAATTGATATAATATTAAATCCATGATCTTCATTTTATCTCGTGTGCGTGAAATCCCGTGACCCTTCTTTCCGGTCGAAACCGGAAGTGGCTTATAATTTAAAAGTGGACCATAATGTGAACTTAGTTTCAACGATGTTAGTCTCTGGCTAGTAGTGCTTTTCACAAACAAATACCGGTAACACCATAACATGTTACAGCGCCCTCTAGCGGCAGTTTGAAAACTGTTAACAATGAATAACCAGTTGATTTGTTTTGCGAAGTTTGCTCAAATCACTGTATAACTGGTTTATATAATCAACATCTTGTTAGGAACAAGTTGGCGAAGACAAAAAAATATGACGTCACTAGACCGAAAGTTACAATGAAAAGACCTTTAAACCTTAAATAATTGCTGAAAAATCAACCGCGATAGATATAATTCTTTGTTTTGCTTCAAATAGCAAAGTTAAGACAGCTCCTGAGCGTTCTATTAATGAGGTCACGATGACGTCATCCAGTATCGGATTACAAGCAACCAATCATTACTGGATTTAATCTTCAAAAATCAATATAAAATCAACTGTAATAGATCCGATTTTGATTTTTACGGTAATTGATAGAATAATCCAGGGTCTTCATATTTCGTATACCATGCAAAATAATTTGACCCTTCCTTCCAGTCCAAACCGGAAGTGCCTAAAAATCAACCACGAGAGGTATAATCAATTACTTTCTTTTTCAATTTTCATTTTGTATACGATGAAAATTAAATGAAAAAAATCATAAATGTAATGAACAATGAACAAAAAATACGAAAAAGCCTTATGCTCTGTTCACAGAACAGACATATTTCTAGTTGGCTTTTTCGCTTTCAGCGAAAAAGCCTTTCTTTTTCTTCTGTTTGTTTTTTTTCTCCTTCTTCTTCTTCTTCTTCTTCTTCTTCTTGGCTTTTTCGCAATTTTGCGAAAAAGCCTTTGTTTTTGTTCTGATTTTTTTTTTTCTTTTTTTTTTGGCTTTTTCGCAAATTTTGCGAAAAAGCCTTTGTTTCTGTTCTGATTTTTTTTTTTCTTCTTCTTCTTCTTCTTCTTCTTCTTCTTCTTCTTTTTTCTTTTCTTTTAGTAACCTAAACCCCATAGACTTTGTACACGTTTTTTCTGCCCGTCACTTTTAATAGAAAACAAAGTCGTATTTACATAAAACTTAACCCAGGTGAAGACCCTATAGTGAACTCGTGTCTCGCAGAAATACGTCATGGTGACGTCATCAGGGGTCACGTGACGTCATCTTAAAGGTGTAATTGATTTAATCTTTGAAATTCAATAACAAATCAACCGCAAAAGACCGAAACTAAATTTTTGTGGCAATAGATAGAATAATCCAGGATCTTAATTTTATCTCGTGTGCGTGAAATCACGTGACCCTTCCTTCCGGTCTAAACCGGAAGTGCCTCATAATTTAAAAGTGAAAAATGATATGAACTTACTTTCAACGATGTTAGTGTCTGGCTACATTGTATTTTTCAAAAAAAATATTGGTGACGTCATAACATGTTATAGCGCCCTCTAGCGGCAGTTTGAAAAATTGTTAAAATGAATAATCTGTTGATGTGTGTGGCGAAGTTTGCTGAAATCACTTTATAACCGGTGTATTTAATCAGCTTCATGCTAGGAACAAGTTGACGGGAAGAAAAAATTATGACGTCACCAGACCGGAAGTTAGAATGAAAAGACTCCTTTTCCTTTGAAAATTCCTAAACAATTAAACCTGACAGATACAATCTTGATTTTTGCTCTAAAGGTTAATGTAAAAGTAGTTCTCGAACTTCCCTGTGTTTTGGGGCAAAAAACGAACTTGAACATACCCTGCGGCACCCTTGAAATGTAATCGTTTTGGCCTAGGCGCATAAAGCATTGACCCCTTATATGTGCCTGGCACACGTATAATAGGGGTGTACATGCTTGTATATGTACGTACGTATACACTGATAGTGTACTATGCATTGAGCGAATGTATCACTACTGACATCGTACGTGCATGCAAATGTACGCTCACCCAAGAGGACACTAGCCGCCAACAAGCGAAACAGGATGACGTCATCAAATTGCCTATGGGGAAGGGCGCCGTGTGCGACAGGTAGGTAAACAGGCTCTCGGCTACGCAGAATCCAATCCCATAGACTTTGTGAACGTTGTTTGCACAATTCCCAGCACTTTTAACGAAAAACAAAGTCGTATTTCCATAAAACTTAACCCAGATGAAGACCCTATAGTAAACTCGTGTCTCGCAGACATACGTCATGGTTACGTCGTCAGGGGTCACGTGACGTCATCTTAAAGGTGCAATTGATTTAATCTTTAAAAATAAATAACAAATCAACCACAAAAGACCGAAACTTGATTTTTGTGGCAATAGATATAATAATCCAGAATCTTCATTTTATCTCGTGTGCTTAAAATCACGTGACCCTTCCTTCCGGTCCAAACCGGAAGTGCCTCATAATTTGAAAGTGAAAATGATATGAACTTACTTTCAACGATGTTAGTGTCTGGCTAGAATAAACTTTTCCAAAAAAAATCAGGCGACGTCATAATATGTTATAGCGCCCTCTAGCGGCAGGTTGAAAAATGGTTAAAATGAATAATCTGTTGATGTGTGTGGCGAATTTTGCTGAAACCACTTTATAACCGGTGTATATAATCAGCTTCATGCTTAGACCATATTGGGAAGGAGAAATATTTATGACGTCACCAAACCGGAAGTTACAATGACAAATCCTTTAAACCTTAAACAATCGCTTACAAATCAACCACTATAGATATAATCCAGATTTTTGCATCAGATAGCAAAGTAAAGACAGCTCTCGAGCTTTCTGTTAATTACGTCACGATGACGTCATCAAATGTCAGATTACAAGCAACCAAATATTTCTAGATTTAATCTTTGAAAATCAATATAAAATCAACTGTAAGAGATCTGATTCAGATTTTTAAGGGAATTGATAGATTAATCCATGGTCTTCATAATTTGTATTACATGCAAAAAAACCTGACCCTTCCTTCCGGTCTAAACCGGAAGTGCATTATAATTTAAAAGTGGAAAACGATGGGAACTTACTTTCAACGATGTTAGGCGCTGGCTAGGTTGTAAGTAACAAACAAGTTAACGGTGACTTCTTAAAATGTTATAGCGCCCTCTAGCGGCTTGTTGACAAATGTTACATCATATTACGATTACATTTGAATTATTACGTTTTTCGACCTTTAAGTCATATCTCAGCAACGGAACGTGCTAACATAACATACGTTTGTATTGTTAGGTGATAGATAGTTGCACAAAAAGTTCACAAACGTGTGACGTCATCGTTTTAATCAGTTTGGATTCATTTTAATCTGTTTAAATTAACTTAAATTAGTTTTCGATGATTTTAAATTATTTTGATGGTATACAAGTTCAATTTTTGAAAAATTTAATCTATAAAATTGCGAAAGCGAAAAAGCCCTATGTTCTGTTCCTCGAACAGACGTAGTTCTAGTTGGCTTTTTCGCAAATTTTGCGAAAAAGCCTTTGTTTCTGTTCTGATTTTTTTTTTTCTTCTTCTTCTTCTTCTTCTTCTTCTTTTTTTCTTTTAGTAACCTAAACTCCATAGACTTTGTACACGTTTTTTCTGCCAGTCACTTTTAATAGAAAACAAAGTCGTATTTCCATAAAACTTAACCCAGGTGAAGACCCTATAGTGAACTCGTGTCTCGCCGAAAAACGTAATGGTGACGTCATCAGGGGTCACGTGACGTCATCTTAAAGGTGTAATTGATTTAATCTTTGAAAATCAATAACAAATCAACCGCAAAAGACCGAAACTTAATTTTTGTGGCAATAGATAGAATAATCCAGGATCTTAATTTTATCTCGTGTGCGTGAAATCACGTGACCCTTCCTTCCGGTCTAAACCGGAAGTGCCTCATAATTTGAAAGTGAAAAATGATATGAACTTACTTTCAACGATGTTAGTGTCTGGCTACAATGTATTTTTCCAAAAAAATATTGGTGACGTCATAACATGTTATAGCGCCCTCTAGCGGCAGTTAAAAAAATTGTTAAAATGAATAATCTGTTGATGTGTGTGGCGAAGTTTGCTGAAATCACTTTATAACCGGTGTATTTAATCAGCTTCATGCTAGGAACAAGTTGACGGGAAGAAAAAATTATGACGTCACCAGACCGGAAGTTAGAATGAAAAGACTCATTTTCCTTTGAAAATTCCTAAAAAATTAATCCTGACAGATACAATCTTGATTTTTGCTCTAAAGGTTAATGTAAAAGTAGTTCTCGAACTTCCCTGTGTTTTTGGGCAAAAAACGAACTTGAACATACCCTGCGGCACCCTTGAAATGTAATCGTTTTGGCCTAGGTGCAAAAAGCATTGACCCCTTACGTACGTGTGTATGGCACACGTATAATATACATGCTAGTACATGTACGTATACACCATATAGTGTGTGGTGTATTGAGCGAATGTATCACCACTGACATCGTTCGTGCAAGCACATGTACGCTCACCCAAGAGGACACTAGCCGCCAACCTGTGAAACAGGATGACGTCAACAAATTGCCCATGGGAAGGGCGCCGCGTACGACAGGTAGGTAAACACGCTTTCGGCTACGCAGAATCCAACCCCGTAGACTTTGTAAACGTTGCTTGCACAATTCAAAGCACTTTTAACGGAAAAACAAAGTCGTATTCCCATAAACTTGACCCAGGTAAAGACCCAATAGTGAACTCCAGTCTCGCCGACAGACACCCCGAGGAAGACGCCATCAGGGCCACGTGACCTTATCTTAAAGGTGCAATTGATTTAATCTTTAAAAATAAAAAACAAATCAACCACAAAAGACCGAAACTTGATTTTTGTGGCAATAGATAGAATAATCCAGAATCTTCATTTTATCTCGTGTGCTAAAATCACGTGACCCTTCCTTCCGGTCCAAACCGGAAGTGCCTCATAATTTGAAAGTGAAAAATGATATGAACTTACTTTCAACGATGTTAGTTTCTGGCTAGAATAAACTTTTCCAAAAAAAATCAGGCGACGTCATAATATGTTATAGCGCCCTCTAGCGGCAGGTTGAAAAATGGTTAAAATGAATAATCTGTTGATGTGTGTGGCGAAGTTTGCTGAAACCACTTTATAACCGGTGTATATAATCAGCTTCATGCTTAGACCATATTGGGAAGGAGAAATATTTATGACGTCACCAAACCGGAAGTTACAATGAAAAATCCTTAAAACCTTAAAACGTCGCTTAAAAATCACCCGCTATAGATATAATCCAGATTTTTGCATCAGATAGCAAAGTAAAGACAGCTCTCGAGCTTTCTGTTAATTACGTCACGATGACGTCATCAAATGTCAGATTACAAGCAACCAAATATTTATAGATTTAATCTTTGAAAATCAATATAAAATCAACTGTAAGAGATCTGATTTAGATTTTTAAGGGAATTGATAGATTAATCCATGGTCTTCATAATTTGTATTACATGCAAAAAAAACTGACCCTTCCTTCCGGTCCAAACCGGAAGTGCATTATAATTTAAAAGTGGAAAACGATGTAAACTTACTTTCAACGATGTTAGGCGCTGGCTAGGTTGTAAGTAACAAACAAGTTAAGGGTGACTTCTTAAAATGTTATAGCGCCCTCTAGCGGCATGTTGACAAATGTTACGTCATATTACGATTATATTTGAATTATTACGTTTTTCGACATTTAAGTCATATCTCAGCAACGGAACGTGCTAACATAACATACGTTTGTATTGTTAGGTGATAGATAGTTGCACAAAAAGTTCACAAACGTGTGACGTCATCGTTTTAATCAGTTTGGATTCATTTTAATCTGTTTAAATTAACTTAAATTCGTTTTCGATGATTTTAAATTATTTTGATGGTATAAAAGTTCAATTTTTGAAAAATTTAATGTAAAAAATTGCGAAAGCGAAAAAGCCCTATGTTCTGTTCCTCGAACAGACGTAGTTCTAGTTTTTTTTTTCTTTTCTTTTAGTAACCTAAACCCCATAGACTTTGTACACGTTTTTTCTGCCCGTCACTTTTAATCGAAAACAAAGTCGTATTTACATAAAACTTAACCCAGGTGAAGACCCCATAGTGAACTCGTGTCTCGCAGAAATACGTCATGGTGACGTCATCAGGGGTCACGTGACGTCATCTTAAAGGTGTTATTGATTTAATCTTTGAAATTCAATAACAAATCAACCGCAAAAGACCGAAACTTAATTTTTGTGGCAATAGATAGAATAATCCAGGATCTTGATTTTATCTCGTGTGCGTGAAATCACGTGACCCTTCCTTCCGGTCTAAACCGGAAGTGCCTCATAATTTGAAAGTGAAAAATGATATGAACTTACTTTCAACGATGTTAGTGTCTGGCTACAATATATTTTTCCAAAAAAAATTGGTGACGTCATAACATGTTATAGCGCCCTCTAGCGGCAGTTTGAATAATGGTTAAAATGAATAATCTGTTGATGTGTGTGGCGGAGTTTGCTGAAATCACTTTATAACCGGTGTATTTAATCAGCTTCATGCTAGGAACAAGTTGACGGGAAGAAAAAATTATGACGTCACCAGACCGGAAGTTAGAATGAAAAGACTCTTTTTCCTTTGAAAATTCCTAAAAAATTAAACTTGACAGATACAATCTTGATTTTTGCTGTAAAGGTTAATGTAAAAGTAGTTCTCGAACTTCCCTGTGTTTTGGGGCAAAAAACGAACTTGAACATACCCTGCGGCACCCTTGAAATGTAATCGTTTTGGCCTAGGTGCAAAAAGCATTGACCCCTTACGTGTGCGTGCCACGTATAATATACATGCTAGTACAGGTAGGTATACACCGATAGTGCATTATGTATTGAGCGAATGTATCACCACTGACATCGTTCGTGCAAGCACATTTACGCTCACCAAAGATGACACTAGCCGCCAACCTGTGAAACAGGATGACGTCATCAAGTTGCCCATGAGGAAGGGCGCCGCGTACGACAGGTAGGTAAACACGCTTTTGGCTACGCAGAATCCAACCCCGTAGACTTTGTAAACGTTGCTTGCACAATTCAAAGCACTTTTAACGGAAAAACAAAGTCGTATTTCCATAAACTCGACCCAGGTGAAACCCCAATAGTGAACTCCAGTCTCGCCGACAGACACCACGAGGAAGACGTCATCAGGCCCACGTGACGTCATCTTAAAGGTGTAATTGATTTAATCTTTGAAAATCAATAACAAATCAACCGCAAAAGACCGAAACTTAATTTTTGTGGCAATAGATAGAATAATCCAGGATCTTAATTTTATCTCCCGTGCGTGAAATCACGTGACCTTTCCTTCCGGTCAAAACCGGAAGTGCCTTATAATTTGAATGTGAAAAATGATATGAACTTACTTTCAACGATGTTAGTGTCTGGCTAGAATAAACTATTCAAAAAAATTCCGGCGACGTCATAACATGTTATAGCGCCCTCTAGCGGCAGGTTGAAAATGGTTAAAATGATTAATCTGTTGATGTGTGTTGCACAGTTTGCTGAAATAACTTTATAACTGGTGTATATAATCAGCTTCATGCTTAGAGCATATTGGGAAGGAGAAATATTTATGACGTCACCAAACCGGAAGTTACAATAACAAAATCCTTTAAACTTTAAAAAGTCGCTTAAAAATCAACCGCTATAGATATAATCCAGATGTTTGCTTCAAATAGCAAAGTTAAGACTGATCTCGAGTTTCTGTTAATTACGTCACAATGACGTCACCAAGTGTCAGATTACAAGCAACCAAATATTTATAAATTTAATCTTTGAAAATCAATATAAAATCAACTGTAAGAGATCTGATTTAGATTTTTAAGGAAATTGATAGATTAATCCATGGTCTTCATAATTTGTATTACATGCAAAAAGACTTGACACTTCCTTCCGGTCCAAACCGGAAGTGCCTTATAATTTAAAAGTGGAAAACGATGCTAACTTACTTTCAACGATGTTAGGCGCTGGCTAGGTTGTAAGTAACAAAACAGTTAACAGTGACTTCATAAAATGTTAAAGCGCCCTCTAGCGTCATGTTGACAAATGTTACGTCATATTACGATTATATTTGAATTATTACGTTTTTAGACGTTGAAGGCATATCTCAGCAACGGATCGTGTTAACATAACACCTCATTTTGTGTTGTTAGGTGATAGATAGTTGCACACAAAGTTCACAAACGTGTGACGTCATCGTTTTAATCAGTTTTAATTCATTTTACTCTGTTTAAATTAACTTAAATTAGTTTTCAATGATTTTAAATTGTTTTGATGGTTTAAAAGTTCAATTTTTAAAATATTTAATAAAAACAAATTGTGAATGCGAAAAAGCCCTATGTTCTGTTCCTCGAACAGACGTAGTTCTAGTTGGCTTTTTCGCTAAAAAGCGAAAAAGCCTTTGTTTTTCTTCTGTTTGTTTTTTTTCTTCTTCTTGTTCTTGTCCCATAAATCGCATAGACTTTGTACACGTTTCTTCTGGAGGTCACTTTTGTCATTAAACATACTTCAATTTCATTGAAACTTTGCACATACTCAGAACTCATACTGAGCTAGTGCCTAAAACTCGGATGTCATCATGACGTCATCACGTGACACGTGACGTCATCTTAAAGTTTTAATAATTTAATCTTTGAAAATCTATACAAAATCAACCGCGAAAGACCGTAACTAGATGTTTGTGGGAATCGATAGAATAATTAAGGATCTTCATTTTATCTCGTGTGCGTAAAATCACGTGACCCTTCCTTCCGGTCCAAACCGGAAGTGGCTTATAATTTGAAAGTGGAAAATGATTTGAACTTACTTTCAACGATGTTAGTCTCTAGCTAGGCTGCGCTCTCCAAAAAAGTGACCGGTGACGTCATAAATTGTTTTAGCGCCCTCTAGCGGCAGGTTGAAAAATGTTTAAAATGAATAATCAGTTGATGTGTGTGGCAAAGTTTGTTCAAATCACTTTATAACTGATGTATATAATCAGCTTCATGATAGGAACAGGTTGACGGAAAGAAAAAAATATGACGTCACCAGACCGGAAGTTATAATGAAATTACCTCTTTTCCTTTAAAAATACCTAAAAAATTAACCCAGACAGATATAATCTTGTTTTTTGCTCTAAAGGTTAATGTAAAAGTACTTCTCAAACTTCCCTGTGTTTTGTAGCAAAAGGCGAACTTGGACATACCCTGAGACACCCTTGAAATTTCATGTTTTATGTCCTTGATTGCACGGCGCCAGTATACGTGTACATTGTATTGAGCGTACTTGCACGTACGATGTCAGTACGCTCCATACATTGTACAATAGAGAAGGGAAGGAGGGACACTGGTATCCATTTGTACGGTGACATGTGAAACACGAGAGTCATCAACATAGGCCACGAGGAAGGGCGCCGCTTATGGCAGGTAGGTAAACGTGCCTTCGGCAACGCAGAACTACGCGTGAATTATACATGTACCATATAATAGATGTACGCGAACTTTTGCACAAGTACTTTTAACAGAAAACAAATTGGTATTCTCATCAAACTTAACCTCCGTAAATACTCTATAGTGCACTCGTGCCTTGCGGACAGGCGTCGTGATGACGTCACCATGGGTCACGTGACGTCGTCTTAAACGTGCAATAGATTTAATGTTTGAAAATTAATAAAAAAATCAACCGCGTATGATCGGAACTTGAAGTTTGTGGGAATTGATATAATATTAAATCCATGATCTTCATTTTATCTCGTGTGCGTGAAATCCCGTGACCCTTCCTTCCGGTCGAAACCGGAAGTGGCTTATAATTTAAAAGTGGACCATAATGTGAACTTAGTTTCAACGATGTTAGTCTCTGGCTAGTAGTGCTTTTCACAAAAAATACCGGTAACGCCATAACATGTTACAGCGCCCTCTAGCGGCAGTTTGAAAACTGTTAACAATGAATAACCAGTTGATTTGTTTTGCGAAGTTTGCTCAAATCACTGTATAACTGGTTTATATAATCAACATCTTGTTAGGAACAAGTTGGCGAAGACAAAAAAATATGACGTCACTAGACCGAAAGTTACAATGAAAAGACCTTTAAACCCTAAATAATTGCTGAAAAATCAACCGCGATAGATATAATTCTTTTTTTGCTTTAAATAGACAAGTTCAGACAGCTCTCGAGCTGTATGTTAATGACGTCACGATGACGTCATCAAGTATTAGATTGCAAGCAACTAATGATTTGTAGATTTAATCTTTGAAAATCAATATCAAATCAAATGTAACAGATCTGATTTAGATTTTAACGGGAATTGATAGAATAATCCAGGGTCTTCATATTCGTATTACATGCAAAATGACTTGACCCTTCCTTCCGGTCCAAACCGGAAGTGCCTTATAATTTGAAAGTTGAAAATGATATGAATTTACTTTCAACGATGATAGTCTCTAGGTAGCCTGCACTCTACAAACAAAGTTACCGGTGACGTCATAAATTGTTATAACGCCCTCTAGTGGCAGGTTGAAAAATGTTTAAAATGAATAATCAGTTCATTTTCGTGGAGATCAGTTTGCTCAAATCGCTTTATAATTGGTATTTATAATCAGCATCTTGTTAGGAACAAGTTGGCGGATAAAAACAAAATAATATGACGTCACTAGAACAGAAATTTATTAAATGAAATCATAAATGTTATGAACAATACAAAAAAAAAATGCGAAAAAGCCATATGCTCTGTTCCTTGAACAGACATATCTCTAGTTAGCTGTTTCGGCACTTCAGCCGAAACAGCTATTGTAATCGTTAAGATTTTTTTTTTTCTTTTTTTTTTTTTTTTTTTTTTTTTTTTTATTCTTCAGACACTTTTCCATAGAGTTTGTGCACGTTTTTCTTCTACCAATACACTTTGGCACTTTGAAAAATTCGATGAACTTGAGACTTGGCACACAGTTGAACCATCACCCAAGGATGATCCTAAAACAAATTCGTCGCGATTACGTAATTCCTGGTCACGTGACGTCACGTTAAAGCTTCAATTTTCCCCCATAGGTTTTGTACACGTTTTTCTTCAGACTATTGAATTTGACACTTTCGTAAATCTGATTGACTTGAAACTTAGCACACACCTCGACCACAATCTCTAGGAGGGCCAAGAGAAAAATAATCAAGATGACGTCATCGCGGGTCATGTGACGTCACATTAAAGGTGTAGTTTTTAAGACCGTCTAACTCTGAAAGTACAAGTCCGGTTGGGGTCAAACTTGGTTTGCAAGTATTCGAGGATGTGTTATAGACAAAAAATAGGATGACGTAATTATGACATCATCGGGTGTCATGTGACGTCACATTAAAGGTTCAATTTTCTCCATAGGTTTTGTACACGTTTTTCTTCAGACTATTGAATTTGACAATTTGGTAAATCCGATCGACTTCGGACTTGGCACACACCTAGACCACCATACCCAGGAGGGCCAAGGGGGAAATCGTCAGGATAACGTCATCGTGGGTCATATGACGTCACATTAAAGGGGAGATTTTAGGACCCTCTATCTCTGGAAGTACATGTCTGATTAGGGCCAAACTTGGTATGCAAGTATTCCAGAATGTGTAATAGACGAACATTAAGATGACATCATGATGACATCATAGGGTGTCATGTGACGTCACTTTAAAGGTGCAGTTTTTCCTATAGGATGTGTACACGTATTTTTCAACTTATATATCTTGGAAAAATTGACAAATCCAATCGATTTCAGACTTGGCACACACATAATGAAAGTTATCTTAGACATCCGAAACAGCTCTGTGTTTGTCCACAAACACATGTCTAGTTTTGTTTTGTTTCTTTTTTGTCATTTTTCCCCATAGGATTTGTACACGTTTTTGCTGGCATGGCACTTTGACACTTTGGTAAATCCGATCGACTTGAAACTTGGCATATGTTTAGACAACCACCCAAGGACGGTCCTAGAAGAAATTCGTAGCGATTAAATCATTCAAGGTCACGTTACTTCACGTTAAAGGTGAAATTTTCCCCATAGGTTTTGTACACGGTTTTTTTCAGACTATTGACTTTGACACTTTGGTAAATCCGATCGACTTGAGACTTGGCATACACTTAGAACACCACCCACAAATGATATTGGAAGAAATTCGGCACGATTGCGTCTTTCAAGGTCACGTGACGTCACGTTAAATGTGCAAATTATTCCCCCATAGGTTTTGTACACGTTTTTCTTTAGACTATTAACTTTAACACTTTCGTAAATTTGATCGACTTGAGACTTAGCACACACCTCAACCACCATCCCCAGGAGGGCCAAGGGAAAAATTGTCATGATGACATCATCGTGGGTCATGTGACGTCACATTAAAGGTGTAGTTTTCGGACCCTCTATCTCTGAAAGTACAAGTCCAATTAGGGTCAAACTTTGTATTCGGGTATTCCGGGATGTGTTATAGACGAAAATTAGGATGACATTGTGATGATATCATCGGGTGTCGTGTGACGTCACATTAAAGGTTTAATTTTCCCCATAGGATTTGTACACGTTTTTTTCAACCAATTTGTCTTTGGCACTAAATTCGATCGACTTTAGACTTGGCACACACTTAGACCACCACACAAATATTGAAAGGCATTTTAGACAGTATGCGAAACAGCTCTGTGTTTGTCCACAACACATTTCTAGTTTCTTTTTTGTTTGTTTTTGTTTTTGTTTTTTTTGTTTGGTCACTTTTTCCCATAGGATTTGTACACGTTTTTTCTGCCAATACACTTTGACACTTTGGTAAATCCGATCGACCTGAAACTTGGCATACACTTAGACAACCACCCAAGGACGGTCCTAGAAGAAATTCGTCGCGATTCCGTCATTCAAGGTCACGTGACGTCATGTTAAAGGTACTATTTTCCCTATAGGTTTTGTACACGTTTTTCTTCAAACTATTGACTTTGACACTTTAATGAATCCGTTCGACTTAAGACTTAGCATACACTTAGAACACCACCCACAGATGGCCATTGAAAAAATTCGGCACGATTGCGTCATTCAAGGTCACGTGACGTGACGTTAAAGGTGCAATTTCTTTCCCCATAGGGTTTGTACACGTTTTTCTTCAAACTATTTACTTTGACACTTTCGTAAATTTGATCGACTTGATACTTAGCACACACCTCGACCACCATCTCCAGGAGGGCCAAGGAGAAAATCGTCATGATGACGTCATCGGGGGTCATGTGACGTCACATTAAAGGTTCAATTTTCTCCATAGGTTTTGTACACGTTTTTCTTCAGACTATTGAATTTGACAATTTGGTAAATCCAATCGACTTCAGACTTAGCACACACCTCGACCACCATACCCAGGAGGGCCAAGGGGAAAATCGTCAGGATAACGTCATCGTGGGTCATGTGACGTCACATTAAAGGGGCAGCTTTTAGGACCCTCTATCTCTGGAAGTACATGTCTGATTGGGGCCAAACTTGGTATGCAAGTATTCCAGAATGTGTTATAGACGAAAATTAAGATGACATCATGATGACATCATCGGGTGTCATGTGACGTCACATTAAAGGTGCAGTTTTTCCCATAGGATTTGTACACGTATTTTTCAACTTATATATCTTGGGAAAATTGGCAAATCCAATCGATTTCAGACTTGGCACACACATAATGAAAGTCATCTTAGACATCCGAAACAGCTCTGTGTTTGTCCACAAACACATGTCTATTTTTTTTAGCTGTTTCGGTTTTTCACCGAAACAGCTTTTGTTTTCGTTAAAGTTTTGTTATTTTATTTTTTTTTTGTTTTTTCCTCTTTCAGACTTTTCCCCATAGGATTTGTACACGTTTTTTCTGGCATAGCACTTTGACACTTTAGTAAATCCGATCGACTTGAGACTTAATATAAACCTCAACCACCATCCTCAGGAGGGCCAAGCGGAAAATCGTCATGATTACGTCATCGGGGGGTCATGTGACGTCACGTTAAAGGTGCAGTTTTTAGGACCCTCTATCTCTGGAAGTACAGGTCCGATTGGGGTCAAAAGTGGAGTGTCGTGGCCGAGCGGTTAAGAACCCGGTTTTCTGTTCCGCAGAGCGTGGGTTCGAATCTCGGTCTCGACACCTGTGTCCTTAAGCAAGGCACTGAAACCACTATTGCTTCATCTTTCGGATGAGACGTAAAGCTGTAGGTCCCGTGTATTGTATAATAATAATCATTATAATGCACGTAAAAGAACCCAGTAACACTTATCGCTAAGAGAAGGGGTTCGCCCCGGTGTTCCTGGCTCAATTGGGAAAAATAAATAAAAATATATATAAAATCACTTTCTATCTCAGTGTGCTCCGTAGTCATATATGAGTCGATGTGGCCGGCTGCCAGAGGCGCCTTTACGTGCCAGCGGCTCGACTACGTTGTAGCCGCGTCCTTCGCAATTCAAATTGTATAACTGCTGGGCCCCTCTGAAAAACAGTGTTTCACTGAGAGGTTACCCCAGGGTAAATAATAAATAAATAAATAAATATTCATGTATTCCAGGATGAGTTATAGACAAAAATTAAGATGACATTATGATGACGTCATCGGGTATCATGTGACGTCACATTAAAGGTGCAGTTTATAGGACCCTCTATCTCTGAAAGTACATGTCCGATTGGGGTCAAACTTGGTATACGAGTATTCCGAGATGTGTTGTAGACGGAAATTAGGGTGACGTCATGATGACATTATCGTGGGTCATGTGACGTCACATTAAAGGTGTAGTTTTTAAGACTCTATATCTCTGGAAGTACATGTCTGATTGGGGTCAAACTTGGTATTCAGGTATTCTGGGATGTGTTATAGACGAAAATTAAGTTGACGTCATGATGACGTCACCAGGTGTCATGTGACGTCACATTAAAGGTGTAGTTTTCCCTATATGTTTTGTACACGTTTTCCTTCAGACTATTGACTTTGACACTATTTGAGACTATTGACTAAATTCACTCGACTCCAGACTTAGCATACACTTAGAACACCACCCACAGATGGTTCTGGAGAAAATTTGGCACATTTGCGTAATTCAAGGTCACGTGACATGACGTTAAAGGTGCAATTTTCCACCCATATGTTTTGTACACGTTTTTCTTTAGACTATTGACTTTGACACTTTCGTAAATTTGATCGACTTGAGACCTAGCACACACTTCGACCACCATATCCAGGAGGGCCAAGAGAAAACTCGTGGTGGTGACGTCATCGTGGGTCATGTGACGTCACATTAAAGGTTCAGTTTTTTTAATAGCATTCGTACACGTTTTTTTCAAGCAATATATTTGGCACTTTGGTAAATCCGATCGATTTCAGACTTGATACACACTAGACCACCAAGCAACATATTGAAGGTCATTTTAGACATCCGAAACAGCTCTGTGTTTGTCCACAAACACATGTCTAGTTTTTTTTTCTTTTCCTTCTTCAGACCTTTTCCCATAGGATTTGTACACGTTTGTTCTGGCATAGCACTTTGACCCTTTGGTAAATCCGATCGACTTGAAACTTGGCATACATTTAGACAACCACCCAAGGACGGTCCTAGAAGAAATTTGTCGCGATTACGTCATTCAAGGTCACGTGACGTCATGTTAAATCAAAAATTGTCCCCATAGGTTTTGTACACGTTTTTTTTCAGACTATTGACTTTGACACTTTGGTAAATCCGACCGACTTGAAACTTGACATAGACTTAGAACACCACCCACAGATGGCCATTGAAGAAATTCGGCACGATTGCGTCATTCAAGGTCACGTGACGTGACGTTAAAGGTGTAATATTTTTCCCCATAGGGTTTGTACACGTTTTTCTTCAAACTATTTACTTTGACACTTTCGTAAATTTGATCGACTTGATACTTAGCACACACCTCAACCACAATCTCCAGGAGGGCCAGGGAGAAAATCGTCATGATGACGTCATCGGGGGCCATGTGACGTCACATTAAAGGTTCAGTTTTTGGGACCCTCTATCTCTGGAAGTACAGGTCCGATTGGGGTCAAACTTGGTATGCAAGTATTCCAGGATGTGTTACAGACGAAAATTAAGATGACATCATGATGACATCATCGGGTATCCTGTGACGTCACATTAAAGGTTCAATTTTCCCCATAGGATTTGTACACGTTTTTTTCAACTAATATATGTTTGGCACTTGTGTAAATCCAATCGACTTCAGACTTGGCACACACATAGACCACCACACACACAATGATGTGAACCACATAACGACCGAGGATCGATATTGTTGTTTTTGGGGTTTTTTTTCCACTTTCAGTGTTTTTACCCATAGGATTTACACACGTTTGTTCTGCCAATACACTTTGGCACTTTGGTAAATCCAATCGACTTGAGACTTGGTATACACTTAGACCTCCACCCACAGATGGTCCTAGAAGAAATTTGGCTCGATTGCGTCATTCAAGGTCACGTGACGTCACGTTAAAGGTTTAATTTTCCCCATAGGGTTTGTACACGTTTTTCTTTAGACTATTGACTTTGGCACTTCGGTAAATCCGACCGACTTGAAACTTGGCATACACTTAGAACACCACCCCCAGATGTTTCTGAAAGAAATTCGGCACGATTGCGTCATTCAAGGTCACGTGACGTCACATTAAAGGTTCACATTTTCGGGTATGACATCATCGGGTATCCTGTGACGTCACATTAAAGGTTCAATTTTCCCCATAGGATTTGTACACGTTTTTTTCAACTAATATATCTTTGGCACTTGTGTAAATCCAATCGACTTCAGACTTGGCACACACATAGACAACCACACACACAATGATGTGAACCACATAACGACCGAGGATCGATATTGTGTTTTCCTTTATTCCTTTACTATACCCTACCCCATTACCTAGCGCTTGCCCCAACGATCGAGGACTGAATTCGGACAAGCAAACCGTCCTTCGAGGATCTTTTGTTCCCTTTGTTCTCTTTTGTGTTTCGATCCTCGATCGTAATACGATACAAGAACACATATTGAAAGTAACGTTTGACAATCGAAACAGCTCTGTGTTTGTCCACAAACACATGTCTAGTTTATTTATTACGATTATTAATTGTTTTCTGATATGAGGAATCGAGAGAAAAAAATGATAGAACGTACGGTTGCATTTGGCGGTGAGGGGATAAGAACCAAAACAAAAAGTTATGTGGTGTATGTGACCAAGCATTCAGGTGCACGGACTTACGACTCAACTCAATGAGCCTATTACCGGCTACCAAATAGGACGCTTCGGGGCAATAGGATCCCGGACCACCACACTTCCTTTCCTGCCCATGTTCATTTGACCCGACGGCCTCGCACCATGTAAGGGAGGTGAACGGGGCGGCACCCTAGGCCTTGCCGCCTAGCGGGCAAACGATACTCCGTACCTATATGCAGGCACGACCCTGAACCTCCGCGGACAGTCCCAACCTTGTCCCAAGGTTGTCTCTGTTAATTTATTTATTACGATTATTAATTGTTTTCTGAAAGGGTATCTGGGCAAACCCTGCTTCAAGGCACCCAACATGTATGCTGAAGAAGAGAGAGACATCTACTTCTTCTCTGATGCTCCTCATTTGGTGAAAACCGTGAGAAATAATGTATCAGTCATCAACGTCTGGCACCAAGTACCTATGGGTAACTCTGCATATTCAATGTTTTACAATTTACAAAATGGCATGTATTAAAGGGAGGTTGAATTAGTTACTTAGTTAAACTTGATGTGTTTGTCGTCCAGAAGGCCCTAGGTAAAGTTGAAATCCTGTCACATATCGATGGCGGCAACACGAAGCACATGTAACACTCATCGTTTTGTTTTTTTCAATGCGCAGACAATGGCCGAGTGTTACATGTACTTTGTGGTGACGATATATCGTCGGGTGCCCGGTAGAAGGGCATATGAGCTTCTGACGCAAAAATCACTTCCATACAAATTGCGTTAAAAGGCTCCAATTTTCCCACACATGTAGGACTACTATGAATCCAGTGTTCTCTCGCCCGCGTCATAAACCGTACACATTTTATATTTGTCACACGTCTGAATTACAATTTTTTGAGGGGAATTTGTGTTAAGTTCAAAAGGAAATGTTTAAATTTCCTTAAAATATAGGCCGTTGTTTTGCATATGCCCTTTTGCTGGGGACGTTTTGGTGATTACGCGTTCGCGCATAAGGGCATACGCGCATATGCCCTTCTGCCAGGCACACAACGATATATGGTGTGAAATTGTCATGAACAAAGTTAGTCTTGTTTGCAAGACGATCTTAATCTTTATTTGTTTTATTTTTTTTTTAGCTGTTTCGGCTTTTCAGCCGAAACAGCTTTTGTTTTCGTTTATTTATTTTTTTATTTTATTTTTGGCTTTTTCGCTTTCAGCGAAAAAGCCTTTGTGTTTCTTCTGTTTGTTTTATTAGCTGTTTCGGCATTTCAGCGGAAACAGCTATTGTATTCGTTCTGATTTTTTTTTTCTTGGTTTTTTTGGCTTTTTCGCTTCAAAGCGAAAAAGCCTTTCTTTTCCTTCTGTTTGTTTTATTAGCTGTTTCGGCACTTCAGCCGAAACAGCTATTGTATTCGTTCTGATTTTTTTTTTTTTCTTTTTCAGACTCTTTTCCATAGGGTTTGTACACGTTTTTTGTTCTGGCATAGCACTTTGGCACTTTGGTAAATTGGATCGACTTGAGACTTGGCATACACTTAGACCACCACCCACAGATGATCCTAGAAGAAATTTGTCACGATTACGTCATTCGTGGTCACGTGACGTCACGTTAAAGGTGCAATTTTTCCCCATAGGATTTGTAAACGTTTTTCTTCAGAATATTGAATTTGACACTTCGGTGAATCCGATCGACTTGAGACTTAAGACACACCTCGACTACCATCCCCAGAGGGGCCAGAAGAAAAATCGTCATGATGACGTCATCGTGGGTCATTTGACGTCACATTAAAGGTGCAGTTTATAAGACCCTCTATCTCTGGAAGTACAGGCCCGATTGGGGACAAACTTGATATGCAAGTATCCCGGGATGTGTTATAGACGAAAATTAAGATGGCATCACGATGACGTCATCGGGTGTCATGTGACGTCACATTAAAGGCGCAGTTTTTCCTATAGGTTTTGTACACGTTTTTTTCCAGACTATTGAATTTGACACTTTGGTGAATCCAATCGACTCGAGAATTAGTGCAAACCTCGACCACAATCTCTAGGAGGGCCACAAGGATAATCGTCATGATGAAGTCATCGTGGGTCATGTGACGTCACTTTAAAGGGGTAGTTTTTAAGACCCTCTATCTCTGGAAGTACAGGCCCGATTGGGGACAAACTTGATATGCAAGTATCCCGGGATGTGTTATAGACGAAAATTAAGATGGCATCACGATGACGTCATCGGGTGTCATGTGACGTCACATTAAAGGCGCAGTTTTTCCTATAGGTTTTGTACACGTTTTTTTCCAGACTATTGAATTTGACACTTTGGTGAATCCAATCGACTCGAGAATTAGTGCAAACCTCGACCACAATCTCTAGGAGGGCCACAAGGATAATCGTCATGATGAAGTCATCGTGGGTCATGTGACGTCACTTTAAAGGTGTAGTTTTTAAGACCCTCTATCTCTGGAAGTAAAGGTCTGATTAGGGTCAAACTTGGTATGCAAGTATTCCAGGATGTGTTATAGACGAAAATTAAGATGACGCCATGACGACGTCATCGTGGGCCATGTGACGTCACATTAAAGGTGCAGTTTTCCCCATAGGATTTGAACACGCTTTTTTCAACTAATATATCTTTGACACTTTGGTACATCCGATCGACTTCAGACTTAGCACACACCTCGACCACCATACCCATGAGGGCCAAGGGGAAAATCGTTATGATGACGTCATCGTGGGTCATGTGACGTCACATTAAAATGGCAGATTTTAGGACCCTCTATCTCTGGAAGTACACGTCTGATTGGGGTCAAACTTGGTATGCAAGTATTCCAGAATGTGTTATAGACGAACATTAAGATGACATCATGATGACATTCCCAGGTGTCATGTGACGTCACATTAAAGGTGTAGCTTTCCCAATAGGATTTGTACACGTATTTTTCAACCAATTAACTTGGGTAAATCCGATCGATTTCAAACTCGGAACACACATAATAAAGGTCATCTTAGACACCCGAAACAGCTCTGTGTTTGTCCACAAACACATTTCTAGTTTTTAGCTGTTTCGGCAATTCAGCCGAAACAGCTATTGTTTTCGTTAAAGTTTTTTTTTTTTTTTTAGCTGTTTCGGCAACTCAGCCGAAACAGCTATTGTAATCGTTAAGATTTTTTTTTTTTTTCTTTTTTTTTTTCTTTTTGGGTTTTTCGCTTAAAAGCGAAAAACCCTTTCTTTTCGTTCTGTTTGTTTTATTTTTTCTTCTTCTTCTTCTTCTTGTTCTTGTGCCATAAATCGCATAGACTTTGTACACGTTTCATTCTGGCGGTCACTTTTGTCATTAAACAGACTTCAATGTCATTGAAACTTTGCACATACTCGGAACTCATACTGAGCTAGTGCCTAAAACTCGGATGTCATCATGACGTCACCACGTGACATGTGACGTCATCTTAAAGTTTTAATAATTTAATCTTTGAAAATCAATACAAAATCAACCGCGAAAGACCGAAACTAGATGTTTGTGGGAATCGATAGAATAATTAAGGGTCTTCATTTTATCTCGTGTGCGTAAAATCACGTGACCCTTCCTTCCGGTCCAAACCGGAAGTGGCTTATAATTTAAAAGTGGAAAATGATTTGAACTTACTTTCAACGATGTTAGTCTCTAGCTAGGCTGCGCTCTACAAAAAAGTGATCGGTGACATCATAAATTGTTTTAGCGCCCTCTAGCGGCAGGTTGAAAAATGTTTGAAATGAACAATCTGTTGATGTGTGTGGCGAAGTTTGTTCAAATCACTTTATAACTGATGTATATAATCAGCTTCATGATAGGAACAGGTTGACGGAAAGAAAAAAATATGACGTCACCAGACCGGAAGTTATAATGAAATTACCTCTTTTCCTTAAAAAATTCCTAAAAAATTAACCCAGACAGATATAATCTTGTTTTTTGCTCTAAAGGTTAATGTAAAAGTACTTCTCAGACTTCCCTGTGTTTTGTAGCAAAAGGCGAACTTGGACATACCCTGAGACACCCTTGAAATTTCATGTTTTTTGTCCTTGATTGCAAGGCCCCAGTATACGTGTACATTGTATTAAGCGTACTTGCACGTACGATGTCAGTACGCTCCATACATTGTACAATAGAGAAGGGAAGGCGGGACACTGGTATCCATTTGTACGGTGACATGTGAAACACGAGAGTCATCAACATAGGCCACGAGGAAGGGCGCCGCTTATGGCAGGTAGGTAAACGTGCCTTCGGCAACGCAGAACTACGCGTGAATTATACACGTACCACAGTCAGTCCGCAGCGCACGCGTTAATAAGGTCATATCCCGAACTTTATTTGAAGGGCCGGCGTCGCAAATCGGCCACGAGATTTACGCGAGTAATTGCAGGAGTTCGACCGCTTTGTTTTCACGAGCTACACGTTGCAAACGAAGCAGTGATTTTCCAAGATGGCGTGGTAAGTGGAAAGCGAACGATTTTCTGAATCGAATGATATAAAATATGACGAGATTCAGTGTGTTTTTGGCAGAATTTTGTTCACTCGAAGTTAGAGTATAATTTCAAGAAATGTTTTTGTCGTGTGTTTAGTTTCTGCGCCCTGACTGGACTAACAAATATTACCAAAAATGATCACTACACATTGATAAAAGAAGCAATGATATTTCGTTTGATATACAATTTAGCCTGTGGCGACATTTTGTTCATGTATTTTGCGACGATTTTCGTGCGCGCGATTTCAACTTTTTCGGCCATGTCTTTCGGCTTTACATACGCAGAACGTGTATTTCATTATGCACACAAGCACATGTGTACATGTGCTGGATATGCACTAGATGCGATGGTGATTGCACAGTAGCCTTATTTATATGATAAAGTTAGGTTTCTTTCATGTATAAAAAGGCCTATGTTTTTGTTCAAAATTATAACAAATTGTTTAATAATAATAAATTTAGTTACTACTATTATTGTGCTAAACTTCATAGTTCCTATTTCTGTCTTCCAATATGTTTCTTATACTAGGTAGCACTCGTCCACCACCATGGCCATGCCCACCACCATGCCCACCGCAGCCATCGCAGCCATTGCCAGCATGTCGGGAGCCTCTACAGAAGGCCAAAGGCAACTCTTCTCCTTGGATATTCTCTCACAAAGTATCTCAAAGAGAACATCACTACTAAAGTTGGTTGATTTGCAGGTAGTGACTCATCGCGGTACTACATTTTCTGACCTTAGAAAGTATCTGCTTCATCAGCATGACATCTGCTCTTATTCCTCCATGGCCTGACATTGTATTTGTAATGATTCATGTTGGGACAAATGATCTAGAGTTGGGTTTCCAAAGAAGTGTTGAAAATAGTTGAAGATTTAAATGTACTGGTGGATATGCAGCACGTGCTTTGTACATGTATATTTAAAGGTTTTGTATTTTAGTGTTTTAAATAATATACATGACTCTGTGTCAGTGTTGTGCAAACGCAATGCAGCTAAAACAGATCAAAACCGAGTCTGGCCGAGTCGGGTGAGTTTGTCAAAACATCTAGGAATAATGCCCCAAACTATGCCAACAAAGTTTTGAGCTACAATGTAAATTTGACACAAACGGCATATAACTTTATTAATGCAGATTGTATTATTTCTATTATCAGTGATATAATTTATGTGCATTAACACTTATATTAGCAAAATTTATGTCTTATTTAAAATATTTTGTTTTTGCAATGTTAGAAGCGGGCATACATTGTAATTTAATATTTACAATAATTTAATGCCAAAGAAACTATGCCAAAAACATCAAGCAAAGATAAAACAAGCTTTATTTACTTTTATAATAAATCTCAATGGTTTGCACATTGAACATTATGCCAAAGATGAATAAGTTTTAACAATTTCAGGGTTTAATTTAACAATTTTATTCAAGCCATATAACATCAACAGGGTATGTTAATGTAAGCGATAAAATTCAAGTTTCAGATAAAAAGTGCAGTTTCCTTTATAAACCAACCTCACAATACAGAAACCGATATAAATTGTTGTAAACATTTGTATTTCTCAATGTTATTGTTGTCAATACATTTTAAACAACGACTTCATTTGTCGCTTGTTTTTTGTTTATTTGGCTGTATACATTGTATTATGCAGGCAATATTATTATTTTTTAATCAGTCCACTGTTAAAAAGAAAAAAAACCTGAATAGCAGATAAATCCTTTTCGCTCGAGCTTACAATTAAAAAAATACACAAAAAACAACTGCGTATTGAAATGTGCATGAACTACACGTTACCACGAAGCCTTTTTCAATGAAGTCATTTTCGACCAATGAGGGCGCAGGAAGACTATGGACTGTCGTGGCGGGATGTTCCGTTTGTTAATTTATTGAGAACGTTATAATTTTCTGCGCCCTGACTGGACTAAGTTAAAATCAACCCCAAAACTACAGTTTTGTGATAGAATATGAAATTATCTTTAACATCAGTGTGAAATTGGGTTGTGGCCGCTGCCAGAAGATGGACAAAATTCGTCTTTTTTTAAAGGTCAATTTGTTGGTTCGGGAGCTTTTTTTACGTTATAAATTTTACCCTCTAAATGTCATATAAATTCCAATCTGATTTGATAATATAACAAAATGTTTCCTTATCCAAAAGAAAATATACATAATATTGACAGCCAGTGAATAAAACGGATGTTTCGGACCAAATTCCAGGCGTTGTCGCCAGCTCATTAAGTATTCAAAAACGAGGTCACGCACAAAGTGCCATGCATAAATCGCACATAAAAGAAACGGCTTTTCAGTGCGCTGCGGACTGACTGTACCATATAATAGATGTACGCGAACTTTTGCACAAGTACTTTTAACAGAAAACAAATTGGTATTCCCATCAAACTTAACCTCCGTAAATACTCTATAGTGCACTCGTGCCTTGCGGACAGGCGTCGTGATGACGTCACCATGGGTCACGTGACGTCGTCTTAAACGTGCAATAGATTTAATGTTTGAAAATTAATAAAAAAATCAACCGCGTATGATCGGAACTTGAAGTTTGTGGGAATTGATATAATATTAAATCCATGATCTTCATTTTATCTCGTGTGCGTGAAATCCCGTGACCCTTCTTTCCGGTCGAAACCGGAAGTGGCTTATAATTTAAAAGTGGACCATAATGTGAACTTAGTTTCAACGATGTTAGTCTCTGGCTAGTAGTGCTTTTCACACAAAAATACCGGTAACGCCATAACATGTTACAGCGCCCTCTAGCGGCAGTTTGAAAACTGTTAACAATGAATAACCAGTTGATTTGTTTTGCGAAGTTTGCTCAAATCACTGTATAACTGGTTTATATAATCAACATATTGTTAGGAACAAGTTGGCGAAGACAACAAAATATGACGTCACTAGACCGAAAGTTACAATGAAAAGACCTTTAAACCTTAAATAATTGCTGAAAAATCAACCGCGATAGATATAATTCTTTTTTTTTGCTTTAAATAGACAAGTTCAGACAGCTCTCGAGCTGTATGTTAATGACGTCACGATGACGTCATCAAGTATCAGATTGCAAGCAACTAATGATTTGTAGATTTAATCTTTGAAAATCAATATCAAATCAAATGTAACAGATCTGATTTAGATTTTAACGGGAATTGATAGAATAATCCAGGGTCTTCATATTCGTATTACATGCAAAATGACTTGACCCTTCCTTCCGGTCCAAACCGGAAGTGCCTTATAATTTGAAAGTTGAAAATGATATGAATTTACTTTCAACGATGATAGTCTCTAGGTAGCCTGCACTCTACAAACAAAGTTACCGGTGACGTCATAAATTGTTATAACGCCCTCTAGTGGCAGGTTGAAAAATGTTTAAAATGAATAATCAGTTCATTTTCGTGGCGAAGTTTGCTCAAATCGCTTTATAATTGGTATTTATAATCAGCATCTTGTTAGGAACAAGTTGGCGGATAAAAACAAAATAATATGACGTCACTAGACCGGAAATTACAATTAAAAGACCTTTAAACATTTCTCAAAATTAACCG
The DNA here is from genome assembly GCA_037893245.1 of Crossaster papposus. Lineage (NCBI taxonomy): Eukaryota > Metazoa > Echinodermata > Asteroidea > Velatida > Solasteridae > Crossaster > Crossaster papposus. The sequence continues at coordinate 222,523 of JBAIAA010000206.1, forward strand.
CGAGAGATATAATCCAATTAATAATTTAAAATTTGCAGTTTTGAAAAAAATTTAATAAAGAAATTTATTAAATGAAATCATAAATGTAATGAACAATACACACAAAAAATGCGAAAAAGCCATATGCTCTGTTCCTTGAACAGACATATCTCTAGTTAGCTGTTTCGGCACTTCAGCCGAAACAGCTATTGTAATCGTTAAGATTTTTTTTTTTCTTTTTTTTTTTTTTTTTTTTTTTTTTTTTATTCTTCAGACACTTTTCCATAGAGTTTGTGCACGTTTTTCTTCTACCAATACACTTTGGCACTTTGAAAAATTCGATGAACTTGAGACTTGGCACACAGTTGAACCATCACCCAAGGATGATCCTAAAACAAATTCGTCGCGATTACGTAATTCCTGGTCACGTGACGTCACGTTAAAGCTTCAATTTTCCCCCATAGGTTTTGTACACGTTTTTCTTCAGACTATTGAATTTGACACTTTCGTAAATCTGATTGACTTGAAACTTAGCACACACCTCGACCACAATCTCTAGGAGGGCCAAGAGAAAAATAATCAAGATGACGTCATCGCGGGTCATGTGACGTCACATTAAAGGTGTAGTTTTTAAGACCGTCTAACTCTGAAAGTACAAGTCCGGTTGGGGTCAAACTTGGTTTGCAAGTATTCGAGGATGTGTTATAGACAAAAAATAGGATGACGTAATTATGACATCATCGGGTGTCATGTGACGTCACATTAAAGGTTCAATTTTCTCCATAGGTTTTGTACACGTTTTTCTTCAGACTATTGAATTTGACAATTTGGTAAATCCGATCGACTTCGGACTTGGCACACACCTAGACCACCATACCCAGGAGGGCCAAGGGGGAAATCGTCAGGATAACGTCATCGTGGGTCATATGACGTCACATTAAAGGGGAGATTTTAGGACCCTCTATCTCTGGAAGTACATGTCTGATTAGGGCCAAACTTGGTATGCAAGTATTCCAGAATGTGTAATAGACGAACATTAAGATGACATCATGATGACATCATAGGGTGTCATGTGACGTCACTTTAAAGGTGCAGTTTTTCCTATAGGATGTGTACACGTATTTTTCAACTTATATATCTTGGAAAAATTGACAAATCCAATCGATTTCAGACTTGGCACACACATAATGAAAGTTATCTTAGACATCCGAAACAGCTCTGTGTTTGTCCACAAACACATGTCTAGTTCTTCTTGTTCTTGTGCCATAAATCGCATAGACTTTGTACACGTTCATTCTGGCGGTCACTTTTGTCATTAAACAGACTTCAATGTCATTGAAACTTTGCACATACTCAGAACTCATACTGAGCTAGTGCCTAAAACTCGGATGTCATCATGACGTCATCACGTGACATGTGACGTCATCTTAAAGTTTTAATAATTTAATCTTTGAAAATCAATACAAAATCAACCGCGAATGACCGTAACTTGAAGTTTGTGGGAATCGATAACATAATTAAAGATCTTCATTTTATCTCGTGTGCGTAAAATCACGTGACCCTTCCTTCCGGTCCAAACCGGAAGTGGCTTATAATTTGAAAGTGGAAAATAATATGAACTTACTTTCAACGATGTTAGTCTCTGGCTAGGTAGTGCCTTTCAACAAAATTGTCGGTGACGTCATAAAATGTTACAGCGCCCTCTAGCGGCAGGTTGAAAACTGTTAAAAATGAATAATCAGTTGATGTGTGTGGCGAAGTTTGCCCAAATCACTTTATATCTGGTGTGTATAATCGGCTTCATGTTAGGAACAAGTTGGCGGAGAGAAAAAAATATGACGTCACTAGACCGGAAGTTACAATGAAAAGACCTTTAAACCTTAAATAATTGCTGAAAAATCAACCACGATAGATATAATTATTTTTTTTGCTTTAAATAGACAAGTTCAGACAGCTCTCAAGCTTTATGTTAATGACGTCACGATGACGTCATCAAGTATCAGATTACAAGCAACTAACGATTTCTAGATTTAATCTTTAAAAATCAATATAAAATCAACTGTAAGAGATCTGATTTAGATTTTAACGGGAATTGATAGAATAATCCAGGGTCTTCATATTTCGTATTACATGCAAAATGACCTGACCCTTCCTTCCGGTCCAAACCGGAAGTGCCTTATAATTTGAAAGTTGAAAATGATATGAACTTACTTTCAACGATGATAGTCTCTGGCTAGGCTGCTCTCTACACAAAAGTTAACGGTGACGTCATAAATTGTTATAGCGCCCTCTAGCGGCAGATTGAAAATGTGTAAAATAAATAATCAGTTGATGTGTGTGGCGAAGTTTGCTCAAATAACTTTATAACTGGTATATAAAATTATCTTCATGTTAGGAACAGGTTGTGGGAAAGAAAAAATTATGACGTCACCCCAGACCGGAAGTTAAAATGAAAAGACCTTTAAACCTTACATAATTGGTAAAAAATCAACTGCGATAGATATAATCCAGATTTTTGCTTCAAATAGCAAAGTTAAGACAGCTCCTGAGCGTTCTATTAATGAGGTCACGATGACGTCATCCAGTATCAGATTACAAGCAACCAATGATTACTGGATTTAATCTTCAAAAATCAATATAAAATCAACTGAAATAGATCCGATTTTGATTTTTACGGTAATTGATAGAATAATCCAGGGTCTTCATATTTCGTATACCATGCAAAATAATTTGACCCTTCCTTCCGGTCCAAACCGGAAGTGCCTAAAAATCAACCACGAGAGGTATAATCAATTACTTTCTTTTTCAATTTTCATTTTGTATACGATGAAAATTAAATGAAAAGAATCATAAATGTAATGAACAATGAACAAAAAATGCGAAAAAGCCATATGCTCTGTTCACAGAACAGACATATTTCTAGTTTTTCTTCTTCTTCTTCTTCTTCTTCTTCTTCTTCTTCTTCTTCTTGTTCTTGTGCCATAAATCGCATAGACTTTGTACACGTTCATTCTGGCGGTCACTTTTGTCATTAAACAGACTTCAATGTCATTGAAACTTTGCACATACTCAGAACTCATACTGAGCTAGTGCCTAAAACTCGGATGTCATCATGACGTCATCACGTGACATGTGACGTCATCTTAAAGTTTTAATAATTTAATCTTTGAAAATCAATACAAAATCAACCGCGAATGACCGTAACTTGAAGTTTGTGGGAATCGATAACATAATTAAAGATCTTCATTTTATCTCGTGTGCGTGAAATCACGTGACCCTTCCTTCCGGTCTAAACCGGAAGTGCCTCATAATTTGAAAGTGAAAAATTATATGAACTTACTTTCAACGATGTTAGTGTCTGGCTACAATGTATTTTTCAAAAAAAATATTGGTGACGTCATAACATGTTATAGCGCCCTCTAGCGGCAGTTTGAAAAATTGTTAAAATGAATAATCTGTTGATGTGTGTGGCGAAGTTTGCTGAAATCACTTTATAACCGGTGTATTTAATCGGCTTCATGCTAGGAACAAGTTGACGGGAAGAAAAAATTATGACGTCACCAGACCGGAAGTTAGAATGAAAAGACTCCTTTTCCTTTGAAAATTCCTAAAAAATTAAACTTGACAGATACAATCTTGATTTTTGGAAGGTTAGTGTAAAAGTAGTTCTCGAACTTCCCTGTGTTTTGGGGCAAAAAACGAACTGGAACATACCCTGCGGCACCATTGAAATGTAATCGTTTTGGCCTAGGTGCAAAAAGCATTGACCCCTTACGGGTGCATGGCACACGTATAATATACATGCTAGTACATGTACGTATACACTGATAGTGCATTATGTATTGAGCGAATGTATCACCACTGACATCGTTCGTGCAAGCACATGTACGCTCACCCAAGAGGACACTAGCCGCCAACCTGTGAAACAGGATGACGTCATCAAATTGCTCATGGGGAAGGGCGCCGCGTACGACAGGTAGGTAAACACGCTTTCGGCTACGCAGAATCCAACCCCGTAGACTTTGTAAACGTTGCTTGCACAATTCAAAGCACTTTTAACGGAAAAACAAAGTCGTATTCCCATAAACTTGACTCAGGTAAAGACCCAATAGTGAACTCCAGTCTCGCCGACAGACACCACGAGGAAGACGTCATCAGGGCCACGTGACCTTATCTTAATGGTCAAATTGATTTAATCTTTGAAAATCAATAAAACATCAACCGCAAAAGACCGAAACTTGAATGTTGTGGCAATTAATAGAATAATCCAGGATCTTCATTTTTATCTCCAGGGTGTGTACTTACTTTCAAGTTTCAACCGTTAATCTCTGGGTGGGTTGTTTTTTAACAAACGAAAGGAAATGTCAAAGCCATTTTATTACAAATGTTTTAAGAACTTAGTTTTGGTAAGGTTTCGGTAAGGTTTCGCAAGTTTTTGTTTAAATACTGACAGTATTTTAAAGCAACTCAGAATTTTGTCTGAACTTCTTTTTTGTTACATTTTTGACTGAACAAACTTAACGGTTCACAATTGGAACATAAAACTGCTAATAAATTAAACCAACTTTCTGAAAGAACAGCACCTTTATCAGTGGTCCCGAAAAGCATGAACAAGTTTAATGTTTAACGAGGTACACTTTCCAATAACAACAAATTAGCATCATGGTAGGGAAAGTGGGCTGTAAAAATAAACTTGTTTGGTAGTTGAGGTTTATCGTTGGAACAATACAGACAAATCGGCAGAGTTCGTACAATAGAAAAATACTTGTTTAATGAACTAGAAATGGTATGATTTTTGACAATGTATGATGTCTAGTAAGATACATGTACATTGTACATACATTTAAGAGAAAAGGGTTGCGAACCAGCTGGACTATTGGATTTTAAATGCACTAAAGATTCCTGTGTGAGCATATTTTAAATCATTTAAATTGTCCAACTCATTATTGGTTAAAATAATCTAAATAATTTAATTTCAACCAACATCGACATTGTTCCTTCTAAAATCAGCGCTTTCTATTAGTATCAAAACTGTTCGACATAAAATCTATAAGACATTGCAAATTAGTAAAACTTCTAAAAGATACACAAGTCCTGTCCAAAGAGTTACAAAATTAACAATGTTACGATTGCATACAATAACAGTATATAGTTGTTCCGAATTCCGAATGTTGAGATAGTATAGTGTGAAACTGGGATCCTGTAATATCTTAGAAATTGAAGTGATAAAAGTGAATAGTACTACATGTATACCGACATCTGTATTTGATAACGTTTCATTTGCTGTCTGCCAGTTGTAAGTTGTCATAAACATATTAACATTGTCATACAATACTGAAATCTACAGGTATAAATGGTAGTCAGTTAAAAAAAAAACCAGTTGTAATGATTCTACTCAAGTCAATACCTTACTTGAGTCTGACTTTAGGCACAATTGTTTGGCAACTAGACTTCGCCCAAGTTCTGACAATGAACATTAATATTCCAGCTTTATGAATACACTGGTATAGTGGCTGCTCACCATGCGATGGACCATGTGGTTTTGTATTGCACTTAATAATTGAGAATTGAATTTGAAACCTATTTTTCACTTCGATAATTTTCTTATTAAAAATAACAACAAACTTTCCGTTGTGTAATAGTATACACTATTTGCAAACATGTATGTCTGCAGCTTTAACTACAAATTCAATGCTCAAGACCACGGGGCAACAGCACTCCACAGAGAAGCAATGAGTGAGAAAGTGCCTTGCTGAATGACACACACACTGTAGGCCCAGGCTGGACTCGAACCCACAACCTGCAGCTTTACCTACAGATTACAAATTCAATGCTCCAGACCACGCGGCAACAGCGCTCCACAGAGAAGCAATTAGTAAAAAAGTGACTTGCCTAAGGACAACACGCACCGTAGTCCCCGACTGGACTTGAACCCACAACCTGCAGCTTTACCTACAGATTACAAATTCAATGTTTAAGACCACGATAGCACTCCACAGAGAAGCAATTAGAAACCAAAGGGCACATGCACCATAGTCCCAGGCCAAAGTCCAACCAACAACCTGCAGCTTTACATACTGACTGAAGGTTAGAGTCCATGACATGGTGTATGTTTGTTGTATCATGAAAAAAGGAAATCATACGGCAGCTGTGTATGTACATGTATGGACGTGTATAGACTGCCATCGGCTTACATCATTGCAAATATTTTTTACAAAGTTTTTGCACTTATTTTAGGAACCTCAGTTTATGCACACGCACAGTAGTCCAAGGCTAAACTCGAACCCGCACCATAGTCCCAGGCAAAACTCCAACCCACTACTTGCAAATTTACATACAGACTGCGAATTCAATGCTCTAGACCACGAGGTCACAACACTTGTGAACAGTAAGGTCTTGAATAGTAACATCTTGAGGGAAGGACATAAACAAACAACTAACAGTGGAGAAGCCGATGCAGTGCCATAACTTGGCTTCACCCACTTCACAGTCTACCAGTTCATGATGGTAGAAAAACGGATACAGTGCCATCACTTGGTTTTACCCACTTCAGAGTCTACCAGTTCATGACGGTGGAGAAGCGGATACAGTGCCATCACTTGGTTTCACCCACTTCAGAATCAACCAGTTCATGACGGTGAAGAAGCAGATACAGTGCCATCACTTGGTTTCACCCACTTGAGAATGTACCAGTTCATGATGGTGGAGAAGCGAATACAGTGCCATTACTTGGTTTCACCCAATGAGAGTCTACCAGTTCATGACGGTTGAGAAGCGGATACAGTGCCATCACTTGGTTTCACCCACTACAGAGTCTACCAGTTCATGACGGTGAAGAAGCAGATACAGTGCAATCACTTGGTTTCACCCAATTCAGAGTCTACCAGTTCATGATGGTGGAGAAGCGAATACAGTGCCATCACTTGGTTTCACCCGATCAGATCTGTACGCCAGTTCATGATGGTGAAGGAGCGGATGTACAGTGCCATTACCTGGTTTCACCTAGTTCAGATAGAGTTCACCAGTTCATGATTGTGGAGAAGTGGATACAGTGCCATCACTTGGTTTCACCCGATCAGATCTGTACGCCAGTTCATGATGGTGGAGGAGCGGATGTACAGTGCCATTACCTGGTTTCACCTAGTTCAGATAGAGTTCACCAGTTCATGATTGTGGAGAAGTGGATACAGTGCCATCACTTGGTTTCACCCGATCAGATCTGTCGACCTGTTCATGATGGTGGAGAAGCGGATACAGTGCCATCACTTGGTTTCACCCACTTCAGATAGAGTCCACCAGTTAATGATGGTGGAGAAGTTGATACAGTGCCATTAATTGGTTTCATCCACTTCAGAGTCGACCTGTTCCTGATGTTGAAAAAGTGAATACAGTGTCATCAATGTTTACATTTGGAAATCTTGTTCCACTACAATTGTTGCCCTCTATTTGCTAAGAATGCCAAGGACATAACAATATTTGGTTAGTCTCGTTTCATGGGTTACTGCGTGTAATTAATGCCGTAGGTGCAGAATTGAATTGAAGTGTAATTGAATGTACCAAGTAGTTAACGTGAGCTCACACACGTACAAGCAAAACTCTTAGTATGATATCTCAAATATCATCCTTAATTAACTTACCTGAACAGCCGAGCTTCATGAATGTACACAGTCAGCTGCACATTGGTTGACGACACTGTTAACGTACAGTGTAGCACCGCAAGCAGGGTGTGAAGAGCAACAACATTGCAGTGGTTGCTGACTGTATCTTAAACTTCATACCTAAGTGACCAACAAAAAATCCCCTCTCATTTCAAATTTTTAGCTAGATATAATAATTGCAGATGTATTTTGTTAACGTTATAAACAAACACTCTGCGGCAGTTGCAACAAAATCAGAATGACATGTTATCGACAACTTTGTACTGGGTGTCATCGAAATATTTGGGTTTATTATTAAAGCTATAGACATCAACACAACCATAGAGTTATAGTGGTGATGAAAATGACATCAAAGATGCTGGCATAATTAAAGCCTAATTATGACTTGGTGTGGGGGATTTTTCTACTAAACACAGTGCTATAAATTTGCAGCAAGTGTAAAACTCAGGATCCTTATTGTATCAGTATATACAACTGCAGATTGTATTTGCCTTCAACAGTGGTGCCAACAATGTATTGCAAAATTATGCAATCGTGTATTTACAGTATATTTTAAACACACCCCTAACAAAATGCCCTTGATATAAATGCTACAAACTTTCACTCACCCTACCAATTTGTAATAATGATGTTACATTGTATTCATTTTTATCACATACCCTTTACAATTAGATTATTCGAAAGTACTGAACTGTACCAAAGTTTTTCAATGCAAGATGTCAGGTTCTAAAGTCCGCACCTGCTTACATTGTAGATTTTTAAAATGAAGTTGTCATTTACTTTAGTATATATTCCAAGGTCTAAGATCAGGTTTTAATTCATGTGTTAGTTCCTTTTCATTTAAATGTACGTTTTGGTTGCAATTTTATTTTTATTTTGCAGTTAACCCATAACTAAATTACAATGTAGGATTTGGGACTAAGGTATTATACAGGTTTTTTTATTATTTTGCTGTGGTCTGCCGTTGCTTTAGACATTCTTTAATATTTGTTTCTGACTGTTTTACGGTTTGCTTAACGCATCAGTACATGTATTGTAATAATGCAAAGAAAAATAAATACTTAGATTGTTATACTGTTTCACATTTTGCTTTAGACAGCATTGTAGAGTGTGTTTGAAATGCATCTGTTTGATCTGTATTTGATGCTTAAAATGTAAAGAAATACTTAGATTGTTATACAAACTGCTTCATGATAACTATAATATGTAGGGATTACTGAAGCACACACTGAATTCATATTTCTTACGTATACATGGTCAAGCAATGTATCACCTTCTGTTGTTGAATCAGTAACAATCTGTTTATAGCCATGATCTTGCATTAAATTTTCAATCCTGGAAACCTTTTTCAAAATGTCCTCATTGAAATCACCCATGATAATGCATCTGTTAGATATCTTGTGAAGTTCATCAAGTAATATCTTAAGATTCAAAATGAATGTCTCAATAGTATACGATGGTGGACGATATATAACTACTACTAAACAGGATATGTCACAAATGATCTGAAATGCAACAAACTCAATATTGTGGACTGGTAACTTTAGCTTACTGAAAGATAGGTTTCTTCTTCCAAATACACTGACACCTCCATGACTTTGCTGTTTTAAACGTCTTGTCACCTCATTTGAATTATCATATGATAAACTTCTAATTTGATGATAGCATTTAAATTCAGTTAATTCTGTATCTAAATACAATTCATCATCAATCCATGTCTCAGTAAGACAAATAAAATCATGTTTCATCATTTCATTATTACCTATCAAGTCCACATAATGTTCCCGCAATCCTTGAATGTTATGCATCATAATGACAGTCCTGTCGGATTCTTCTTGCACTGTACAAGTATTTGCTTCATCAATAAATGCTGGCATACTTTGTAATGATTCTGACACACTCCTATTACAATAGATATATTTTTCATCAAATTCTTTGATCACAAGTCCATTCAAAGATGTCACTCTGCTCAGTGCAACATACGCTTGACCAGCTGAAAATGTATGTTCAAGTGAAACAACTGCTCTATCTGTTGTCATTCCTTGCACCTTGTGTACTGTACATGCCCAGGCTAATTTTAATGGAAACTGTTGTCTAACACACTGTTTAGTCACACTCTCCTCTATTTTTTCTATTGAAACTGTGTCAGCACTATTTAGTAATTTGCATTTCTTGTCAAACTTACGTCCAACATCTTTATTATCAAACTGAACATCAATACATTTTGGCCAAGATTTATCCGGCAGCATTATTATTTCACGTACAATCCCAAACACTCCATTGACAAGCCCATTTGAGACGTCAATGTTCTTAGTTAACATCACTCTAGCACCAACACCTAACCACAATGATTCAGGCAAGTTTGTGTATGTTGATTTCTTAGGAACTTTGAACTTTGCTGTTTGATTACCTTTACTTGATTTTTTCTTAAAATCCTTTGCAGCAATACATGTGCACTCACTACACATTGCAAACAATCTCTCTCTATTATATTCATCAACCTCCTTGTTACACGGAAAGATATGTAAAGCATCATTCCAATCCTCTCCTGTTTCTCGAGATTTTAAAATTGCCACATCTTCATCCGATAACTTGTCTTTTTTTGGTTTCATACGTAATCTATTCAATATCTCTGCAAACTGAACATCATCTTTTTGTCGCATAATTTCACAAAGCTCAACTTTCTGAAAATGTTCATTCCACAAACCAACTGCAACTGCTTTCTGATGCAACGCTTTTCCTTTGACAGGAGGCAACTGATAAAAATCACCAACAGCTAAAATACTTATATTTCCAAATGGATTATGATTATGTGTTTGTTTTATCTGACGCAACCGTCCATGAATATAGCACAACATCTTGTGATCAACCATTGAAATCTCATCAATAATTAAAATGTGGAGATCTTGCAATTCATTCCTCAAAGTATTTATTTTCTCGTCGCCAAGTGGTTGATAAGGTAATCTAGCATTAACTGGGATAGATAAGGCGCTGTGGATTGTTTTGCCATTGATATTAAATGCAGCAACTCCTGTAGGTGCAGTTAATAAGACTGAAACATTATCTGGATTCTGAACTGTTCTTGTAAACAATCTTGTAGCTTCATAATGTATTGATTTAATCAAATGGCTTTTTCCAGTTCCTGCTCCACCAGTGACAAACACATTAAATGGTTTAGGACTTTTACCGTTAACTTTTTGTAAGCACCATTGACGAATCTTATTAAACACCTGTCTCTGCTGAACATTCAAGGATCTCAACAAATTCATAGCATCATGCTTTGAAATTGTTACTGAATATGGTTCAATATTACAGATTTGTTCTTTTTTGTCACCCTGCAAATCAGGAATATCAAATTCATTCTCATCTTCCGGTACTGTTTCACGTTCTGATTGACTTTCAAGTCTGTCTTGCTCAGATTTAGGACAGATTAAAGCCCAAGCATCTTTTTGAGGACCAAATTTTCTCACATACTGTTCTGCCGCTTCAAGAGATTCAGCATTTGCTTCATAAATGGATCGATTACTTTCAACAATGCATCGTACTAATTCCAATTCATCAGTAATACGCACAGCACCATTTGTATAGAATTCTTGATAGGTTTCAAATTGATGCGGTTTGAGTTGGGAATCTACATGATATGGAAGAAACAGCTGCAGTATACTGTGGTAATATTTCTCAGGTTGTTTATCTTCTGAAAACCGAGGATATCTTATCACAGCAGGCTCAGTTCTAGTACGTTTCTGTATGTGACCCAAACCATCTTTTAATTCATATACTGCTGGATTCTTTTTCTTCTTATTGTCTACGTTATATATAATTCTGTATTCTGAACAAAATGTTGCCAGGCACATCCAATTAAATATATCTTGTTCTGGTCTTGCTTTATAACGGTCAACTTTATTAATCATGAATATATTACTGTCATCCTGGCATCTACTCTGGATTACACTCAGTGGCAAGCTCATTCTGACTGGATTCTCACCGATAGGTATAAATTCTACTTTTCTTGAACCCTCTTTCAATCTAAGACTGCAAACACGAAACACTGCTTCCTGGGCTGATATTTCACGATTATGTAAATACACACAACCAAGTTGCTTCATGCTTTGCCTAGCATCTAAATTACCCTTCTGTGCTTCTTTATGGGTATTAGACAGTAATTGACCCATTTCACGTTCAGACTTGGACATATATGATACAACATAAGCTGCACAGGCATATGCATCACTGATATATTGGATATCCATGTTAGCATTCCAACATCTTATCAAATCAGGATTGTACAGATTGACCCATACATCTTGTGGTTCTCTCTTTAAGACAATATTCGCTTTGCTGCTCAAGACATTGTTAGCTTTTTCAAAATCCTCCTGTGTAATATTAAGTGTATTAAACAAGTCTATAGTTGACAAATGCTGGTTTTCCTCAAGGTGCAGTGCATCCCACACTGACTTCAATAATTCCTTTGCATTACTCTCTTTCATTTTGCCACTGCTGTCAACATTACCTTTAGAATTATCATTAACTTCGTCACTGCTATCACCAACAAAACTATCACAGTAGTCCTCATCATCATCGTTGTCATTAGCTATTGGATCTGGCTCAGTAATAAATGTTCTATTCGAAGGTGGTCTTGGAAAGTTAAACAGGCAATCAGTTCCTTTCTTTCTACACGACTTTGAATGTTTTTGGCTATGCAGTTGCACATGAGAGATGATGTCATTAAGTTCACTGTCTTGTTTCTCAGATGGCAATTTGCAACTGATGTACGAATCAACAAATTTAATAACGTCTTCATCACTGTCAACTCCCAGCTTTGGTGCATTTTCAATCCAAAATAAACAATGTGTATGTGGAGATCCTCTTTGCTGAAATTCAACTCTATAAAAATAGTCCTTAACTTTCCCAATAGGCTGAACTCTTGACATGATGACATCTTTTAAAAATGTATGAAACCGTTTATCAAAAATTCTAGCTACAGTTACAGGATTACTTCGCAACAGTCCACATTTGTCATTCCAGTCCAAATCTTTAATGTCTCTATCATCACCTTGTTGCCTCAATAGTGTGTTTATGACCTCAGGCCATCTCATATCAGCTGCTGAAAATGAGCAAAACCATGTTGGTATTCCAAGTTGTCTAATCATAGCCATGACATCTTTCTGAGCGGCTTGCCAGTATGGGGGTGTACCTCTGATTGGCTTCAAAAACTTATAACCACTATCAGACTGTAAAATATCTTTCAATTGATCTCTATCTTTAATCATACTAGCATTCACATTCTTAGCACAATTTTTGCCTGAACTCTGACGCATTGCAATTGACACACTTGACATAACTTGTTGTATTTCTGATAGATATTGAGCATAGAAAACATACTGAATATTTTTAGCAAATCTATTGTCCGCATTCATTAACCTGTTATGGAAATATCTATAAAGACTTAGCTTCCCTTCACGGTGGTCAGTAAATGTAGGCATGCCTGTTGGAAATAATGTTGGAAAACACTTGGCCTCATTCGCTTCTTCCATAAGAACTCTCACTGGGCTATTTGCTTCACAAGGAGCTACACATAATACTTCATCAAAATGCTGGTCTAAGACTTCAGAAGCAACATTCACTGGCTGCATACATGTATCATAAGACATTCCTGTCAAACGTTCCTCGTCTGTTTCCTCATCAGTATCTTCATCACTTTTACTTGCATCGTCAAATTCATCTCCTTGTTCATTGTCAGATTCATCTCCTTGTTCATCTTTATCTTGCAATGGATTTTCCCACTCATAGTTTATATCAATATTACTATACCACAAATTGTTCTGCTTCAAAAACAAAAGAGCACTTTCAACATGTTCTCTACTTACACATTGATACTGGTAATATCCTTTAAATGATAATTTCCTCTTCAACTTAACTTTGATTAACTGATTACTGTTTCCACATCTAGGTAGTGCTGTTACTGTCTCTGAAACATTAGACGGTACACAAACAATCGGCCCAAGAACAGAAGACTGACCCCCTCTCGGTAAAGCTATCATCTTAACAAATGCAATGTTAATTGCAATCAAATGTTTCTCCAGTGTATTCAAGCAATTCAATTCTTCAGGAATATCTTTTAAATCCAAATTGTTTACACATGCTTCTGCTGGCATCTTATTTTGCAGCAATTTCCTGTGACAGGTGTAGCAAATCCACAAACATAATCGACATGAATCTGAAACTTCACACTTCTTACAACTCGTGCTTGTACATTTATGCAAATACTTATCCGATATGCAACCAATGTTACTGTATTTGTTTTGCTTACATTTAATAACTTGTTTGCGAAACAGAAGTTTATGACAGACTGCACAGATGTACTCGGGTCCTGATGACACTTCTTTCCTCCACATTCTTCTGACATTACTCATAACCGTTTGCTTTCTTTTATTTCTGATTGATCTCTGTAAAGCCATGTGCTTCAATTTATGACGATATTTTTCATCACTTTTATATTTCCTTTTTGATTTTTCAATTAAAGATCTTCGATAATGTATATTACAATAATACTTTGTTAAAATATTTTTGATAAGATTGTTTTTATATGCTGAATTAGTATTGTATTTAATCTTTGCACAATTAATTTTTTTTTGCCTGTATGTTATATTTCCATGATACCTAATTTTCACATCTGTGGTTTTTTTTTGCCTGTGTGCTTCATTCCTGTGATATTTTTTGTTTGCACAGCTAATCTTTTCTTGCCTGTGTGCTTCATTCGTGTGATACTTTTTGTTTGCACAGCTAATCTTTTCTTGCCTGTGTGCTTCATTCGTGCGATACTTTTTGTTTGCACAGCTAATCTTTTCTTGCCTGTGTGCTTCATTCGTGTGATACTTTTTGTTTGCACAGCTAATCTTTTCTTGCCTGTGTGCTTCATTCGTGTGATACTTTTTGTTTGCACAGCTAATCTTTTCTTGCCTGTGTGCTTCATTCGTGTGATACTTTTTGTTTGCACAGCTAATCTTTTCTTGCTTGTGTGCTTCATTCGTGCGATACTTTTTGTTTGCACAGCTAATCTTTTCTTGCCTGTGTGCTTCATTCGTGTGATACTTTTTGTTTGCACAGCTAATTTTTTCTTGCCTGTGTGCTTCATTTGAGTGATAGATATCTTTCGCCCGTCTAATCTTTTCTTGTCTATAATGTGTATTCTCATGATATTTATGTTTAACACATCTTATTTTATTGTCTTTATATGCAAGATTATTTTTATATTTCTCTCTCAAAACATCCTTCTTTGAAGCATTTTCCCTATATTTTTGTCTCTCATACTCAAGTGCAGCTTTTTTACTTTTCTGACAGCCATGGTACTTTTCTTTCTTGGCACATTTTTTCTTTTCCCTGTATACACTATTTTGTCTGTATTTAGTTTTTGCTGCTGCCTTCTCATCACTTTGATACTGTTTATCGTTAGCATACCTTGTTTTTTTCCGTAATGTTTTGTTTGTTTTAGTAACATCAGACGTTTCATTTTGTACAATTTTCAAATCTTTTGTTTTGTTATATCTTTGTTTACCTTTCTCTCTTTTTAATTTCTGTTGCAATTTCACATTAACACGTTTCTTTCTTTTACAATTTGATTTTTTTAGCACTTGTGGTTTTCCTTGTGCAATGAACTTTTTCTTGTTAGAGCTTTGGTTTTCTTCCCCAGCGATGTCTAAAACTGTTGTGACCAAATCATAATGTACACGTCCTCTATGGTACAAGTAAATTCCAGACTGCAAAACGTTTTCACTGGTGTTGCATGTATATGTACTACAAAATTTATACCACTTATTTACAGCATCATATGTGTAAATATTCACATTCAACATGCTTGCCACTGCCATTATTTCGAATTCTGTAGCCCACGAACCACTATTACACATTCCTGTTCTTGATATATAATCTTCAACTGTTGTGTACCCTTCACGTAATAAACACTGAAATGTGGTTCTATTTTTCAACAAGTGATTAATTGTTGCTGCCCTGAGCTGCATGTGATTATTCTCAGTTTCAGATATAGCACAAGAAATAGCTCTAAAGAAACAATTTCCATCACCTTGAATTCTTCGAATACAATCAGGTGCTCCCATCGTGTCACATGAATTTATGTCATGAATATTAAGACATACTTTTGAAACACCCAATTTCTCACACAAATAAATCTTATATGCATATGTTAAAGGAATAAATTGATGAATAACTGCTTCATGGCTTTCTACAATTTCTATCTCACTTTCATTTGATTGCTTTGCCTGTCCATTTATGTTGGTACACACTTTCCTCCCATCGCCACTCTCTGCATGATTACAGATACTCAGATCATCATCTATCCAGACAGTGACACCCGTAATTTCAAATTGTTCATCATCCCTAATATTCATAGAGTTACCAAGTTCAGTACAATAACTGTAAACACCTTGCCATGATGACAGACATTTAAGCAAGCTTCTCCCTTGACAATGTTGATGCCCATTTGCATCTCTCGAGTGTGAATCAAAAACATAATACATTCCATCTTGAGCCATTACTGAAAATGTGTTTCCATGAAAACAGATAAAACATGCAGAATACTGTTCAACTGTCTCCTGAACTGCACTACTCATTGACATCATATTAAATTCTGTCAGATTTTCTTCTCCAAAAATACCAGAAACAGGTTCATGAATCTTAATATTAAAATGTTTACTAAAAACATCTATTTGATCAGGCAATTCATTAACCAACAAATAATCATGCGCTATTGTTGAACTGTGAGACAAAAAAGTGTACAATTCATTTCCTGTCTTCAATACAAAATCCATGTCATTAGAAGTCCAGCTGTTCAAATTCTTCACTTCCTGGTACAATATTGCACAGAGTGAGTTTGGCACACATTGTTTACCAGAATTTCCGTGAAACCTAAAACTACCTTGGTGAAAACTACCTTGTACAATTGTTTTATATTCATTCACCTTTTTTATTTCAATAGTAGCTCCATCACAAATATTTTTCCTATTTTCCTTCTGCGACTTTTGTTCTTGTAAAACAAGGCATGTCTTTTTGTTACTTGCAGATGAAGAATTTTCACAACAGTTGTCCAAGTTTTCAGCCTTTCTTTTTACTTTTACTTCTACTCTGTTTTTTTCACTTTCTTTTGATACTTTCCTCCTACTGCGAAGATTATAATTCACACACATTTCTTCTTTACAAGTCCATTTATCAGCATATTTCGAATCATGTCTATTCCCTTGTTCACTACTCTTTTCTCTTTCGTCATTTGACCCTTCTTCAACTTTTGGAACATTATTTTTGTTTTTTGTGCTGGCAGTTGCTTCGTCTTTAGATCGTTTCTTATTACGCAATGAATAACCTCCAGTTTGCTTTAGTGTAGACTGTGACTTCACTGATTCTGCCAAAGTCTTGTTTCCTGGTGTTGTAGTTGTACTTTCTACTAGTCTATCTTTAAATGCATCTGTTATTTCAATATCAATGTCCTCTGTTTGGCTTGCATACTGACGTGTCTTGTCAAATTCCTCATTTTGCTTTTGCTTTCTACTTTTTTGTCTCAAGCGTTTCTTATTTCTTCGTCTACATTTCATCATTTCTATTCCAACTTTGTTATCATTTATAATTGTTCTAATTGTATTACATGTACCTTCAATTCTTTCTTGCTTGTCAAGATTCTGTTCAAGAGACTGTTCCAACATGTCTTCTTCAATGCCATCCATCAATGCTTCCTCATACATGGTCAAATCTACAGGAATGTCAAGATAGTCATGTAAAGATTTACAATAGTTATTTCCTTGACATGTGATGCATACCCATACTACTGGTTTGTTAGCCAAGATGTCCTTCGCAATACTAGATGTAAATCCCATGCAATCAACATGATACCATAATCCACAGTCACACTGTACTTTGTGATCAAATGTCTTAATTACTCTATCACACATCCAACATGCCTTATCAACCGTGACATCACTTCGGATTTCTACAATATGTGCTCTTCCTCTTTCAACATTTCTGCCTAATTTTGTTTTGCATTCATTTTCTTGTTTCTTCATCTGAGTTTTCAACACTTGGTTTTTACAACAAACCTTTTGTGCAGGTATCATATTCTTTGTTTTTTTGTTTGTCCTGTCGTGCAAGTTCTTCATGTTTTTCAAAACTGTATTCAAACTTCTCTTTGTATGACAACAGATATTTTTCTGCCACTGCTCATACAACCTTCTATCTACTTTGCTCATGCGACTCTCTACTACCTTTCCTCCTTTCGTGATGTTATGAGTCTCCTTGAACACTTGTTTTCTCACTTTTCTGTTGTGCTGTCGTGATGGTCTCTTTCTACCGTTTCCTTCCCAAAACTCTTCTACATAATCCAAGAGATGACCTTTACCACCGTGCTTTGTCCAACTGTACTGTTTCAGCCATTGTACACCACGCAACTTACTCACTGACGATAGTCGCTTCTTCCTGCCCTCTCTCAGAACACTTACTTGTTTATGTCTGTCCACTTGCATCTTTCTCTTAGATTCTTCTTGTACCTTCTTCAACTGCATCTTCTTAGGTTGCACAATCTGTAAATAGTACAGTTTCATCACATGTGTTTCATCACAGTTCTTTTCTTTGTAAGACTTTTTTCTCAAAACCTGATCGGCTCCAGGCAATTCACCAATTTCACTTTTTTTTGCATACCTATTTTTCTCATGTTGGTTTGTACTCCTGTTTTCCTCAAATTCATTCATTCTCAAGGTTTGTTCAAGATGGTATGTTGTCAAACTTGTTCTAAAAACCTGGCTCTCCCCAGGTACCTGGCTCACCCCAGGATTTGCTTTGTTCATGAAAACCTGGCTCTTCCCAGGTACCTGGCTCACCCCAGGATTTGCTGTGTTCATAAAAACCTGGCTCTCCACAGGTACCTGTCTCATACCAGGATTTGTGGCTTTGTTTGTGGTTCTCAAGTTCATGGTTATCAGGTTCATGGTTCTCGGTTTCTTAGTTCTTGGCTTCATGGTTCTCAAGTTCATGGTTCTCAAGTTCATGGTTCTCAAGTTCATGGTTCTCAAGTTCATGGTTTTCGGGTTCATAGTTTTCGGGTTCATAGTTTTCGGGTTCATAGTTATCGTGTTCATGGTTCTCGGGTTAATGATTGTCGGGTTCGTGGTTCTCGGGTGCGTGGTTCTCGGGTGCGTGCTTTTCGGGTGCGTGCTTCTTGGGTGCGTGCTTCTCGGGTGCGTGGTTCTCGGGTTCGTGGTTCTCGGGTTCGTGGTTCTCGGGTGCGTGCTTCTCGGGTTTGTGGTTCTCGGATTCGTGCTTCTCAAGACCTGACTCCTGTCAGGTACCTGGCACATGCCCGGATTTTCATGAAGGAGTAGCTCAGGCAACATTGATGACTTCTAAAGATGCAATCTATAAAGAAAAAACGTAATATGCTTAGCCTTCCAGATTTTTTTGTTATCAATTTTATTTATTACAATTTCCATTCTCATATTTCTTTAACACAAGTTGGATACAAGAAATGTGTTAAATAAACAAAAATGCCCCACCCCTGTGATAGTTCTCCCCTAATGTCCACACGTACTGCAGTGTACTCACGTACGTACTGCAGTGTACTCACGTACGTACTGCAGTGTACTCACGTACGTACCCCAGTGTCCGTATGTACCCCAGTCTCAACATGTGATATTAGATCGTCCATTCTAGACACAAACTTAACCCTGATTAAATCTTACGTGACTCGTGACTGGAACTCATACTCGAGAAATGCAACTTGGACTCCGACTCAAAGTCTGTCCATTGCTAGTTTAATTTTTTCTCAATACCCTGAAACTCTACAAACACTGTTTTCCTTCATCATGATCTAGTAATAACATTTATAATCATACATACATGACATATGATATTGTGCTACAGACACAAATTGGACAAACTCACCCCGGCCCTTTAAACACACACACATCATGGACTACAACAAACAACACAGGCCTATATTAATTACTATGGAGCCATATAGCCCAAACATTTTATCCTACCGGTACCATTCCTAGTTGTAGGCTATAGCCTAGTCTGAGTAACTGGGACCCAAATATCACCTTTTTCAACATGTGGACATGTCAGGTGATATGGGTTCAAGCCAGAGCCCTTTGGATCGCTGTACGAAATGTCTGCACATCGATTCCCCCATGACCTCCCACACTTATCCCCCAAAATGTGGCGGAAAACAGCCACTTACAAAAATGCTGCTTGTCCCCAGTAGTGGAAAAATCAGGCCTCAAAATGTGGAGCAATGTTCGCCGATTCAAATGCACGTAGCCATTGTTGAGCAAATTCATGACGTAATTTTTGTTGACAACAACAACGCGCGCAGAGCACGCCGTCAAGCGTAATTTTCTCACTTTTTTAAAAGGTAAGAACACACCGATACTGTTAGTGTCTTCCTTGATCCTTATAGTTATAGTGCCTACTGGGGACTAGCAGCATTTTTGTAAGTGGCTGTTTTCCGTGACATTTTGGGGGATAAGTGTGGGAGGTCATGGGGGATCGATGTGCAGACATTTCGTACAGCGATCCAAATTAAAGGACTCTTGCTTGGCCTTGGCCCATAATCACCTGACATGTCCACATGTTGAAAAAGGTGATATTTGGGTCCAGGCTACTCGGACTAGCTATAGCCCAGCCCAGGCCAGGTTGGACTCCTTCGTTGCGTCGTCCAATCTGGGATAGGGCTAGGCATAATGACTATAATGTGTGTCACCATGGTGTCATGACTGATGACTGACTTCTTCTTCTACTTCTATGCAGATACTCGTCAAAGCCTTTTCAGCAACTAAACGAGGGGCCACATCGACCCAGTTTAGCCAGGAACACCGGGGCGAACCCCTTCTCTTAGCGATAAGTGTTACTGGGTTCTTTTACGTGCATTATAATGATTATTATTATACAATACACGGGACCTACAGCTTTGCGTCTCATCCGAAAGACGAAGCAATGGTGGTTTCAGTGCCTTGCTTAAGGACACAGGTGTCGAGGCCGAGATTCGAACTCACGCTCTGCGGAACAGAAAACTGGGTTCTTAACCGCTCGGCCACGACACTGACGCACTACATGATCTGAGCATGGAGGAATAAGTGCCCTGAGAGTCTTTTCACTGTCTACATGGTCTAGGTACCCTCGTATCCAATTCATAAAATGTGCGAACGAACCCTTTCGAAAGACACGGTTATACTTTGATATATTCCATAAATGAAAAGCTATGAAAAACATATTGAATTAATCTCATAAAGCATGAAATTTTAATATTTTTATTAATTTCAACTAAACTCGTCATACACTTACGATTGACACTGCACTGCACAATAAGTTTAGTTCGGCTCCACTCCAGCAAATCCCGTTCAATATTGTACATTATTGTCGTTACTGAGGCTGAAACCAGACTAATGTATCACGTACGCACAATGAGGGCGCTACTCTAAATCTGCGGCGCAAACGTAACAGGCAGATTTCATAAATTATTCAGTAGTTTGGATAAGAAGTTATGTTTATTCATCGGAATAAAACGTGACGTCAAAGCATTGTTGTTATTTAGTTAACTGGTTACATTAAATCACTTAAAAAAACAGCTGTTGTCGAGCTGCTATACGTAGTGAAGTGGATAGTGGGATGGACTATTGATCAAAGATCCCTGGTTCGAATCCTGCTGACGGTCATCTCGTTTTTTCTAGTCAAATTGGAATATTTTTAATTTAAGTGAAAAAAGACCTAGTGTTGTACAGTGATCAATGCAACTACTGAATAATTCATGAATCTGCCAGTTAGGTTTGTGAAAATAATATTCGCGGCCGGTGTGGACGGTAATTCTGTCCCCCGGTAAAATTGTCCGGGGGGACAGAATTACCTAGGTAAAAGTGTCCCCCTAGAGCCGTTAATTCCGTCCCCCTCCAGTTTATTCTGTCCCCTCTCGAGGTAATTTTGTCCCCCAATGTTCCACACATAAGTGGTTATTTTGATGTTATTTCAATGAAAAGCCCACATGGTATTTATTATTTGGACTTCTGTTCCCTTCATCGATTTATCAAAATAAAAATAAAAATATAAATAACTGTATTAATTAAATCAACCGATCTACGTTTCTGCGCGAAAAGGGAAATTAGCGGTAAATCAGTATTTCCAGACTTCTTGCACGCGTACAATACTCAGCACGAAATGTGGCAGCACTTTTGACCAACTGTAATTTGTAGTACGCTACACATCATACAGTATGCCACAAATGATGCACCATGAAAAGGGTGAACCTGTACTACACTGGTTGTTGCGTCTAGTGGGTGTTTAGACTTGTGACGTTGCACGGGACAATTTTACCAGGGGGACACGTTTAACGTTGGGCTGGGAGACAGAATTACCTGGAGGGGGACAGAAATACCTAGGTAAATGTGTCCCCCCGGACAGATTTACCGGGTCACGGCCTGGTAAGTCTGTCCGGGGGGACACATTTACCAGGGGGGACAGAATTACCTTTCACACCGGCTGCACACAGACATTATTATAATGAAAAGTACAGCAGGCATCAGAATGTGGCTGGAGATCTTGCAGTTGGGAATCTAAAATCGTCTTAAAGGGATCGTATATGTTTGGTAATTGGGGGCCCACTGTTTGTTTTAATCCTATATAAACAGGTCAAAAGAAATAAGTCCCCCCCCCCCCCCCCCCCTGGGAAATGTTCATTTTTCTAGAAGACAGTTAGGCTCCTTTACCTGTTACACAAATGTAAAATGTAGTCTGAAATTTTACACATTTATTGTGCAAAAGATGTTCACCCAACAGTTAACCTTCGCCTTGAAATGCTGGCATTTATTCAATGTGATGACCAATACAAAATGACACTTCCATTTCCACAAAACCTTTATGCTTAAAAAAAAAGGTTTTGCTTGGGTGACTCTAATTTACTGTACTTCGTAAATTTAGAAAATTAAAAACAAAACAAAAACATTTAATGCATGTTTACATTATTTTGTACACTTTAGGAAAATTTATTGAAGTTAGGAAAGAATATTAAAAAATTCTGTAAAAACATGATTTTCCATTTGTCCAATCCCTATACAAGAAAGTGTCATTTTGTATTGGTCATCACATTTAACAAATGGCAGCATTTCAAATCGAAGGTTAACTGTTGGGTGAAACTTTATTGCACAATACATGTGTAGCATTTCAGACTACATTTTACATTTGTGTAAAATGGGGGGACTTATTTCTTTTGACCTGTTTAGTTATAGATATATACCATAAAACTAACCTGTACAAAAATCATTTCAAAAGGTGGTAGCGATTTTGAGATATTGCCGAAAATCTGGAGCGGTTATGTCCACGCAGGAAGAATAATCTGCATTTGAATACACAATCTGAGAAACGTCACTGCTGTAACGCTTCTCAGATTCAAATTTGCGATGATAAAAAGTGATATCTTTTTCCATAACCGCAGTACTTCGAAGTGAAAAGTTTCTAAAAATGCATTATACTATCCAAAGCTGCTGTACTTCTTACCAAATAAGTGTTTATTGCCATTAATTTTTGGAGTAATTACCAATCTTATACGATCCCTTTAAGCCAAAGACACAGACGAAGCCAGGGGTTCGAAAAGGCCCTCATCATAGACCGCCGCGCCAGTCGTGTGCACAAAACCAAATTATGATTGGTTAATCGTTCAGCACTTTACTTGTTTGCATACAAGTTATGAATAATGCACGTTTCATATTCTATGTATAATTTATCAAAAACAACCGCAAATTACAAGTTGGAAAAGGCCCTCGCGCATGTCTCGCCAAAGCAGCGAAGTTCGTCTGATCAGTTCTCGAACTTTTCACGAACTGTTCTCATACTTCTTGAGAACAGGTGACTTTGCCCATCTGTTCCTTTATCTATGCTTCGCCATATTTGGTGGCCTGGGGCCGGTTGCACCAAACATGACCACCCTAAGACATGTCGTAACTGCGGTTGCACCGAAAATCTTATAGGCTTGTCCTAAAATGCATATCTTACGACACGTCGTAGGACATGTCCTAGTGTATAATTATAACTGTATTGGGACCGACGCTGGTTACAATCCCGAAATTAGATAGAAATTGTACACAGCATGTTTTCAATCACTTATGTTTTATTAAGATAATTAGTGATTGCTTACAAATGCATGTATGTCACCAATTTATTTCATTATAATCAGAATGGTTGTATTCCGATTTCACGAAAGACTAAGATCA
This sequence comes from Crossaster papposus, assembly GCA_037893245.1. NCBI lineage: Eukaryota > Metazoa > Echinodermata > Asteroidea > Velatida > Solasteridae > Crossaster > Crossaster papposus. The sequence goes on from JBAIAA010000206.1 coordinate 246,413, forward strand.
ATCTCAGGGAGACTAACTCATCCTAACTTGCATTGGATCTATTGCAAGTTAGGAGGAGTTACTCTTCCTAAGATTGATCTTAACATTGGTGAAATCGGCCCATGGTTACCGTTTAATATTCTTCAATTTATTGATCTTTAAATTCATATAACGAAGCTTTGCATCTTGAATTGTTTTCTGAAGAGTGAGTAATTCCATATAGTTGCCTCGTGTTCCTTCCTGAGAATTTCCAATTGCGAATAAAATTGCAAGAACCCGTGTCGAAAGATGCATTGGAGTATGGAAACGTAGGTGAGCATGTCTTCGACATCTAAGACTGCAGCCTATTGAAAAGGTTTGCCAGGTAATAGTTGTATAACGACTATGCTTCTCATCTTTGCCAGACATTTGCCTCTTAAAGACGAAGATGGGCAGATGTATGCAGAGCTAATGGATGAGCATCCCGACGACAACGAGTGGCCTGACATTGATGATGATCCATGAAGGGATTGCCCGAAGAAACCAAATTGTAGACTAATTGAGGGGCTGAACGATTTCCCTATTTCAATCATGAACAGAAATAACAGTTAAAGAAAGCGACCCAGATACATTTTTCTTTAAAAAAGTAATTAATTTTGATACACCAATCAAGCATGTCAATAAAGAGCATGTTCTCTCTCACTCATTAAAAAAAAAAGAATTACTTTCTTTTTGACTCGCCGTGTTCCGTTTCGATTAAAACAAATCCGAGTTGTAGATTTAACAATTTCACTTTGTTGGACCCTGTTTTTGTTTGTTGTTTAGTTTGTACTCATTGCTATAATTGTTGTTTTTTAGTAGAAACAATTAAAACATTTGAACGAAATCTAAACAGTTAATCCCATGTGCAGTCTCGGAAAACGTCTTTAAAAAACTGTTGTCTGGTTCTTTTTTTCCTTCAGCTACTGATTTTTATGAAGGATATTTCTTGATAACTTATTGCTTAACTTATTATAATTATTTCTTTCACAACCAAATGGTGATAAAACATGCACAAGTATTGTTTTCAATATTTTACTTAACAAAATCCTAAACGATATGGTACTTTAACCTAAACATATTGCCGCGTATGGCTACCCTAACTAAGTCATCTCCCCACTAGACGTAATTTAATTTCGTAAATCCATGTCTTACTAATGCGTAAGTTGTGATGGTGCAACAGTTGTGTCGTAATGTCTTTCGGTTGCACGAAAGTTGTCTTACACCACACGTAAGTCAGAATGCGTACGGCAAGGAAGTTATAGGCCTACATGTCATAAGATATCGATGGTGCAACCCATTTTCGTTCGTAACTTTAGTACAGCACCCAACCGTTGGTGCAACCGGCCCCTGGACCACCAAATATGAACCGCTCTGGCATACCGAACAGCCGTAGTTTCGAAGTACAGCTATTGCAACCAATCATTCATGAGTTGTACACTAAAATCCCTAGGGCATATACTATGGAGGTTCAAAAGTGTACATCTGCTTTTCTGCTGTTAGAATAGCAAAAGAGCTGATTGAACGATTTGTCAAATGCATTTTTCTACTTTTCTACTTTTCTTCTACCAGAAAAGCAGGTTTTACTTTTTGCCATACACTGGCGGTTCAAAAAGGACATCTGCTTTTCCACTTCACTACTACCAGAAAAGCAGATCGAACTTTTGGAGCAAATCTGTTTTCTACTTTTCTGATTTCTAAGGGAGTAAAACGAACGTTGTAACCACAGTGGTTCAAAAGTGGACATCTGCTTTTCTGCTAGCAGAAAAGCGGATTGAACGTTCTGTTACAGCGGTTCAAAAGTGAACATCAGCTTTTCTGCTACCAACGCAAAAATGCCACTTTAGTACCTACCCACCAACAAATGGATGGTTCCATGTGACTCCGCCTCTGTCATTACGTCATATATTCAGGCTACGATATGACGTAATGACAGAGGCGGAGTCACATGGAACCATCCATTTGTTGGTGGGTAGGTACTAAAGTGGCATTTTTGCGTTGGTAGCAGAAAAGCTGATGTTCACTTTTGAACCGCTGTAACAGAACGTTCAATCCGCTTTTCTGCTAGCAGAAAAGCAGATGTCCACTTTTGAACCACTGTGGTTACAACGTTCGTTTTACTCCCTTAGAAATCAGAAAAGTAGAAAACAGATTTGCTCCAAAAGTTCGATCTGCTTTTCTGGTAGTAGTGAAGTGGAAAAGCAGATGTCCTTTTTGAACCGCCAGTGTATGGCAAAAAGTAAAACCTGCTTTTCTGGTAGAAGAAAAGTAGAAAAGTAGAAAAATGCATTTGACAAATCGTTCAATCAGCTCTTTTGCTATTCTAACAGCAGAAAAGCAGATGTACACTTTTGAACCTCCATAGTATATGCCCTAGGGATTTTAGTGTACAACTCATGAATGATTGGTTGCAATAGCTGTACTTCGAAACTACGGCTGTTCGGTATGCCAGAGCGGTTCATATTTGGTGGTCCAGGGGCCGGTTGCACCAACGGTTGGGTGCTGTACTAAAGTTACGAACGAAAATGGGTTGCACCATCGATATCTTATGACATGTAGGCCTATAACTTCCTTGCCGTACGCATTCTGACTTACGTGTGGTGTAAGACAACTTTCGTGCAACCGAAAGACATTACGACACAACTGTTGCACCATCACAACTTACGCATTAGTAAGACATGGATTTACGAAATTAAATTACGTCTAGTGGGGAGATGACTTAGTTAGGGTAGCCATACGCGGCAATATGTTTAGGTTAAAGTACCATATCGTTTAGGATTTTGTTAAGTAAAATATTGAAAACAATACTTGTGCATGTTTTATCACCATTTGGTTGTGAAAGAAATAATTATAATAAGTTAAGCAATAAGTTATCAAGAAATATCCTTCATAAAAATCAGTAGCTGAAGGAAAAAAAGAACCAGACAACAGTTTTTTAAAGACGTTTTCCGAGACTGCACATGGGATTAACTGTTTAGATTTCGTTCAAATGTTTTAATTGTTTCTACTAAAAAACAACAATTATAGCAATGAGTACAAACTAAACAACAAACAAAAACAGGGTCCAACAAAGTGAAATTGTTAAATCTACAACTCGGATTTGTTTTAATCGAAACGGAACACGGCGAGTCAAAAAGAAAGTAATTCTTTTTTTTTTAATGAGTGAGAGAGAACATGCTCTTTATTGACATGCTTGATTGGTGTATCAAAATTAATTACTTTTTTAAAGAAAAATGTATCTGGGTCGCTTTCTTTAACTGTTATTTCTGTTCATGATTGAAATAGGGAAATCGTTCAGCCCCTCAATTAGTCTACAATTTGGTTTCTTCGGGCAATCCCTTCATGGATCATCATCAATGTCAGGCCACTCGTTGTCGTCGGGATGCTCATCCATTAGCTCTGCATACATCTGCCCATCTTCGTCTTTAAGAGGCAAATGTCTGGCAAAGATGAGAAGCATAGTCGTTATACAACTATTACCTGGCAAACCTTTTCAATAGGCTGCAGTCTTAGATGTCGAAGACATGCTCACCTACGTTTCCATACTCCAATGCATCTTTCGACACGGGTTCTTGCAATTTTATTCGCAATTGGAAATTCTCAGGAAGGAACACGAGGCAACTATATGGAATTACTCACTCTTCAGAAAACAATTCAAGATGCAAAGCTTCGTTATATGAATTTAAAGATCAATAAATTGAAGAATATTAAACGGTAACCATGGGCCGATTTCACCAATGTTAAGATCAATCTTAGGAAGAGTAACTCCTCCTAACTTGCAATAGATCCAATGCAAGTTAGGATGAGTTAGTCTCCCTGAGATTGATCTTAGTCTTTCGTGAAATCGGAATACAACCATTCTGATTATAATGAAATAAATTGGTGACATACATGCATTTGTAAGCAATCACTAATTATCTTAATAAAACATAAGTGATTGAAAACATGCTGTGTACAATTTCTATCTAATTTCGGGATTGTAACCAGCGTCGGTCCCAATACAGTTATAATTATACACTAGGACATGTCCTACGACGTGTCGTAAGATATGCATTTTAGGACAAGCCTATAAGATTTTCGGTGCAACCGCAGTTACGACATGTCTTAGGGTGGTCATGTTTGGTGCAACCGGCCCCAGGCCACCAAATATGGCGAAGCATAGATAAAGGAACAGATGGGCAAAGTCACCTGTTCTCAAGAAGTATGAGAACAGTTCGTGAAAAGTTCGAGAACTGATCAGACGAACTTCGCTGCTTTGGCGAGACATGCGCGAGGGCCTTTTCCAACTTGTAATTTGCGGTTGTTTTTGATAAATTATACATAGAATATGAAACGTGCATTATTCATAACTTGTATGCAAACAAGTAAAGTGCTGAACGATTAACCAATCATAATTTGGTTTTGTGCACACGACTGGCGCGGCGGTCTATGATGAGGGCCTTTTCGAACCCCTGGCTTCGTCTGTGTCTTTGGCTTAAAGGGATCGTATAAGATTGGTAATTACTCCAAAAATTAATGGCAATAAAAACTTATTTGGTAAGAAGTACAGCAGCTTTGGATAGTATAATGCATTTTTAGAAACTTTTCACTTCGAAGTACTGCGGTTATGGAAAAAGATATCACTTTTTATCATCGCAAATTTGAATCTGAGAAGCGTTACAGCAGTGACGTTTCTCAGATTGTGTATTCAAATGCAGATTATTCTTCCTGCGTGGACATAACCGCTCCAGATTTTCGGCAATATCTCAAAATCGCTACCACCTTTTGAAATGATTTTTGTACAGGTTAGTTTTATGGTATATATCTATAACTAAACAGGTCAAAAGAAATAAGTCCCCCCATTTTACACAAATGTAAAATGTAGTCTGAAATGCTACACATGTATTGTGCAATAAAGTTTCACCCAACAGTTAACCTTCGATTTGAAATGCTGCCATTTGTTAAATGTGATGACCAATACAAAATGACACTTTCTTGTATAGGGATTGGACAAATGGAAAATCATGTTTTTACAGAATTTTTTAATATTCTTTCCTAACTTCAATAAATTTTCCTAAAGTGTACAAAATAATGTAAACATGCATTAAATGTTTTTGTTTTGTTTTTAATTTTCTAAATTTACGAAGTACAGTAAATTAGAGTCACCCAAGCAAAACCTTTTTTTTTAAGCATAAAGGTTTTGTGGAAATGGAAGTGTCATTTTGTATTGGTCATCACATTGAATAAATGCCAGCATTTCAAGGCGAAGGTTAACTGTTGGGTGAACATCTTTTGCACAATAAATGTGTAAAATTTCAGACTACATTTTACATTTGTGTAACAGGTAAAGGAGCCTAACTGTCTTCTAGAAAAATGAACATTTCCCAGGGGGGGGGGGGGGGGGGGGACTTATTTCTTTTGACCTGTTTATATAGGATTAAAACAAACAGTGGGCCCCCAATTACCAAACATATACGATCCCTTTAAGACGATTTTAGATTCCCAACTGCAAGATCTCCAGCCACATTCTGATGCCTGCTGTACTTTTCATTATAATAATGTCTGTGTGCAGCCGGCCGCGAATATTATTTTCACAAACCTAACTGGCAGATTCATGAATTATTCAGTAGTTGCATTGATCACTGTACAACACTAGGTCTTTTTTCACTTAAATTAAAAATATTCCAATTTGACTAGAAAAAACGAGATGACCGTCAGCAGGATTCGAACCAGGGATCTTTGATCAATAGTCCATCCCACTATCCACTTCACTACGTATAGCAGCTCGACAACAGCTGTTTTTTTAAGTGATTTAATGTAACCAGTTAACTAAATAACAACAATGCTTTGACGTCACGTTTTATTCCGATGAATAAACATAACTTCTTATCCAAACTACTGAATAATTTATGAAATCTGCCTGTTACGTTTGCGCCGCAGATTTAGAGTAGCGCCCTCATTGTGCGTACGTGATACATTAGTCTGGTTTCAGCCTCAGTAACGACAATAATGTACAATATTGAACGGGATTTGCTGGAGTGGAGCCGAACTAAACTTATTGTGCAGTGCAGTGTCAATCGTAAGTGTATGACGAGTTTAGTTGAAATTAATAAAAATATTAAAATTTCATGCTTTATGAGATTAATTCAATATGTTTTTCATAGCTTTTCATTTATGGAATATATCAAAGTATAACCGTGTCTTTCGAAAGGGTTCGTTCGCACATTTTATGAATTGGATACGAGGGTACCTAGACAGTGAAAAGACTCTCAGGGCACTTATTCCTCCATGCTCAGATCATGTAGTGCGTCAGTGTCGTGGCCGAGCGGTTAAGAACCCAGTTTTCTGTTCCGCAGAGCGTGAGTTCGAATCTCGGCCTCGACACCTGTGTCCTTAAGCAAGGCACTGAAACCACCATTGCTTCGTCTTTCGGATGAGACGCAAAGCTGTAGGTCCCGTGTATTGTATAATAATAATCATTATAATGCACGTAAAAGAACCCAGTAACACTTATCGCTAAGAGAAGGGGTTCGCCCCGGTGTTCCTGGCTAAACTGGGTTGATGTGGCCCCTCGTTTAGTTGCTGAAAAGGCTTTGACGAGTATCTGCATAGAAGTAGAAGAAGAAGTCAGTCATCAGTCATGACACCATGGTGACACACATTATAGTCATTATGCCTAGCCCTATCCCAGATTGGACGACGCAACGAAGGAGTCCAACCTGGCCTGGGCTGGGCTATAGCTAGTCCGAGTAGCCTGGACCCAAATATCACCTTTTTCAACATGTGGACATGTCAGGTGATTATGGGCCAAGGCCAAGCAAGAGTCCTTTAATTTGGATCGCTGTACGAAATGTCTGCACATCGATCCCCCATGACCTCCCACACTTATCCCCCAAAATGTCACGGAAAACAGCCACTTACAAAAATGCTGCTAGTCCCCAGTAGGCACTATAACTATAAGGATCAAGGAAGACACTAACAGTATCGGTGTGTTCTTACCTTTTAAAAAAGTGAGAAAATTACGCTTGACGGCGTGCTCTGCGCGCGTTGTTGTTGTCAACAAAAATTACGTCATGAATTTGCTCAACAATGGCTACGTGCATTTGAATCGGCGAACATTGCTCCACATTTTGAGGCCTGATTTTTCCACTACTGGGGACAAGCAGCATTTTTGTAAGTGGCTGTTTTCCGCCACATTTTGGGGGATAAGTGTGGGAGGTCATGGGGGAATCGATGTGCAGACATTTCGTACAGCGATCCAAAGGGCTCTGGCTTGAACCCATATCACCTGACATGTCCACATGTTGAAAAAGGTGATATTTGGGTCCCAGTTACTCAGACTAGGCTATAGCCTACAACTAGGAATGGTACCGGTAGGATAAAATGTTTGGGCTATATGGCTCCATAGTAATTAATATAGGCCTGTGTTGTTTGTTGTAGTCCATGATGTGTGTGTGTTTAAAGGGCCGGGGTGAGTTTGTCCAATTTGTGTCTGTAGCACAATATCATATGTCATGTATGTATGATTATAAATGTTATTACTAGATCATGATGAAGGAAAACAGTGTTTGTAGAGTTTCAGGGTATTGAGAAAAAATTAAACTAGCAATGGACAGACTTTGAGTCGGAGTCCAAGTTGCATTTCTCGAGTATGAGTTCCAGTCACGAGTCACGTAAGATTTAATCAGGGTTAAGTTTGTGTCTAGAATGGACGATCTAATATCACATGTTGAGACTGGGGTACATACGGACACTGGGGTACGTACGTGAGTACACTGCAGTACGTACGTGAGTACACTGCAGTACGTGTGGACATTAGGGGAGAACTATCACAGGGGTGGGGCATTTTTGTTTATTTAACACATTTCTTGTATCCAACTTGTGTTGAAGAAATATGAGAATGGAAATTGTAATAAATAAAATTGATAACAAAAAAATCTGGAAGGCTAAGCATATTACGTTTTTTCTTTATAGATTGCATCTTTAGAAGTCATCAATGTTGCCTGAGCTACTCCTTCATGAAAATCCGGGCATGTGCCAGGTACCTGACAGGAGTCAGGTCTTGAGAAGCACGAATCCGAGAACCACAAACCCGAGAAGCACGCACCCGAGAACCACGAACCCGAGAACCACGAACCCGAGAACCACGCACCCGAGAAGCACGCACCCAAGAAGCACGCACCCGAAAAGCACGCACCCGAGAACCACGCACCCGAGAACCACGAACCCGACAATCATTAACCCGAGAACCATGAACACGATAACTATGAACCCGAAAACTATGAACCCGAAAACTATGAACCCGAAAACCATGAACTTGAGAACCATGAACTTGAGAACCATGAACTTGAGAACCATGAACTTGAGAACCATGAAGCCAAGAACTAAGAAACCGAGAACCATGAACCTGATAACCATGAACTTGAGAACCACAAACAAAGCCACAAATCCTGGTATGAGACAGGTACCTGTGGAGAGCCAGGTTTTTATGAACACAGCAAATCCTGGGGTGAGCCAGGTACCTGGGAAGAGCCAGGTTTTCATGAACAAAGCAAATCCTGGGGTGAGCCAGGTACCTGGGGAGAGCCAGGTTTTTAGAACAAGTTTGACAACATACCATCTTGAACAAACCTTGAGAATGAATGAATTTGAGGAAAACAGGAGTACAAACCAACATGAGAAAAATAGGTATGCAAAAAAAAGTGAAATTGGTGAATTGCCTGGAGCCGATCAGGTTTTGAGAAAAAAGTCTTACAAAGAAAAGAACTGTGATGAAACACATGTGATGAAACTGTACTATTTACAGATTGTGCAACCTAAGAAGATGCAGTTGAAGAAGGTACAAGAAGAATCTAAGAGAAAGATGCAAGTGGACAGACATAAACAAGTAAGTGTTCTGAGAGAGGGCAGGAAGAAGCGACTATCGTCAGTGAGTAAGTTGCGTGGTGTACAATGGCTGAAACAGTACAGTTGGACAAAGCACGGTGGTAAAGGTCATCTCTTGGATTATGTAGAAGAGTTTTGGGAAGGAAACGGTAGAAAGAGACCATCACGACAGCACAACAGAAAAGTGAGAAAACAAGTGTTCAAGGAGACTCATAACATCACGAAAGGAGGAAAGGTAGTAGAGAGTCGCATGAGCAAAGTAGATAGAAGGTTGTATGAGCAGTGGCAGAAAAATATCTGTTGTCATACAAAGAGAAGTTTGAATACAGTTTTGAAAAACATGAAGAACTTGCACAACAGGACAAACAAAAAAACAAAGAATATGATACCTGCACAAAAGGTTTGTTGTAAAAACCAAGTGTTGAAAACTCAGATGAAGAAACAAGAAAATGAATGCAAAACAAAATTAGGCAGAAATGTTGAAAGAGGAAGAGCACATATTGTAGAAATCCGAAGTGATGTCACGGTTGATAAGGCATGTTGGATGTGTGATAGAGTAATTAAGACATTTGATCACAAAGTACAGTGTGACTGTGGATTATGGTATCATGTTGATTGCATGGGATTTACATCTAGTATTGCGAAGGACATCTTGGCTAACAAACCAGTAGTATGGGTATGCATCACATGTCAAGGAAATAACTATTGTAAATCTTTACATGACTATCTTGACATTCCTGTAGATTTGACCATGTATGAGGAAGCATTGATGGATGGCATTGAAGAAGACATGTTGGAACAGTCTCTTGAACAGAATCTTGACAAGCAAGAAAGAATTGAAGGTACATGTAATACAATTAGAACAATTATAAATGATAACAAAGTTGGAATAGAAATGATGAAATGTAGACGAAGAAATAAGAAACGCTTGAGACAAAAAAGTAGAAAGCAAAAGCAAAATGAGGAATTTGACAAGACACGTCAGTATGCAAGCCAAACAGAGGACATTGATATTGAAATAACAGATGCATTTAAAGATAGACTAGTAGAAAGTACAACTACAACACCAGGAAACAAGACTTTGGCAGAATCAGTGAAGTCACAGTCTACACTAAAGCAAACTGGAGGTTATTCATTGCGTAATAAGAAACGATCTAAAGACGAAGCAACTGCCAGCACAAAAAACAAAAATAATGTTCCAAAAGTTGAAGAAGGGTCAAATGACGAAAGAGAAAAGAGTAGTGAACAAGGGAATAGACATGATTCGAAATATGCTGATAAATGGACTTGTAAAGAAGAAATGTGTGTGAATTATAATCTTCGCAGTAGGAGGAAAGTATCAAAAGAAAGTGAAAAAAACAGAGTAGAAGTAAAAGTAAAAAGAAAGGCTGAAAACTTGGACAACTGTTGTGAAAATTCTTCATCTGCAAGTAACAAAAAGACATGCCTTGTTTTACAAGAACAAAAGTCGCAGAAGGAAAATAGGAAAAATATTTGTGATGGAGCTACTATTGAAATAAAAAAGGTGAATGAATATAAAACAATTGTACAAGGTAGTTTTCACCAAGGTAGTTTTAGGTTTCACGGAAATTCTGGTAAACAATGTGTGCCAAACTCACTCTGTGCAATATTGTACCAGGAAGTGAAGAATTTGAACAGCTGGACTTCTAATGACATGGATTTTGTATTGAAGACAGGAAATGAATTGTACACTTTTTTGTCTCACAGTTCAACAATAGCGCATGATTATTTGTTGGTTAATGAATTGCCTGATCAAATAGATGTTTTTAGTAAACATTTTAATATTAAGATTCATGAACCTGTTTCTGGTATTTTTGGAGAAGAAAATCTGACAGAATTTAATATGATGTCAATGAGTAGTGCAGTTCAGGAGACAGTTGAACAGTATTCTGCATGTTTTATCTGTTTTCATGGAAACACATTTTCAGTAATGGCTCAAGATGGAATGTATTATGTTTTTGATTCACACTCGAGAGATGCAAATGGGCATCAACATTGTCAAGGGAGAAGCTTGCTTAAATGTCTGTCATCATGGCAAGGTGTTTACAGTTATTGTACTGAACTTGGTAACTCTATGAATATTAGGGATGATGAACAATTTGAAATTACGGGTGTCACTGTCTGGATAGATGATGATCTGAGTATCTGTAATCATGCAGAGAGTGGCGATGGGAGGAAAGTGTGTACCAACATAAATGGACAGGCAAAGCAATCAAATGAAAGTGAGATAGAAATTGTAGAAAGCCATGAAGCAGTTATTCATCAATTTATTCCTTTAACATATGCATATAAGATTTATTTGTGTGAGAAATTGGGTGTTTCAAAAGTATGTCTTAATATTCATGACATAAATTCATGTGACACGATGGGAGCACCTGATTGTATTCGAAGAATTCAAGGTGATGGAAATTGTTTCTTTAGAGCTATTTCTTGTGCTATATCTGAAACTGAGAATAATCACATGCAGCTCAGGGCAGCAACAATTAATCACTTGTTGAAAAATAGAACCACATTTCAGTGTTTATTACGTGAAGGGTACACAACAGTTGAAGATTATATATCAAGAACAGGAATGTGTAATAGTGGTTCGTGGGCTACAGAATTCGAAATAATGGCAGTGGCAAGCATGTTGAATGTGAATATTTACACATATGATGCTGTAAATAAGTGGTATAAATTTTGTAGTACATATACATGCAACACCAGTGAAAACGTTTTGCAGTCTGGAATTTACTTGTACCATAGAGGACGTGTACATTATGATTTGGTCACAACAGTTTTAGACATCGCTGGGGAAGAAAACCAAAGCTCTAACAAGAAAAAGTTCATTGCACAAGGAAAACCACAAGTGCTAAAAAAATCAAATTGTAAAAGAAAGAAACGTGTTAATGTGAAATTGCAACAGAAATTAAAAAGAGAGAAAGGTAAACAAAGATATAACAAAACAAAAGATTTGAAAATTGTACAAAATGAAACGTCTGATGTTACTAAAACAAACAAAACATTACGGAAAAAAACAAGGTATGCTAACGATAAACAGTATCAAAGTGATGAGAAGGCAGCAGCAAAAACTAAATACAGACAAAATAGTGTATACAGGGAAAAGAAAAAATGTGCCAAGAAAGAAAAGTACCATGGCTGTCAGAAAAGTAAAAAAGCTGCACTTGAGTATGAGAGACAAAAATATAGGGAAAATGCTTCAAAGAAGGATGTTTTGAGAGAGAAATATAAAAATAATCTTGCATATAAAGACAATAAAATAAGATGTGTTAAACATAAATATCATGAGAATACACATTATAGACAAGAAAAGATTAGACGGGCGAAAGATATCTATCACTCAAATGAAGCACACAGGCAAGAAAAAATTAGCTGTGCAAACAAAAAGTATCACACGAATGAAGCACACAGGCAAGAAAAGATTAGCTGTGCAAACAAAAAGTATCGCACGAATGAAGCACACAAGCAAGAAAAGATTAGCTGTGCAAACAAAAAGTATCACACGAATGAAGCACACAGGCAAGAAAAGATTAGCTGTGCAAACAAAAAGTATCACACGAATGAAGCACACAGGCAAGAAAAGATTAGCTGTGCAAACAAAAAGTATCACACGAATGAAGCACACAGGCAAGAAAAGATTAGCTGTGCAAACAAAAAGTATCGCACGAATGAAGCACACAGGCAAGAAAAGATTAGCTGTGCAAACAAAAAGTATCACACGAATGAAGCACACAGGCAAGAAAAGATTAGCTGTGCAAACAAAAAATATCACAGGAATGAAGCACACAGGCAAAAAAAAACCACAGATGTGAAAATTAGGTATCATGGAAATATAACATACAGGCAAAAAAAAATTAATTGTGCAAAGATTAAATACAATACTAATTCAGCATATAAAAACAATCTTATCAAAAATATTTTAACAAAGTATTATTGTAATATACATTATCGAAGATCTTTAATTGAAAAATCAAAAAGGAAATATAAAAGTGATGAAAAATATCGTCATAAATTGAAGCACATGGCTTTACAGAGATCAATCAGAAATAAAAGAAAGCAAACGGTTATGAGTAATGTCAGAAGAATGTGGAGGAAAGAAGTGTCATCAGGACCCGAGTACATCTGTGCAGTCTGTCATAAACTTCTGTTTCGCAAACAAGTTATTAAATGTAAGCAAAACAAATACAGTAACATTGGTTGCATATCGGATAAGTATTTGCATAAATGTACAAGCACGAGTTGTAAGAAGTGTGAAGTTTCAGATTCATGTCGATTATGTTTGTGGATTTGCTACACCTGTCACAGGAAATTGCTGCAAAATAAGATGCCAGCAGAAGCATGTGTAAACAATTTGGATTTAAAAGATATTCCTGAAGAATTGAATTGCTTGAATACACTGGAGAAACATTTGATTGCAATTAACATTGCATTTGTTAAGATGATAGCTTTACCGAGAGGGGGTCAGTCTTCTGTTCTTGGGCCGATTGTTTGTGTACCGTCTAATGTTTCAGAGACAGTAACAGCACTACCTAGATGTGGAAACAGTAATCAGTTAATCAAAGTTAAGTTGAAGAGGAAATTATCATTTAAAGGATATTACCAGTATCAATGTGTAAGTAGAGAACATGTTGAAAGTGCTCTTTTGTTTTTGAAGCAGAACAATTTGTGGTATAGTAATATTGATATAAACTATGAGTGGGAAAATCCATTGCAAGATAAAGATGAACAAGGAGATGAATCTGACAATGAACAAGGAGATGAATTTGACGATGCAAGTAAAAGTGATGAAGATACTGATGAGGAAACAGACGAGGAACGTTTGACAGGAATGTCTTATGATACATGTATGCAGCCAGTGAATGTTGCTTCTGAAGTCTTAGACCAGCATTTTGATGAAGTATTATGTGTAGCTCCTTGTGAAGCAAATAGCCCAGTGAGAGTTCTTATGGAAGAAGCGAATGAGGCCAAGTGTTTTCCAACATTATTTCCAACAGGCATGCCTACATTTACTGACCACCGTGAAGGGAAGCTAAGTCTTTATAGATATTTCCATAACAGGTTAATGAATGCGGACAATAGATTTGCTAAAAATATTCAGTATGTTTTCTATGCTCAATATCTATCAGAAATACAACAAGTTATGTCAAGTGTGTCAATTGCAATGCGTCAGAGTTCAGGCAAAAATTGTGCTAAGAATGTGAATGCTAGTATGATTAAAGATTTCATACGATTTCAGGAAACGGCCAATCCCGACAGAACATTAAAATGCATCACTACTAGTAGATGGGTAACCCGATAGAAATGCCTGTAGTGGGTGTGGGACATTGAGCGGAAGCTGAGCCGGAAACTCGCGGCGATTTGTAATGCAACAAAGAACCGTCAGAAGCTGAGATCGAGATCAGATGATTGCTGGCGCGATATGACAATCCACATAATACATAGACCGTTTTTTTATGCGCGAATCTAGCTAGCTGCGCCAGCAATCATCTGATCTCGATCTCAGCTTCTGACGGTTCTTTGTTGCATTACAAATCGCCGCGAGTTTCCGGCTCAGCTTCCGCTCAATGTCCCACACCCACTACAGGCATTTCTATCGGGTTACCCATCTACTAGTAGTGATGCATTTTAATGTTCTGTCGGGATTGGCCGTTTCCTGAAATCGTATGAAAGCCTAAAATACCTCCACCCTCCACCCTACCAAGGTGAACAACTTTGTTCACTATGATTTTCACAAATAGATTAAACCGTCCTTGAATTTTAAAGGGGTACTATTATGTTAGCACTTGTTATGTTTTGAATATTGTTTACTTAACCTTTATCAAACATCTGGTCGAAAGGAAACCAACCTAACGTCTTAGCTTACCGTTCCCGAGAAAATACAAAACAAACTATACAGGGTGGCCCATAGAAAACGTATCTCAACGGACAAGCGCACTTCCACTACCCTGAGGCCAAAACTACCTGGATTGAGAATCTTTCTAGAATAAGATACCAATATGATTTGAGCTAGTAGTTTTAGCTCAGACCCTATTTTGTGTGTAGTGCGTGGTCCTTTTGCACCGAGAAATAACTGTGCCATGTGCGGTTTCTCTGCGCAAAAGAACCTAGACTAGAGGGTCTAGAGCTAAAACTACTGGTCTGAATTGAAATATCTTGGTAACAATTTTCTAGCTTTGGCCCCAGGGTAGTGGAAGTATGCTTGTCCCTTTTTTTATGGGCCATCTTGTATAATCATAATTGCATGAAAGCAGGTGGGTGTGTACTTTTGTACCCTTCCACCTTTCTTTTTTATTTTATTTTTTGCTCGGGGATAAAAAAAAACAGACAAACATATGGTCACCACGTCAAATGCCAGACCAATACTTGGCAAGGTATACGGCCTGCAATTAAGGCTGTATTTTGTGTATGCTGCCTTTGTACATCCGGACTTGTTCGCGGCTCAAAAGGCTATACCATTGTTGTAGAGCCCGTCACGAGAATACAGCATGTGTCCGTAAATTGTCCAATTCTTAAGAAATATATTTGAATAAAGGCGGAGTCACATGGAACCATCCATTTGTTGGTGGGTAGGTACTAGAGTGGCATTTTTGCGTTGGTAGCAGAAAAGCAGATGTCCACTTTTGAACCGCCGTAACAAAACGTTCAATCCGCTTTTCTGCTAGCAGAAAAGCAGATGTCCACTTTTGAACCACTGTAGTTACAAAGTTCGTTTTACTCTCTTGGAAAGCAGAAAAGTAGAAAAACAGAATTGTTCAAAAAGTTTAATCTGCTTTTTTAGTAGTAGTGAAGTGGAAAAACAAATTTCCTTTTTTGAAGTAAAACCTGCTTTTCTGGTAAAAGAAAAGTAGAAAAGTAGAAAAATGCATTTTGGCAAATCGTAGAATCTGCTTTTCTGGTAGCAGAAAAGTAGAAAAGTAGAAAAATCATTTTACAAAAACGTTCAATCTGCTTTTTTTGTCATTCTGACAGCAGAAAAGCAGATGTCCACTTTTGAACCTCCATACATCGACCAGGCTAACCGCAGACTACCGTTCATGTACCATTCTAATTAGGTCATTAATATTGGACCACATCGGTTGTTGGCGTCGGCTGGCTAAGTAGCTTTATATACACAAAGCATTTAGGTTTCTACGAATGAGGCTGGAGAGGTCACTGAAACATTACTCGGACACTCTCGATAGAAGTGACATTTAATTGATTGTACACGAACCATCGGTACCGATGGTTCGTGTACAAACCAGAATGGGCCAATAACGACACAGCGCCCATAGTTTGTGCGCTGACAGATAGAGCCAATAAGAGAGCACACAATCACCCACGATCCCTGACCATTGCAGCGCTTAACCTCGAGAATTACGCAACTTTATCTAAACAGCAGATGGCGTATACGACTGCAGAGTTTGCGAGCGCTGTGAGCGCGCTGTTTAGTAATTCACCAACATGCACTGACCTTCTGTCTAGCTTCTATCTGTATTTAGGCTGTGGGTTGGCGTGCATGTCCGTGTAACTTGACTCTCTGAATACCAACAGCGTTAACTTGCACTGTAAAGCGCAGTACCTATGGGTTATAGTTTATGTACAAAATATGAATTGAACGGCAAACTAAACAAATGATGTTCTAAACGTTATGCTGTCCTTTCCTTTCTGGCAAGAGAATGTCGGTGCTTACCAATAATACAACTTTTATTATGAATTTATATATGAATATATGATGCCAGAGAGACATGAAGACGAAATGAGTGACGAAGATAATGAGGTTGACCATAATAATAATAATAATATGGATTTATAATGCGCACTTCTCCAGAAAACCGATCAAGGCGCCTACACAAAAAGAAAACATTATACAGGGTGTCTCTAAAAAAAGCACACCCATCTTAAAATCGGCACTATCGCAAAAGTGCTGAACACCCCAGAAAAAGACAAATGTCCGCGGAAAGGGCAGAATGTACTCCGTCCAATAGTATAAGGTACACTATGTCATTGCCATGGATGACCGAACAAACAAGACATTTATGAAAGGCACCGAAATCAGCACTGTGACAAGTTGGTTTTACTTGAGTGACGAAGCTCCGGCAGGTGTTTTTAAGGACAAATTATTTTGCTGTTTGAACACATTTGAAAAATTATGACAGGGTCCCTTTCCTGACAAATGCAAGGTGATGGCCACTATTCATGTTAATGCATAGCTGGCATCTTGGTCTCATGTTATACTGCCTGACTTATCATCCCAACTTGTCACAGTGCCGATTTCAGCACCTCTCATAACTGTCTTGTTAGTTCAGTCATCCATGGCAACGACACATTGAACCTTATACCACTGGACAGAGGGCATTCCACCCCCTCCACAGACACCTGCCCCTCTCCGAAACGTTCAGCAATTTTGCAATAATATGAATTTGAAAATGGGTACACCTTTGTTAGAGACACCCTGTACAATAGAAAATGAAAAATAAACATAATTGAACTTAAATAAAACCCAATGAAAGTCTAAGTGAACAAGTGTGTTTTTAGTTCCCTCTTGAAGTTGTTGAGTGATGTTGTTTTGCGAAGTGAGACAGGGAGCTTATTCCATAGGGCAGGAGCAGCTTTGGCGAAAGCACGGTCTCCGTAACGAATTGTTCTAGACCTTGGTTCTACCAGCAAGTGAGATCCAGTAGACCGTAGAGCACGACTGCTGTGCTTAGTGGAGATTAGTTCACAAAGATACTGTGGGGCTTGTCCATGCAGAACTTTGAACACAAGGAGGCAGATTTTGAAGGTGATCCTCTTTCTAATGGGGAGCCAATGTAGGCGTCTTAGGACGGGCGATATGTGGTCGTATTTTCTGGCTTGGACAACGACTCGAGCGGCATTATTGTGTACACGTTGCAGACGAGAAATAGATGCAGCTGGAAGGCCAACTAAGAGCGAGTTGCAACAATCCATGCGGGGGGAGACCAGAGCATGGATGACTTTCTCAGCTGTATCCAGAGACAAGTATTTTCGAATTTTGGCTATGTTACGAAGATGGAAGTTAGCGCTTTTGCACACACTTGAGATGTGTGCTTCCATGTTGAACAGTTTGTCAAACACAACTCCAAGATTGCGTGCACTTTTGGAGGCTGACAAATCGTGGTTGTTGATTGAAAACTGTTGTGAAGTAAACTTTGCATGGTCGTGTCGCGATCCCACAACTAGAACCTGTGTCTTTTCCGCATTCAGTCGCAGGAAATTACGACTCATCCACGTTTGAATATGGCTGACACAGTCGTGCATCTGCTTGAAGGACTCATCTGCAGTTACACCAGGAGTGAAGAATATGTAGAGCTGGGTATCGTCGGCATAGAGATGAAACTTGACGTTGTGATGTCTAGCGATGTCGCCTAGTGGTAGGGTATATGTCGTGAAGAGGACAGGGCCTAGAACGGAGCCCTGAGGGACGCCGCAGTCTAGGGGCCGGGATTCTGATCTGCTTTGAGCGATGCACACCGTCATACTAGGTCATAATGTGCAAAATGAAGACAATGATGAGGTAGAAATAAACGAAGCTAAAGCTAGTCACTTTGAGCAAAATGGGCAAAATTACGCCGGGAGGCGTACGTACTCTATCGTCCGGCGTGACATTAAGACTGAGAGCTAGAGAGCGATAATTAGCCAGCTCTCGAGAACATGGGCGGACAAAAGCTCATATTACTCTTAGAAAACGGGTCTAAATCGCTAATATTGCAACAACAGTGCACAGCGGAGATAAAGGAAGATTTTTGTTTGGCTTTGGCAATGGGCATCACATAAAATACACACAGAATAGGGGCCGTAAACCCACGATGGAACGGCAAACTTTGCACTGATGATGTCATAAATATTTTTAAAAAACATTTCAGTAAAAACGACTGGAAGTCAAATTAGCTTATACAAAGAACTGTTAAATGTTCACGTTTCTGTATGTCAGCTGAAAAAAAAACTGCAGATGACAGACACTGATGAAGTTTTCTCCGAGTTCCAAAAGTGAAGTCATAACATTCTGCAAATTTGCGCTCGCACCCCTCTTTTGCTTTATCGCACCCCTTTTTCTCCGAGTGCCAACAGTGAAGTCAAAATATACTGCAAATTTGCGTTCGCACCCCTCTTTTGCTTTATCGCACCCCTTTTTCTCCGAGTGCCAAGAGTGCATGAAGTCAAAACATAATGCAAATTTGCGCCCACACCCCTCTTTTACTTTCTCGCACCCCTTTTTCTCTGAGTGCCAACGGTGAAAACAAAACATACTGCATATTTGCGCTCGCACCCCTCTTTTGCATTCTCGCACCCATTTTTGCTCTTGCCAACAGTGAAGTCATAACTGCACATTTGCACCCGCACCCCTCTTTTGCTTTATTATCGCACCCCTTTTTCTCCGAGTGCCAAGAGTGAAGTCATCATAACATACTGCACATTTGCGCCCGCACCCCTCTTTTGCATTCTCGCACCCCTTTTTGCTCTTGCCAACATTGAAGTCATAACATACTGCACATTTGCGCCCGCACCCCTCTTTTGTTTTCTCGCACCCCTTTTTGCTCTTGCCAACAGTGAAGTCATAACATACTGCACATTTGCGCTCGCACCCCTCTTTTGCTTTCTCGCACCCCTTTTTATCCGAGTGCCAACAGTAAAGGCAAAATGTACTGCCCATTTGCGCTCGCACCCCTCTTTTGTTTTTTCGCACCCCTTTTTCACCGAGTGCCAACAGTGAAGTCAAAACATACTGCCAATTTGCGCCCGCACCCCTTTTTTGCTTTCTCGCACCCCTTTTTCTCC
Source organism: Crossaster papposus (assembly GCA_037893245.1). Taxonomy (NCBI): domain Eukaryota; kingdom Metazoa; phylum Echinodermata; class Asteroidea; order Velatida; family Solasteridae; genus Crossaster; species Crossaster papposus. The sequence continues at coordinate 266,072 of JBAIAA010000206.1, forward strand.
GAGTGCCAACCGTTAGGTCAAAACTGTTTGCGCCCGCACCCCTCTTTTGTTTTCTCGCACCCCTTTTTTCTTCGAGTGCCAACAGTGAAGTCAAAACTATTTGAGCCCGCACCCCTCTTTTGCTTTCTCGCACCCCCTTTTTATCCGAGTGCCAACAGTGAAGTCAAAACATACTGCACATTTGCGCTCGCACCCCTCTTTTGTTTTCTCGCACCCCTTTTTCTTCGAGTGCCAACATTGAAGTCATAACTATTTGCGCCCGCACCCCTCTTTTGCTTTCTCGCAACCATTCTTATCCGAGTGCCAAGAGTGAAGTCAAAACATACTGCACATTTGCGCTCGCACCCCTCTTTTCTTTTCTCGCACCCCTTTTTCTCCGAGTGCCAACAGTGAAGTCAAAACATACTGCACGTTTGCGCTCGCACCCCTCTTTTGCTTTCTTGCACCCCCTTTTGCTCTTGCCAACAGTGAAGTCATAACATACTGCACATTTGCGCCCGCACCCCTCTTGTTTTCTCGCACCCCTTTTTTAGCGAGTGCCAACAGTGAAGTCAAAACTATTTGCGCCCGCACCCCTCTTTTGCTTTCTCGCACCCCCTTTTTATCCGAGTGCTTTCTCGCACCCCCTTTTTCTCTAAGAGGGGTGCGGGCGCAAATAGTTATGACTTCAATGTTGGCACTCGAAGAAAAAGGGGTGCGAGAAAACAAAAGAGGGGTGCGAGCGCAAATGTGCAGTATGTTTTGACTTCACGGTTGGCACTCGGATAAAAAGGGGGTGCGAGAAAGCAAAAGAGGGGTGCGGGCGCAAATAGTTTTGACTTCACTGTTGGCACTCGGCGAAAAAAGGGGTGCGAGAAAACAAAAGAGGGGTGCGGGCGCAAATAGTTTTGACCTAACGGTTGGCACTCGGATAAAAAGGGGTGCGAGAAAGCAAAAAAGGGGTGCGGGCGCAAATTAGCAGTATGTTTTGACTTCACTGTTGGCACTCGGTGAAAAAGGGGTGCGAGAAAACAAAAGAGGGGTGCGAGCGCAAATAGTTTTGACCTAACGGTTGGCACTCGGAGAAAAAGGGGTGCGAGAAAGCAAAAAAGGGGTGCGGGCGAAAATTGGCAGTATGTTTTGACTTCACTGTTGGCACTCGGTGAAAAAGGAGTGCGAGAAAACAAAAGAGGGGTGCGAGCGCAAATGGGCAGTATATTTTGACTTTACTGTTGGCACTCGGATAAAAAGGGGTGCGAGAAAGCAAAAGAGGGGTGCGAGCGCAAATGTGCAGTATGTTATGACTTCACTGTTGGCAAGAGCAAAAAGGGGTGCGAGAAAACAAAAGAGGGGTGCGGGCGCAAATGTGCAGTATGTTATGACTTCAATGTTGGCAAGAGCAAAAAGGGGTGCGAGAATGCAAAAGAGGGGTGCGAGCGCAAATATGCAGTATGTTTTGTTTTCACCGTTGGCACTCAGAGAAAAAGGGGTGCGAGAAAGTAAAAGAGGGGTGTGGGCGCAAATTTGCATTATGTTTTGACTTCATGCACTCTTGGCACTCGGAGAAAAAGGGGTGCGATAAAGCAAAAGAGGGGTGCGAACGCAAATTTGCAGTATATTTTGACTTCACTGTTGGCACTCGGAGAAAAAGGGGTGCGATAAAGCAAAAGAGGGGTGCGAGCGCAAATTTGCAGAATGTTATGACTTCACTTTTGGCACTCGGAGAAAACTTCATCAGTGTCTGTCATCTGCAGAATTTTTTTCAGCTGACATACAGAAACGTGAACATTTAACAGTTCTTTGTATAAGCTAATTTGACTTCCAGTCGATTTTACTGAAATGTTTTTTAAAAATATTTATGACATCATCTGTGCAAAGTTTGCCGTTCCATCGTGGGTTTACGGCCCCTATTCTGTGTGTATTTTATGTGATGCCCATTGCCAAAGCCAAACAAAAATCTTCCTTTATCTCCGCTGTGCACTGTTGTTGCAATATTAGCGATTTTAGACCCGTTTTCTAAGAGTAATATGAGCTTTTGTCCGCCCATGTTCTCGAGAGCTGGCTAATTATCGCTCTCTAGCTCTCAGTCTTAATGTCACGCCGGACGATAGAGTACGTACGCCTCCCGGCGTAATTTTGCCCATTTTGCTCAAAGTGACTAGCTTTAGCTTCGTTTATTTCTACCTCATCATTGTCTTCATTTTGCACATTATGACCTAGTATATGTCATGGTCAACCTCATTATCTTCGTCACTCATTTCGTCTTCATGTCTCTCTGGCATCATATATTCATATATAAATTCATAATAAAAGTTGTATTATTGATGTGGTAAGCACCGACATTCTCTTGCCAGAAAGGAAAGGACAGCATAACGTTTAGAACATCATTTGTTTAGTTTGCCGTTCAATTCATATTTTGTACATAAACTATAACCCATAGGTACTGCGCTTTACAGTGCAAGTTAACGCTGTTGGTATTCAGAGAGTCAAGTTACAAGGACATGCACGCCAACCCACAGCATAAATACATGTAGAAGCTAGATAGAAGGTCAGTGCATGTTGGTGAATTACTAAACAGCGCGCTCACAGCGCTCGCAAACTCTGCAGTCGTATACGCCATCTGCTGTTTAGATAAAGTTGCGTAATTCTCGAGGTTAAGCGCTGCAATGGTCAGGGATCGTGGGTGATTGTGTGCTCTCTTATTGGCTCTATCTGTCAGCGCACAAACTATGGGCGCTGTGTCGTTATTGGCCCATTCTGGTTTGTACACGAACCATCGGTACCGATGGTTCGTGTACAATCAATTAAATGTCACTTCTATCGAGAGTGTCCGAGTAATGATACTTGAGGCTGGATTGAAGGGTGAACAAACTCTGTTTCAAACATTAACAACAAAATAATAACAACTTGCCTCACGGATGACCCCCTGGGTTTGTAAAGCAACCTCCAAACTAACATCTAGTAAATACATGAAGTTTTTTGTCGACATCTTAATTTATCCGACCCCACGTGCCAGCCAGTTACTGATTGTTATAAAATCCGTCTGCCGAACCAATTGTTGTTATTGGACAAGATATTTTAAAGAGTAACAAAATACCTTGGTGTAACCGAGTGAATATAGGCCCTTTTATTTTATATAGTTCCTTTTGATTTTCTATATTCCTTTTGTAGTTAGCCACTTTTGTGTATTTTACATCTCATTTACGATGATACTAACCTTTAAGATTTTCTTGTTTATTTTATACTAACATTTAAGGTTCCCCTTAATTCAAAGCTTGCTGCCAGAGCCATCAATCTTACCACAGTTAGAGCGCTATTAAATCTCAGGGTCTCACCCAAATCTTGTGTGTTACTCGAATTCGTGCGGTTTGGACTCTTAACATCGGCTTTGATCGATCATGGTCTGATGACGTGGATGGGTACTGGCCTTACTAGGGTTATTGCCCTCACGAAAAAGTTGAGCGGTTGCTCGAGACAGGGCTGGGCACTTTGTGTTGGGACCTGCTCCGTGCTAGTCGTGCCAATTGGCAGCTGCAATCTTCTGCATTATAAAGCTTGCGCTGGACTTGTTCAGGTTCTCCCCTAGCCAACTTAGCAGGTACAATTATTCTTTTCTTTTATACTTGTAATTTTATTAGGCATTAGTTTATACGTTTATATCTTTTAATTGTGTGATTTCGAAATATTGCGGTTTGTAAAGTGATATTTCTCCAATGTTGGATTAATGTCATTATTCCTTGAATCTTTGATGACAACAGATGAAGTAAATCTAATTCCAGTCTGATTGCAAGGATGTTTTCTCAATGGAAAATATCGTGTTATTCTTAAAGTGAAAGTTAAGTACAGCGCACATACAACGCGTGTTGAGTTACGGACTGCTGATGAAACTGTAAATTCCTTTCGTGTTTATATATTACATGTACGGCATATACATACATGTGCATGTAATCGTTTTTGCCTCTTGGTCTTATGCTAGTAAAATATCATTTAATATTGTATTTAACTTTGGATTTTATAATTGTTTAGTAATGTAAAGACCATAAGGTTCTGTTTAAACATTTTTGTAGTGAATTGGCTAAATAGGAAAATCAACGTAAAGTTGTTCTATTTCAGTCAAAGGCCACTCGAGTAAATTGTATTGTTGATCTTTTGACCTTATAATAGGGTGAAACAACAGCTGGATTGTGCCAAGATTAACTGGGCCTAGCCATGCAGTTGGCCTTGGTGCCACTGGGTACGGTCTGGAAGAACCATTAGCCTCATATTACTAGGTTGGATGGGGTATGTACTGAGCTGATGGTCAGTTTGTGGTTTTGTTTTATTCTAATCATGAAGTACAGTATATGCCATATGAATTATACAGCAGTTGTTTTTCTTGAAGTTGAAGATTTGGCCATTGACAAATTATTATTTGTTACTTGCTTTCTAGAAACAAGGGATCTGGTATATCAAGCCGCGATTTGCATTGATGATATATTTTAACACCGACTGGCCAGTAAATGACTTACAAATGTTAAAATGTATTTTAAAGTTTATTACAGGTTTTATTTTGCATATCTTAATTGTAATTATTTTGTTTATTTCTTATGTTATTGACAGGGTTTTTGTTTTGACCGTGTCCTATTAAAGTACATGCCACTGCATCCTGGTTTCTGTGTGCCTTGATCCTTGATGGTTAAAAATATGGCTCATAATTTGGCGTCGTAGACAGGATGCGGTGTTAGGACACGGTTGGTGCTGTTGCTGCACACACGGCGGAATAAACCCCCACCAGCCGGAAGGAGTACATGACGAGAAGTCGGATGAGTCGATGCTGGGCGAGGAGTGAAGTTTACATGTACACCTGACGGACGCAGGAGACTAGGAGGGCATAGCTGGTTTCATCGGAGGGCGTTGACCGAAGGCGTGGACGCGTAATGGACTGTCGAGACGACGGTGATGTGATAGGCATTTAATTATATGTTTCTTTGCTCCTGTATGAAGCTAGTACAATCGTATGTGCCCTTTGCTTGGTTCACAATTTTTAAGGGATTTTTGTAATTCTGTATTGTTAATGTAATTTTAGTTTGAAATTATGGCCTCGGAGGAACAGGTCCAGCAGCTGCGCAAAGAGTTGGCCGAAAAGGTCAAACTTCTTGAAACGGAGCAAGCGAAATCACTAGGGGAAAAAGCTGAGCGCGCAATTCTTGAAGCACGCTTAGAGGAAGCACGCTCGGGTAAGGCCTCCCATCCGCGTTATCTAAGCAGGGAACGCAAAGTTGAAAAATTTGCGGCCACGGCTGGAGATATTGACGTTGCAATATGGGTGGAGGATATGCAAGAGGCTATCCATGCGCGTAAATATCCTACTGCTGAGGCCGCGGATTTTGTGTGGGACAACCTGCAGGGCGATGCCAAACTAGAAATACGGTACCAGGGGGGAGAAGTACGCAGAGACCCTGAGAGGATTTTTGAGTGTTTAGTTCAAGCTTTTGGTCAGCGCGAATCTGCGACCGAACTACGCGCAGAATTCTATCGCCGGTGCCAAGCACAAACAGAGAGCTTGCAAACGTTTTCACTGGGCCTCATGCAATTATACAATAGAGTACAACGGCGGAACAGTCACGCCGTTGAAGACCGTGAAAGCTCACTCAAGGGGCAGTTTACAACTGGGGTACGAGATAAGGGGCTGCGCAGGGAGCTTAGGCGTCTGGAAATAGAGGACCCAGACCTACCATTTGTAGAGTTCCGCGACCGCGCCATCCGTTGGCTTGGTGAAGATCCACCACCGCGAACCACAAATTTAGTGCGCGAGATAGAAGCACAGCCAGCCGCAGCAACCGTCGAGAAAATCGAAACAAACGGGTTGCAGACTCTCTGTGAGCGCGTTTCTAAATTGGAGCAGGGGCGCGCAGAACAAAGTGAAAAACTTGATAAGATTCTTGGTGTACTGCAACAGAACACAGAGCGCCGCCCTGGTCAAAGTGGGCAGATTAGATGCTATGGCTGCAAGCAGCTAGGCCATATCCGTAGAAATTGTCCCCAAAATGCCACCCCCAACGCCCCATCAAACTCCCAACCCCCACAGCATTGAGTCAAGCCGTGGGTGGGGAAGTATGTGACTCAACAGATACTAGGGCAGAAGCCATTTTAGAGAAAGCCGCGGGGAAGTGTCCACAGGCTGTGGTAGAGCTGGAAGGGGTTAAGACCCATTGTTTGCTGGATTCAGGAGCAGAAGTTTCTACGTTAACTGAGGAATTCTTCAGGCAACACTTTCAGTGCGACACAACAGGTTTGGTGGACACTACTCCGTGGTTGAAGATAACTGCTGCCAATGGTCAAGGCATACCATATCTGGGGTATGTGGAGTTGGACTTGCGTGTGGGAGGGCGCTGCTTCCAGGGGTTAGGGTTCTTGGTCGTCAAGGATTCTGCCGACCCTGGCATGCGTCAGAGAAAACAGCAGGTTCCGGGGATCATTGGTAGCAATATTCTTCGCAGGTTGTCTGGGGAGTTGCAAGAGTTGGATGGTGATGCTTCAGTGGCCGAATTGGCTAAAGTTTTACAGTTGTACTTGGCACCACTCAGACGAGTAGAAGCATCCTGTGGTAATGGCCGTGGAGTACATGTAGGTGAGGACAGAGGCATTATTGGTTTGGTCCGGACATCTACTGATGGGCCAGTTCGGATTCCGTCGAGATCAATGGTGGTACTTGCAGGCACTGGGAGGCATCATGGTGAGGCTTACAATGCTCTGGTTGAACAAGTGGATTCATCCCAAGGGTCTATCCCACGGGATGTGTTCATCATTCCGTCCCTCTCAAGGGTGGTGGATGGCTGCGTGCCTATGCGTGTAGTAAACTTGGGAGGGGAGGATGTCTTGCTCCAGCCACGGGCTTGTGTAGGAGTGATGTACGAAGCCATTGTTGAGAGAGAGGAGTGTCCTGGGTTGACCCAAGTTAGTGACAGGGAAGTACTAATAGGCCAAGTTGAGACACATGTAGAGGATCAGGCTAAGGTTGACAAGCTCCTTGAGATGCTTGATCTAGGGGACAGCACTGACCTCACGGAGGAGCAATCCTTTCAGTTGAGGAGGATGCTGGAGAAGCACATTCAGGCGTTTAGTTTGAATGAACATGACTTCGGTTACTGTGACCGAATCAAGCACACCATTCCGCTGACAGACACTACACCTGTACGACTACCACATCGGCACATCCCACCTCAGCTCCAGCCAGAGGTGAGGGAACACCTCAAGAAGTGGGCAGGTCAGGGCATAATTAGACCTAGCACTAGTCCCTATGCCTCTGCATTGGTGCTAGTGAAGAAGAAAGATGGTAGCCTCAGGTTATGCGTCGATTATCGTCAACTAAATGCGAAGATCCGACAAGACGCGTATCCACTTCCTAGAATCGAGGAGGCCTTGGAGTCACTACATGGGTCGCGCTATTTCAGCTCGCTCGACCTTGCGTCTGGTTACTTGCAATGTGCAATGGAGGAGGGCGACATCCATAAGACGGCGTTCCGAGTTGGCAGCGGGGGACTGTACGAGTTCACGCGGATGCCCTTTGGGCTATGCAATGCCCCTGCTAGCTTCCAACGCCTAATGGAGGCCTGTCTCCAGGACCAAAATTATCAGACGTTGCTGCTGTACCTGGACGATGTGCTTGTTATTTCCAAAGACATCGATGAGATGCTAGCACGACTAGATATGGTCCTGGGTCGATTCTCAAGCTTTGGGCTGAAGATCAAGCCAAGCAAGTGTCACTGGTTTCAGAAGCGCATCTCGTTCCTAGGTCATGTGGTGTCAGAGAACGGTGTAGGCACTGATCCTGAGAAAGTGCGGGCCATAAAGGAGTGGAAGACACCTCAAAATGAGCACGAGCTTAGATCCTTCATGGGTCTGGCTAGTTATTATAGACGGTTTGTTCCAGGGTTTGCGAAAATAGCTGCACCACTTCATGCATTGATGGGAAAGGCATCCCCCAAACATCGGAGGGGTGCTAAGCCCAAGTCGGTCCCCAATTTGCCATTTGTCCAATGCTGGGACTCTGAATGCCAAGCTGCCTTCGTACACCTGAAGGAGTGCCTGATGACTGCCCCCATCTTGGGTTACCCAGACTTTACCAAGCCCTTCATTGTGGAGACCGATGCTAGTTTCAAGGGGCTTGGTGCTGTTCTTTCACAAGACCAGGATGATGGGCGTGTGGTCATCAGTTATGCCAGCAGAAGCCTCAAACCGACCGAGAGGAATGATGCAAATTACAGCTCCTTCAAACTGGAACTGCTCGCCTTAAAATGGGCTGTTACAGAGAAGTTTCGAGACCACCTGCTTGGTTCGCGGTTTGTTGTCTTCACAGACAATAACCCGTTGAGCTATTTGAGGACAGCAAAACTTGGGGCAACGGAGTCACGCTGGGCTGCACAACTGGCCCAGTTCGACTTTGAAATTAAGTTCAGGTCCGGTCGGACAAATGGCAATGCAGATGCACTAAGTAGAAAGACCGAACATGGAGACGTTGTGGTAGGGGTAGAAGCCATCCAGGCAGTAGTGCAGGAATGCACTCTGTCTACAGCTGTCCCTGGTGAGCTGAGACAACTTATCAACAGTTGTGGTGGTTCCGGTGCTGGAAACTCAGAGCCGGAATCTGCATCCATCTCATCAGTGACGGCAACCAGCACCCTACCAACAATACCAAGACGAGACATGAGGCAGGCCCAGATTAGTGACAAAGACCTTGCACTTGTTTGGCGCTACTGGCAAACGGGCCATCCTCCCACTAGAAGGCAGTTGCTCCACGAGCCAAGGTCGGTCCGGAAACTGTTAAAGTTCTGGACGCGCCTGGAAGAAAAGGATGGAGTGTTAAACCGAGTGGTGAAGGAAAGGGGACAAAGGGTGGAACAATTGCTACTGCCCAAAGTCTTCCGTCACAAGGTCCTCCAGGAATTGCATGACCATGCGGGCCATCAAGGGATGGAACGAACCATGGCATTGGTTAGAGCCCGATGCTACTGGCACAAGATGGCCACGGATGTAGAATCCTGGTGTCGATCTTGTGAACGGTGCACCCTTGCTAAGGCCCCACGGCCAAAAGTTAAACCCTCAATGGGAAACTTATTGGCCGCCCGACCACTCGATGTTCTGGCTGTGGACTTTACTGTCTTAGAACGGGCCAGTGATGGACGGGAGAATGTCTTGGTGATGACCGATGTCTTCACCAAGTTTACCAAGGCCGTCCCTACTCGAGACCAAACGGCGAAAACGGTTGCGCGTGTCTTGGTAAGAGAGTGGTTTGCACACTTTGGGCCTCCAGCTCGAATACACAGCGACCAGGGGCGCAACTTCGAGAGTGCCCTGGTCAAGGAGTTGTGTAGGTTATACGGGGTCGATAAGTCGAGGACCACCAGCTACCATCCAGAGGGCAATGGCCAATGTGAGCGCTTCAACCGCACGATGCATGATCGTCTGCGTACGCTTCCACCAGATCAAAAGCGCCGTTGGCCAGAGCTTCTCCCGGAGTTGGTGTATGCATACAATGCAACCGTGCACTCCTCAACTGGATATCCCCCATTTTATTTGATGTTTGGCAGAGACCCAAAGCTGCCCGTTGACCATTTTCTTGGTAACACTGAAGGCCATGATGATGGGCCCAGCGTTGATGAGTGGGTAGCAGGCCATCAGACACGGTTACAACACGCCTGGGGTTTAGCTGGTGCACGAGCAGAAGCAGAGGCACTTGCCCGCAATCGTCGTTGCAATGCTAAGGCTGGGAAGACAGATCTTCCCATGGGCAGGAGGGTGTTTCTACGCAACCGGGGTGTACAAGGCCGAAACAAGATACAAGATATGTGGCTGCCTACTCCATATAAAGTAGTTGGCAGACCGGACCCCAATGGGAATGTCTATGTAGTCCAGCCAGCCGATGGGTTTGGACCCAAGCGGGTAGAGCACCGGTCCAATATTTTGGATGGGCGTCAGCTTGAGGTTCCACGTGTGGGTCATGTAGACATGCAGGATAAACCTGTTGACAAGGCCCAGACCAAACAATCCAGTAAGACTAGTGATGGACCAGAGGTTCATGAAGAACACAACGATGATTCCTCGGAAGGAGAGACGGAATTTATCACGTTTCAACCTCGAGAAGAACCAGTCCAAGAAACTAACTCTGAAAACGGTACAATGGAGAGCGAGGAGGACAGGGACCAGCCTATCTTGCGTCGGTCGACAAGAGCAACGGCAGGTCACCACCCAAACCCCCATAACCTCCCGCGGTCTACACTGATTGACCAGAATGTGGTAGAGGACCGTAGGGCAGATGTGGGTTACTCTTCTCCAAACTTCGAGAGTTTGAGTAGGGCCATAGCAGGGCTTGGGAGTAGTCTGGGAAAGGTTCTTCAAGACACTTGGCTACATTCTCAAGTGAATGTAGTTGCCGCGGACGGCAACGTTCAACTTGGGAGGAATGTAACCGAGTGAATATAGGCCCTTTTATTTTATATAGTTCCTTTTGATTTTCTATATTCCTTTTGTAGTTAGCCACTTTTGTGTATTTTACATCTCATTTACGATGATACTAACCTTTAAGATTTTCTTGTTTATTTTATACTAACATTTAAGGTTCCCCTTAATTCAAAGCTTGCTGCCAGAGCCATCAATCTTACCACAGTTAGAGCGCTATTAAATCTCAGGGTCTCACCCAAATCTTGTGTGTTACTCGAATTCGTGCGGTTTGGACTCTTAACATCGGCTTTGATCGATCATGGTCTGATGACGTGGATGGGTACTGGCCTTACTAGGGTTATTGCCCTCACGAAAAAGTTGAGCGGTTGCTCGAGACAGGGCTGGGCACTTTGTGTTGGGACCTGCTCCGTGCTAGTCGTGCCAATTGGCAGCTGCAATCTTCTGCATTATAAAGCTTGCGCTGGACTTGTTCAGGTTCTCCCCTAGCCAACTTAGCAGGTAAAATTATTCTTTTCTTTTATACTTGTAATTTTATTAGGCATTAGTTTATACGTTTATATCTTTTAATTGTGTGATTTCGAAATATTGCGGTTTGTAAAGTGATATTTCTCCAATGTTGGATTAATGTCATTATTCCTTGAATCTTTGATGACAACAGATGAAGTAAATCTAATTCCAGTCTGATTGCAAGGATGTTTTCTCAATGGAAAATATCGTGTTATTCTTAAAGTGAAAGTTAAGTACAGCGCACATACAACGCGTGTTGAGTTACGGACTGCTGATGAAACTGTAAATTCCTTTCGTGTTTATATATTACATGTACGGCATATACATACTGTGCATGTAATCGTTTTTGCCTCTTGGTCTTATGCTAGTAAAATATCATTTAATATTGTATTTAACTTTGGATTTTATAATTGTTTAGTAATGTAAAGACCATAAGGTTCTGTTTAAACATTTTTGTAGTGAATTGGCTAAATAGGAAAATCAACGTAAAGTTGTTCTATTTCAGTCAAAGGCCACTCGAGTAAATTGTATTGTTGATCTTTTGACCTTATAATAGGGTGAAACAACAGCTGGATTGTGCCAAGATTAACTGGGCCTAGCCATGCAGTTGGCCTTGGTGCCACTGGGTACGGTCTGGAAGAACCATTAGCCTCATATTACTAGGTTGGATGGGGTATGTACTGAGCTGATGGTCAGTTTGTGGTTTTGTTTTATTCTAATCATGAAGTACAGTATATGCCATATGAATTATACAGCAGTTGTTTTTCTTGAAGTTGAAGATTTGGCCATTGACAAATTATTATTTGTTACTTGCTTTCTAGAAACAAGGGATCTGGTATATCAAGCCGCGATTTGCATTGATGATATATTTTAACACCGACTGGCCAGTAAATGACTTACAAATGTTAAAATGTATTTTAAAGTTTATTACAGGTTTTATTTTGCATATCTTAATTGTAATTATTTTGTTTATTTCTTATGTTATTGACAGGGTTTTTGTTTTGACCGTGTCCTATTAAAGTACATGCCACTGCATCCTGGTTTCTGTGTGCCTTGATCCTTGATGGTTAAAAATATGGCTCACATTGGAATACAATAACCAATTCAATTGCAATAACAATACTAAAAACAAACTCTCTAAAACCAATCAACGGAATTTTTTTTTGTATCTGTAAACTAACATATGTTTAGGTATAGTAGAGAATTCCCTGATGAACCTACAGAGAACACCGTTTTTGTTTTTACTCATCAGACTTTTTTTTATTGCAACAAAACTTTGAACCATTTATAGTCACAAATCAAACATGATTTTGATTACACCTTTCTGAAAGCTTTTTAAACACAGAAAATTAAACGCACACACGTCAGTGTCACTAGTAGTACAATATCAATTGAAAAATCTTGGTTACAAAATTACAAAACACACAAATAACCTAAAATGTTTTTTTTTTAATCAACAAATTGCCATAAACATATTTAGTAATATTTTAGTAGCATAAGTCTAACTGGTGGTTTTTGTTCAACTTAAGCATAACACAACATACCAAATATATCTCCTCTTAAACACATAATTAACAAGGCCCTATCAAAATGCCCAAACATCAAGTGATTCTGATTAAGTACTATTTAATTTAATCTAAACATCTATAAACACGTTGCTATTGTTTCTTTTACTTTTCAAAATACACTGCACTTTGTATCAAAGTTCGTTACAAAATTTGACCAACGTTGGCCACAATTTTTTTAACAATTTCTTTAACCAACTGATATATGACACGGTAGTGTTCACCTGGTAACCAACAGTTGGTAAATTCAAAATGATTAAATCTACCTAACATTGGTTACATTTTCTTAAATTTAAGCAACATTAATCAGTAAATTTTACCGACCATTGGTTACCAGGTGAATAATTCAACAGCTTGTTAAAAAAAAATTAAAACTGTTGCCCAACATTGGTTAAAATGTCACATCAAACTGGAAACATTTTACCATTATTGGTTGCAATTTTAACCAAACTTGTTTACAAACCAAATTTTTTGAGAGTGTCAAAGAGTAGCAATAACAACAACTTATCAAACACTCTTCACTGTTCTATACCGTCAAACTTGAAAGAAAAAAATATACATGCAATTACAAAGTATATTGTACAAACATATAAATATATAAACCAGTCAAACAAAATAGGCGAGCGTGGACATCCGGCTCTCCTTGTCTAGTTCCCAAACGCATTCTCATAAAACTTAATGTGCTGATTCAATGGTATTTCCAAAGAAAATACACATCCAACCAACGTTATGTTTTCATCGGCATGACGTACTGCCGCGCTGCTCTGTAAACATATTTTTACTGAAAAAAGTTGTCCGCCACAAACTTAAAAAAAAAAAAATGGTTTCACCTCACACCACTATGAAAAAAAAGATGAAGAAAACTAGCAACATTGCAACATTGTCGAACTTTCTACATCTATAACACTAAAACAAATAATTATATAACACCAAAACAATTGCAAAATCAATGTATAAGAATCTTCCGCTGCAAAGAAAGTCAAATATCACTTAGGCCTATCAGAACCTTTCATTGCAAACCTGCAGTACTAATAACCCAACCCCGGCCTTTTCCACTAGTATTTTATAGGTCCAATTTGCCACGTAAATACCAAACCATCACAATATACTTTCTAAACTCTCTAGACAGACCATCCTTGTTTACACACAGTTTAATGATTTTTATCTTAATGTTACTTAAATAGTTTTATAAACTACAAAAACTCAAAAACTATAGTTATAATCTATAAAAAAACACTTTACTTAACAGTTAAACAACCTTTACTTGATTGGGCATGATCTTTAAGAATCACAACACTGCAGGAAAATAACATCCCACCCTTTTCCAACAGGTTTCTCTCGAGCTACAATCTCACACTTGAATGGTATTTTTTCTGCCAAAATATCACCCATATCGTCTTCTTCCGTAGCATCAAAACTCTCTATGAGAATGCTTTTCTTGACATCATACGCAGGATATCCTTCCTTGCATACAGTCAGTTGCACATAGTCACCGCAGTCTTCATATCCCAACACAGTTTCCTCTTCGGGAACTTCAGGAGGTCCATCAACAACCTGTATATCAAAACAAACAAATTAACATTGTCCTCAATTTCGCAAATGTGCACACTTGTGTAAATACAAACTCATTAACCAGTTTGCGCCGGAATTATTTTAACATCACCCACACATTTCCGTTTTGAATTTGGGGAAAATTTTGCGTTTATATACGTAATCCGGCGCGAACTGATTAAACCAGACCTATAGTCAAAATAATGTTACCGTGAAATTATGGTACTTTTGAAAACTTTGATTGGCGATTGAACCATCTAAGAAATTTTCAACATGAAGAAAACAATTTTTTTTTTTTACAAAAGGTACAAATTTTAATTAAGTTTCACTACCGCCATAAAAAAAAACAAGTTAAAAGATCAATTTTCTCTCAAACATCAGATAACTTTCTGAAACTATACTATTTAACGCTGCGAGCGGAATCGGAATGGAACAATGTATTTTTTTTTTCTAATTTCTATAATTCCCGTCTGCCTATTCCATTCAATTTTTTGTATGTAGTTTGAAGCAGTATAGTCAATTTTCAAGGAGTTCACTAGGGGTCACACCAGTCATGAGAAACCTGGGACCTAGCAAAAAGGCTTTTCAGTTGTGTACAAAATGGGCTTTTGTGTTTTGCCCCCAGGATATCCCCAGGGGTGTCATAAATCCTCATACTGCTGGTCTGTAGTGACATGATACAAACCACATATCTACAACTGTTTCATGTCCATTTTGTTTGTGTGTATGGGGGAGATGATACATGTACCAGCCACAGTGAACTACAAGGTCATCAGAGTTTGTTCAGAGAAAAGTAATCTCATGATTCCACATTGTCTGTGTGAAACCTTCTTCAGGTTTATGTTTGGGTAAACAAATGACTTGAGGGTTGTTTGGAAGACTGCAGGGGGTTTTCTTATGTTTTTCATTGATTGACCACTTTGCTCTTATTCTATTTGTTATTCTGTAAAACAACATGCAAACTTCCACAAGGATTAAATATTTTGTGTGTATGTATGTCCAGAGGAGACCATTAAAGAAAAGACTGTGTGCCCAAAACATTGTTATATTACAAGTAAACAAAGTGCCTTCCAAATTCACCCCATATGAAAGAAGCGCTGATTTGTTTGACCACACAGCTCGCAGGTTTAGAACATCTTCATTTTAAAGTCACGTGTACTTAAAGGTAGTATACTGCATTTGCAGATATCAAAATATTTACTACCGAATTGTTAAGAAATATCTTACTCATCCGAAAGTAAATAATGATTCTAGACATCATCAAATGATTGCGCTAGATATCCTGTAATTATTCTGGAAAATATAATTTTATAAAGAAAAATAACTTCCCGACGCCGGTTGAAAACAAACGCTGTTTTTCGTGCTTTTCTCGGCATCCATGATTGTAAAACTTTGGACAGGTCAGTTAAACGATATTTACTACTAAATACATGTATAACCCCCCAAATCCACCCATTCATGATAATTCAAGCAATTACCAATGGTGTATCCTACCTTTAAATAAACCTATCAATTAGTTATAAAACATACAGAACAAAACTTTCACATTTGTTTCAGTTACAGCACCACTATAGTCCTACCCCATTAAATTGTAAATCAGTTGATCAATTATATCCACCTTTCAGCTCGCTGCCAGCAAAACCCCATTTACCATTTTCGACTACTTTCAACAACCTCTTTTGACAGACATAACACATTGAATAGAGGTCATGAAGCACTCTGATACTATTACATCAAGGGGGCGGGGATCCAGGAATGTTTTTTTGGGGGGGCGGTCCATCAATTTTGTTTTATATCAAATTTTCACACATAGCCAGACATATACAAAGGTAATATGCAGCACATTTATTTGCGTTTATTACTTTGCGTTTTACGCTAAAGTTTACACAGATAATAACCTGTCCAGAATATTATCTTCGTTCATTATATTATTGTTATTATTTTTAGATTTGTTGGGGGTCAGAGCAGGGAGAGGGAGGTGGGGGGGTTCGACCCTAGATACGCGCCTGTACAATGTGCAATTACAAACCCCATACACTGACATGAAAGAACTGTTAAGATCAATCTTAGGAAGAGTAATTCATCCTAACATGCAATAAATCAAATGCAAGTTAGGAGGATCGAGTTTGTCTTCCTAAGATTGATTTCAGTTTTTCCTAAAATCATACCTTAACTTCGGTTAGTCTTGTTGTTGTAACATAGACTTCACTCTTGAACTCCTTTGTGACAACATTGGTGACCTCCAGATATTCTCCAAGATGCAGTTCCTGCTTACACTTATCCCTCCACAAGGCCACTCTGCATGATGATCCCTTTTCTTTTAGTGTGATGTTCTTGACTTCCAATTCTCTACCTGAGGATTGAACCGTCTCAGGCATGTCTTG
The DNA here is from genome assembly GCA_037893245.1 of Crossaster papposus. Taxonomy (NCBI): domain Eukaryota; kingdom Metazoa; phylum Echinodermata; class Asteroidea; order Velatida; family Solasteridae; genus Crossaster; species Crossaster papposus. Next base: position 282,498 of record JBAIAA010000206.1, read on the forward strand.
CTACATACAAACAAACCACCAAAAATACTCACAAATAAAACATTGCAACTGTTACCAAATTTACCCCAAGTCTTTAGGGTGTGTGCAAATCATTTTGATTTTGGAGAATTGACGACTGTTAGGGTTAAAGACGCTATAAATTCCTAGTCTGTCAATATATTCAATAATAACGGTCATGCTTATGCAGTGCTTTCCATCAGGTCCACAATCTTAAAGTGCTTTACAAATAAAACAATTTCGTACAGTACCCTATTCATCAAGCAACCACAATCAATCAATCCACCTCAATCCTCTCCACTACACATTTATACTCAACTAGCTCCTGGGTGGAGAACTAAAGTGTCTTACCAACAACGACACAAACACCATGTTACAAGCACACCGTGCATTTTATTTGGCCTAACTATACTAGTCACACAAAAACTTGAGACTAAAAAATGCAATTCCTAACAGTTTACAAACAATACTCACAGAAACAATCTGACCTCGAATTGACATCAGTTTCTTTAGGGGTGATTTGCGAATGGGGCGAACATCAACAAAATCTGCTGCAGGTGGATACATCATATTGATTCCTTCTCTCTTTCTGTTGTCATCGATAATAATGACCCCTGACTTCACAATTCTGCTACCCTTCCTCACTTCCAGTGCCACCCTGGGATGTTTCTTGATGACACCATTGATGATCATGACTGAATAATCCTCCTTCAACTTAGCAAGTTGATTGTTATCATAGACAATGCACTCCACGACTGCAGATTCATCACCAACTGCAAACCTGTTCTTGTTTTCTCCTACTCCCTGTGAAATCACCCTAACCCGTACCGGATGTACATAGGGCTTGTCAGATTTCAGAATTTCTTCCAAAGTCGGCATCTGTTTCACAAAAAAAAACATAACAACTATAAATATAAATATTGTATTCTTCACAATTAATCCCAGACCTGTACAACTTTTCTATCATCATTCAAGTTTATAATAAAGCACAGAAATCAGTAAACTTTGATATATCAAACATGTGTGAACATCATTTCATTGTTATAATTATACAAATTTGAAGCCAAAATCAATATGATTTTGCACACACTCAGCAAGGGCCTATGCAAAATCAATATGATTTTGCACACACTCAGCAAGGGCCTATGTGCAAGGATTTGGGTAGGTTACAATGAAGTTACAATCCATACAAACCTCACAAAAGTACTGTAAGAAGTTCTTTCCTCCATAATTATTCTAATCCATAATTAAACGCTAAGCTGCTAAAGTGCTAACAACACACAATCAGCTCATGGTAAATCACCTGAAGTTTAGGCCGGGGGTCTCACTCAGATTTCATTCGAACTAGTAGGCCTCCATTGTTACAAAACTATATACTTAATATGCATCGTGCTCGTGCAACAATGACTATACTTTTCTAGTAGTGGACCACGTACATAAAACTAGCTGAAATTTAGTGAAAACAAACAATTAGACCAGTTATATTATTTTCAGCTCAAATCTAACATTTAATACGTTCCTTAAGAATAAAAATATCCTGCAAATAACTGCAAAACATACCCTTAATTTCAAAACCGATGACTGCTCTTCCAAAGACGTACCAACAACCGACTGACACAACACTGGCTCTGCAACTAGCTATTTTGCCATCGCCACAACTCGTACTCGTCCCTGGACGTTTTTATTTTTGTAACGGTGTTGTATAAAATAATACACTGTAAACAACACTAAGATTCATCTGAGAAAAACAAAATACACCTGTCACAGGTCAGTGTCCGCATTCAGAATCCATAAGGTAAAACAACACCACAATTTACAATAGTCCAGATTTTATATGACACCATAGCGCACTGACAACACAGCGATCCAGTAGGCCACGCCCACCATAGCAACAGCTAGCCAGGGGTGCGTTCCACTCCAGCGAACGTTGCCAACGTTGGCCAACGTTAGCGTTGTTCGCGTGAGTGGAACGCAATGTGCGCCAATTATGTTGGCCAACGTTAGCGAAAACGGCGAACGACATTCCGAGCTGTTCGCTGTTGGCCAGTGACGTATTTTAATGATGGCGAAGCGGTTAGCAGACGGCAGGGTTCTTTTCACGGTTTTTATTTACGTTTTATACTTTTCGTTATAAACGGTGGGTTGTTTTGAGCAGTCACAGGGATCTTTTAAAGAAAAATAATGAGTTGGACAAAAAGCAGCGAACCAAACGATGTCACTTTCACCGGGCGCCGCCATTTTGAAAACGTAGTTTTTAAAATATCGTTCCACTCCCCCTAACGCCAACTCAAAACGTTGGCGAACGTTCTCGCAAACAGTTCGCGTAAGTGGAACGCACCCCAGGGACCAATTTCATAAACCGTGTTAGCTCACAATTTGCTGAGCATGAACATTCTTCCTTGGAAAAACCAGGGTTATAAACAAAAACATATATTAATGTTGATTGTTTGTGACGGGATTTAGCTGTTTTTTTCTTTGAATGAAGAGCCCAAGCAATGTTTGCTGATAACCGTTTTATTTTACTGAGCAAGACATGTTTGTGCAAAGGAAATGTTTGCGCAACGTACTCAACGATGAGGTACACGAACATGTACATATGTACATGTACATACATCTTGCGAAGCTATAATTATTTGCAGCGAATTGACAGTCTCTCGGGCATTCAACAAATCACGAGGTTTTCTGAAGTGGTAGTTTCAGGATAAAAATAAACAGGATCTGAAACTTTCATAATTTCTGCATCGATTGATGCCCGGTCAATTTGTAATGATTATTTCCCTAATCATGTAATCATTAATTTTTCAACTTTTCCGACATTCCCTGTACATTTTAAGTGACCCTAGTTGTTTTGAGAAAGATCAAGCCAAAAATTGCCAATTTCTTGTTCATGCGCCATGAAGTTAGTCTTTGGTTAGAGTGCTTTTCAAAAAAATAACCGGTGACGTCATAACATGTTACAGCGCCCTCTAGCGGCAGGTTGAAAACTGTTAAAAATGAATAATCAGTTGATAGTCCAGGCAAAATACATAATTTTGTTTTGTTGACCTCAAACAAATTGCAACAAATTGTTTTTCACCACAGTGCACTTCTAAAAGGTTCCTAGAATGACATACTAAAAATCCACAAAAATCCAAGTGGTGGAAATATGTCTAATTTGCATAAATCGTTAATCCCTGCCATGTAATATTTTTTATTCCCATATTTGGGTATATATTTTATTTTTATTTTTTGAAAAGTTTATTTTGGTGATTCTACTTGCATATCCTTACTTGAATAACATTTGCTAAAGCATATAAGTGACTGAATCATTATGAGAACACAGTAATAATAAAAATGACAACTTTGTGACCCTATAAATGTGCGCACATTACACTGTCTCCAGATATCATCATGTAGTCAGTATTGGTGAGCTTCAAATTCACCAAGTTGCTTACTGGCACAGTTATCATATTAAAAACTTATGGAAAATCATATGGACAATGATAACATTGTGATATTTAGCCCAGCAAACAAAAACTTGGAAAAAATGATGTGTCCCTAAATTGGGCTAACAAGTAGGTGAAGGGTTGCCTAAGGTGAGAGACTTGAACAGGTTCAAGGAAACCTCCCAAATTTAAGATTGTTGTTGCTTACAATAATCATATCTACGTTAAAATGTATTTTGGTGATTTCCTTGAACTTGTTCAAGTATTCCATGTTAGGCAACCCTTTAACTACTTTTTAGCCCAATTTATAGACACACCATTTTCCCCATTTTTTTGTTTTCTGGGCTAAATATCACAATGTTATTATTGTTCATATGATTTTTCATAAGGTTTTAATATGATAACTGTGCCAGTAACCAACTTGGTAAATTTGAAGCTCACCAATACTGACAACATGATGATATCTGGAGAGAGTGTAATGTGCGCACATTTATAGGGTCACAAAGTTGTCATTTTGGATAATTACTGTGTTCTCATAATTATTCAGTCACTTATATGCTTTAGCAAATGTTATTCAAGTAATGATATGTAAGTAGAATCAGCAAAATAAACTTTTCAAGAAATACAAATAAAATATATACCCAAATATGGGAATAAAAAATATTACATGGCAGGGATTAACGATTTATGCAAATTAGACATATTTCCACCACTTGGATTTTTGTGGATTTTTAGTATGTCATTCTAGGAACCTTTTAGAAGTGCACTGTGGTGAAAAACAATTTGTTGCAATTTTTTGAGGTCAAAACTTATTTTTCCTGGACTATGATATGTGTGGCGAAGTTTTCCCAAATCACTTGTTATCTGGTGTATATAATCGGCTTCATGTTAGCAACAAGTTGGCGGAGAAAAAAAATTATGACGTCACTAGACCGGAAGTTACCATGAAAAGACCTTTAAACGTTAAATAATTGCTGCAAAATCAACCGCGATAGATATAATTCTTTTTGTTTGCTTTAAATAGACAAGTTCAGATAGCTCTCGAGGTTTATGTTAATGACGTCACGATGACGTCATTAAGTATCATATTACAAGCAACTAATGATTTCTAGATTTAATCTTTGAAAATCAATATAAAATCAAACAGATCTAATTTAGATTTTAACGGGAATTGATAGAATAATCCAGGGTCTTTATATTTCGTATTACATGCAAAATGACTTGACCCTTTCTTCCGGTCTAAACCGGAAGTGCCTTATAATTTGAAAGTTCAAAATGATATGAACTTACTTTCAACGATGATAGTCTCTGGCTAGGCTGCACTCACACATAAGTTACCGGTGACGTCATAAATTGTTATAGCGCCCTCCAGTGGCAGGTTGAAAAATGTTTAAAATGAATAATCAGTTGATGTGTGTGGCAAAGTTTGCTCAAATCGCTTAATAACTGGTATTTATAAACCGCATCTTCAAGGAATAAGTTGGTGCGATAGATATAATCCCGATGTTTGATTCAAATAACAAAGTTAAGACAGCTCTTGAGCGTTCTGTTAACGACGTCACGATGACGTCATCCAGTATCAAATTACAAGAAACCAATGATTACTGGATTTAATCTTCAAAAATCAATATAAAATCAACTGTAAGAGATCCGATTTTGATTGTTACGGTAATTGATAGAATAGCCCATGGTCTTCATATTTCGTATACCATGGAAAATAATTTGACCCTTCCTTCCGGTCCAAACCGGAAGTGCCTGAAAATCAACCGCGAGAGGTATGATGAATTACTTTCTTTTTCAATTTTTATTTTGTATACAACGAAAATTAAATGAACAGAATCATAAATGTAATGAACAATGAACAAAAAATGCGAAAAAGCCATATGCTCTGTTCACAGAACAGACATATTTCTAGTTTTTTTTTTTTTTGTCACTTTTTCCCATAGGATTTGTACACGTTTTTTCTGCCAATACACTTTGACACTTTGGTAAATCCGATCGACCTGAGACTTGGCATACATTTAGACAACCACCTAAGGACGGTCCTAGAAGAAATTCGTCGCGATTCCGTCATTCAAGGTCACGTGACGTCACGTTAAAGGTACATTTTTTCCCCATAGGTTTTGTACACGTTTTCCTATAGGCTATTGACTTTGACACTTTGGTCAATCCGATTGACTTTAGACTTAGTACAAACCTCAACCATCATCCTCAGGAGGGCCAAGAGGAAAATCGTCATGATTACGTCATCCGGGGTCATGTGACGTCACGTTAAAGGTGCAGTTTTTAGGACCCTCTATCTCTGGAAGTACAGGTCCGATTGGGGTCAAACTTGGTATTCATGTATTCCAGGATGAGTTATAGACGAAAATTAAGATGACATGATGATGACGTCATCGGGTGTCATGTGACGTCACATTAAAGGTTCAATTTTCTCCATAGGTTTTGTACACGTTTTTCTTCAAAATATTGAATTTTACACTTCTGTAAATTCGATCGACTTGAGACTTAGCACAGACCTCGACCACCATCCTTAGGAGGGCCAAGAAAAAAATAATCAAGATGACGTCATCGCGGGTCATGTGACGTCACATTAAAGGTGTATTTTTTTAAGACCCTCTAACTCTGAAAGTACAAGTCCGGTTGGGGTCAAACTTGGTTTGCAAGTATTCGAGGATGTGTTATAGACGAAAATTAAGATGACGTAATTATGACATCATCGGGTGTCATGTGACGTCACATTAAAGGTTCAATTTTCTCCATAGGATTTTTACACGTTTTTCTTCAAAATATTGAATTTGACACTTCTGTAAATTCGATCGACTTGAGACTTAGCACAGATCTCGACCACCATCCTTAGGAGGGCCAAGAAAAAAATAATCAAGATGACGTCATCGCGGGTCATGTGACGTCACATTAAAGGTGTAGTTTTTAAGATCCTCTAACTCTGAAAGTACAAGTCCGGTTGGGGTCAAACTTAGTTTGCAAGTATTCCAGGATGTGTTATAGACGAAAATTAAGATGACGTAATTATGACATCATCGGGTGTCATGTGACGTCACATTAAAGGTTCAATTTTCTCCATAGGTTTTGTACACGTTTTTCTTCAAAATATTGAATTTGACACTTCTGTAAATTCGATCGACTTGAGACTTAGCACAGACCTTGACCACAATCCTTAGGAGGGCCAAGAAAAAAATAATCAAGATGACGTCATCGCGGGTCATGTGACGTCACATTAAATGTGTAGTTTTTTAAGACCCTCTAACTCTGAAAGTACAAGTCCGGTTGGGGTCAAACTTGGTTTGCAAGTATTCGAGGATGCGTTATAGACGAAAATTAAGATGACGTAATTATGACATCATCGGGTGTTATGTGATGTCACATTAAAGGTTTAATTTTCTCCATAGGTTTTGTACACGTTTTTCTTCAAAATATTGAATTTGACACTTCTGTAAATTCGATCGACTTGAGACTTAGCACAGACCTCGACCACCATCCTTAGGAGGGCCAAGAAAAAAATAGTCAAGATGACGTCATCGCGGATCATGTGACGTCACATTAAAGGTGTAGTTTTTAAGACCCTCTAACTCTGAAAGTACAAGTCCGGTTGGGGTCAAACTTAGTTTGCAAGTATTCCAGGATGTGTTATAGACGAAAATTAAGATGACGTAATTATGACATCATCGGGTGTCATGTGACGTCACATTAAAGGTTCAATTTTCTCCATAGGTTTTGTACACGTTTTTCTTCAAAATATTGAATTTGACACTTCTGTAAATTCGATCGACTTGAGACTTAGCACAGACCTTGACCACAATCCTTAGGAGGGCCAAGAAAAAAATAGTCAAGATGACGTCATCGCGGATCATGTGACGTCACATTAAAGGTGTAGTTTTTAAGACCCTCTAACTCTGAAAGTACAAGTCCGGTTGGGTTCAAACTTGGTTTGAAAGTATTCGAGGGTGTGTTATAGACGAAAATTAAGATGACGTAATTATGACATCACCGGGTGTCATGTGACGTCACATTAAAGGTTCAATTTTCTCCATAGGTTTTGTACACGTTTTTCTTCAGACTATTGAATTTGACAATTTGGTAAATCCGATCGACTTCAGACTTAGCACACACCTCGACCATCAAACCCAGGAGGGCCAAGGGGAAAATCGTCAGGATGACGTCATCGTGGGTCATGTGACGTCACTTTAAAGGGGCAGATTTTAGGACCCTCTATCTCTGGAAGTACATGTCTGATTGGGGCCAAACTTGGTATGCAAGTATTCCAGAATGTGTCATAGACGTAAATTAAGATGACATCATGATGACATCATCGGGTGTCATGTGACGTCACATTAAAGGTTCAATTTTCCCCATAGGATTTGTACACGTTTTTTCAACTAATATATCTTTGGCAATTGTGTAAATCCAATCGACTTCAGACTTGGCACACACAAAGACCATCATCAGATACACATATAGAAAGTAATGTTAGACACCCGAAACAGCTCTGTGTTTGTCCACAAACACATGTCTAGTTTTTCTTTTCTTTTTTCTTTTTTGTCACGTTTTTTCTGCCAATACACTTTGACACTTTGGTAAATCTGATCGACTTGAGAATTGGCATACATTTAGACAACCACCCAAGGACGGTCCTAGAAGAAATTCGTCGCGATTACGTCATTCAAGGTCACGTGACGTCATGTTAAAGGTAAAATTTTCCCCATAGGTTTTGTACACGTTTTTCTTCAGACTTTTGACTTTGACACTTTGGTGAATCCGTCCGACTTGAAACTTGACATACACTTAGAACACCACCCACAGATGGCCATTGAAGACATTCGGCACGATTGCGTCATTCAAGGTCACGTGACGTGACGTTAAACGTCTAATTGTTTTCCCCATAGGGTTTGTACACGTTTTTCTTCAAACTATTTATTTTGACACTTTCGTAAATTTGATCGACTTGATACTTAGCACACACCTCGACCACCATCTCCAGGAGGGCCAAGGAGAAAATCCTTCATGATGACGTCATCGGGGGTCATGTGACGTCACATTAAAGGTTTAGTTTTTAAGACCCTATAACTCTAGAAGTACATGTCCGATTGGGGTCAAACTTGGTATGCAAGTATTCCAGGATGTGTTACAGACGAAAATTAAGATGACATCATGATGACATCATCGGGTATCATGTGACGTCACATTAAAGGTTCAATTTTCCCCATAGGATTTGTACACGTTTTTTCAACTAATATATATTTGGCACTTGTGTAAATCCAATCGACTTCAGACTTGGCACACACATAGACCACCACACACACATGAAAGTAACGTTAGACAATCGAAACAGCCCTGTGTTTGTCCACAAACACATGTCTAGTTTATTTTGTTTTAGTCTTGAGATCCATTTCTTTGATCATTGTTTTGTTCTTTCAATAGTTCCAATAGAATTTGCAGATTCTCCTCATCAAGATTTTGTTCCTCTTGGTTGGATTGTGGAGATGCTTTAGTCCTAGATCGAACAAGTTCATCTTTTATGTTTTTGTGCCGTTTGTATGCCAGGATGGGCTGGGTATCAAATAGCCTATTCAGATATTCGTTTTCGCTAATCAAGGGCCAGTGTTTGAGGATAGCCCGTTTGAGGGCTGGGTGCGCGACATGTGGGTAGTATGGTAGGACGAACACCAGTGGGATATTGTTTTTGTTTTGTTCACGCTTAGGGTCCGCGGGAGTCTTGCCCCTTTAAGAAAGGAGGGCTAGGTCTTCGTTTGTGTATCCGCGCTTTAAAAGTTTGTCTTTGAAGAATTCAACCCTCTCCTCAAAGTCTTTTAAATGGGTACATATACGTCTGTATCTGGTCACTTCGCCCTTGATTAATCCGCCAAATACCGACTTAGGGTGTGCTGAATCTCGAGCTAGGTACTGAAATGTATCAGTATTTTTGGTAGCGACTCGAGTATTCAATATCCCTTCATGTATGAATCGTTCGCCTTTGTAGATAATAAGGTCGAGAAAAGTGACTTGGCGGTGCGAGATCTCAGACGTGAACTTCAGCGTAGGATGAATTTTATTAAGTGATTGCACTAGGTCAGCAGCCTGCTTTTCATTTCCGTTAAAGAATATAAGAACATCGTCTCTATATCTCATGTAGCTCACAATTGAGGGATTGTGAGGGAGGATTTTGTCTTGTTCGTATTTGAATAGGGTTATGTCACAAATCTCCGGACTGCATTCGCTGCCCATGGCCACGCCATTTGTTTTGTCTGAAAAACTTGCCATTGAATTCAAACGTGTTTCGACGCATAATGAGTTCAAGGAGACTTCGCGCGTGGTCTGTCGTAGGCTTGGGTATTGCGTATAGTCTGTCGTCGGCCATTGCAAGTGCGTCACAAACTGATTCAATTGCCTCATCTTGTGGGCAGTTAGTGTACATGGATACTATATCCAGTGTTATCAATAAGTTATCTTGCTCCAATATGTCAGGTTATTTAGTTTTTCAAGCACATGCCCGGAATCGCGTGTGTATGTGCTTGGCTGTTTGACAATTGGGAGCAAGAAATAGTCTATGTATTTGGATATGGATTGAGTCGGTCCTCCGCAACCACTAATGATTGGCCTCCCCACGAACCGTGTTCCTTCTGGTACTTTTTTGTGAACTTTCGGTAGGAGGTAAAGGCAAGGTGTTTTAATGTCGTGGTTGCGGGGGTTAAGAAACTCAGATATGTCTTTCGATATGAGTCCGTCCACGTAGAGTTGGCGTACTGTATGGCTTGAGAGACTAATTCCGCGGTTTCATCGGTCAGGTCCCTGTTAATTTCTTCATATTGGGGGCCTGTTAATTGTCGTGTCCCTTCACATATGTAGTCTTGTTTGTTAAGGACGCACACACCGCGGCCTTTATCGAATTGTTTGATGATAATATCCTGTCTTTTCTTAAGGCCAGATAGCGCAACACGTTCTGCTTTTGCTATATTTCGTTTGACATTTTGAATTTTCAGTCTGGACAGTTCCTCCAGAGTGCCTTCAATATATGACTCTAGGTTTAGATTGAAGGTAGGTTGGGGAGTCCAAGTTGAAGGTAGTTTGAACGGGTGTGAGCTTATAGGTCTGACAAGGCAGTAGCATTACTGGTATTCCATGCATTCACCGGAGCGGACAATGTTGGAAGATTCTCTGGTGTAGAAAAAGCCAAGTGGTTTTAACAGTACATTAAGGTTCACATGGACATCATCTCAGCACTGATGAAACTGACAGAGGAAGGCGACCTAACACAGGAGGTGAATGATGCATTAGCCATGTTTGTATGCTTAATGTACTGCCCGAAGGGAATCCATATAACAAGTATTCCTGACCTGAGATGGCATCTGTTTTGTAAACATCTGGCAGAAAGCAGCAAGTTGCCTCCTACAGTTGGTGCCCCTGAGGAGCACATTGAACGTGTGCACATACATAGTAAGGTGTGGTGCCAAGCCACCGTGACGTGGCAACGTCAGTTTGACCCACTCAAACATGGCTATTATCAGCATGACCATGATGAGATACTTCCTACCACCACGAAGGTTCCACCTGCACCACAGGCCATTGTAGAGTTGGTGAGATGTCAGTGTAAAGCCCATTGCACATCCCAGAGGTGTCCATGCAGGAGACACAACTTGGGGTGCACAGACCTTCGTTTGTGTGGAAGTGACTGCGAAAATGATGCGGACTGTATTGCCCAAAGTGACACTCAGGACAGTGATGAAGATTTGTGAAAGCATAATCGTGAACAATCTCGACCTAGTAGATCCTGTGTAAGGAAGTTATATTTCAAGCTAATAACTAACAAGGCTTTTCTGTTTTGCTTTATAAACAGTACATGTACCTATAACTTCAAATGACTTGCGGCATGTATTGTGTAATAGTCAATCACAAACATAAAGACAGTGGTGCTCATTTACCTTTGTTTATTGCTTTTATATAATCCTGGGCACTATTTTGAGGAGTTTCTTGAATTCCCTAAACCAGAAAATATAAGATTACATACTGAAATAAGTTTATAGATTGACTAGATGCCGAGATAGCGCAAAATATGTATTACGTAACACTGATATGTCACAAATATAAAGAAAATGGTTTTCACATACCTTTTTTGTTGTTTTCTATAATTCTGCGCACTATTGTGTGGCTTTTAGTAGATTCTTGATCCAGAAAACATAGGATTAGCCTCTTAAATTATGTTTTTGGGTTGACTAGAAGCCGAAAACAGCGCAAATTATGTATGTTATGGCGGCCTTTTTGAAAATCCAAGATGGCCGCCATGCAGGTGTCTACGCAAATGCCAACATTGATTTTCTGATTTTCCATGCTCTGAAGATTCTAAAAATGTATAAGTTTGCTAATCTCCAAAAAAATTGAACGAAACTGTCTTTATTAACATAGTGAACCTGACTTGTATTAGTACAAAATCGGTTGTATTCGCCTTCGCCGCGCTGGTCGCGTCGTGGCATTGATTTTCATACACCAATTTCATGTTATTTACACTTGTCATTTTTTTCTTCATAACTCTCCAGGTACTAAGTTACTTCTTCACACACAAAAATGCGGTTTCTGAAGCTGTGCCATCGGCAGAAGCTTGAATGATGATTCTCTTCATTTGACGAGAAAATTTGACTCGCGCATGGCGCATGCATTTGTTTACATATAGTGCGCCACCTATTGACACACTTTTGTATGGAAAGCCGCATCTTTTAGAAATCGATCGTAAATAATGGGATGGGGGACATAACTTTTTATAGTTTAAATTAATTTTTAAGATACATCCTTTTTGCCAAAATGATTTCGAAATGTATATCAATTTGTGAAATGTAAGTGGGGGTGGGGGCTACTTTTATTAGCCTAAATAAATTCATTGTCACTTTTAAATTTTTTTTTGTCAATATGGCTGTTCATACTGTGCCTGTTGCGACGTCATCGATTCAAGGACCAAAAACGGGTCTTTCGAGGCCTAATTTCACCCCTTTGTTCCATTCCCTTGCTTCGACAACATGGATTTTTGAATTCGCAGTGGTTCAATGTATGTGTATGTGAATTTTCATTCTGTTCCCCGTCAGGTACCACCAGGCAACACGAAAAAGGGGGTCGTAACACGGCCTACACTGAAAAATCACCTGGGGTTAAATTGTAACCCAAATGGGTTAAATTTTAACCCATTAACAGGGTGAAAACTGCAACTACCCTTTATTGGGCTGTTTCAACCCAATTGATTGGGTTAGACTTTCTGGGTAAATATAACCACAAACTGGGTTAATACCATACACCAATTTAGTTATATCGACTGTAAAATTGGGTTATATTAACCCATAAGCTTGGGCTATCGAGTGTTTTTGGGTTATATTTACTCCACACTTGAGGTAAATATAACCACGCGATTAAGTTACACTGCTGTGTTTGGGTTGCATCTACCCAAAATGTTGGGTCAATTTAACCCTAAGCTTGGGCTATGAATATATGCTTGGGTTGTAATAACTTAAAACTGGAGGTCAATTTAACCCAATCTTTGTGATAAATCAATTTCTGTAGGAGTTAATTTAACCCAAATATTTAGGTAAAGCAACTTTCATGTGGAGTTAATTTAACCCAACCATTGCGGTAAAACAACTTTCCTTTGTAGTCAATTTAACCCAACTATTGAGGTACAGCAACCTTTCTTCCGAGTACATTTAACCCAAATTTCACGATAAACATTCTTTGTATATAATCAATTTAACTCAAACAATGAGATAAAGCAACTTTTTTAAGGTAGTGATCACTTCAATCCAATATTGGTTATAACCTAACCAATTTTTAATCTTATTCAATGTTTAGGATACTTGGTTACCTAAAACTTGGAAAGATATTTTTTTTTGTATTAACAAATTTGCATAATCAACATGTTTGCATAAATCGGTTACATTTCATCTAATATTTGAAGAATTTGAGTAATTGCAAGTTACATTTCAGTTGAGGCAACCAAATTTTGTGAAGCAGGTATACAAATGTGAAGCAAAGACAACATTTAGCATTACTTGAGCAGCACCAGTGTCATCCACATGGAGTTTTGCATTTTAATTAACTGAAACAAATTTAATTGACTTTTGTATGCGTTACTTCTTTAAAAAGGCGTTAAACAGAATCAGTTTTGAAATTCCATATTAAAACAGAAAATGCAGTTCCCATATAAAATCGACTATGGTTAATTGTAAAATACAAAGCTTGCTTTGGGCCAAATCCCTATTCCGTTGTTTTTGTTTTATCTATTTCTGATTCTTTAAATTTTAAAAGGACTGGCAGAGGTCATGTTAACATCAGTTTAGGCACAATGTATTAAGGTTGGAGTGCAATTTTAAAACTTCTTTACTGTACTATATAGCCAAGTGAAATCAAATTTTCGTAAAGAAAATGGCAAGTAAAACTCCTTCAATGCACATGTACTAGCAGTGCCACATTGAACTACCATAAAAATGATCCCTAACCCTCCCAAATCCTCCAAAATCAATGTGATTTTGCACACACCCTAGGTAGTTAAGGTTACGGACAATGTGTAAGTGAAACTTCTCCACTGTACTCATCAAGTCATAATTGTATTGTGAAACAGTTTTAACTGTACTAGCCAAGTAAAATCAAACTATAGTACTAGCCAAGTCAAATCAAACTATAGCTTTTGAAGTGAAACTTCTTCACTTTAATTATACTAGCCAAGTAACATCAAACTATTTTGTTAGTAAAACTTCTTCACTGTACTAGCTTTTGAAGTGAAACTTCTTCATTTAGGATACACCATTTGCAGATATCGGGAAAAAAATGTACTACCGAGTTATTAAGAAACTTATTTGAAAGTAAATAATTTGTGTTGGCATCCAGCAAAATGATACAAATAACAATTTCTTACAGATTACACATATCATGAAATATACCTATGGTTATCAGGGAAATGTTGTGTGAAGATTGGAGGCATCCATGACTTTCTGGTTGAGTGAGCACAAGTTGAAGGCAAAATCCAAAGTCAAAGTTCACAAGAGTGATTTCATGACTTTATTTTGATTGTGAAACAACAACACAACTGTTCAGTATTGTGTGTATCCACCACGCTTTTTTAATGACCTCTAGGCATCGTCTCCTCGTGGTATTGATGAGTCTGCTCACGTCCTGCTGAGGAATAGCCATCCATTCCATCCTAGATCCTAAACACAGACAGTAATTAGTTAGATGGTCAGGCCCTAGTCTAGTCTGTGTATCGTCATGATCGTACTCGTAGACCGGGCAGTTTGTTTGGACTGTCTATAAAAGAATACATCATAACATCACAGTATTTGAACCTATAGTATATCTTAAAATAATCATCATCCGCTGCATACTGAAAACATACCTTCAAATACTGGAAAAAAACTCTCCCATGCCCCATTCTTCGAGGAGCTTCTGGATTCCTTTTCCATGTCCATCCGCCATTGCGCCACGTACGATATAAAATATATCCGGTCGTGTCACGCGTGCATGTGCACGCACGTTTGTACTGTACATGTGCTAGTACGTATACGTACACACGTAGCGTGCGCACCCATACGTACGGTGTACATAATGTATACATTATTCCGACGGTTTTTCCCCCGCTTAAACGCGGTTGTCACCATCACATGACCTTGCGCGCGCGAAAATGTTGTAAACTTAACTCAAAAAGGGTGTAGTATTTACTAAAGGTGTGTAAATTATGTTACAGTAACCCAGCACGGAAGTTAGTAGACAGTAGTATATAGCGGGTTTTTGTAATGCAAACTTGCCGCCATCCTCTATATTCCTTAAAACGCCTTGCCTTGCCAGTGCCTTACCGAAATCCAGCCAGTCAGACTAAACTTTACAATTTCACTTTAACACAAATCTGGGTTATTCGCGATCATTTTTAATTCATTGCGATTCTTTCAACCATGCATGCACAAAATAATAAAATAACAAGTGCAAGTCTTAACAAAGTGTTATTCACGATCATTTTAACCCCCCAAAACAACCCGTGTTTGGTTACATAAAATCTTAACTAAGTAAATCCAGTTAACCCACTAATTTAACCCAGGAAAATTAACTTATATAACCCAATTTGGGTTATTAAAAATCAATTTTACCCAAATATATAACTCAAGTTCCATTACTCAAAATTTTAACCAAGTAGGTTTTAACCCAGATATTTAACCCAGAAATAAATGCTGATTTAACCCACAATGGGTTTTTCGTTATTGATTTAACCCAAAATATAACCCAAAATGGGCAACCCAAATTTTGGGTTATGATTTAACCCAGGCAAATTTTCAGTGTATGAGATTCCGGGAACACAATGGTCAACACAAAAGAGGGGGGGGGGGGGGTTTCTCTGCCACATATTGCGCTTCATATGGCGGCGGTATATGCGGGGACGGTATGTACATTGTCGATCACAATATGCGTTTTTTTCGCTCTCAATCACTGACTTGAATAACCATTTTCAGCTTTGTGCACAAGCAATGACATATGAAGCGCGATATGTGGCAGAGAAAACCCCCCCTCTTTTGTGTTGACCATTGTGTTCCCGGAATCTCAGGAATTCCTTTTAGGTTCCAAGGGGGGGTGGGTTAGGTTACAATAGTGTTGAGTGCGTATAAAGTATAGGGGTAAGAGGGGGGTACCCACCCCTCTGCCACATATCGTGCTTGGTATAGGCAATGAGACTTGCTACCAAAATTGGAAGAAGCAGTCTGATTGGTTAAGAACCATTATATATGAATATTCATGATACATTTGTTGAGCCGATGCGCTAGACTACTGGCTCTCATCACACACGCCTGATTATCGATATTTTTGTTTTTTACAAAATACTCTTGATCGTTATATGGCATTTGTTCTGATTTCTTCGTGTTCCACGTCAAAATGAAGGTGTTGGAGGGAAGCATCGAAACAAATATAGGTTCTATTGACCATGGGTTGCTAAAACTGGGGATTTCAAGTGCTCTAAAACCCCAACAAACCAAGTATACACATGGAGGAAGGAAAACCTTCCTCCATGGTATACACTAGTTTTTTTGACGGCAACGACACCTTCGTTAACCTACCGAGTACCGACGACCAGCTACGGGAAATTACTGCGAACTGTGAACAGCTAATTTGTCCGGGGTACCTGTAAAACTGCGATAAATCACATTGAGCAAAAGGAGTTTACGTTCACAGCTGGCGCAAACTTTGTTCTTTGAAAGGGGTTCAACATTATTCTTATAAGTTTTAATTTCGATAACTAAGTATTGATCTCTTGTATTCATAGTGCAGTTACAAAAATACAAAAATTGTCCACAATGTTATAATTTGTAAAAAGTTAATATTAGAAACAAAACTGCCAGATCAAACCAAAGCTTAACTTGATCGTAATGCAAATACCCCTATACTAATAATAAATAATTCCTAAGAAGTGAGATGCGCTACCATTGGTCCTCTCTATGGAAACGTGTTGCATATGCAAAGTAGCTGCATATTATGAATATTCGGTCACGTACCTTTGAGTCAAGTCGGGGGGGCCGGGGGGGGGGGGGGGGGGGCGGAGGGGGGGCCTTCAAGGCTGGGATTGCGAAACGCTGTGGTACCGTCCATTCTCAAAATAGGGTTTTGGCACCAATCTTAACATCTTGTCTTTTGTAGTTAAAAAAAAGGTTAATTGTATTGAAAATGAAAAAGCAGTCGAACAAAATTAACGTTGATGTACCGTTGCTGCACGCGAAGATTGTGCACAAATACCCAAACGACGTTAACAAATAACTCCCCTAAAAAGGGCAATAATAATCGATAAATTGTGGAATACGTTAAATATAAGGATGTATCAGTGACATACTGAATTTAAAAAAAAATCTGTCTGTGAACCCAATGCGTTTAATTGATCGTGTTATTGTCGAACGAAAATGGCATCTCCCCAAAACAGTTCCGTTTAGATCGTGCTTGTGTACGTAGTCGGACACCAAACCTTTCGAGATGTGGATTCACGTATGAAGCTTGTGTACAACAAACTGACTGAAACGACAGCTTACGTCATGCATTGTGCCGTGTCACGTCCACGTACGTGTGTACACAATGGTATGGATATGTGCCTTGCTAGGGCTAGCGTGGAAGAACGAATGAGATACAACGCTGGTGGCGCACTTTTTTGCCCAGCAAGGGCCGTCCAGCGATCGCGATTTTTTTTTATAAAATTATATTTATCGGAATAATTAGAGGATATCTAGCACAATCATTTTGCTGGATGCCTAGAATCATTATTTACTTTCAAATGAGTAAGATATTTCTTAAGATAATTCGGTAGTAAATATTTTCGATATCTGCAAAAGGTGTATCCTACCTTTAAACATGTTTACACACCTCCATAAAACCTACCGAGCCATCCATAGCAACCAAATTAGTTCTTGGTGACACCAGATCATCGCCATAATTTGAAACGTTGGTGGTTGTTACTCGTAATGTTTATGGCCACCTCATCTTTTAATATTCATCAACCCTATCGTTCCATACGATCTCGTAGTTTTTATACATTATGTTACCGTTTTTTATTTGCATAATTTGATAAATCTGCTGGTTGTTACAAGAAATATGCCGCAAGTGTAATTCATACTTAGGTCAAACAGGCACGTGGCTGCAGGGGGTGCGTATATGAATTATTTTTGGAATCTCAGGGTCTCGCCCAAATCCAGGGTGCAGTTAAACTCAACAAAAGTGTGAGATCACTACAGAGTACATTTTCAGCTGAAGGGTGCTT
The DNA here is from genome assembly GCA_037893245.1 of Crossaster papposus. Taxonomy (NCBI): domain Eukaryota; kingdom Metazoa; phylum Echinodermata; class Asteroidea; order Velatida; family Solasteridae; genus Crossaster; species Crossaster papposus. The sequence goes on from JBAIAA010000206.1 coordinate 300,690, forward strand.
TATTGAGACCTTACATAATTTATGACAAAATAGCTCTGGGGTCTTGTGAATGTTTTGAACAATACATCAAAATGCAGCCCGTATGATGGGAATAGCACTTGTACTGTACCACACCAAAAAGGTCACCAACACATGAAATACTCAATAAGTTAACAGTTGGGTTGAGTCGGGGATTATAGGTATTAAGCGATATTTTGGTATCCGTCATCTTTTAAGAAGTTTCAGCATAAAAAATGATTACAAAATTGTTCAAAAGTGTCCCCCAAAAAAACCGAAATTTAGAAATATCTTTTACAATTTACAAATGCAGTAAAAGTGTCAAGTAAAAGCTCCGGGGCCCTTAAGCGGGCCCTGGACCTCACGACGTAATGGCTTCGCGCTTCGCGCTCGCACAAAATGTCTTTAAATTTAATCCGCACCCTCCGGAAAAAATGTGTTCCAGCGGGCCTGAAGGTCATTCCAGCAGGTTATTCCAACAGATATTTATTGGACACTAACTACCAAAACAAAATGTTGTTTTTATAGTGCAACTTTGAAAGAGTACATGTAATGAGTTCTCCATGTGTATATTAAAGTGTTGATTTTATTTTTATTATAATGGACGTTGCATGTACACGGTGTCAATGTTACGTCCGAACATAGTACTCAGAATAACCAAAGAAAATCTTATTTTCATAATGAATGCCTTTGTTTAGTTGTTTCTGCGCGGGCAGATACAATGATGTATTACTTATCTCTTAATTATGCCATTTATAATTACATGTACAATTTAAATATTAATGGTCACAGACTATAAACCGCATGCTAATTATAAAAATGCAAATAATTATTTGATAACCCGTTGGAGAAGAAGACAAAAATACACCACTTCCATCGGGTGGTTCAGATCTTAGTTTTGTGCCTTGGTCATCGGAACTCTCTCCGAGTCGTTTGATTGTTGGCGTCATGCTGAAGTACGTACTTCTAGGAATGTTGGGTCTTTTCGTTAATGATGCCTTGTGCAACTTTGACGTAGGAAATATCGCCGAATCCAGTAACATGGTAAGATTGTTATATCAGCGCTTCTAGTTTTAGCAGAAGAAAACCTTAATGTGTGATCGTTGAGCAACAATAGTTAAACGCTAATGTAGAACGGTTGAAGGTCGTAAACATGTACACCTTTTACAGACATCAAACAAATTTACTATTTTACTTATTTGAAAGTAAATAGTGATTCTAGGCATCCAGCACAATGGCTGGGCTGGGTATAATTATTATCATTGTTACGATAATTTGAACGGCAATCTTGTTGTTATTGGCATTTTATGATACAACTTCGGAAAGGTCAGTTAAACGATATTTACTATACCCAGCAAGATATAGGACTGACGGACTCCCCTTTATACTAGTCCCCCGTACCTGTTCACTCTATATACTATTGTTACCTAACGCCCCCCCCCCCCCCCACACACAAATAAATAAAAATAATAATAATAATAATAATAATAATAATAATAATTCCTAAGAAACCACAACATTTGGCAAGCACAATGATCGCCACAACAAAGTCGGATGGAGAATCTTTCCAGAAGAAAAATGCAAAAGATTGGAGGTGTATTGGTATTCAATAAATCTTTGACCATCATCATTTTGATTGATTTTGTGTTTTTCGTGCAGGGATTCTCTGTTGTGAATGTGTCTTGCGGTGACTATTCTTGCGTAGCATGTTTTGTTACTAGTTTCTTCAAGTTGCCCGTTGTCTGTAAGTGATGACATAACAATATAAAAATACACAGAATAGGAACACGGCTTAAAATGTCTGGTATAGACCATGGTTTCTGTTTACACCTGTTTTCAAAATGTGCCCGGTGATATGCGTACGCATCCTGTTTTACATACTTTATTTTGGTTAAGAGGTGACATCAGAGGTCACATAAATCAAAGATGACGTCACTCCTTAACCTAATTTTAATTGAAAATAACGATGCGTGCGCATACCGCCAGGCATATTCAAATATAGATGTGAACATAGCTTACATCGTCTATATAGAGATACATTGCTATATTCATGAACGTTATTACTTTATTAGTGGCCTCTTGTTGTATTGATTTGCTTGTGGTCGTATGAGGGCGCTTTTCACTTTTGTATCGATATCGCAGACATAAATAAACTATAGACGGACAGCGCCCATGGAAATAAACGCCCATGTATCGTAATTTCGATGGCGCCTGACTAAGTATGAAATCGTGGGCGGAAGTAATTGACAAAATGTGCACGACTCTAAGCCAGGAAAAACCGCCATTTTTACAAATCGTGGGCAAACTGTTTGGCAGTCATCACTCAGTAACGCTAGTCGAAAGTTTACTCTGGCGCCCCCTGCTGTCCGTCTATAGGTTATTTATGTCTGTGATCTATACGGACCAAGATAACGAGAATTACCGTGGTGTTACCGCAAACTTTTATCTTATTGCCTTTTCGCCATGCAAACCTAGATTCAAATCTCATCCGATATAGACCATCTTCCTAATAAATTCAAATTCATGCACACATGCGCATAAGTAGGTCGGGAAGCAGCTAGCGAAATCGGCCCATTGGAAATGCACAGGGATATATTAAAATCAGAAACAACTAAAAACGGTACCACAAAATCGCCTGTGAAGGCACATGGGAATTCGTTTCAACAGCCAATGAACGCCTACCAAGCCACACAGAAAAAGAGGTTCAAAGACAAGATGTCCAAAACCAACAATGTAACCATATTTGGTGAATTTATGATTAACCCTTTGCACGCTATCGGCGACTCCAGTCGCCCAGCGCATTTATTCCCACACTGCTATGGGCGACTACAGTCGCCCTAGCCTTGGTCAAGGCGTTCATCGTTACCCGTCCGTACGTACAGCGCAGCGGTAATCAGAGCTCAAACAACGACTTCACGCGGCCACTATTATATGCAAAGTAACTGAAGATACTTGAACGCCTTGGATCATTGGTTAAGTTGAGATTTTGGGGGCGGTGCTCATTATGCTAATAGATTAAGCTGACCTTTATAGTCGTTTTCGTATTGGTCGATCGTTGCGTAGAAACTGCATAATTTGAGCTAGCGGTGAAAGGTCATAGCTAGCTAGCTCGCAAGTGTTTACGAACACCGCCATCGTTGATTATTGTATCGGAGAAAGTTGAGTGATTTTTACGAAGGCTTGTAGGGATGATTACACATGAAGATTTGAACTGTCTTGCTTGATTGGTGAGGGTCGCAGTTATTTTCGCTCGTTTTGCTGGGTATTTTCTTGAATGTTGACAATGTTATGGTCAAAACTAGTTGTGTTTAGCTGCTTAGTTTTGAGTTTTCAACCGCGGTGACTGGAGATCGAGAAGGCCGCGACTCTATTGAAACGTGTCGAACTCGGCCCTACATTATATCGCACGCATCTAATCCAGCTGATCTGAAAACCGTGGCTCGGTAAAACGCGGAACTCTGATAATTAAATGCCTTGCCGGCTGAATTTTGCCAAGAAAACAATCTAAGGAGTTATTGAGGATATAAGACACTATTTGTCCCTGTTTAAATTACGATATTGCGATCACTTTGAAGGTTGGTTCTGCAGCCGTAAACATGCCCTCTCCCCACAGCGTTGGACCATGCTTGAACCATACAATGTGGCGATAACGCACAGACCAGCATGCCTGGGTTAATGCCGATTATGCGGCGATAAGAAACTGACCGAACACGCTGAAAACTGACGCTGAGTACCTGGCCGTACGTACAAGCTCCGATCAAAATGGGGCTGCCTTAGACCGAGTTACTGGCCTCTATAGTTATCGCTTGTTTAACATTTGGACATCATCTGGCGCTACTACATCATCTAGTAGCGCCAGATGATGTCCAAATGTTAAACAAGCGATAACTAGAGGCCAGTAACTCGGTCTAGCTCTCGGGCTGCCTGAACAATGACGGATTTCCCATAACCTGTCGGCAAATTCACAAAAACACGTACCGTGACCACGAAGAAAGGATTATAATGGCCTTTCGCTGCTCAGGTCTAAAATCTTCGAGGGATAATATTTTCGCTGCAAAATTCAAACAACACGACAGATTTTCGGACGACAGACGACGCTGAATATCTGCCATTTTGTCTTAAATGTCATGCTGTATCAAATTTGATGACGTCGGGATTCAACCGCGTTGTGATTGGACACTTCACATCTTAGCCCCGCCTATACTTATCTGTATTTACATACGAGGTCATGCGCTAGAAATGTAGCGCAAAATATAGGAAAAACATAAGATTTCAAAATCCAATGATCCAAGGCGAAAAAGTAGCCTCAGTTGATTTGCATAAATAGTGGCCGTATGAGGTCGCTGTTCGCGCTGTATCTTTGCACGGGGAGCGCGAGCTATCAGCATATGCGGGGCGCGCGTGGCGTGTATTTCTGGACGGATAACGACAGACGGATAACGACGAACTCGCCTTGGCCAAGGCTACAGTCGCCCGCGACAACGTTCTATTTATAAATGAATTAATATGACAAACCATTGACCCCTGACCCTCACCCGGGTACCATTGGATAGATGATTACGAGGCTAACGTTGTTCAACCATAAATCCACAGTCGTTTCTTACAAAATTCTCTGCTATTTTCGATTGAAAATCTGTCCTTTCCGCTGGGCGAGTGTTCAATGGACACCGGAGCTGCATTTCAGGAGATTTTGGGGGACTCAGACTCCGGAGATTCGGACTTTGAAGGCCTTTTTCAGGACGATTATGTCAATGATAGTGTCGACAACGAGTATGCCAATGTGTACGAGAAAGTGATGAAGGTTTCATTGATGACGATAGTAGTGATGGGGCACAACGCGATGATGGCCCCGGTGAAGTTCGCTAGCAAGCGGGAGGTGATGCGGCTCCTAACGCGGCTCGGATCTCAGCTCGTAATGATGCATTTCGGAGGGCTTACCACCACAACTGGCTGATCAATTTTAGCCATCCTCACGGCCACCAATGGATAGGAAATTTCATACTGAACAAATAGTTTATGTTGCATTTTCCTGTAAAATACACCCATCATAGAGTAAAAAGCTTTGGAACATATTAGTGTGCATTACTTAGTGACTTGCACAAGAAAACCAGCACCATGGGAATACGTGTGTATATGAATGGTAGCGTTCTAAGGGTGAAAGGTTCCACGCAGACCTTTGAAGGAGAATTGCTGTTTAATAATTTAAAATGTGCCTTGGTGTGTAAGTAACAAGACCACACATGATAAAATTGTATAAAATGACATTAATTGGGGTTAATCACCGTAAATGTAATTGGCCCCCTCATTAACATGTTCAAACACTGACAAATGGTGGCGCTGTTCGTGACGAACATTCGGCAACCCCCCAAAAGAAACAAAATTGTACATGTACATGTACATGCGTGATGCCATGCACGCGGGTACGCACGCAGCAGATTTTGTTCAGACATGGCGAGTGAAGACGACAGTTCGGGGCCGGGGAGCGCATATTCCACAGAATCGGACAAAATATCCACAGTAACACACCCTGCAACAACACATCTGGCTGGCATTCTTCTTTTAACCAGTTCGCGCCGGATGACGTATATAAACGCAAAAATTCCCCCAAATTCAAAACGGATGACGCATAAACACGCCAAGTTCAAGTTCGGAAATGTATGTCAGCAGCGCGCAAGGCCGGAAATGCGTGGGTGTGCTTCCCGGCACTATCAGCCTGAACACGCTTCGGATCGAGTTTCGTTAAAAATAATCCCGCCCGTCGGCTCGGCGATGTTAAAATAATCCCGGCGCGAACTGGTTAAATAAGAAAACTCACAAAAATTCCTTTGACAATAACTTGAGTCGACCATCGACTGAATGGTTTTGCATCGATATACGCGTGGCACATGATGCATGCATGCACGGGCACGCTGGTCGCGACGTCGAGGTCTTCCCGAACATACGTCACAATTATGCAAATTTTACATGGTAATAAACTACCATTCTAGGGGCGGGGCCGGTCCCCCAAAGCACTTTATATGTTTTTTTCTCATATTTATTACCTAACTTGAAATAAAACTTTTATAAACTGAAAATCACTCAATTAGTTATAATCTTTCATTTAAACTAATAAAAACCACATTTATAGGACCCTTTAAGCGCCTCAACGGACAGACATTAAGCCGTTCCAGACATGTTACAGTTATATCACATTCGGGGGCTAAAATCGAAGACATCTCGCCTCTTATCATGAACGAATCTGTTCAGATCCATACAGGAGTTAATCATACATGTACATAAGTACATGCGGGCACAAAAAACACCAGAGATGATGCAGAATTAATATCCAAGAAACATGAATCTCTATGTGAGCTCGCCCAAGAGAAATACTCCATCTGTGATATTACGGTATTCTCAATAATACACATCAGATAGCCAGAGAAGATGAATCCGGAACAAAGTAGTATCGACAAATATACTCCTAAGCGACATCTGTCGTTCCCATTACTGAAAGTTTATCAATAATGAAAATATTGATCAGCGACATCTATAGCATCCGATGGAGTTCATCTTGGCCGTGTAGGTATTACTGTCCTTGCTCGCAACATCATCAGACATTTGGAAGTTTATCACCAGTCAAAGCCTCCTGTGCATCACCCTACAAACAAGAGAGACCAAATAACCAGCCCAGCCCCCTATCGCATGCAAGAAAGACCAGTACACACCTCAAAGCTGGTGAATATTCGCCTCGCACTTATGCTGAAGCCGCTGGTGTCTCAACCAGAGATAGTAATGCGAGTCAGGATTTCCGTCACCAGGACTGGGAAAATCGAAAAGACCACCCCTACAATATCCCTGCCAGGTGAAACACCTGTCACAACTCCCCTCACAAGAGAGAGTGGCACCGCTACCAGCAAATGAAACACTCCCTTTCGCAGACTCGTTAACACGCATGATGCCGCAAGTGAAGATTTATCTTCAGAATTCACTCCGAGTAATCAAAGACATGATCTACACTCTAAAAAAAAATTGCCCAATATTGAGTAAAATTACTACCTTTTTGAGAGTAAAAAGGGAACATGGTCGTCCACTTGTGTAAACGGTTTACACAACAGCTAGAGTGTACAAAAGTACTAATTTAGGCGTAAAGTTTTACCCATTATTGTGTTACATATTTGCACAACAAAGTTGTGTAAGAAGTTTACCCATGTGACGACCATGTTCCCTTTTTACTCATTACTTGTGTAAATTGTACCCAACCCTGATTTTACCCATGTGTTGTGTCATTTTCTTACCCAGATATTGGGTTTTAATTCCTACCCCTTACTGTTGTGTTATTAATTTACCCATGACTTGGGTTGTTTTTAATCACCTATTGTGCACCTTTGTTTTGTGACCTTTAATGTTTATTCAACTTTGGCCTGTGTAATTTTAATTACCCGAGACAGCATTCACGGGGCTTGACAAGCTAGAGATTTTAATAACCGATTCATAGTTTTGAAAGTCAGTGAAAACGAATGAAATATTTCCCCAAATAGCCTAATAATGTCAATGCATGAGGATTACCATCAGGAACTTGGATTAAATTTCCCAATTTGATGAAGCTGTAGGGTTTGCTTTTAATAGGAAAGGGGCGTTACCATTTCCATCGTTATTCAAATCATTTAAAATCGTTCAAATTTCGGTCACTTGCGGAGAACGAAGTGGCTATCGTTACGGCAGTTGACGATCTGATTCCCCGGCTTATACCCAGCCTAACATTGACAACACCCTGGACCTTTTACTCTTGTCACCCGACTAAATAGTCTGGTTCCAAGATTGAAAGGCCCAGAGCATTGTCAATGTGAGGTCGGGCAAGTCGGGAATCGGATCGTAAACTGCCGTAACGACAGCCACCGCGATACGTGCAATATACAGGGTATGGAATACGTACACATGTGCAATTAAACGCAGCGTGACGTTCATTTTGCAAATAATGCATAAATAATAAGTGTGTCACTTTTTAAAACCCCCTGATTTGTATGCTCCTACACCAGCATCACATAAACAAACACCACGGAAATTCATTTCACTGACTTGCCCTGAAACCTACGAATACGGCTTCAAAATCCCAGAACTTGTCGAGGTCTCTCAAACGGCAGCCATCTTGTAGATAAATGACACGCGTACACAATGTTGGGTAAACGTTGCCACGTGCATCAGTTTACCCTTCACACAGTGGTAACATTTTACTAATGTTTGGTAATATTGCTCTTTTCAAAGTGTACATGACAGATTTATGGCACAGCTGTGGGGTAAACACAGTTTCTTAAACCCTTCACGTGTGTAATAATATTGTGATTTGAACTCTTCGCCTGTGTAGCTGGAACTTGTAGCCAACGTTGGGTACTATTTTACCCATTTGGTGTGTGTTAGATATGACACAAGTAGAAGGTACAATCGAAAATTTAGTTTAGCTCAATATTGTGCAAAAATGACACAATTTTAGTACCCAACGGTTTTACACAACAATAATTTACACTTATTGTTTAGAGTGTAGCAAGTGACAGGATAAGAAATGAAACATGCAACCACGTACTCAACAAACTAAAGATTATCAGAAAGTCTCGTGCCAAAAATTGAGCACTTGCGTATTTTTTGGGCTCAACATCCTCTTCATTTTGCTTACCATAAGTGAAACTTGGCTTCACGAGGGCATTGACAATGCTGAAATTGATGGCTATACATTGATTCGAAGTGATCGTAACAGCGCAGACAGTCATGGGGGTGTTGCTTGTTACATGTCCAATAATATCCCTTACCGCATGAATTAAATCAACAGTGAGAGTTGTTATGTTAGATAGAGATAAAACAGAAGCAATGTAACCCCATTGTGTTAGGTGTTGTCTATCTTCCAAACAAACGTCCCGAACACTTGACTAATCTTAAGAGTGTTTTAAATCACTTAAATTGTGGAAACAATGAACTGTTCATTGTTGGAAATTTTAACTTGAATGTGTTTGACAGTGTTGAGTTCCCCAAAATAGATGACCTGTGTTGTGAATTTGGAGTATCACAGCTGATTAGCAGCCCAACTAGAGTCACTCTTACCTCAAGTACATGTATTGACTTTGTTCTTTCTTATACCCTGAAAATATTTACGTCAGTCATGTTTTTTTCTCTCGGTATTAGTGACCACTCTGTAATTATACTTAACCGGAAAACACATGTTCGCATGAAGGTTCCTCCCAGGGTCATCAAAGTGAGACATTTTAAATATTTTGATGAATCTTTGTTCTTAGCAGATTATGCTTAGAATGCCTTGGCACATAGTTGAAGGGGAAGAGGATACTGACGAAGCCTGGCACGTATGATAACATATGTTCAAAAACGTTTGTAATATCCACGCCCCTTATCAGCTAATTTAAAAAAAATCACATGGCACCCTGGGTGCTAAATTGAGGACGTCAACGTGATTACATGAGGACAAAAGCACAGAGAACTGGTAAACCTTGAAGTTTGGGCTAAGGCCAACAAAATGTGTAACCAAACAAATAATCTTGCCAAGTACCTAAAACGTAAGTATTATGAAAAAGAGATACGCAACTGTTAGACTAACCCGAAGAAAATGTGGTCCTTGGCCAAAGAAGCAAGCTCAGTCAAAGGTAATTAATTCTACATTACCCTCCAGTGCGCCGACGAACAAGCAATCCTTGACTGAAGATTTTATTTCATTTTTTGTAAATATAAGTACTGGTTTTGCAGAATATTTTAAAGATGACTCACCACACGGAGACGTACACTTCAGTTGCTGCCAACACGAACAAACATATGCCTTTAAATTCTCATCCATAACGGCCCACTTTGTTGAAAAACAAATTAAACAGATGCGTTCGACTGTTGCTACATGAGTCGACGGTGTATCTTGCAAGTTTCTAAAAGCCGCTTGCCCAGCTATAAGTACCTCGCTTTCCCAACCTATTAATAAATCTTTATTTTTAGAAACTGTCCCATAAAGATGGACAATGGCGAGGGTAACCCCAATTTTCAAAGGTGGGGACCCATTTTTTTAGATCTTAAAAAGGCCTTCGATACTGTTGATCATAAGATACTGTTGTCTAAATTGCAAAAAGCAGGCGTTACAGGTTGTACACTGAAATGGTTTGAATCATACCTTGATAAAAGAAAGCAGTCCACTCAAATATATGGCATTATGTCCGAGTTTTCTAATGTATAAGATACCACAGGGTTACATTCTTGGGCCCCTAATGTTTATTGTTTTCATAAATAGTTTGCCTGCAGGAGTATTACATCCGGGGTGTAAGATAAGCATGTACGCTGATGACACTGTGTTACTGTTTAGTGGAACCTCACCGGAGGATATCGAAAATGACATGTCAATTGGACTTCAACAGGTAACAACATGGCTCAATAAACACAGGCTTACGCTTAAAGGAAACATGTAGTGTAACATTTTTATTACTAAATTTTTGTTTTAAATTAATAGATTTATGTGTATTAAATGTGAATAAAAAGCAAAACTGGTTCTAGTGTACGTTTAGTGTGGTAATTTGCCGTCCAAAAATTCAACCCCCCTTTTTAAATTTCGCGGCCACTCAAAATGACTGACGTAAACCGAGGCAGAACCCAGACAAATTATCGATAGTCGGTACGCGACGTCTAGACATATACGAGACAGATTCGCGTGGCCACGGTCGCACACATTGTTGTGTGTGTACGTACGGGTAGGCACGGTAATCGAATTTCACATGGACGATCGTGCAAAGTCTTCCTCGTTTTTTGGTGAATCCGACGAAAACAGTACTGATTCGTCTGATTCGAATCACAGTATTTCTTATTCAGACACGGACCCGAAGCGAGGATAATAGTCTAGGCAAAAAATCCAGAAATGTGCCTATTTAAGTTGCATGAGGCATTTTTGAGGAAAAGCAAACAAATAGGTGATTCTGAAAGATAATTTTGCGCTGAATATGAATATCCTGTTTGTGTTTCTCAAAATTGCCTAATTAGGTCAGTAATTAAGGTTAAAGGTCATTAAGTGCAAATTTCAGTTTTTCACAAGAAATGGTTTATTTTACCTCCTAAATACTATGATGTTAATAATTTTGCAATTTCTTTTCTAATATATCATACACAGCATGTCAAAATATCGAAATGAATGGAAATTTGTAAAGAATTATTCACTTCTTTGGACAATATCTCCTTAACCATTGGACTTTTTCTTTTTCACCACGGGATGAGTTTCTACAGGCAGTTTTTCAAACATATGCACGTTTGATCGGTGTTTTCTGGCTGATTTACATTATTTTGGGTACCGAGGGACAGGAATATGGTATTTGGTTTCATAAATTGTTATAATTAGGACGGTAATTAGAGCCAAGGGTCAATTAGTGCAGAATACCAATTATTAGGAAATTTCATTTTTGTGCATCCCTACAAAATACTGGTGCTGTAGTATAATAGGCCCATATATACAATACCTCACATGCTTTTGTTAAATCTACAGGGTGGGAATCCCTACCCACTGTCTGAATCAGTGATGTAGTACTCGAGACCGGTCTCAGTCTCGAGACCGGTCTTGGGGCCTGGTCTCGGTCTCGGCTAGCCGGTCTTGGTCTCGAATCTTAATGACTCGGTCTTGGTCTCGGATGTCTGGTCTCGGGTCTCGGTGCCGAGACCGACCGAGACCGGCAATGGAAATGTAGTAATAAATGCACTAGAATACAAAACAAAGCCCAGTAGTATACTGTATAATAATAGTAGGCCTATGTGGATATGGATAGGCATACATAACACGTAACGGGTTTATTTATGACACCCCCTCCCCCCCCCCCCCCCTACAAATTTGGTTGTATCAGCAATTTCTGTGAAGTTCCTATCAAATAGAGGGCGCAGGAACAGATTAATAAACCTGTTGCACAGTTGCATCAAGTTTAGGAAGTCCAACTCACGCAAGAAGAGCAAGTCCAGCCAGCCTCCAGTCCATCTCCATCCAGCTCCATTTCATCCAGCATCCCCAAACAGCATTCCAAGCGACGATGAGTCACTTCTTCTATCATGTGAACTAGACTCTGGCCCGTCCACATCAAGAACCACACCAACCACGGTCTCACACAAATTATCCGAGGAAAACTTCAAACTGGTGAAACTCCTGGCAGTCAACGTCAACATTTTGACATCTATCAAGGAGCACTTCACCCGCCAAATACGACCCCTTTCCCGGTCAATCGAGACTAGCACACCACCACCTTATATCGAGGTAAAAATACGGCCACCACGTCCACACCGAGCCCTACAATTCCAGGGGTCATTCCAGGATCGCTGGAGCAATCTCCAGAGAAGAACATCGCTGCTCTTCACAGGAATTACCGAGGCCCAGCTGAACAACGCCAGACGCTCAGCCCAAGAAAAGCTTGCTCAATATTTCCAGGGTCCAGATTATCCCACCGCTCAACAACTCCTGAGCTTCTTCACAAGACCCTACCAACCTACAAGAAGCATCAAAAGAAACCGACAACACTAGTCGATCTCTAACCACAAAACCAAACGGTCTTTTTAAGGACCACCACACCTTCTCAAAAGAGATAAATCCGTCATCTTGCCTCTATAGTATAATAATTATAATAAATAAACTTGAATATAACCCACCCCATACCTTATCCGTTATATTCAAACTACAATTTACAAATCTTGCAACTACCATGGCAAGAAGAAAACTCAACAAAGAAACCAAGAGATCCATAAGTCAATCGAAATCTAACCATTTCTCTAACAAATGCAAATCGAAAACCAAACGAGTCAACTCCAATTATTTGCGCTCACTAGCAGAACAATGTCAATCTTTCATAACGAACCTATCCAAAGCAACACTATCGCAAACTGAAATAATTGCTTTAGGAAAAGGTTTAAACTTCGTACCCATGCACTCCTGCGAAACCAAACCGCATTTCACTTGTAAGTGAGTACCTTCAATCGAAGACTAAGAATTGCATTCTTAATGCGTAACAAACGTTCCAAAAACCATCCTTTCAAACCACCACCAAAATGGCAACCAAAATCATCCCCTAGTGCAACACTAGAAGAATATTTGGAAGCCACAAAATTCGAACTGGCCCACATCAGGCTAAGGAATCGGCAGAAAAACATGACCACACAAGAACTTTTCGCCATAAACAAACTTAAAAACAATCCTGACATCGTAGTCAAACCATATGACAAAGGCAGAGGCATCTGCATTATGAACCACTTAGACTATCTACAAGTGGGTTACCACCACCCTGAGTCCCATCATTATACCAAACTGGACCAAGACATTACCCCACGAACTATTATGATGGTTCACAACACACTAATTGAAATGAGAAACAACAAACACATCAACAACGATACTCTGAAATACCTCGACCCACTTCCACAAAACTGTCCAACATGTCCAACCATTTTTTTTCTCCCCAAAATACCCAAAACTCCGCCACCGGGAGAACCTTTTGTTGGACGACCAATTATAAGTGGATGTACCAGCCCTACGGCCATAATTTCAGATTACATAGACTATTTTCTTCTTTCCACCGTAACCGCACAACCCATATATGTCCGCGACAAAGCAGACATAATTTGCGCAAACTGGAAGAAAGACAATTTCCACAAGATGTCTTAATTACAAGCATCGATGTTGTTTCTATGTACACAAATGTCCGACAGACGGAAGCAATCCAATGCGTTTGCAATGCCCTCGAAAACACAAACCATAACCATCCGATCACAAAACCACTCTCGACTTACATCCCAAAACTTCTGGAACTCATTCTTGGCCGCAACTGTTCCATAAGTTCTTTCTCCAGAAAATTGGTTGTGCAATGGGCTCTACATCCAGCCCTGAAATGTGTAACATCACATTGCACGACTTAAAAAAAGGGGATAACATCCTCACATGGTGGCGCTATAGAGACGATATACTGGTCATCTACAACGGAACTCTGAACGAATTCCAAAATCTCGTCACGGAGATAAACAAGATGCACCCAACTATAAAATTCACATACGAAGCCTCTGACTCATCAATCAACTACCTTGACTTAAATATATTCAAAGGAGTCAGTTTCCATAAAACAGGAATCCTAGACACCAAAGTCTACACCAAACCAACGTAAACCTTCCAATATCTCCATAAAACATCATCCCACCCACCCCATATTTTCAAAGCGTTCATATACGGAGAAACACTCCGCTATACGCTAGAAACACCAACAACGCGGATGACTTCCACAACAAAGTCAAAACATTCTCAGAGAAACTAACCACGCAAGAGGTTAAAATCCCACCGAGACCAAAACAGCGACAACCAAAGTCTCACATGCCGACCGAACGAGACTGATACACAACACGAAAGATGGAGAAAAAACAAAACAAATTCCACTTGTCTTCACAACCACCTACAGCCCAGCCATAAACCACGGTGGCACACATCTAGCAATAAACAAACACTGGAACTTAATCCAAGGCAATCAAATACTTTCGGAACTATTTCCGAAACCTCCATTCATTGCCTTCAAAAAAGCCCAATACATTCGGGAGAAACTAATAAGAGCTAAACTACAACAGCAAAATCAAAAGCTCGAACCACTCTCAACGCAGACTCTGGCTTTTTCGAACAACAAATTGAACCAGACGAAACCCTTAACATATTGCTCTCCCTACTACTAGAGGAACAATTTGAAACCGACTAAAAAAACTATACATATGGCTCAAACCAAACTTACATGATTGGAATATACCCAATCCCAGCCACAACTTTTCCGCGAGTCAGCAGGAACTGAAGAGTGCCCAAACAGCAAGGCACGAAAGCATGCTATTGCTAACAAGATGATTTGCGAACATAATCCTCTGTTCGCACCACTAATCACATTTGATTATTCAACCTATCATAGTCACTCAATCTCTTATGTCCGCCCACCTACATTTCAATCGGACATAACCGGAAAAGACTAAGTCATGCTTAAAATTCATTTGTTTAAGCCACACAGGTCACAGAGTAATGAATGTGATAGTGCCATCCCTCTCTCCAAACCAAAAATGAACATAAAAGGAATTCCCTTAAAATTGGGTATTCTGCACTAATTGACCCTTGGCTCTAATTACAGTCCTAATTGTAATAATTTATGAAACCAAATACCATATTCCTGTCCCTCAATACCAAAACAATGTAAATCAGCCAGAGAACAATGATCAAAAGTGCATTTAGGTGTGAAAAGCAGGTACAAACTCATCCCGTGAAGAAAAAGAGAAAGTCCAATGGTTACGGAGATATTCGCAAAAGAAGTTAATAATTCTTAAACAATTTCCATTATTTTAGATATTTTGATATGCTGTGCGTGATTTATTATAAGAGAAATTGCAAAATTATTTACACCATTGTATACAAAAGGTAAAGTAAACAATTTCTTGTGAAAAAATGAAATTTGCACCTACTGACCTTTGACCTTAATTACTGACCTAATTAGACAATTTTGAAAAACACAAACAAGATATTCAGATTCAGCACAAAATTACCGTTCAGAATCACCTATTTGTTTGCTTTTCCTCAAAAATGCCTCATGCAGTCATATTTTCTCAAAATCAAACCAGTCTATAAAGATTGGGTCCCTCTATAGGCGCTCTAGTTCGAAGCACGACCGCTCAAAATGTTCGCTGCAGCCGAAAATCACTAGGCCCGCCCGGGCCACTTCGCTCTGGTAAGCTTTACTTTGGCTGTCCAATTCCTCCGATATTTAGGATCCGCCGGAAACAAATAGAGGCTTACTCCATCCTTAGTAGTTGGCTACACCTAGCAGCTACACACATCATAGTCGGCATGACCTAAAACTATTGTATTTTTACCCTGATTCAGAATGAAAAAACATGTAAAGACGGACACTTGTTGCAATGCGCGCATTCAGTATACGATAGGCCGGGTAGCAGCGCGGGGAGTCTCTGCCTCGATTTTCGTCATACCCCTCGCGAGGTTTGTCTTTTGTAAAGTCTCTGAAATCGTCATAGGTATTACTTTCTAGTTTAAGTGGATTTTTAAGGGTACACCATAAAAACGTTTTAAAATTATTTCGTCTTTTCCGCACGAGTGCAAAGAAATAATTAACAGTTTACTTCGGGGTACCAACCACGTTGCCTGAGCCGCGTGATTATTTTCCCAGCACGATAAAGGCCAATTATCATAGCTGAGCGTATCTAGACCACACTAAGTGAAAACATTTGCTTTTCCTTAAATTAAACTCATCCCGACAATAAACTTGGAGTCCAATAATAATACAAAAATAATGAACATCATCCGAACTCGAACTCCAATCGTTCTATAACAACCTCTCACCGTGATGTGAGAGGTCGGCATAAGCTGTTTTTCATAGTGCTTTCATGTACCTCTATATTGTAGTATTATTGTTGAAACTACTGAATAATCATATGACGCGCGGGGTGTAGAAACGCCTATTTACCGGCCATGCCCAAGGCACAATAAGCCAATTCGGTATTCCAACTGCGCATGTGCACAAAAAGAATCAACAATTTTTCTTGCGGGATAAACACGGCAGACAAAATGCACACGAGGCTTTGGGGGACGCGGTAACCGAATCTGCATTCTCTGTTCGAACAAAAGTTTGGCCACACAAAACACCTGAAAACACCAAAACGTTAAAAAAGGTTACTTTACTAACTTTAGAACACGACGATCTTTGCTGGTACCCGCTATGCTTTTGAATGCAATCGATGAAATGTTTATCCCGAAAGAAAAATTGTCAAATCTTCATGTGCGCATGTGCAGTGGGATACCGAATTGGCTTATTTACGCTGGATTTGTTCATCGGCAAACAGTACTTCTTTCCTCCAGGCCTATTTATGCGCATGCGTGTATGAATTTGAATTTATTAGGAATTTGGTCTAGCTATTCGCCGAACGAATTTCTTGATTTTAATACATTTACGGGCCTGAAAAATGTGTAGCAAATCCGAACAAGAAACAATTCAATACAAATGCCAACATGTATTTGTATAATGTCGTTTGTTTGGTAAAACAGCGTAACAATAATTTAGTACATTATAATGATATTCGGCGTTTCCTTCCAATGTGTGTACAATACATGTACTGCATTTATCAAAATAGATTAACAAAATAAGTTCACCAAAAATGGTGAATCCATGTGGTTTGATTGTTAACGGACCTATTTGTTTTCATTTTCCCCTCTTCACAGATACTTTCGAATATTCACTTAACCCGTACATGGTCGAATTCACCGCGGACGGCGGTGTTTACTTTTGGAGGTTTGATTTTACCCAAGGTAAACACCAATTGCTAAAAAAAGGAGATAATGTCTTTTCGTAAATGTAGAGTTGCGTGAATACATGTAATTGTCCAGGTGGAATGGGTGGATTTGGAGTAAAAGTAGATTTAATGGGGAAAGTAACACATTTCGGAAGGAAAACGATCCATGGTTGAAAATTAAACTTTAAAAGGGCTATAGATTTTCAAATTATTAAAAATATATATATACAAAGGATGCGGACCGATCTTCGCGGAGTTTTAACGATCTCCGGGTTACCTGTAAGTAAATATTAGTTAGTTATGTTAATATTCATACCCTTCCGGTCGCAAAAAAAGGAAAAACAAGTAAATGCCTGAATGCGACCACCCCCCCCCCCCCCCCCGGCTTTATTTGGTGGTAGACTGTAATAATAACATAATAATAACGATGTTAGTAATAATATTAATAATAGCTTTAGATTGAATTGTACAGTAGGGGGACAGTACTGTTTACGCACAATTTGGAGAAAAGGTGGTGCCTTGCCCAACCAGGCAAAACACCACCATAATCCCAGGCCGAACAACCTGCAGCTTTACCCGCAAACTACGATAAACAACATTTTGTTTTGACGTTTTGGCGCCATTCTATCACTCTGCAGGAGACCCGAAGCTGACGTTCCGCCACTGCGCCGAGATCCTGACTCAAATACTTGCCCCTCGCGAAGACCCGGTCGGCGTGAGTCGCGACTGGAGAGGAAACCTGTGCTTCGATAACGACATGGCGGGCATAGACGTGCCTCTAGACTGCCCCAATCCTCTCCTTGTGGTAACACTAGAGGGCCACTTGCAAGACGAGCGCGTGCGCGGTCTGCAGGCACTCTTCTGCAAACCGGTGTAGCAGGCAATTCTGAACCCCCCCTGGTAAATCTGTCTCCGGTTGCCCATGGACAGATTTATTCAGTCTTCCATTCAACGGTAAATGTGCCCCCCCCCCCCCCCCCCCCCCCAAGAAGTACCGAAGTCCCATTTACACGGGATATAATAGTATCTTGGAACGCCGCTATACCAAACACAGCTATATCGAACATTCGGCTATACCGAACACCATCACTGGCTTCCGATTTGTGTGTACAAACAAAATATATAGAAGAGAAAAGCCACCCGTTTCTTTAGAATTCGGGGTATATAATGTATGTATGGTGGCCCTGAAGGGACACGCAGATCGTGAATATTGACGTCAATATTCGCGACAAATTTCACGACTTTCCTCAAAGTCGCGAATATTGACGTCAATATTGACGTCAATATTCACGACTTTCCCCAAAAGTCGCGAATATTGACGTCAAATTTGACGTCAATATTCGCGACTTGCCCCCAAAGTCGCAAATATTTTTACGCGAATTTTTTTCCACAAGCTAGGTTTTGGCTAGTCTTGCTCCAAGACTGAGTTTTTCATTTGTCCGGGGCGCGCCGTCCGTTCGTCGATCATCCATACTCAGAAAACGGGCTTATTGAGGGCGCCCTCGATTGTCACGAGAGATCAGTGGATTTGTTTCAAGTTCAGAAACAAATCTCGTGAACTGAACTTAAAGGTAGGATACACCATTTGCAGATGTAGAGGAGTGAAATTTAACTTTGTTTTTATTCATCCTTTTTAGTTTACAATGGGATTTTTGGCAAAGTGGTTCCCCTAAAGTTACTGTTTTGTATAGGAGTGGCACCCCTGCGTAGTACTTTGACTTAATCTACTCTTTACTTAATTAATGATGCGAGGCGCACCAGTCTATTGCTTTGTGTTCCACTGGCCACATGTGCTAGTATGGGTCAGTGAGCAGAGATACAACATGGAGGACAGACCTACTTAAAGTTTCTCTTGTGTCCTCCAAAAATCTTAAAAGTCTGGACATCAAGTTGCTGTATTTTCCTGTTTGCTCAATAATTCTGGTGAGTTTTCATTTATTTACTTATTTTTTACATTGTCTAATCTGTGTACATATTTGCCTTTTTGTGCATTATTTTTGTTGTTGAGATAAAACTTTCAGAGTATGGAAACTATTCCTTTGCCTTTGGTAGGTTTCCAAAGAAAGTTTATTTTTACTAAGTGAAGCCTTGTTCACATTGTATAAAGGTTACTGTTGAAGGTTCTGAAACTTTGGAAACTAATTATTATTCCTAAACCTAGTAAAGTCATTTTGCTAAGGACCAGTGTTTTTATGTCATTTTCCTTGTTTAGTTTGGAGGCACTTTAATCAGTACCTTGGCCAAACTTGTGCATCAAGTATTAGCACTACTGGATTTTACTTGCTGCGTCTATGGTTTTGGGATATAATGAAGAGGAGTTTTTGTATGATATTAGTCTGGATTTACTTGACTGACTTTTCTAAGGACTGTTTTATAGTAATTTTAAACATAGGTTTGATGCTGATACACTGTGCATTGTAGAAACCTGATTTTTCTTTTGGACCATGCTTTACCTGTGCATCTCTTATTTTCTCAAGATGTTTATTTAGGGGATTTGCATACCTAATGAGTTCCATAGGGTTGTGTAGCTTCTTCAAGTTTATGGCTGGTTTTTATTACTTAATCCCCTGCCACAGTCAACAGTTCCTTTGTTATTTAGATTTTTGAGGTGTCTTGGAGAGATGATTTTCTCTTAAGTTTCCCCAGTATAGTTTTGTACAGGAAAAGTGTACTGTGCATGGTATAATTGGAAATGCATATTTTATTAATGTTTATTTTTAACTTGATCTTTAATCATTTCTTTTGCATTTTTCTTTGTATTTACAGGCTATTCATTATTTGTTCTGATTGTGCTTCGAGAGTAATCCGCTATTAGTGCTGTGTTGGGTTTTTACTTCTTTTTTTATATTTTATATTTTTGAGTTTAATCTGGAGTAAACATTTGCTCTGGCTTAGAGTAAACTATTCTGGGTTGTTCAAACACCAGTGGCCAAAGTTTAATTAAAAGTTCATAATCATAGTGTTGTTTCAGTGCAAAATTTAGTGTTCTTTAATTGCCCCAGTTATTTAAGGAAAATCTGCGACTCTTCATTTAGATCTTTGGCTCTCACTGCAACCCCCCCTAGCTTTATTAGTATTTTTCTAACTGTACCATTTTTCGTGGTTACATTTTTTTGGTGGAGAATCCGGGTAATTGATATATTTTTTTTGGAAATTTAGCCAATTTTTCTTATTCATCTGGGGCAAAATTTTTTTTAAGTAGAGTCAATACATTAAAAAACAAAACAATCCAACACAGTGCTTTTAGTCGGAGAGCTTTCAACGTGCATAATGGCAGATACACCAAGCCACTCAAGTCCACCAGTCCTGTCTTACCATGGGAGCCCGTTTAATCCTTTTGTGCCACATCAACTCCACCCAAGGACTCCCCTTATGACAGACTTCGACCCCCTGACACCGATGGAACACCAAGCAGCTCAGACGGCAACACAACAGCCATATTTTCCACTGACTTACACATCACATCAACTTAAGAACGTCCCAACCTTCTCCGGGTCTTCATCGGAACGCAGTAATCTGAGAGTTGAAGACTGGGTGAGAGATATCAGATATCTATTGGAGTTGAAGGGACCCCAGCCAGACCACGTCCAGTTCCACGAGGTGGTGAGGCACACACGAGGGAGAGCCCGAGACTTAGTGCTCAACCTTGAATGTCGAGGGCTGAAAACCGCAGAAGCCGCCCTTACCGAATTGTTAGACGAGTTTGGAGAGGGGAGCACGGCCACAACACCGATAGCGACATTCTTCTCTCGTATACAGAAGTCAGAGGAGACGACAACCGACTACGCTATAGCTCTCGAGGCCTTGCTGAGACATGTGGAGGATGTAAACCGACGCCAGGGAAGACAATGGGGACAGTTAGGTGAGGACCGGGACCTACTCCTCACGACCCAGTTCATGAAGGGGTTGCAGGACGACAGTGTGAGGCAGAGACTGGCCCCGATGCAACCAAGAACAATGTCCTTCAGATCCCTCCGACAAGAGCTCCGGGTCATCACTGAAGAAGCGAGGCATGCCAGAGAGGTTAGACGGCAGAGGTACCAGATTAATCAGCACACGACCAACTCTCCATCAAATTGTCCTACCAAAGCCACGACGGAACCAGCCCACACGAATCCCCAGGTTGCCACCGATGTCAATAAGCAACTAGAAGAATTGACCAGCATGATGAGAAAACATCTATCGATGCTGGATAAAGTTTCTCAGGGGCAGACTTCGCTAACCCAACGTGTTGATGACATAGAGGACGCCCTCAGACGAGTACCCCCTGTGCAGAGGCCCCCTACACATCCACATGGCAACTACCAATCCCGACGTTTTCCTGCGCCACAAAGCCAGCAAAAATGCTATAACTGCGGAGAAGTCGGCCATTTTGCGAGGGAGTGCAATAGACCAGGCAGGAGGATGGAGCAAGGCAGATCCAGTCAGAGTCCTTTAAACTAGATGGACCTGCGGATGCTGGGCAGTCGGCAGGTGGTTTAGAAAGAGATCGCCCTAATGAGAAAGAGAAACGACAAGGCAGGATGTTGGTGCAGACCAACCAGGAACACCAATCAAATACTGATGGACTGGTAGGCCCAGTTAACACTACAAAAGTCACTATTTCAGGAAGAAAATGTAAGGCTTTGCTTGACACCGGTTCGCAAGTGACGACCATAACCGATGAGTTCGTGTCAGCCCACCCTACTCTGAAGCTTCACGATTTTGCGTGTCATCCTTGCGCCCTGTTTCCCCGGATCTTCGAGTTGATTGTAGAAACAAAGTTGGGTGTTCCTGTCCAATCAGCGTCCGAGATGAACATTATCATTCGATGTTTAACAAAAAGTAAATTGGCGCTCCATACATTTCGTTTGTACACGTTCTACCGTCGTAAGTCTTGCATGCAAAAAACCGCCATTACGCTAGCCCGAATCTGTAAATCTTCGTTCTTTTTGTCTGCAATTTTCGGCCCATTGTCGACTGCGAAATAGGTAGGTACTTTTATTTTTTAAGATGTTGTACATATTTTAGATCCTTACTTGGCCAAAATATAATTTTCTGTTGGGGAACTGACCAAAAAGAATTTTTTTAATGTGTTGTCAAATGTTTGCCGACTAAAAATAAATATATTTTTCCTGAAAAAGTGCGTGATAAATCGACGTGTTTTTGCCTATTTCTGTAAGACTGGTTTTTGTGTTATAGCCATAATAGTGTTTATAATGAAATTATCAATCCACATGATTTATTAGGAGGCCTAAATAGCTTTTTAAATTGGAATTGTGAGGTCGTGAAAAATGTCTTGTCCGGAAATTGGGCACCGAGTGCTAACCATTGGCTTGGCCATTTGGTGTACAATTGTCAAGGCAAATGTCATGAACAAAATAATAATCATAATTACTCCTACTTCTACCAAAACGCCTCAATGAAACCTTTGTTTAAAACAAAACTACGCAACTTACCTTGTTGAATTTCTAAACTCCAACAGATCTGACCAGCCTTTTTGAAGGATAAGCACTGTCAATGCCGGTTCCACCATGGAGAATGTTAACTGTGCAGCTGAATCCCCTCGCACAAAATGGTAGGCCTATGTTTTTAAATGTATATGTACACGTGTACATGTAATTGTCATGTACATGTATCACTTTTGTGAGCCTGTACTCATGGTCCATAAATTACTCTCATCTCATTAACGTAGACTGTTATTGAATTTATACTGCTTCAATTTTGTCTTACCAAATTGATTTAGTCAATTAGTAAAATTATAGTCCACTTTACCCCCCCCCCCCCCCCCCCCTCAAGACAACAAAGGGAAATGCCCCCTCTCCCCTACTCTTATTTTTTTAAATTATAATCCATTACATTGTTGTTTTGAGGCGTTGAGTTAAATCTTTTTTTGTTGTACTTTTTTGTAATAACCAATTAAATCGTCACCGTTTTCCTGAAGGGTAAATTATTATGAGAAATTGTGAATTTTTGTTTTTGGTTGTTTTTTAATTCTGAAAACTATTACATATTTGAAAGGCTGCCTCTATGTGAAAACGGTGATGAATGTACTTTTACTCCCATTGTGCATAATTATTAAGTTTTACCTATGAAATGGACTGCAACACATACTTTATATACAAAAATGAAACAACATTTATTTTGTCTTTGACAATCTCTTTATTAACAACAACAAATTCTCCACTTTCTTCCCTTTCCCTAATTAATGTAGATAGAAGCTGCTCCATCTCAAGACGTCTTGAGTCAACGGCATGAATGAAGAACCAGGGGGCAGACTTGGTAGCCCTACTGAAGAGGAGCATCCAACCAGAGTATGTCCTGGCCACGAGTGGTTGTCCTTGTCTTAAATGTTTTTTTATTTAAATTTGTATAAAACTTGATTTACTAGCAAATTCATTATTATGCTTTAACATTTCTTTTCATCTTTTCTTTTGCAAGGGTTTTTCTTTTTTGGTTAATTTTTCTTTCTGACCCCTGCCAAATTGTACTTATATACTGTACCTCATTTATGTCTTTGTGTGCATTAAAAATGTTAAAGATTTTGTTTGTCAACCATGGCATGCCTATTATAAAGCTGCGGAAAAATTTTATTAGGGAAGTAATTTTAAAAACAAACATTTTTGTTCAGTACGTTTATTTGACCATTCTTTTTGAAGAAGGCAACTCTTGCCGATTTGTGAATTAAACCAAAGAAAAATTTACATTGTTGCATTACCGTGTACCACTTTTACCTTTCGGGATGGTTTTCCCTCTGCTTTTTTGTAAGGGCTTGGGACCTTCAAATCCACGACAATGCTATCGAAAATTGAGTACACTTTTAACCACTGTTTTGAATAAACTTTTATGCATTTTCATTCTGTCAATGCTTTTCAATTTGTTTTCTCAAAATGACGTCTTAGCCCTTGCCAACTATACAAATGTACTCAATTTTTTTAACATTGTCCTTGGATTTGGCAGCATTAAAAACCTTTTTTTTGGACCACCAGTCCATTTGTGTGTGCCCTTTCCCTGCACCCTGCAACCGTTCCCAGTCTCCATCTTCACTCCCTATCGCCACGTTGCTCCCTCCGCTTAGCCTCCATCCTCGCCCGCCACTCCTCGAACGTCTCCGTTGAAGAGTTGGCACAGTACCGGTTGCCAAAGTATTGGGTGTGGGTCTTCGGGTCTCGGTGCTGCCGACACTGCGTGCATACCGTGACCTCAGATTTTCGGACATATTTTCTCTTCGGTATGCCCGATGCCTCCTGTTCCCTGGCAGCACGACGACGGTTGGCGACGGTGCTCCTTGGTGTGGTGGTGCTCGGCTGGTCCTGTGGACGCGGATGGCCCTCTGGACGTGGCAGGACAGGAAGATAGAGGCCTTGCATCGGGGAAGTGGTTGGGGGAATGAGGATGGCGAGCATGGGTGGTGCAGGGTGGGTTGGGGGCACTGTTGTCGTCTTCACCGGGATAGGGGTAGTCTTCACCGGGATAGGGGTAGTCATGGGTGTAGGTACTGGCTGGGAGCGAGGCGCCCGTAGCGTCGCTCTACCAGCCGAGTCTTGTGGGTCTTTAAATTTGAACGGACGGGACACACCAGGCACGTTCAGGCTGATGGGTCTCTCCATGGCAGACGGGAGGGACTCTGGAGATGTCATGGGGGGGCGGGGCAGACTGATGCCCATCTCCAGTACCTGTCGCTCCCTCTTTTTAGATCTGTCATTGTGCCTAGAACAATGATCAACCAAATGAGTTATAATGATGGATGAAAAGAATGACTGTCCAAAGTAAGAACTTGGAAAATTGTACTGCCCAATCAGGAAAATGTTGGTAAACATGACCGAGTGACATGAACTGTTGCACTATTGAAGACTGATGTTAAAAGCTTTTCTAAACATTAAAATACAGAAATATATACCACTGTATGAGAGTCCTCTGGTTGATCTCCATCAGCTGAAGCTGGGTGTGCCTGGTGAGGGTGGCGTTGGACAGCACCTTGTTCCTGATGTTCCGGTACGCCATGGATATGAGTGCCCATCGCTGTGTGGTTCGATCCCCCTCTCGAACCTGACTTGGAAAGAGGTCACACAACTTGTGGATGAGGCACTCCATGTACCGGTTGCTGTCCGGCCGGGTCGCCGGGCCAACATTTTGACCAAGGAAACATCTGCAAGGATCAGTCACAAGTAAACAGAATTAATACTGCCTTTTTTAATTTGTTGACCCTGTTAGAAGAATTGCAGTGTTAACAATTGTCTGTTTCATACCTTCTGGTGCTGTCCACGCCAGGTATCACCGTCGTTCCTTTGCTGGGCTTGAACCGTCCCTTGGTGAGTTGTTGCTGGTGGTGGGGTTTTCGGCTGACAGTTTGATCGTAACTGTGGAGGGAGTTCCACAGTTGGATGATCCTGTCAGCCTGGCTCTGGCTGATGACACCTGTTTCATGTCGGAACTGAAAGAGGTAGTCAGCCAGAGCCTCCACCCTGTCAAACCCAGGGATGTTGTCGGGTCCAACAGCCTCACCCTGCATTAAATGAACAAGAAATTTCAGGGAAATTAAATTTAATGCTTGAAAAAGAACAATGTGCTTGTTTCCAGCAGCCTAATACCTACCGGTTCGTCGGTGTCGAGTGATGATGGGTCGTCAGTAGCCGGCGGTTGTGGGACGGGGTAGTTTCGGACTGGTGGTTCACGGACGGGTGGGGTTGTGACCGCCGGCTCTGGTGTTAAGGTTGGCATGTCCATTGATGGGGGGCTGGGAGGTCTTCTCGACAGCGTGGCAGGTTTTGCTCGGCGTAGAGACGAGGATGGTCTCGGAATTCGAGATGGGCTTGGGCTTGGGCTTGGGCCTGGTGGTGATGGTGGTGGTGGAGGTGGCGATGAACCAGGCAGTGTGGCCAGCATGGGCGGCCGTTTGAAACCCGGCTTGCGAGTCTGTTCTGCTGCTGTATTAAAACAAATTAAACCCGAGAAAATTATAACTACATGTAAATGTAATTTAGTAAATAAAACAATTTTGTATTAATACAATTATCAACTTACGTTTTCCTTCGGCCTTTGCCCCGCTTTGAGGAGGGGCAGCCTTTGATGCTTTTTTTGGTAAATCGGGTATGGTAATGTCGACCACTCTTGCCTCCTCCTCGTAGCCCTCGTCCACATCCTCGTCTCCAGAATCATCATCGGGGGAGTACTCTCCAATCACCTGGTTGGTTTGGCGGAAGAGGTACTCTACCCCGATAAGCTCTCCTAAAATTACCAAAAATCAGGATATGTAACATAACATACTCCACTTTCACTTTGTACCATGCCACACAGTTAATATTTTTGGGGCAGAAAACCAGAAATGTAATAATGCCAACCTGTGTACTCCTGGGGTATAGTCTGGGGCCCCGTGGAGATTCTCTTGCCGAGCACACGCTGTGCGAGTTGGTCCGCAGAGAACTGCAGATTGCTGCTGTACTGCCGATGTTCCGGGGCACCGGTGAGCAGGGCATCTGCAGCTCGATCTGCGTTCCAACGGACCAGCCCCTCCATCAGGTAGGCTTGGAAGTGGAGGTCATTGGCCTGGGTTCCTCCTTCGAGGACCCCCCTCGTATGACACCTGTCCCTACCTACCAGTGGCTGCTGCAGGTCTACTGTAACGATGTTCTGCAGCGCATCGACGAGACCAAAGCAGCCATCACATCAACGTTCGGCCAGGTTCTGAAGATGGATTCCACCAAGAAGGTCAGAGGTCATATTATTTTAGCATCGGCATTTCAGATGTCAAGCTTTTCCTGTCAACCGATGGCAATGCTGTAATATTTTTTCAATAAATTGTTTAAATTGTGAACCACAAACAATTAGTTGAAAAATGATCGTCGGAAAAAAGTGCTAAAAATACAAATTTTGATTTGCTTCTGTAATTAATAAAATTTATATTATTTTGGTTTTTTGTGTGGTTTTTTTGGTACTGAAATGCAGGTGGCAAAGAAACTGGCCGGACACACCTACGGTACTGCAGCATGGGCCACCAATGTAGGGAACGAGCACGGACAGGTTCTGATGTGCGTGTTGACCGCTGCAGAAGGCCGTGGCCTCGACCAGATGGCCAAGGGCCTTGTCACACGGTACCAGACCGCCGGTGTGCCTCCCCCTCAGCTTCTCTACATTGACAGAGACTGCTGCAGTACCACATCCCATCCTTTTACTGGCTGGCCCGACCTGCAAGTCCGTCTCGACATCTGGCACTTCATGAGAAGATTTGCATCCGGCTGCTCTACAAACTCGCACCAGCTGTACGCAGTGTTTCTGCGTCGGCTGTCGGCTTGCATCTTCTCGTGGAGTGCCGAGGACGTCGAACGGCTGGAGGAGGCTAAACGGGCACAGCTGGTATTACAACACATTGACAACCCCACCGACGAAGACATCTCCAACAACATCAAGTGGAAGTCAATGGCCAGACACTGCAGGAGGAGCACCCGGGGTGTTGAGGAGACAACCCGCCTCATCAAAGACCTGCTGACCACCTTGGATGGTGAGCAGGGGCGCGACACCCTGGGTGTTCCCCTCTTCGACTCGACCCGCATCTGGGGCATCTGGGAGTCCCAGAAAAAGCACATCGCCTGCATCCAGGACCCACCCGGTGTTCAACTCTACACCAAGATCGGTGAGAGGGTAGTGTGTGGGGTCACACTACCAGTGTTTCGATGTGCTCGCGGGTCGACGTCTCTGGAGTCATTCCATCTGCACCTCAACAGATTCATCCCTGGTAAGTTTGATTTTGTTGACCACGATAATTTTAACAGAGCAAATTTGCACAACTATGAAAGTGTTATCATTAACATGGTTGATATTGGAAGTGCACCGACCTAAATGTACTCAAAGCTTGCTGCATTGCATTTTTTTTTTCTCTTCTGAATATTCATGTTGCTTATTTCTTTTTACAGGAACCCAGGCCAATGACCTCCACTTCCAAGCCTACCTGATGGAGGGGCTGGTCAGTAAAAGGATGGGATGTGGTACTGCAGCAGTCTCTGTCAATGTAGAGAAGCTGAGGGGGAGGCACACCGGCGGTCTGGTACCGTGTGACAAGGCCCTTGGCCATCTGGTCGAGGCCACGGCCTTCTGCAGCGGTCAACACGCACATCAGAACCTGTCCGTGCTCGTTCCCTACATTGGTGGCCCATGCTGCAGTACCGTAGGTGTGTCCGGCCAGTTTCTTTGCCACCTGCATTTCAGTACCAAAAAAACCACACAAAAAACCAAAATAATATAAATTTTATTAATTACAGAAGCAAATCAAAATTTGTATTTTTAGCACTTTTTTCCGACGATCATTTTTCAACTAATTGTTTGTGGTTCACAATTTAAACAATTTATTGAAAAAATATTACAGCATTGCCATCGGTTGACAGGAAAAGCTTGACATCTGAAATGCCGATGCTAAAATAATATGACCTCTGACCTTCTTGGTGGAATCCATCTTCAGAACCTGGCCGAACGTTGATGTGATGGCTGCTTTGGTCTCGTCGATGCGCTGCAGAACATCGTTACAGTAGACCTGCAGCAGCCACTGGTAGGTAGGGACAGGTGTCATACGAGGGGGGTCCTCGAAGGAGGAACCCAGGCCAATGACCTCCACTTCCAAGCCTACCTGATGGAGGGGCTGGTCCGTTGGAACGCAGATCGAGCTGCAGATGCCCTGCTCACCGGTGCCCCGGAACATCGGCAGTACAGCAGCAATCTGCAGTTCTCTGCGGACCAACTCGCACAGCGTGTGCTCGGCAAGAGAATCTCCACGGGGCCCCAGACTATACCCCAGGAGTACACAGGTTGGCATTATTACATTTCTGGTTTTCTGCCCCAAAAATATTAACTGTGTGGCATGGTACAAAGTGAAAGTGGAGTATGTTATGTTACATATCCTGATTTTTGGTAATTTTAGGAGAGCTTATCGGGGTAGAGTACCTCTTCCGCCAAACCAACCAGGTGATTGGAGAGTACTCCCCCGATGATGATTCTGGAGACGAGGATGTGGACGAGGGCTACGAGGAGGAGGCAAGAGTGGTCGACATTACCATACCCGATTTACCAAAAAAAGCATCAAAGGCTGCCCCTCCTCAAAGCGGGGCAAAGGCCGAAGGAAAACGTAAGTTGATAATTGTATTAATACAAAATTGTTTTATTTACTAAATTACATTTACATGTAGTTATAATTTTCTCGGGTTTAATTTGTTTTAATACAGCAGCAGAACAGACTCGCAAGCCGGGTTTCAAACGGCCGCCCATGCTGGCCACACTGCCTGGTTCATCGCCACCTCCACCACCACCATCACCACCAGGCCCAAGCCCAAGCCCAAGCCCATCTCGAATTCCGAGACCATCCTCGTCTCTACGCCGAGCAAAACCTGCCACGCTGTCGAGAAGACCTCCCAGCCCCCCATCAATGGACATGCCAACCTTAACACCAGAGCCGGCGGTCACAACCCCACCCGTCCGTGAACCACCAGTCCGAAACTACCCCGTCCCACAACCGCCGGCTACTGACGACCCATCATCACTCGACACCGACGAACCGGTAGGTATTAGGCTGCTGGAAACAAGCACATTGTTCTTTTTCAAGCATTAAATTTAATTTCCCTGAAATTTCTTGTTCATTTAATGCAGGGTGAGGCTGTTGGACCCGACAACATCCCTGGGTTTGACAGGGTGGAGGCTCTGGCTGACTACCTCTTTCAGTTCCGACATGAAACAGGTGTCATCAGCCAGAGCCAGGCTGACAGGATCATCCAACTGTGGAACTCCCTCCACAGTTACGATCAAACTGTCAGCCGAAAACCCCACCACCAGCAACAACTCACCAAGGGACGGTTCAAGCCCAGCAAAGGAACGACGGTGATACCTGGCGTGGACAGCACCAGAAGGTATGAAACAGACAATTGTTAACACTGCAATTCTTCTAACAGGGTCAACAAATTAAAAAAGGCAGTATTAATTCTGTTTACTTGTGACTGATCCTTGCAGATGTTTCCTTGGTCAAAATGTTGGCCCGGCGACCCGGCCGGACAGCAACCGGTACATGGAGTGCCTCATCCACAAGTTGTGTGACCTCTTTCCAAGTCAGGTTCGAGAGGGGGATCGAACCACACAGCGATGGGCACTCATATCCATGGCGTACCGGAACATCAGGAACAAGGTGCTGTCCAACGCCACCCTCACCAGGCACACCCAGCTTCAGCTGATGGAGATCAACCAGAGGACTCTCATACAGTGGTATATATTTCTGTATTTTAATGTTTAGAAAAGCTTTTAACATCAGTCTTCAATAGTGCAACAGTTCATGTCACTCGGTCATGTTTACCAACATTTTCCTGATTGGGCAGTACAATTTTCCAAGTTCTTACTTTGGACAGTCATTCTTTTCATCCATCATTATAACTCATTTGGTTGATCATTGTTCTAGGCACAATGACAGATCTAAAAAGAGGGAGCGACAGGTACTGGAGATGGGCATCAGTCTGCCCCGCCCCCCCATGACATCTCCAGAGTCCCTCCCGTCTGCCATGGAGAGACCCATCAGCCTGAACGTGCCTGGTGTGTCCCGTCCGTTCAAATTTAAAGACCCACAAGACTCGGCTGGTAGAGCGACGCTACGGGCGCCTCGCTCCCAGCCAGTACCTACACCCATGACTACCCCTATCCCGGTGAAGACTACCCCTATCCCGGTGAAGACGACAACAGTGCCCCCAACCCACCCTGCACCACCCATGCTCGCCATCCTCATTCCCCCAACCACTTCCCCGATGCAAGGCCTCTATCTTCCTGTCCTGCCACGTCCAGAGGGCCATCCGCGTCCACAGGACCAGCCGAGCACCACCACACCAAGGAGCACCGTCGCCAACCGTCGTCGTGCTGCCAGGGAACAGGAGGCATCGGGCATACCGAAGAGAAAATATGTCCGAAAATCTGAGGTCACGGTATGCACGCAGTGTCGGCAGCACCGAGACCCGAAGACCCACACCCAATACTTTGGCAACCGGTACTGTGCCAACTCTTCAACGGAGACGTTCGAGGAGTGGCGGGCGAGGATGGAGGCTAAGCGGAGGGAGCAACGTGGCGATAGGGAGTGAAGATGGAGACTGGGAACGGTTGCAGGGTGCAGGGAAAGGGCACACACAAATGGACTGGTGGTCCAAAAAAAAGGTTTTTAATGCTGCCAAATCCAAGGACAATGTTAAAAAAATTGAGTACATTTGTATAGTTGGCAAGGGCTAAGACGTCATTTTGAGAAAACAAATTGAAAAGCATTGACAGAATGAAAATGCATAAAAGTTTATTCAAAACAGTGGTTAAAAGTGTACTCAATTTTCGATAGCATTGTCGTGGATTTGAAGGTCCCAAGCCCTTACAAAAAAGCAGAGGGAAAACCATCCCGAAAGGTAAAAGTGGTACACGGTAATGCAACAATGTAAATTTTTCTTTGGTTTAATTCACAAATCGGCAAGAGTTGCCTTCTTCAAAAAGAATGGTCAAATAAACGTACTGAACAAAAATGTTTGTTTTTAAAATTACTTCCCTAATAAAATTTTTCCGCAGCTTTATAATAGGCATGCCATGGTTGACAAACAAAATCTTTAACATTTTTAATGCACACAAAGACATAAATGAGGTACAGTATATAAGTACAATTTGGCAGGGGTCAGAAAGAAAAATTAACCAAAAAAGAAAAACCCTTGCAAAAGAAAAGATGAAAAGAAATGTTAAAGCATAATAATGAATTTGCTAGTAAATCAAGTTTTATACAAATTTAAATAAAAAAACATTTAAGACAAGGACAACCACTCGTGGCCAGGACATACCCCGGTACTCTGGTTGGATGCTCCTCTTCAGTAGGGCTACCAAGTCTGCCCCCTGGTTCTTCATTCATGCCGTTGACTCAAGACGTCTTGAGATGGAGCAGCTTCTATCTACATTAATTAGGGAAAGGGAAGAAAGTGGAGAATTTGTTGTTGTTAATAAAGAGATTGTCAAAGACAAAATAAATGTTGTTTCATTTTTGTATATAAAGTATGTGTTGCAGTCCATTTCATAGGTAAAACTTAATAATTATGCACAATGGGAGTAAAAGTACATTCATCACCGTTTTCACATAGAGGCAGCCTTTCAAATATGTAATAGTTTTCAGAATTAAAAAACAACCAAAAACAAAAATTCACAATTTCTCATAATAATTTACCCTTCAGGAAAACGGTGACGATTTAATTGGTTATTACAAAAAAGTACAACAAAAAAAGATTTAACTCAACGCCTCAAAACAACAATGTAATGGATTATAATTTAAAAAAATAAGAGTAGGGGAGAGGGGGCATTTCCCTTTGTTGTCTTGAGGGGGGGGGGGGGGGGGTAAAGTGGACTATAATTTTACTAATTGACTAAATCAATTTGGTAAGACAAAATTGAAGCAGTATAAATTCAATAACAGTCTACGTTAATGAGATGAGAGTAATTTATGGACCATGAGTACAGGCTCACAAAAGTGATACATGTACATGACAATTACATGTACACGTGTACATATACATTTAAAAACATAGGCCTACCATTTTGTGCGAGGGGATTCAGCTGCACAGTTAACATTCTCCATGGTGGAACCGGCATTGACAGTGCTTATCCTTCAAAAAGGCTGGTCAGATCTGTTGGAGTTTAGAAATTCAACAAGGTAAGTTGCGTAGTTTTGTTTTAAACAAAGGTTTCATTGAGGCGTTTTGGTAGAAGTAGGAGTAATTATGATTATTATTTTGTTCATGACATTTGCCTTGACAATTGTACACCAAATGGCCA
The DNA here is from genome assembly GCA_037893245.1 of Crossaster papposus. Taxonomy (NCBI): domain Eukaryota; kingdom Metazoa; phylum Echinodermata; class Asteroidea; order Velatida; family Solasteridae; genus Crossaster; species Crossaster papposus. Next base: position 333,756 of record JBAIAA010000206.1, read on the forward strand.
AGCCAATGGTTAGCACTCGGTGCCCAATTTCCGGACAAGACATTTTTCACGACCTCACAATTCCAATTTAAAAAGCTATTTAGGCCTCCTAATAAATCATGTGGATTGATAATTTCATTATAAACACTATTATGGCTATAACACAAAAACCAGTCTTACAGAAATAGGCAAAAACACGTCGATTTATCACGCACTTTTTCAGGAAAAATATATTTATTTTTAGTCGGCAAACATTTGACAACACATTAAAAAAATTCTTTTTGGTCAGTTCCCCAACAGAAAATTATATTTTGGCCAAGTAAGGATCTAAAATATGTACAACATCTTAAAAAATAAAAGTACCTACCTATTTCGCAGTCGACAATGGGCCGAAAATTGCAGACAAAAAGAACGAAGATTTACAGATTCGGGCTAGCGTAATGGCGGTTTTTTGCATGCAAGACTTACGACGGTAGAACGTGTACAAACGAAATGTATGGAGCGCCAATTTACTTTTTGTTAAACATCGAATGATAATGTTCATCTCGGACGCTGATTGGACAGGAACACCCAACTTTGTTTCTACAATCAACTCGAAGATCCGGGGAAACAGGGCGCAAGGATGACACGCAAAATCGTGAAGCTTCAGAGTAGGGTGGGCTGACACGAACTCATCGGTTATGGTCGTCACTTGCGAACCGGTGTCAAGCAAAGCCTTACATTTTCTTCCTGAAATAGTGACTTTTGTAGTGTTAACTGGGCCTACCAGTCCATCAGTATTTGATTGGTGTTCCTGGTTGGTCTGCACCAACATCCTGCCTTGTCGTTTCTCTTTCTCATTAGGGCGATCTCTTTCTAAACCACCTGCCGACTGCCCAGCATCCGCAGGTCCATCTAGTTTAAAGGACTCTGACTGGATCTGCCTTGCTCCATCCTCCTGCCTGGTCTATTGCACTCCCTCGCAAAATGGCCGACTTCTCCGCAGTTATAGCATTTTTGCTGGCTTTGTGGCGCAGGAAAACGTCGGGATTGGTAGTTGCCATGTGGATGTGTAGGGGGCCTCTGCACAGGGGGTACTCGTCTGAGGGCGTCCTCTATGTCATTTTTCGTGGTTACACAGACATCAACAATATTTAAGGTAAAATTTGACATGGCACTGCTGAGCACTTGATTTGTAAAAGGATATTCCTTTACAGCATGTGTTCTGCACGCATTTATCACTTCGGTCACGTCAGTGCAGAACTAATACACAGGTATATGTGTATTAGTTCTGCACTGACGTGACCGAAGTGATAAATGCTTACAAATCTCGTGAACTGAACTTAAAGGTAAATTTGAAGGTAATTATGATTCTAGGCATCCAGCAAAATGATCGCGCTAGATATCCTGTAATTATTCCGAAAAATATAATTTTATAAAAATAAATTCGCGATCGCGGATCGCCCCGGAACAAGACTAGCCAAAACCTAGCTTGCTGGGAAAAAAATTCGCGTCAAAATATTTGCGACTTTGGGGGCAAGTCGCGAATAATGACGTCAAATTTGACGTCAATTTTCGCGACTTTTGGGGAAAGTCGTGAATATTGACGTCAATATTGACGTCAATATTCGCGACTTTGAGGAAAGTCGTGAATTTTGTCGCGAATATTGACGTTCAATATTCGCGACTTTTGGGGAAAGTCGTGAAATTTGACGCGAATATTGACGTCAAATTTGACGTCAATATTCGCAACTTTTTGGGAAAGTCGTGAATATTGACGTCAAATTTAACGTCAATATTCGCGACTTTGAGGAAAGTCGTGAAATTTGTCGTGAATATTGACGTCAATATTCACGATCTGCGTAGTCCCTTCAGGGCCACCATATTTATGTATGTAATTGCATGATTCAATGGTCGGCGCCTGTTCAACGCCATTCAAAGTCCTTGCACCTGATGGACCGGCGGTTGACAATCGCTATACCGAACGATCAATATACCGAACCAAAATCCCATGGTGTTCGTTATAACGGCGTTCTATTACCAGCTTTTGAAAAAAAAAAAAAAAAAAAGAACCCGGAAAGGATCTAACAATGGAGTGGAATTAAAAATAGGAATGGTGGTGGGGTAATTTGAACAATAAGTTTAACATTGTCGTTTTAATTAGTCGCGGTGAAGAAAAGCCACAAGCATTAAATTGATATTTCTCTATGAATTAAAGATTACCATTAACAGTTTTAGTGGGAAGGAGGGGGTATCGTGCACCTTCGGAAATCAATTTTTATTTGGTGTCTCTAGGTCATAAAAAATGCATAGAAAACGATTTGCTATGTTAAAAAATTCAAAAAATTTCCCACGTATCATTTTTATGCAAATTAGTGCCGCCATTATCGAACAATCTATGTTTCGCTAGATCTCAGCAATTTTTGCAGTTAACTGAATAAAGAAGGTGTCTAGACCCATGTTTTGTGGGTCAAAGATCACAATAAAACTATTCCGTAGGTTACCACAATGTCCGTGGCACAGGAGTATGCAAATTAGGACCGCCATTATCGACAAATCATTTGTATAGACCATGTGCCCTCTGTTTACATCTATATTCAAATGTGCCCGTCAATATGCGCACGCATCGTGTTTTACATAAATTTGGTTAAGAGGCGACATCAGAGGTCACATAATTCAAAGTTGGTCTGACCTGTGGAGTCACTCCTCAACCAAAGTTTATGCAAAACACGATGTGTGCGCATATTGCCGGGCACATTTGAATACAGATGTAAACACGTGACGTCTATACATACATGTATATCGGCCAATGTTGACATAATTGCACAAGTAAGGTGTCTGCACCCATGTTTTGAGGGTCAAGGATCATTAGAAGTATCCTTAAAGGGAAACTCCACCTATAGTTTATAATGGCATAATGTTAAAGAGTGTCGATTGCCACTGTGACTTGATTTTTATTTCATTTTTATCGGTTTCGGTAATCGTATAAAACAGGTATTTTCTCGCACGGCGCTTACCGTCATGCGAGCCGCCATTTTGTTCTAGTTTATCGGTACATATTAGATATTGTGACGTAGTGTCTGCACCATCACTACGCGAAGCCCGATCGATAGCGGCCCTGCACGCGCAAGAAATGCGAGTGAACCATTTTGTGTACGGCATAGTGTATACACAATGTGTAATGTACATGTGAAAGTGGGCTCAAATAATACGGAGAAGGACCTGGTGCCATAATTACGAGCTCACAGATTTTCTATTCTTCTCAGAAAATACAAAAATAAACGATAGTTTGTGGCGCGCAAAGTAGATATTCTGCACAGAAATGCAATACATGTACTCGCAATAGTCGAGCGCCGTACAACATACGTATGCATAATATAGTTTGACGCGTCAAGGTAGGATACCAGTGCGAACAACACGCAATAAAGCGATGTACATTGAGGTGTATACACTACGTCATAATGTCCCGGATGAATTTGAACAATATGGCCGCGCCCTTGTACTCCTGAATGGCAAGAAATCGTGAATATAATAGGCGCGTAAGTCGTTCTCGATAACAAATCAAAACAAATTCTCTGCGGAGTCAGTATGTTACCATATATTCTTTTAGACTAGGTAAAATATTATTGAGCCTGGGATTTGATTAAAGATTGACTACAACGAAAACTCACACATTAAATTTATTATCGGACCTTGTTTATGTTGTGTTCAGGTAACACTTTATTGTTACGGTCATGTTTTTCTCTAAATAATTTTGTTGCAATTTGACCGAAAAAATTTGACCTCGATTCTTCGATTTTGAAATTTCCCGCCCTGTACTGGTTCCCGGCAAAGATCCACTGAAAACCACAATGAAATCCACGATATAGTACCAGCGGACTTGTAAACCAGCGAAAACTGATGACGTACTACCCATGAAAACGCATACATGGTGGCCCTGAAGGGACTCCGCAGATCGCGAATATCGACGTCGATATTCACGACTTTCTCCAAAAGTCGCGAATATTGACGTCAAATTTGACGTCAATATTCGCGATCTGCGGAGTCCCTTCAGGGACACCATATGTATGCGTTTTCATGGGTATACGTCACACACAAAGTATGAATTATTCATGAGTTAAGGGCTTTTGCTGAAACTGAGTTTTTCTGGGTCGTAGAACGCCGATCAATTTTGTTGTTTTTTTGCATGAAGGAACAAGATTTATTGAATACTAATGATATATTAGTAATCATTATACATTTCTCGAACAAAAAACAGCAACACAGCCTTTATCATTATTCCGTTGTAGTCCATCTTTAAGTAACTTTGTGTGTCGGTGGCATGTAAATGCCCAAATTCTAAAGTGCCAGCATTACCTAACATGTTTTTGCTGTTTCTCAGCCGATATTATTAAGGGAATAAATGTGTGTTCGAGAGGTTTTAATCACTCTGTTTAATACCGCTTGGAGTCTGGGTGCTGATAATTACCCGAGCCGAAGGCGAGGGTAATTATCAGCACCCAGACTCCAAGCGGTATTAAACAGAGTGATTAATACCGACCGAACACACATTTATTCCCATTCATAAATACCTTTTTTGTAAAATTCAGCCAAAAAGCCCCCCAAATCACGGAAAATTGTCGCAAGTAAATTTCGGTGTTTCGCCATTCTGTGTGTTTTCCCCTATCCATGTTCACGGGCCACTGTCAAATGACATGTTTCCGCCTCTGTCGCTCAACACAATACATGCAATAACGCGTATTTACCATGAACCAGACTAAATGGACTGTATTGGCAACCTCGTTCCCAGAGTGTCGAGCTGTACTCTATTTTCACATGAACTTTTCAGGCTCGGTCAAGAGGTTTGCATTTATTGCTTTTTTTTCAATGGTTTAAAATTACAATTTATTTAAAAATAGTTTTAAATATAATTATTTTCTCATCCCAGATTTCCTGATCTCCGAAACCCACCTTTTTTGGGGGGAAAACTATTTATCTTCTTTCACAAAAGTAAATAACTCTAGAAATTATGACATCACAACAAAAATAGCGCCAAGAAAGCAGACGATATTTTTACATCAACTTTTCAGGCTTTGCCAAGAAGTTATATTTATTAATCCATCTTGTATGGATTTAAATTACAACTCATTTAAAAACGGGTTTAAACATAATTATTCTCTTTACCCCAAATTTTCCTGAGCTTTATAACCCACCCACTTTCGTGGCAACAATTTAGCTTCTTTGATTAAAATAAATATTTATCGAAAATGTGACGTCACTCCAAATACGGAATGCAATGACGCGCAACCAGTCGCGCAACGCCGAGATAGGAATAATGTTGTCCATGTGCGGAGGCCACTTTTGTTGCCAACTGGGTTTAAACACTTCCAGCCATGTCTTTATCGTTCGTTTAATACCGGCCACGTGACGGGCTCTCGACCAATAGGAATGCCTAAACTGTCCCAGGTATTTATGAATATCAATTAAAAGGCACTTTTGAGGGCAATTATTTCTAAAACTGTATGTATTTTTCTATCACAGGTCCACTTTCAGATCGATCAGTCATTGTTATTCTCGCCGCTATGTATTTGTCATGTAGTTTAAACTTAAGTGATTATTTCTTATTTAGAACCCTTATTTGCATAAAGCCACAGGTCAAACCCCCACCTAAGCATGCTTGGTATGTTATTACGTAACACATTTGGTATCTTCCATTACCATCGCGGCGTGCGGGCGATTTTGAGTCAGTTGCGTTTACGCTCCCGACCAACTCACTTTGTTTTATTTGGAGTCGGCCATTTCTAAGTATTTTTACTTTATACATAATCAGGTTTTTTTCTGAACATTTAATATATCTGAAGCAGTTATCTTTCGGTTTATATTGCTGTTAAAATGTTTGCTTTAAGGGTTATACGCCTTTTAATGTACACGGAAATATCAGAAAGTTCCTCGGAGCCAACGCCCTTTGTAGTCTGTACGTTCCTGTACACGGGGAAACATAAATTCTTAGTTTGGGTTAATAGCAAATTAGTAGTGTTGTCGTTTTGCCGAATTAAATATTATTGTTATTTGGGCAGCACCCCAGAATGCCGCCGTAAACTCCCGTTTACTCGTTAACGATCCCTTACCCCAGAAATGATTGTAAGTTTATAATTATACGGGTTATTTGTTGCTCTTCTGTAACTATTATTGCCAACAAGGTGCTGCCCGAATTTACTAAAACTTGTGTAATTATTTAATTGCGTATTTAAATTTTAATGCTCAATATGCTCACTATTTGTGTATTTTGTTTTAGTTTTTACCTTCTTGCATCAGCGGTGTGCAAAATAAATAAGGGGTAATGGATCCACGGACTTCGTCTAGTTATTTAAGTGGTGTGCACAGTGACAGTCATCATCGCTTTCAAAGAAATCTTCAAAGTCAAACTCGTATTTGTCCTCTTTCTTGTATTTGTCCTCTTTCTTGTATTCGTCCTCGTCCTGTTTCTTTTATTCGTCCTCTTTCTCTTCTTCCTCCCCTACCTCTTCGTCACGATCTCCATTGTCTAGAAGATCAACCAGTGAGGTTGGTATAGGACAGGATAGGACCACACTGGTTCCAACACTCCTTTGTCAGTCCTCTTCCGGCCTGTCCCGTAGGGTCTTGGCTTTTCTATGATGGGTTCATTAGCTTGCTTGTACAGGCGACGCGGGGGTTCACCCTCTGGATGTGCGGCTTTAGAGCAAAGTGGCTGAGAGGAAGGTCAACCTTAGACTTGGAAGTGAGTTTCTTGTCCTCCCCCACTATCTTGCGCAGTAGCTTGGTAGGGATGATGTCCACTGAAGACTCGCGACTCTGTCCATACATCATGCAGGTGAACTGTTCCAACTCCATTAACACCAAAGGCTTGATGTTCCAGTCATCACTAAGTTGTCCAAAGGCTTTTTGTGAAACCTAGGAAACTTTTTCAACTTTTTCAGGGTCCCCACCTTCCCAAAATACTCAACCTCTCTGAACTGACAGAATCCATGGGAAAAGACTACTGCACTATTTTTCTTACTATGTTTTGTGTGGATAAGACTGCACCAGTTCCTTTATAGGAAAGAGGAACGTGGGGTCACGTGGAACAACTTAGTGATGACTGGAACATCAAGCCTCGGGTGTTAATGGAGTTGGAAAAGTTCACCTGCATGATGTATGGACAGAGTCGCGAGTCTTCAATGGACATCATCCGTACCAAACTACTGCGCAATATGGTGGGGGAGGACAAGAAACTCACTTCCAAGTCTAAGATTGACCTGGCTCGCCTTCCTCCCTGCCACTCCGCTCTAAAGCGGTGGTCACATCTTACGGTCATGAACGTAGTTGAACGTAGTTCATTTGACCATAGTAGACCGTAGTTGACCGTACTTCAACCGTAGTGCCGTGGTTACTACGATCAACTACGGTCAACTACGGTCCACCTTACGGTCAAGTAGGGTCAACTACGGTCCACACTACAATCAAGTAGGGTCAACTAGGGTCAACTAGGATTAACTACGTATATACTAGGATCACAGTACGGTATATGCAATTAAGGTGACCGTAGAAATATTTTCAACATGTTGAAAACTTTTGGGCTAACTTCGGCCAAATCATGGCTTTCCTCAAGGTCTAAGTACGTTCAGAACTACGATCCACTACGTTTAACTACGTTTAACTACGTTTAACTACGTTTAACTACGTTTAACTACGTTTAACTACGAGTAGGGTCTACTACGGTCAACTATAGTCACACCATACTACGTTCAACTACGTTCATGACCGTAAGATTAATGCTAGGTTTCCACTATCACGATTCGCGCCACGATTGAAATCGTGGTCTTAATCGTGGAGTAATCGTAGTGATCTTATCAGACTCTTATCAGATCTTGGGGTCAGTCGTGGCAATCGTGTTGATCGTAGAATATTTTTGGACGGTCCAAATTTTTTCTACGATCAACACGATTAATTTGCAATCGTGATTATCGCATCAGATCGTAATGGATCGTAACAAAGCGCGACAGATCACATCTAATCGTGCTTCCAAATTGTGGTGATCGGGATCAACCTTGGACAAGACAAACACCACCTCTGTTGAGATGCGCTGCGATCTGATTGTGGGTTGTAGTCTTCACTCTGTAAAAGTTCAAGAAACAATGAAGTCCATAGTCAGTTGGGCTGCATATATTTACTCGTCGGTGTCCAATCGTGGCTCAAATTGTGATCACTCTCGATCCCGATCGTGAAAGACATCGCGACCACAATCATATCTGATCGCAACAGACCGCCTCGGTTTGTGATGATCGTATCGGAACGTATTGGAACGTATCTGCATGTACCAGATCGTCCGAAATCGGGGACCCCGATCCTGCTGATCGTGTCAGATCGGGACCCAATCGGGGACTCAATCGGGACAACCCTATCGGAACGTATCTGATTGTATCTGAACAGGAGACCAGATCGTGAAAGATCGTGTCACATGAAATTGACCAATCGTGACTATATCGCATCCAAGCGCACCAAATCGTACCAGAACGTATCTACTCGCATCAACTCGTATCCAAACTTTCTTGAAATTTCATAAAAGGAAACGAAAATTCGACGATCAGCTACGAATGGCCAATTGTGGCGTTCGTAACAGGATCGCACGACAGTGGGAACCTAGCATTATATTAAAGGCCTCCTCACACATAGACGAAAACCCCCGACGTCAACTTGCGTGTACTGGCGAATAGGACTTGAGTAAAATTCGTTCCTATCACTATGTACGTTGTACATCGTTGGTGTGTTCGTATGCGTGCGTTTGTGAGCTTTTGTGTCCGTTGCGATCAATCTTGTTTGTCGAAAAAAAATTGAGCATGTTGACAAATTTGTGGCGAATAAAAGTTTCGTCTATCATTCGTTAAAATTCGTTTCAATTAGTTAACCAATCGGAAAGTCTTCGCATAGCATATCAAGCGATCGAGGACGATCCCATGACAAATCTTTGCGATAGTTTGCGAACTTGTACGAAATGTAGCGAATAATTACGTATTGTAGCTAATTGAATCCAACATTTCATGACGAATGAAAGCGAATTATAACGATTGGTTGACGTTCAAAAACGAACAGCATATCTTGCATACGAGTCATTACGAAGGGTAACTACGACATACGAATCCACGCGAATCATAACTATGAGGCGCCCTTTATGACTTTATTATTGAAACAAATATATAGAGGATCAAACAAATAATATAAGACCAAACAAATATATATAGGTCGAAACAATTATATATAAGACCAAACAAATATATATAGGTCGAAAAATAATATTATAAGACCAAACAAAAATATATGGGTCGAAAGACGAAACTAAATATATATAAGACCAAACAAATATATATATGGGTCGAAACAAAATATTATAAGACCAAACAAAAATGTATATTATAGGACAAAAACATATGTATATATATAAGATCAAACAAATATATATGGGTCGAAAAAAATATTATAAGACCAAACACATATATATACAGAGCGAAGAGTTTCAATTTTATATAAAACGAAGCGCCACCAACGACGGCGGGTTGCAATATTTATAGAACGAAGCGAATTCCATATAAGGAAGAAAAAGTGATAATATATAATTCGAGTTTGCAAATATATAGGACGAAGCGACCTGGCAGAACCTAGCCCGCGATTCAACACGCGATTCAGCCCGCGATTCAGCTGGCCGCAGCTGTTTATAGAAATTTATAATCCATGCGACAAAAGGAGGTGCTGATTTGAAACTAGATTTACATATTAGATCAACGAATTTTCGAAAAAGGTACGGAAATTAATCTCCAATTATAGATTAACTTCAACAATAACTACCAGCAAGACTATAAATAGTATTCTTAACATTTTTTTCCTCCAAAATTGCCATTATACTAGTCGATTCCAGAGAACCTCATTTTTAAGCGTTTCCCGCAACATATTACTTTCGAATCAATAAAATGCCGTCTTAAAAAAAGGGGTACCGCACATGTTTTGTAAAATTAATATTTTTACTTCATAGTCGTAATTGTCACCTTCCTGGGCACACTTAATTTCAGCAAGGGCGTATTCCAAAAAGCCGATCCGTTCCAAATAGCCTCCCAATGAAGCAACGTTTTCGACAATATCTTGAAATTTAATGATTTTTACTTGACAATCTTAATTATCACCTTCGTTGGCTCGTTCCAATAAGGCGATATGCCCCAACGTAGTTTTATTAAACAATGTACATGCATTGTGGGCTTTTCTTCGGATCTGAATCAAATTGAACGTTTTTGTTTGAACCTAATAAGATAATTGAAGTTAATTGGTTAATTTAATTATCGGTGTATATTTAAGTTTTGGTAAGTCTATCCCCAACACTAGTATCCCCAGGAAATATTTAACTAAACTTGTGTTAAAATGTTGCTTACTCAACCTTTATATAGTGCAGTATAAGACATGAACAAGAGGACAGATATGTAATTAGTGAAAACATCTTTACTGATTTTGTTTGCAATATCTTTGTTGTAAAAGTTTAAATGTTTTGGGGAGCATCATTAATATGGACTTTGACTTTTGTAGAAGGGCTGTATGCAGCCGATTAGTACTACCCACCGTCGTTAATAATACGATACACTTTTTGTTAAGACGGCGTTTTACTAGAAACCTCAAATACCGCATTTTTTTAGATGTTATCGAAAACGTTGCTTCTTTAAGAGGCCGTTTGGAACGGATCGGCTTATTGGAATACGCCCTTGCTGAAATTAAGTGTGCCCAGGAAGGTAACAATTACGATTATGAAGTAAAAATATTAATTTTACAAAACATGTGCGGTACACTTTTTTTAAGACGGCATTTTATTGATTCGAAAGTAATATGTTGCGAGAAACGCTTAAATATGAGGTTCTCTGGAATCGACTAATATAATGGCAATTTTGGAGGAAACATTTTTTAAAGAATACTATTTATAGTCTTGCTGGTACTTATTGTTGAAGTTAATCTATAATTGGGGATTAATTTCCGTACCTTTTCGAAAATTCGTTGATCTAATCTGTAAATCTAGTTTCAAATCAGCACCTCCTTTTGTCGCATGGATTATAATTTTTTATAAACAGCTGCATCGCGGGCTGAATCGCGTGTTGAATCGCGGGCTAAGTTCTGCCAGGTCGCTTCGTCCTATATATTTGCAAACTCGAATTATATATTATCACTTTTTCTTCCTTATATGGAATTCGCTTCGTTCTATAAATATTGCAACCCGCCGTCGTTGGTGGCGCTTCGTTTTATATAAAATTGAAACTCTTCGCTCTGTATATATTATGTGTTCGGTCTTATAATATTTTTTTCGACCCATATATATTTGTTTGGTCTTATAATATTTTTTTCGACCCATATATATTTGTTTGGTCTTATAATATTTCTTTAGACCCATATATATTTGTTTGGTCTTATATTATTTGTTTGATCCTCTATATATTTGTTTCAATAATAAAGTCAGAAAGGGCGCCTCATACATAACGCATCTAAATTTCTTGAGTATCTCAACAGTTTTGTGTCGTTCTTGAATTTCTCAGATAATACTTTTGCACTTACAAAACTTCAACAAAGTTAAATATCAAACAGCGATACGACGTGGTGTCGAGTCGGAGAAAGTTAGAAGGCAAATGACCCCACCTGGTTTTCGCCAGCGTCCGGTAACGGCCGGATGCGAAAATACAATTTCGGAAAGCTTCGGACGGTTTCGCAAGCATGCGCAAAGTTGCGCTTCAGTTCGCATGTTTGCGTTCCTAATCGCTAACGGAAAGAACAAAGATTGTTTGCGCGACCCAACGCATTCTAGTGAATAACAGTAACCGTTCGTCACACTTCGTCAATCATTCGCGACAAATAGTTCCCCTACGTTTGTTGTTGTCTACAGCGCCTTGAGCACCCTGCAGGGTGGATATGTGCGCTTTACAAATCTCATTATTATTAGCTGTTTCGGTTTTTCACCGAAACAGCTTTTGTAATCGTTAAAGTTTTTTTTTTTCTTTTTGGCTTTTTCGCAATTTGCGAAAAAGCCTTTGTTTTTGTTCTGATTTTTTTTTTTCTTTTTTTTTTTCTTTTAGTAACCTAAACCCCATAGACTTTGTACACGTTTTTTTGCACCAGCACTTCTCATAGACAACAAAGTCGTATCCAAACAAAACTTTACCCAAGTGAAGACCCTATGGTGAGCTCGGTCCTAACAGACATACGTCATGGTGACGTCACCAGGGGTCACGTGACGTCATCTTAAAGGTGCAATTGATTTAATCTTTGAAAATCAATAACAAATCAACCGCAAAAGACCGAAACTTGATTTTTGTGGCAATAGATAGAATAATCCAGGATCTTCATTTTATCTCGTGTGCGTGAAATCACGTGACCCTTCCTTCCGGTCTAAACCGGAAGTGCCTTATAATTTAAAAGTGATAAATGATATGAACTTACTTTCAACGATGTTAGTGTCTGGCTAGATTGTATTTTTCAAAAAAAATATTGGTGACGTCATAACATGTTATAGCGCCCTCTAGCGGCAGGTTGAAAAATGGTTAAAATTAATATTCGGTTGATGTGTGTGGCGAAGTTTGCTGAAATAACTTTATAACCAGTGTATACAATCAGTTTCATGCTGAGACCATATTGGGAAGGGGAAATATTTATGACGTCACCAAACCGGAAGTTACAATGAAAAATCCTTTAAACCTTTAAAAATCGCTTAAAAATCAACCGGGATAGATATAATCCAGATTTTTGCTTCAAATAGCAAAGTTAAGACAGCTCTCGAGCTTTCTGTTAATTAGGTCACGATGACGTCATCAAGTGTCAAATTACAATCAACCAAATATTTCTAGATATAATCTTTGAAAATCAATATAAAATCAACTGTAAGAGATCTGATTTAGATTTTTAAGGGAATTGATAGACTAATCCATGGTCTTCATAATTTGTATTACATGCAAAAAGACCCGACCCTTCCTTCCGGTCCAAACCGGAAGTGCCTTATAATTTAAAAATGGAAAACGATGTGAACTTACTTTCAACGATGTTAGGCGCTGGCTAGGTTGTAAGTAACAACAAAGTCAACGGTGACTTCATAAAATGTTATAGCGCCCTCTAGCGGCATGTTGACAAATGTTACATCATATAACGATTATATTTAAATTATTACGTTTTAAGACCTTTAAGCCGTATATCAGCAACGGAACGTGCTAACATAACACATGTTTGTATTGTTAGGTGATGGATAGTTGCACAAATAGTTCACAAACGTGTGACGTCATCGTTTTAATCAGTTTGAATTCATTTTAATCTGTTTAAATTAACTTAAATTCGTTTTCAATGATTTTAAATTGTTTTGATGGTATAAAAGTTCAATTTTTGAAAAATTTAATCTAAAAAATTGCGAATGCGAAAAAGCCCTATGTTCTGTTCCTCGAACAGTCGTAGTTCTAGTTTTTTTTTTTTTTCTCCTTTTTCAGACTTTTCTCCATAGGATTTGCACACGTTTATTCAGACAATACACTTTGACACTTTGGTAAATCCGATGGACTTGAGACTTGGCATACATTTAGACAACCACCCAAGGACGGTCCTAGAAGAAATTCGTCGCGATTACGTCATTCAAGGTCACGTGACCTCACGTTAAAGGTTAAATTTTCCCCATAGGTTTTGTACACGTTTTTCTTCACACTATTGACTTTGACACTTTGGTACATCCGACCGACTTGAAACTTGGCATACACTTAGAACATCACCCACAGATGGTCCTGGAAGAAATTCGGCACGATTGCGTCATTCAAGGTCACGTAACGTCACTTTAAAGTTTCAATTTTTCCCCCATAGGTTTTGTACACGTTTTTCTTTAGACTATGACTTTGACACTTTCGTAAATTTGATCGACTTGAGGCTAGGCACACACTTAGACCACCATCCACAGACGGTCCTAGAAGACATTCGGCACGATAACGTCATTTAAGGTCACGGGCGTCACGTTAAAGCCTCAATTTCCCCCCACAGGTTTTGTACATGTTTTTCTTTAGGCTTTTGACTTTGACACTTTAGTAAATCCGATCGACTTGAGACTTGGCACACACAGAAGACCACCGCACACATATTGAAAGTAATTTTAGACACTCGAAACAGCTCTGTGTTTGTCCACAAACACATGTCTAGTTATTATTATTATTATTATTATTGTTTACCTTTCGTTATATTTCAAATTATGTAACACATTTTAAAACAGTTTCGGTCAAAATTCGCCAGAATTGACAAATTTATCCAAGTTCGCCAGGCTGCGTTTAATGGATTCGCCTATGTGTGAGGAGGCTTTAAAGCCGCGCACACCCAGAGGGTGAACCACCGCGTCGCCTTGTACAAGCAAGCTAATGAACCCCAGGCCCATACGCAAGGGGGGGGGGGGTGCGACGGGTGGGTGCGCGCGCACCCCCCCCCCCCCCCCCCCCCCCCCCCCCCCCCCCCCCCCCCACCACCAAAACAAATAAAAATAAAAAAATAATAAAAGGTCAACATTTTCCGGGGTAAATAATGGTATTTTGATGTAGAAATAACGGCACTGGCACACGAACATTTTTGGTCCCATCAGTACAAATTCGCACCCCCATAAAAATTTCTGCGTACGGGCCTGAACCCATCATAGAAAAGCCAAGACCCTATACGGCGAGGGACAGGGGTGGGAGAGGACTGACAAAGGAGTGCTGGAACCAGTGTAGTCCTATGGTCCTGTCCTATACCAACCTCACTGGTTGATCTTCTAGACAATGGAGATCGTGAAAAAGAGGAAGGGAAGTAAGAAGAGGACGAGGACAAATTTGACTTTGAAGGTTTTATTGAAAGCGATGATGACTGATGGATCTGAAGTAGACAATTTTAGAAATATTTTCCCTCATTCATTCATGTCATTCATTCATGTTACTTTATTTTCAACAACTTAATATCATAAAAATATTCAAACCACTGCAAAAAAAAATGTGGACGCGGGCCCTAAAAAAGCAAGCTTGTCGAGTGGGGGCCCCTAATAACAAAAACCAATTACATATATTACAAATATAAAAAAAACCGACATACAATCAGAGTAGCATATTAGAGAGAAAGAAATACTTATAATCTGTACGTATAACCCGTTGTCTGTAACCCCATGAAACTGAGACGTATTTTAGTCTTCAGTTTGAATATTTATTTAATAATTTAAATTTGTACTTGCGTTTAAAAATACGCAGGCTAGATATAACTTTGAAAGTGGGGTCAGTAGAACCCCACAGCTTGGGGCCTTCACGTTTCACTGTAGCTTTCAATTAGAAAGCTTGGTACGGGCATAAAAAACGATGAAATTCCTTGCATTGTCTTGTGGAGTAAGAATGTACACACACAGAATGAATTGTAAAATTTGTAAAATTGTTTTATTTTACAAATAATACCTACATTTCTCGAAATAACTGTACATATGTAATTGACATGCCGTTTCCATGTGAGTCTGTCGTCGATCATTATGCCCAAAAATGTAATGCAATTAGTTTTTATAATTCTAGTATTGTTAATGATAATTTCAGGAATTTGACGATATTGCTTTTTGGTAAATAACATATAATTAGTTTTTTTAACATTAAGGAATAACTTGTTTGCTTTTATCCAAGTCGATATTTTTTCGATTTCACAATTAATTGTGTAAAAAAGTACATTTATATTATCACTATGGCTATAAATAAAATTACTGTCATCAGCAAATAAGATAAAAGAAAGTACATCAGAGGATTGGTCAAAGTCATTCATGTAAATTGAGAATAAAAGGAGGCCCAAAATAAAGCCCTGGGGACACCACAAGAAATATAACAACAAGTAGATTGGATACCAGTAATAGATACAAATTGCTGACGATTAGAAAGGTAACTCCTGAACCATGATCAACTGTATCGAAGGCCTTGGAGAGGTCCAGGAAGATGCCAACCGTAGAAGTAGATGCATCTAGATCGGTTGTGATCTTGTCAATTAATTTAATTATAGCATGTATAGTGGAATGGTTTTCCCGAAATCCATACTGATTATTAGATATATAATGTTGTGTTTGTTTATAAATAACTCTTTCCATAATTTTTGAAAAAGAGGTCAGAACAGAAATAGGCTGATAGTTGTTAACAGATTTGGGATTTCCATTTTTTTTAAACTGGAGTGATCCTGGCAATCTTCATTTTGTCAGGTACTTCACCTGATGAAATGGAAAGATGAATAATACATGTAAGAGGCTTGGATATTGCCTGGATCACGTGTTTGATCAATGAACAACTAATCTGATCGAAGCCTGCATTAATAACTTCTTCCTCAGAAACTGGAGAAAGGAAAATTAAATTATGATTTGAGTTGACTAAGTAATCATCGAAACTAGGGTCTTTACTGCTATAGGTTATTGTACTGGACAGTTTGTTTCCGATGTTAATAAAATAACTATTAAAATGATCTGCAATAAAGTGAGGATTACTAACATTTATACCATCAATATCAATTGAACTAATTTTTGATTGTAATCTGTTTTGGAGCCCACTATTAATTATTTTCCAAGTATTTTTAATATTACCCATTTCTTTCTCAAACTGTTTAGCGTAATAATTCTGCTTTAAATTACGAAATACTTTAGTAAGTATATTTTTAAAGCCCACGTATTCAGAGCGATTAGTAGCTGTAGGCCTGGCAATATAAAGCTTATTTTTGTGACATATTGATTTGCATAGACTAACTGTAACCCATGGACATTTAGGAGTTAATTTGCGTGATTTAGATTTATTTTGCTTAACTGTAATATATTTATTTTGACAAGCTTCAAAAATATCGTTAAAATAACAAACGCGGAAATAGCATCACTAGCATTTAAAACCGATCCCCAATTGTAAGTAAGAAATTCATGTTTACAATTTTCAAGGTTATCACATGTGTAATCCCGAGTACAGATATGTTGGGGTTATGTTGATTTAAATTGAGTGGAAAAGAGGTGAATATTGGAAAGTGATCAGACAGATCAGTAACAATAATGCCCAAATTTGGAATGGGTAGTACATTTGAAAAAAGGTTGCCAATAAGGGTGGCTGAAGTAGTTGTAACCCTTATTGATCTAAGAATTAATGGCAAACATGAAGAGAAATAGACTGTATCTAACAATTCCTGTGGGTGGCCATTACAATCAGTAGTAAGCAAATTCAAATTAATATCACAAGTTACAAGGGACAATTGTTCACGTTAGACACATGATGAAACAATGCTTGAGAACATGAACAATTCTCAAGGTTTGCATCCGGGGGTTTATATACAACTCCGACAATAATGTTTTTAGTGTTATTCGAAGTAATGATTTCAGCAAATTTACACTCAAAAGAATCATTACCAATGTCATTTAAATCTGATCTAGGGATATATTGTAAGTCATCGGATATGTAGAGAGCAACCCCACCACCAGCTCTGGTGTCTCTACTTTTCGTCGTTAATGTGTAGCCCGGTATATTATATTGATTTATACAAGAATTCACATTTAGCCAAGTTTCAGTCAATCCAATAACACACAAAGCCATGACTTAAAAACAAATTAAAATTCTTCATAGGATCATGTCTGACAAAATCAATAAAATTATCCAAAGAGTAGTAAGATGAGTTTCGAGTGACATGTTGGGGGTTGTCTGGATCGATAAAGAGTGGCAATTGACCATTTGCGTGTACAATTTAAATAATATCTGGTACACTGACTTGTTCACGCAGCTTGGCACAGTTTAACTTTAAATTCTCCAGACCAAAGACACTGTTGCTATATCACGTGATCACAATAGGTGCGAATGGCAAAAAGACACCAGACCATTCCAGAGCCGGCGGTTGCTAGCGTAAGGCTTGCTCCGAATCACGTGATATAGCAACATAGTCTTTGGTCTGGGGAATTTAAAGTTAAACTGCATGTGCCAAGCTGTGTGAGCAAGTCAGTGTACCAGATGTTATTCAAATTTAACTCGGGGTCACGCGCAAATGGCTTGTTCAAGAGAGTCTTAGTAAAGTATTTGCATCGCTGCTTTGTTCGGACTCCAGAGTCCACATTTGATCTTAGAAATGGGTGGAAGGATTCGAGCGTAGAGACTATCCGAACAGCAGGGCCTTTCTATAGGGCGGGTGGGTGGGAAAGATGTTTGAGACCTTACCCGTCCTTGGAGCAAACAAACCAAAGGCTTCTTCGCCTTACCGTCCTCTCTCGTAGTGACCAGATTTACCAAGTGAATGTGGATCCTCCGCCCGCAACGTCGCCGCGATGCAAATAGTGTAAGGAGCTGAGCTTCTTGCGGTAGTGTGCAAACAAGGATGGTACCTACAAAGCATGGGCTTGGCCTCATTTGAGGGTCTGCGGCAAGCGGCTAGAGAAGCCTGTCGGCAGAGAACAACACCTCAAGATCCTTAACCGGTAGGCAAATAGATGCAGAAATTATTGGTGACATATGCTGTGTATCCCGAGGAGAATCACGGGTAAGATTAGGGGTGAGGCGTGGGATGAGATGTGGGATGAGATGTGGGATGAGATGTGGGATGAGATGTGGGATGAGATGTGGGATGAGATGTGGGATGAGATATGGGATGAGATATGGAATAAGATAAGGGTTGGGGGTAGATGAAGAGAGCATAGGGGAATGGATTGGGAGTCTAAGTTCGGAGCGAAGAATCCTTCCACCCATTTCTAAGATCAAATGTGGACTCTGGAGTCCGAACAAAGCAGCGATGCAAATACTTTACTATTCCTCAGAGAGCCGTCTACAGCTGCCTTACCTTTTTGCGTTGTACCTTTTGCTATTGTACTCATATCTGCTGTAGCCAACCAATTCTTAATTTCGCTTTGCCACCCGATGTCGCTTCAGCACTTGGCCTGTTAGTGAAGGCACTACCCCAACAAGTTGCTTAGATGGATTGTAGCATCTTGACTATTCTTACAATGCATGCCGAATCCTGAGCTGCCTATAACGACCTCTCGCCCTGCCCGTCAGCAATATAGTTGAGGAAAACTGTTCTCTCACCGAGCCCATCCATCGGCGAAATTTGGCAGCTGTCCACTATACCTCCTGGTTGCTTTAAATCAAAGGACATCCTCATCCGAGTCGACCCGCGCCATCCGAATTCCCTCAAATGTAAAATGATACCTTGTACATATAAACTGGACTTGTGTGGATTTG
Source organism: Crossaster papposus (assembly GCA_037893245.1). Taxonomy (NCBI): domain Eukaryota; kingdom Metazoa; phylum Echinodermata; class Asteroidea; order Velatida; family Solasteridae; genus Crossaster; species Crossaster papposus. Next base: position 352,922 of record JBAIAA010000206.1, read on the forward strand.
CCTAAAGCATCCTATAATCCAACCTCGACCGAATACGAGTGTATCAATTTCACTTTCGGCTGCGCCGACTACCTCCCCTATCTCCGATCGTCTGTTTAACCAAGAAACGTCTTACTGTATACCCCGTTTATTTGCCTGCCGCTGAACATAACTCCTCATGCTGGCGTGGCCTCGTGTATGTGAACCTGTCCAAAAAACAACAACAAAACAAACAAACAACACAACCCCCTAAAATGAGAACGTATATCCTCCGTCGCATAAACCTAAGGAAACCATTTGCCTTTCCTGCCCAGTCGTCGAGGCTCTTCTGCTATCCTTTATGAATATTTTATCATTTCGAAATTCATACTCCTGGACTCTCCGTCTGAAGCGGTTGAACCATGTGTAGACCAAGCCAGGGAGCTATGGAATAAACGTGTAGACATTTCATTTCCCTGATGTCGACGTGACATGATCTCCACAAAACTTGGACTTCCACACCTGGCTTCCATTGAACTTACTGCAGCAGAAGAGATATGACTTAAAAGGATGTGCATTGTCGCTCAAACTTCGGAATACACCCGCCACATGGGACTACGTGTATCACATTCCTTCCTGGCCCTATTTTATATTAGACGCTCCGCTGCCAAGACCTCAAACGGTTGTTTGTATTCGACTAATCTGTAAATCACCAGTTGGGGCGTGGTATTCCTTTTAGTTTCGCCTGCAATTTATTTAATTATTTTGTTATATTTTATTTATATTTTTATTTATTTATTTATGTATGGGTTTTTTGGGGGGCACGAACTGCCCTAGCCGATTAAACCTCTTTATATTCTTCACCGATACGAATGTCCGAAGGAAGCGGCAAAAATAGTGCCATACGCCGACCAAATCACGCCAGAAGATCCCCGTATGCATCCTTCTCCGAAATGTAGTTCAGTCCAATTATTCGCGTTCTCAATCGTGAATAAAGTATTTTATTTTCGCATTCCCTATCCTGTTGCACAGCCTGCAAGAGAAACATAAAATGCAGCATACATAAACCTGGGGAACACCAAGCTTCGACGGCAAAACAGAGCGGACGAAAAAGAGTCTGAGCTATTACTTACCAGCCCTCACGGGACACAGGTAGCATCTCCGTGTTACTGTATTTCAAACAATACTCACAATCTCCAGTATCTTTCTGGATGTCCCTTCTCCATCGTTACCTCTTCAATTAGTGCGCCAGACGAGGCCATTGTCTTGAAGAATACCCAATTGAGCTGCCGAAGTTCTAATCCTGACTTGCATCCTTCCCTCGTCCCTCGTAAGCGTGTTATCATCAAACTACACGCCCGTACGCGCCTTGCGTGCCGAACGAGGTCAGTGCTTGCTACTGCATTCCCTCACTTCGATGTACCAGAGTCCTTCCTGCAAAACATTCTTATGCGAAACGGTTAGCTCAGCTAACAATTGAAAATATTTTATCTACTAATGCATGTCAGCACCAAAGTATGTAATTCACGATTTAACTCATCCTTGATGATTGGCCGACAGTGGCCCTTTTCTACAAAAGCGGGGCAAAGCCGGACACAACATCATGGTCAAATCGTAAAAACAACGGAGAAAACAAAATTGTCGATACATAGGGACTCCATTCTCTAATTTTGTATAAATACATTTTCACGCATGCGTTTCTTCCCGATGCTATATGCTGCCATATTTGTATAGAAATATTTATCTCCTGATAATCCGCTCTGCCTAATTCCTTTTGGGGCTTGCTCCCTTTATTTACGGTACTCATTCCAGATTATTATTCTTTGTCTATTTTCCCGAGAGGTTTTATTATCTCATTGTTATAACCGGGTTCATCTCCTCATTTGTTTGTTTTATTTCTCAAAATGTACAAAACACCGTGGACATCAAAATGCATAGAGCGGACCGCGCCCGTCATAGCAAGTACCTTGTAGCGTGACGTGTACATGTTCAATTACTTGCACAGTGCAATTTAACCTTAGCGTGATTTTATAGAAGCAGGTAACTAAAACCTTAAAGTGCTCAAATGTTTCATTTAACACTCGACCATTACTAACACCAAATGGGCATATGGTAATTTGCCCACAAGCGAAAGGCGAAAATCCAATCGGACAGCATAGCAACCAATTGATCAGACGTCAAAATAATACTCTGCGAGTTGTCGACCTTCCGGGGAGCGTGGTCTACAGAATCGGCCTATTTTGCTCAAATTTAAGGGGAATACAGAATACACAAACAAATCCCGTGCCATTATAACTGGGGCTGTTTTCCCCCATTGTCATGCATCTGTTTTATTGAGCAATCTCTACAAGCATCAAACCTTAAACGTTTTAGATTCAATTTACCATAAATACCGTAAATCCCCGTTTCATTATTCCTTTCACCTTTCCTGACAATTTTATGTCGGTATTGTCTCGTCTCCGTTTTGTCTTCTATTGCAACACCTTGACTTCCCATTGTCGTCTAATATTCATAACCCTTTGCTTTGCCCCTGTTTGTGCTGCTACATCACTTTATTACATTATCCTACTCTCTGTACCGGCATATTCATTCGAATGTTGCCATTCCTTTCCTTTCCTTTCCTTTCCTTTCCTTTCCTTTCCTTTCCTTTCCTTTCTCCTTTCCTTTTTCCTTTCCTTTTCCCTTCTAACTTCCTTTCCATCCATAATATTCATATATATCCCTATATCCATATAATATATCCATACACATCCATATACATCTATCCATCTACATATCCATACCCAAATCCATATCCACACCCGCATTTACATGTATATACATACACTACATGTACACGTATACATACCAACACGTCTGTCTATGGTGTAAATCGAATCGAGGAGTTTATTTTGTTCCTCTGGATGATTTCCTTTGTTTGCACTAACTTTTTCGAACGGCTCTCGTTGGTTTTGTACACGAAACTCAATCGAGGACGTCCTCGATTCTAACCCTAACCCCAAATCACCTTCGTGTCGTCCACTTACACCCTAAACAAACGCGTGTATACATGAACCTTTTAGGTCGACAGAACTTTCTGAGTTTTAGTTCAGAGAGATTTTCCTCAGCCCACGAACCCCCCATGGAGTGTCTTCATAACTTAATATACGAAACGAATTGATGGGCCTCCTACTATCCCTCTTTTGTTCGTGCTTTAAATGATTCGGAAGGCCCTAGGCTTTTCTTATGAATCAGAATCAAGGACCTTTTCGAAATAGGGGACCCTATAGCCCTCTAATGTTATACGTCCCCTATTTCAATCAAAAACGAACTCACTCATAACTACACACCCCATAATGCATAAACGCCTCCCGCCGTGTAAACGGGGTTTTCCCCTCGCACCTGTAGCGCCCTGTTGCCAGGGATTTCCCTACCACTCCATAGCGGCTCAGACTTGCCATTATAAAGTACCTTGTTTTGCCACCTTCATAGTAAAGTTAGAGCTCAGTCTAAGCCTAGCCCACCAATTGACATTCCAGCTGACCAGATCGACTGAAAGTACATAAATCCTGGGTTATAGAGAGAATAGATCAAATTCAGAGGGCGCGCCCCTCTGCAACGGCCCTGCGCCATCGCGCGCATGTTACATTCTGAGCGCTCCCTATCGACAGTTTACATGTATACACAGGCGCGGCGGAACGGGTTCGAAAGTGGGGGGGGGGGGGGGGGGGGGGCCAATTAACCATCTTTGGCGGCGGCCATATTGTATATTAAAGGGGGGCTGCAGGCGCGGATCTAGGATTGTTTTAGAAGGGGGGGGCACGCCCCAATTTAAAAATTGCGAGCGCGAAGCGCGAAGCGCGAAGCCCTTACGGCGTGGGGTCCGGGGCCCGCTTAAGGGCCCTGACAAAAATTTGGATTCTATGTATGCTTTGTGGTGCAATCTGAGGCGATTCCTGGCCTCTTTCCTCAGAAGTTGTTTAAATGATATGGAAATAAAATGAAGAATTATGGAGATTTTAATGGAGAATATAATATAAATAAATATATACTATATATATGAATGTGGGGCACACCCCAAACTGGAAAATGCGAGCGCGAAGCGTGGCCCGGGGCCCGCTCAAGGGCCCCGGAAAATTTTGGATTCTATATGCTTTGTGGTGCAATCTGAGACGATTGCTGGCCATTTTACTGGAAGTTTTTTTGCAAAAATGTAAAATAAATATATGGAGATAAAATGGAGAATTATGGATATTATAATAGAGAATGTATATAGGCTATATAAATATATATTACATATACATTTATTTTGTGAGGAATGTGGGGCACACCACAAATTGGAAAATGTGAGCGCGGGGCGCAAAGCCTTTACGGCGTGGGTTCCGGGGCCCGCTTAAGGGCCCCGGAAAATTGTGGATTCTATTATGCTTTGTGGTGCAATCTGAGGCGATTTCTGGCCTCTTTCCTCGGATTGTTTCAGCAAAAGTTTTCAAGATTATATGGAGATAAAATGGAGAATTACACCCAAAACTAGAACATGCGAGAAAATAAATATATTTAGCAAAACTGTCGCCAAAAAGATGAGCTTTCGGACAATGTCCTAGCTTGGGTTAGACAAACCATAGCTCCATGGACAAACCAACCAACTAACATTCTTACACAAGGTCATTAACAACATAAACATTCATCCAGATATACTGCAATAAAAGGGTAATTGGCAATTAGGGGACATAACTGCCAATTCAATGACCACATGTCCACCAGGCGCGGGGTTATCGAACCTCGATGCCAGGTAGTCCGAGTATCATACGTTGGTTAACGGAGCCACCTCTGATACCAACGAGCGGCTAGATGCGCGCCAGGTTGTCTTCTGCGGATAACACCAATGTCCAGCCTCCTCGACCTATGTGAGTAGAGACCCTGAGAAGGCTTCATGATATGTGCATGGAGAAATTGAACGGGTGCGGGTCGCAAACTGGGGTTCCATGGATTGATAACCCTTTTTTGTCAGTATTAATTTATGCCAAAAATTAGACACAGCAGATCATCCGATCCGATCCTCCTCCTTTCCTTTTCCCTTACCCCCACCCCCCATTTTTGTATTACTCATTTTAGAAAGTGGGGGGGCAAAATAGATACCTTTTCAAAAGTGGGGGGTCAACGGCCCCCCCGGCCCCCCCGGTTCCGCCGCCCTTGTGTATTCATTATATTCTTGGCACTCGTGGGTTCCTGATGTAAAGTGGTTTTATGATCAACACTTGACCTTAAACCTTTAATAATAAAAAATGAACTACTTCGTTCACACTGGCGTACCCCCATTATTTATGTAAATGCTTATTACCGGTAACCTTCGTTTACAATTTTGTTGGCTAAAACCAACTCATTTTAGTACTTTACAAAATTTAGCTGATAAAAGTGTTATGCCGCAATATAATCCTTTTATTAAGATAATTCGAAAATCCATTTTCTGTTTTGGACCCAAACATACCGTGGTGGCAACTTTTGTAAAGGTAACTCACGCTACATTTTGCCTAGCAAAGGTTCAACAGCCAGAAATAGGTAATCGAAATAACTATTTGTTATAGAAGATGAATAGTTTTCCCGAAGACCTCCTTTTAGCAAAAACATCTGTATATGCGGGGCCTGCATTTGTTTTCTCCAAGCATTACAAAACTATTTTCCATAGGCGCAGCACGTACTCGAACGAATGATCTAAAATCCTTTTCGATTGTGACGCTCAGTTGTCAATTGCTGCGATGCTCGCGTTTATTAGACAGCATAAATTGTCTACTTTCAGTCATACTCTTCTAAGGATTTTACCACAATGTGATATAAATCGCCAGACCCCGAAAATTGGCTTGTCTGACATGCACATACAATTTGTGAATAGGAAATCGTTCCCACAACATAGGTTCACCCGCCAGGCTACACACCCATAGATTTCGCGGGTACTTGGTTAATCATTTTGCAGATCAGACGATATCCCAGCCGAGCATAATTTTCACAGGCATCACTTTCACAGTTTTATTTGTGAACCAAGCGTTACATTCCTTATTATAATTGTAACCCTTTGCACTCAGCCCCGCGCTACATCTGACTTATAAGTCCCTTAAAAGCTCCTGGGGTTCCAAATATTACCCAAAACTTTAGCCCTATTTGTAAGCTTTCCAATGATAATTATATGGGATTTGTACACTGTAAATGATATTTGTATATACAAACTAGCAACACGTACAAAATCTTCGAAAACAGGCCTGAGTTTAAAGGGTTAAGGCATTAGCCAACTATAGGCCTTTCCCAGACACCGTTTTCCAGGTAATATTTTCAAACCTCGGGGCCCGACCCTGCCAAGAAACTATGCTTGAGCCTGACCTGTACCTTATGTTGCTCATTGTTACACTCTGCCAAGACTATAGTCATCTAGAGCAACCAAATCCTGCAAGTGGAACCACAACTAAAAATAAATTGATATAATCTTCATAAGGCCCTGTCACACCTTTGCGTATATCAAGTATACTTATGAGTTCCTTATTAAAAAATGTCAATACGCAGCCGTACGCTCAAAATTTCAAAATGTTTCGATTACTTTGACTTATATGCGACGCACACCTAGCGTATAAGTAACGAATTCAGCGCATCCATGGCGTATGAGGTGCGTATGAGTTGCGTATGCAGTGCGCAACACTATTTTACTCCTGTGAATAGCTGCGTATGCAGTGCGCATGCCGAGCGTATTCCAGACGCACCCTACTTATCCCGACCGCATGCCTGACGCACTTCCGACGAATGCCGAGCGTATTTCCGTCGCATGTCCGCCGCTCGTCACGCGTTATAAAAAGGCGGCGGCTTCCCGCTGTTGTCAGTACCAGTGCAGATTCCATAGCGTGAACATCAGCGTATTACCGCGTATGAACCGCTTATCCCCCACGAACACATAGCGTATTTGTACCGCGCTCGACCGATGCGGGACCGATGCGCTGCGTATTTATAACTTATGACCTGCGTAACAGCGTACGCTGCGTAGTTTTGTGCTTGCCCAAAACTATCCGGCGTACTGAGCCGTACTGTGCGCATGCCTACGTACATAAAACTTACACAAAACGATTGAGATGCATATGAGGCGCATATTGTGCGTACGAAAAAAATGTCAATGCGCAACTCATAAGGAATTAGGATACGCAAAAGTGTGACAGGGCCTTTAGGCTATACAGTTGCGTTTACTGTACATTTTCCCATCGTATAAATGTACATGCCCACTGCCCTTTCCACCAACACCCCCTGGGACACTCCACCCTTGCGTCCAATCCCCGACCAACATCCACCTCTTGGCCAAACCCACCGCACAGACCACCGTCCAAATGTTCCAAATACACTTTCCCATATACCAATCAAGGTCTGATTGCCTGGGCTGTGCAAAACATAAAACAATTTCAGGGGCTAACTATAGATGCTCCTTTTTAGGCCTATATTCACTCTGAAACCTTGGGAGACCCAGGGCAAAGCTTGACCCCTATATCGCTCCAAGGACCTCCTCCGTCTTGTTAGTGCCTCTGATGATGAAGCTTCTGCTTCACTATGACCCCTGTCACACCATAGCCGTCACATGTCCTGTGCATATGGGATTAAATCAAAAGGAAACGTGAGATACATAAACGGTGCTGCGTCCGTCAAATCACAGAGGGATAAATCCATCTATATAACCTTGTCAATCCTACCCCTTGCTACCAGCACTTACAGTTACACGTATGTTTATGGCGTATTGCCATTGCAGTCACCAGTGATAACATTTTAACTCAGAACAGGTCTGACATGTCATTTTATAGGACTACAAGTTTCTCTCTGAGATAAACAACTCGATCTGAATTTAGACAAAGTCAGGAAAAACAACCCCACATCTGGTAGTCACTTGGCTATACCTACGGACTCACTTGCCGCATCTGATATGAAACATCCCCTAGTGCCCATGGTGATTCACTAACCTAATTGCATAAGCTGGCGCTACAGTGGTCTAAGAGCTATAAAATTTCTTTAATATAGGCCTTTCCACAGCTATTCTCTAAAAAATCTACCTAAAGGTTTATCAAATTAATTATTTCGATCAGCCCGATTGAGGATTAAGTTTTCTTTTTGTTTATGCACAATTGTCACGAAGATGAACGTAAATCATATTTTGTAAAGAACAAATTAATAATTGTGAAACAAAGGATAACAACCATTTGACCCTATACTCATAGCCCCTTGGTGTCTCCGAGGTATGCAATGTACAATACACGCACGGCAGCAAGAGAGGGCGGACTAGACTGTTGATGATTGACCGCAATAGGCAATACCGTGCCACCATACCCAACAGATCGGCACACGCTGATTCCTTGAACACAATGAACTCATCATGCATCGAAACACATTTTAATTCAATGGCAAGTTCTTTAGACAGAAAATTGGCGTGGCCATGGGTAGCAAATGCAGTCCGGAGATCTGTGACATAACCCAATTCAAATACGAAAAAGAACACAATTCTCCCTCACAATCCTTCAATTGTAAGCTACATGAGATATAGAGACGATGTTCTTATAATTTTTAACGGTAACATAAAGCAAGCTGCGGACCTCGTCCAAACACTTAATAAAATTCATCCAACGCTGAAGTTCACGTCTGAGATCTCACACCGCCAAGTCACATTTTCTTGACCTCATTAGCCTACTCGAGTAGCCTACCCCAAAAAACTGATACGTTTCAGTACCTAGCGGCTTGGTCAAGGGTAAAGTGGCTAAATACAAATACATACCCATTCTTTAAGGACAAACTTCAAAAGCGCGGATACACAAAAGAAGACCTAGCCCTCCTTAAACGGGCACTCCTTAAACACTGGCACTGGATTAGTGCCAGATTAGTCTCAAAAAATAACAAAAAAAAGGAGGGGTTCTGTTGAAACTGTTCTGTTGAACCACCACCCCCGCTCCCCACCCCCTCCCGATATCCACTCGGACTGTAATCTCCCAGAGAAAATGTGGCCAGAACTGACCCCCCCAGAAGCGTATCTCACGGAGAGGAAAACTTAAATTAAGAATTACGATCTTGGGAGGTCACGCAACCACACTGCTGGCATACCCACCAGCGAATCATAAATATACAGATTTATCTTTGCAGACCAGTCACAAAAATAAACCCTATGATAATTCACGCAGCAGAACTTTTTTCAGATTCTCAAAAAAACATCGACTCACTGCGGCTAATGGCCGGTTCATACGAACGCTTTGTGACGTCAAATTCGTATTGCAATCGCTTTCGTGTGAAGTATGAACCGGCCTTAACTCTGGGAATTATCAAAAAACCGAAAATATCTAATGATTATTTCTTGAAGTTTGCCTTTTTAAACCGGTTTCTCCTTGTTATTTTCTTGCAAAAGCACTTCATTAAAAAAAACACCTAATAGTCTGACAGTAAAAAATCCACAAAACTCGGCGTTACACGTCCCTTAATTTAATTTTCTATCACAAGTGACCCAGAATCGTAAAACAAATGTAAGCTGCATGTATGATTGTACAATGTACAATTTAAGCTTTAATTTTAATATTATTGTCTATTAAGTTTCCACACAAACCTGACAACATTATTGTTGTGGTCTATTAAGTCTAGTATGATAAACATAAACTAATTAACGTTTGTTTAAACGTTTGCGCTTTTTGGTCACTAGCAATTACAAACTACACGTATTTCTAATCTATTTGTGTTTTCATGCTTTACTGACTGTGAAATAGCAACCTATAGGACTACACCAGGCCGCGAAAAAAAAATACCAAACGACATCGCCATAGAACTGGTTTTTATTAGCGCATCTGATTGGTTGTTTAACATACGTCATCCATTCATCCATGTGTTGCATTGCATGACGTGTACTAGGGTCAAAAAAGCCCAGAGTCCTAGGTCAAACAGGGTTAGGGTTAGGGTTAGGGTCAATAAGTTGAGAGTCCTAGGGTCAATAAAACCCAGAGCCCTAGGGTCAATAAATTGAGAATAACATTTACTACCATGACGTAACAGATAGCCAATCAGATGCGCTAAAAAACAGTTCTATGGCGATGTCGTTTGGGGAAAAAAAATTTGCCTTTTGCGGACGTGTAAAAAACTACATTTGTGCAATGGTGCCGTGTGCAATTTATGGGAAACACACAGCCATATGAAGCACGATATGTGGCAGAGAAACCCCCCCCCCCCCCTCTTTTGTGTTGACCATTGTGTTCCCGGAATCTCAGGAATTCCTTTTAGGTTTCAAGGGGGGGGGTTAGGTTACAATAGCGTTGAGTGCGTATAAAGTATAGGGATAAGAGGGGGGTACCCCTCTGCCACATATCGTGCTGGTTATACACACAGCGTGTATAACAATCGTAGTCTGGTTCCCCAACCTTTTTTTAGGCCTAGACGCACTGACCTCTACACATGGACGGATCATTGCCCATTAGCCTCTGTCATGAAATGACGAAAATCAACCGAAGAGGGCGTTTTGCGGAAATTTGTCAATATGGCTTCCGAGCTCTCGCGTAAGACTAACGTAATTAGCTATACCATGGAGGAAAGACAACAGATAGTTAGTGAATTGCGGGGAAATACTTAATAAAAAAAGGCCAATCATAAAACTAGATTTGCTTTCCTGCACTTGAAAAGACCCGTCGTGTATTTAGGCTCCTTAGAAAACCAGTCAGGCCCAACATTTTAACAATTTGTTTTTTCAGTGGCACTGAACTGAAGCTTTATTTGAATGCCATATATTTGAATGCCATACAGTAAACAAATTCTGGGGCCAATTCATACAAGCAATATTCTTTTTGCATTTTTAATTTTTTTTTGACATCAGATATAAATTTGGGGCTTTACACACAAGCACTTTGTTTACATAATTACTATATGGACGTTAAACCTCAACATTCCTGACCCTGCAATGTTAATTTAAAAACCAATTAGTTTTAAATACTGTCCCATTAAATGTAGACGCCTGTGAAATCTAGTATCTTTCACCCTTTTATTGACTGAAACCTTAAATGGGTCATAAATGACATTTACTATTAAAAGAAGTTCGTAAATATAAACTTAGATTTTCCAAGAATTATTCAATTGCGCCACGACTTAGGAAACACTCGGTCGATTGTGTGCCAAATTTTTGGACGCCACTGATTTGGGTTTTTTTCAGAATAAGTTTACACCTAAATTGTTAACAGAGGGTAAATAGCAAACATTCATAACATCAACATGGTAAAGGTACAATGATTTTGCAGTTTGTCAACAAAGAAGTTTGGCAACATTGCATGAGGAAAGTCGGCCCTATATTAACTGTTTATAAACAATGTAAACGTCGAAGTACAGCTATAGCTACACACGTACGTATAGCGCAGCACACTTTCACCAACTGACCATTTTTTCATTCGCTGTTTCTTTCTCTTTCGTAATTTTACAGTTTGAGATGACATTCAGAATATGCCTACTGTTTATTCCTCTCGAAATAGCCACAGCCTTTAGAGCTCCGTCGTAAGCCATTAAGTTCTGATATTGACGACACACGTGTTGCTGTTGTTAAGCGCCGCCATCTTGACAATTTTCCGCGCGTTGACCTTTTAGAAAGGTCATGACAGAGGCTAAAGTCGGTTGAAGTCGGCGCGAACGAGAAGTGCAACATGGCGGACCCACTACGTCACTCTGTGAGCCAATGAAATGTCCAGGTGTAGAGGTCAGTGGGTACGGTAGGTATGACGTAATGTTTATAAATAAAAAATGTACAGAGTAAATCCACTGACCTCTACACCTGAACATTTCATTGGCTCACAGAAGTGACGTCTTGGGTCCGCCATGTTGCACTTCTTGTTCGCGCCAACTTCAAGCGTTAGCGCGGCAGAATATGGGCAATGACTGTCCAGGTGTAGAGGTCAGTGCCTAGACGTCTAATTGTAGGTCAGGTAGCCGCCGGCGACAAAAATAGATAATGTCGCAATACAAGCAGCGTAGCTATGACGACGCAACAATTCAAATTTGAACGGCTCTTCCCAAAAATAGCACAATGACTACAATGACTGTGATATTATTAGGCATTTCGTCTGGTTTTGACTTTTGGCCAGGAATGCGAGTTTTATTTTATAAAAACCAGAAAAGAGGTTGAACATTATTTTACTTAACTCCCGGAAACACTCGAACATCGCGAACGTTAACGATTAGGCCTATACCCACTGACCTCTACACCTGGACGGATCATTGTCCATATTCTGCTGTGCTAACACTTGAAGTCGGCGCGAACTGGAAGTGCAACATGGCGGACCCGAGACGTCACTGCTGTGAGCCAATGAAATGTCCAGGTGTAGAGGTCAGTGGATTTACTCTGTACATTTTGTATTTATAAACATTACGTAATACGTATCGTACCAACACCGGGACATTTCATTGGCTCACAGAGTGACGTCGTGGGTTCGCCATGTTGCACTTCTCCGCATGCCGACTTCAAAATGAAACAATGATGATCTGTCCATGTATAGAGGTCAGTGCCTATACCTGGCCGTCAATAGAACGTGTTCGGACAACTTCGGACATTTTTGGAAACTGCAGGAATTCCTAAAGTTTTGGTCACGTGACATTGGCGGCTACCGGACATAATATTTTATCAGAAATAGTCAGAAATATTTGGTCGGGGAACCAGAGTGTCTATAATAATCGTACACTACATTGAATGAAAACGGCTCAGCGCGCATGTGGAGGCAAGTAGCTATTAAAGCTATGCTTGGAATGCCCTCGGAATTTTACGGGTTCACGTGACCCTTGCGTCAAGACCGTGCTGGGAACCGAATCTGGCGATAATTAAGGGCGCCCTCAATAAGCCCGGATAGCGGACGGCGCGCTCCGGAACAGATGAACGGTTCGGTCTTGGAGCAAGACTACATCACCACACAAAGCCAACCTCTCCCACACACGCACACTCACACGCATGTTTTGACCGGCAATCGTGGACGGGGTATTGTCCGACCGTCTTCCCTCTTTTGTTTATACTCTAACGTTTTTTGATGATCGCCATAGGATTTGTACACGGGAAAAGATCGTGGACGTTGTGTCAATCGTGGACCCATTGTTTGACTCCCAATTCTTTTGTCCGACGACCACGATTGCCGGTCAATACAAACGCACACGCACACAAGTGTGGGGGTCGTATTATAATAAATCTTACTATACAAGTAGGCCATGCCTGACACAGGGTGGGCCCAAGGGACAATGATAAGAAAACTGTGGCAAACCAACTCTGTGAAATAGAGTTGCCACCAGTCATAGAAACAAAACATAAAGCAGCAATTTTGGGAGGTATGACACAAGGGTACATTTCAAAATCCAATTTGTTTTCATTTTGAAGTGTTTTACTTTTAAAAGTTTAGTGAGTTCGGTTTTAAAATAGAATTGCCTGCAAAAGCTATCGCCACTATATAGACCTTTTTCACCCTAATATAATAATGTATGTAAATTATTGCGGCCTCATGGAACATTTACTTCTAACGGCTTCATTTACATAAATTATCATAATTATTAGGGTGAATAGGTCTCTACAAACTAGTTATTCATACAAAGTAGACGAATGCACATCATTAACAACTGAACGACACTTGCTGACTAACTTGCAAAGCTGTGGAAACTACAGTACTATAAATATTTACTACAATTGCTAGAATGTATTCATTTAGATTTTACGGTTTCTTAGAACATGCCCCACCCCGGTAGTTTTTGACAGTACAAAAGCCAACTAACTGAGGATTTATAAATGTAATGGCAATGAATGGCACGAATATCATTTTATGAATATGGTGCGAGTAGTGCACATTTACACAGGGAGTAGATTTGAAAATGTGTCAATCTGTGGTTAAAATTATTCTACAGTTTAAGATAGATTTAGATAATATTTTTAATTTTCTGGAAAAAACACAGTTTCTTCAAAAGATAAATGATAACTTTATTTGTTAAACTGTGCTTACATAAAAAAAATGGGCACAGAAGTTTGAAAACTTTCACTGAAAGAGTGGTTTGTATTCAGGCCTTTAAATCATAAGATATTGCTTAATTCCAAATTGAAGAATGCTCAACCACACAACCACAACTTGCCTTGTTTTGGGCCCAAATTACAAATTTATAAGTTAATTGCTATTTACAAGTTAACCAGTGTCATGGTAAAAATACCGCCAACTAGTTGTACAAATCGCATTAAAATATTGCACAGAATCAAATTATCAGACAGTTAAAAATGTTAACAATTATTAGTCAAGCTCCATAAAATCTCCATGGTAACATGCATCAAATGACACGATAAGGTCAAAAAACATATTGACACAAACAACAGACTGGCAAAATCAACATACTGACAATATTAAATTGCTCAATCAACAGAATGACACGTAGCCCACTATGGACCAGTTTTTATCGTCGTAAAATAAGGTAAAATAGTCTTTAGGCCAAATAAAAAAAAGAGTTGTTGATCGTCCCCGCCCGACCCTATAAAACACGCCCGACATTATTATTATTATTGTTTTTGTTTAAACCTCCCCAAAACAACTGATCTTTAAACAAATTATAACAAAAATAAAACAATCTCAAAACAATTTCGAAATAAGCTCTGCCCCATATCGCGCTTCATATGTTATAACTGCATCTGACAGATTATTTGCGATTTTTAAGAATTTCAGATTTTTTTTTAGAAACATTTGGTATTTCTGCTTAATTAAAACAAAATAATAATCATTATTAAATATATTCTTGTTTTCTCTCGTAAATATTATAATACCTTAGGGTACTTTTTGTATATTGCTTAGTAAGTTTCGCTGGTATTGGTAATTAAGTCTTTGATAAGTTGTTTGAGTTCGGTTAGTTTAGCAAACGATAATTGTAAATCATTTTCAAATTTTTACATTTACTCTTGGCTCTAATAGAGTCGATATAATCTCGACCAAAAGGTCTCCTAGTCTTTCGTTCATAAGATGCGATATTACTTTGCTCGACTGCTAGCTCTAGCTCTACGCAGTTTTGTTCCACAGCAAATATTCTTTTGGCGATGGTCTCTGTCTCTATTTTCATTATATTAACAATGTATTATATTATATATTTTGTATTTTGTATTTAAAGACAAAATAGAGAAATATAAACAGCGCGACCATAAATGAGGCGAGACTCTTTTTTTTTTTTTTTTTTTTTTAAATTCGGAGAATTTAGAGATTTCTCTCCCGCCCCCCTCCCCCGCTAGTCCATATACAGTGTCCAGGAATGATCTATCTCTAGTACTCGATGCCCTGACTAGATGCATTTAAATAAACACAAGACATACACAATAAATGCATGCCAACTTTCAAAATACAATATTGTAAATCAAAATAGGTTAGGGCCTAATATTTCGATCAAAACAAGATCTTTTTCACAGACAATTAGATCGAAATATTATTAGGCCCTCTATATTTATTTGATTTGTACATGTATATTTCAGTTTGTTCCAGCCAGTAAGCAGTTTTCATCTTATTTAAAATATAATGTACACACAGCTCTAACTATTTTACCCTCTAATCGATTCGTAACCACAAACTTTGAGTTTAGTTATCTGTGCCTAATTTATAGTACCAACATCGATACAAATAACAATCCGCCGGAAGGCAGTGGCCCGTACTGCGATATCGTGTAGAAATGCATCAATGTGCATGAATGAACAGCTCGCGTACGTTCGCCTGCATTATATTCCAAGAGCAATTCCGTATACAGGTTACACACGGCATATTTACACCGGCGCTTTGGGCACAATTCACCGTAGTGTTCATCGCGCACAATAGGGCACCGGACCCAGTACATGTACCGGTACCAGCGGATTAACAGCAAGGTGAAATCATAAGGAAATACATGTATGTCATCGGCGCGGCTCAGCCAGAGAGAGAGGGATATCGTTAGGAAACAAAAATGGCGACGGTGAATCCAATAAGCCAGGAGGAGCGGTTTCTGACGGCGGTACGGGATGGGGACGTTAGTTACGTGGAGCAGGTGCTGGAGTCGAAGCACGAGACGGGCCTGGATATTAACCTCTCAGACCGCAACGGGAAATCGGCGCTTACGCTGGCCGTCCTGCAGGGAAACCTACGTGAGTATCTATCATCAACGTACACGCGTAAACGTAACCAAAAAACAGTCCAAGAGTAACTATAAAATGCAGGGCCACGTGCGAACCTTTTTTATTTAGTTGGATGCGCGGTGGGTCGACCTAAAGTAACTTTTAATGGTCGGATGTGTGTTGAAGTTCGATTAAATGGCTAAAGTACAAAAAACTGCACCAACGGTCGACATCAACCTCGTACCCATGGCTTCATTCTTGCTGCGCCATGTTTTCCCACCATATATGCCTGGCGCGATTTTAACCCCTGAAACAGGGGGGGGGGGGGGGGGCGGAGGGGGGGCCCTTCGAGGCTGTGATTGCGAAACGCTGTGGAACCGTCCATTCTCAAAATAGGGGGGAACAATTTTCTCACTCGAAAAATAAAGAGTTTTTGGCATCCAATCTTAACATCTTGTCTTTTGTAGTTGTACAAGGTTGTTATTTACCTTAATGTTTATCATCCAATGACAAAAACTGTATTGAAAATGAAAAAAGCAGTCGAAAAAATAAAGCGTTGACGTACCGTTGATGCGCGTGGAGATTGTGCACAAATACTCAAACGACGTTAACAAATACCTCCCCTAAAAAGGGCAATAATAATCGATAAATTGTGAAAAATCGTGCTTTGACCCCACTCATTTTTTCCATGGATACGTTAAAAAAGGATGTAGCAGTGATATACTGAATTTTTAAAAAAATCTGCCTGTGACCCCCTTGCGTTTTATCGTGTTGTTTTCGAACGAAAATAGCAGAAAATGACATCGCCCCAACAAAAATTCGTGTAGATCGTGCCTGTGTACCTGGCTTTGCGGACGTTGCATGAATCACTGAAATCGGGTAGCGAGCGCGGAGAAAATTTGTACGTGTTTCAATGGTGCGCTTCGCGGTAGCGATCTATACGTATTTACTGTGTGAGATGTGTGGCTCATGAGCGTGGAAGAATGAATGAGATACATTTCAACGTTGGTGGCGCACTTTGTTGGCCCCCCCTCCGCCCCCCCCTGCCCTGAAATAAGCCGATTCACTGGGTGCGTTCGATTAGCTTACCCGGGGGAGTTAGGGTTAACACTTGGGGGATGGCACGAGGGGAAGCTAATCGAACGCACTCGTGTTTTCCACTAAATGTTCTGCATGGTTGTATTTTTTAGTTGCATGCATTTCAAATACAATTCTACAACAACAAAAAACCTACAAAATAAATAAAAAATCAGAATATTTTGCAACAAAATATTTACCTTTCCGCCGCCCTAGACGTCGTCGACTCGACTACGCATGCGTGTGACGTCATTCCACCAGAGACCCTGCTACGGGAGCAAGGTTTCTGGTGGCTGCCCCGTGCCTAGCCACGAGTACACGTCAGAGCTAAAAGAACGGCGCGGGGTTTATTACCCGGCCGGGGCGCCTAGCTGGGTGAGCTAAACGAACGCACCCAATATTTCCGCGGCGCAAGGCATGCTGGGTAAATTTTCAAATGTGACAGGAGATAAACAAATTGCGTTGTCAGCAGTAACGTACATGTATAAGGTTGTTTCACGTTCCGCGGCCATCTTGGATTCAGCTCAAAAAAGGGTACGCAACTTACCCGGATGATAGCGTGTTTATATGGGTGTTCCCCTCTCCTACATGTAGTAGGCATACAGAGGGCGCTTTACTGAGCATGCGCAACTGGAACGTGAAACAACCTTATTAACTCTCCTGCAAAAAACTAACGATAGTGTGGCAATTTCTGGGCATAACATACGATATTTCTGTTTTGTTTTTTAAGTAGAATGGAAGATCTTACATTAGAAGAGACAGGAATAAGCACGTTCGTTTCCACAAATGACAACAAATTATCTAAAATACGGCGACGGTAACGGTTGTCTAAACACATGCTAAAAGGTACGCGGGTGTATTGTTTATCTTCAAAAAGCAGTCGTCAGGTCATGTAACGGACATGCGCAGTTGCAATAGTGACTCAGCTTATTGTCTAATTTAATTTAAATTATGGCTGCAGTTAATGCGTTTAACGCACGATGCAATCTTTAACATTTTGTAATTGTTATTTTGCAGAATCAATCTTTTCAAAAAAATGATATTTTGACGTCGCGTTATTTAGCAAGGATTTATATTAAATGTACATACCGGTACCTCTGTTGTCCATTTCTAACGTTAGAAACGGGTTTGGGGGAAAAAAACTAGGCTTCCAAAACCCATATTGTACAGGTAACGCGCACACTTGAAAAAATTCATACCTGACGTGCGTTCAGGAACATGCGTGCGTGCAGTTTACGAAATACGCGCACGCCGTACGCACTAAATAGCCAGTCAGCATCGTTTACGCATTCCTCACGTCCAGGGGTTAGTAAAGGAACGCGCACGTGCCCATGAAGTCGAAATGACCAAGGCCAATCAACAGAG
Organism: Crossaster papposus; assembly: GCA_037893245.1. Taxonomy (NCBI): domain Eukaryota; kingdom Metazoa; phylum Echinodermata; class Asteroidea; order Velatida; family Solasteridae; genus Crossaster; species Crossaster papposus. The sequence continues at coordinate 371,397 of JBAIAA010000206.1, forward strand.
GGTGCAACACAGGAAGTGAATCATTTACAAGTAAGGTGGGGCTTTGGATTGTCTGGGATGCGCGGATGCGAGGTCGGCATGGGCAAAAAGTTAAGACCCGAGACGTAATACGTCTCTGTTCACATACATACTATAGTAGGGGTTCTTATGTCCCAAAATAGGCTCAGGTGTTTTCTAAGACTAAGCGTTCTGAAAACAGTTTTGGAATCCTTGAAATGTCCGTTTTCCGAATTTATATGTTTCCAAAATTTCTTTTAAATGAAAACACATATTTAACAATATTTTGGGAAAAAAACATGAAATTTGATATTTTGTTCAATAACTTTAATAACATTTATTCTGACAGCACAATTTGGGTTTTGATTGTTTCTGGTAAAGTAAAATACATTTTTTTTTTGGGGGGGGGGGGGGGGGGGCAGACTTAACATTTTCCTAAAATATTTCTGGTAAAATGCCATTTTAATCAATTGTTTTGAAAAAAACACAAAATTTTGGTGTTTTTTTCACAACAAAAGTTATGTTAATCCGTGCCTTTTTTTTAATTTGATTTTCTTTTCCGAACGAATATTGAAGGAATATCGTGTACTGTATATGAATAAATTAGATTTGTTTTTTGCATTGGCAGGCATTTACACTGTTAAAAGTGGTTTTTATCATTGCGCCAATTGCGCGCTCCAGTTTGGTTGTGCATACTACTGGGACGCTCCTAAATCAAAATTATAATTTAATAAAATAATTACTCGCCTGTTGTTTTCGTGGGATGTCTCATTCGAAAGCTCATAAAAAATACAATACTTGAAAAGTATTATTTCAATTCGAAAATCTATTTTTCAGGGTGCAACCCCCTAACACACGGACACATCAACTTAAACCGAAAATCCTGTAATAAATAAACAATTCTAAATTAAAACAAATTCTCGTTGGGTCCCTGACATGTCTACACTAAAAAAGAATGCAACTCTGAATATAATTTTGGGAGCAAACACCCATTTCGTGGATTGTTTAATTACAAAGAGTTAAAGCATTTAATATGTCATTTCATTTGTTCAAACTGTACAGGTGTAATATGATGTTTAATAGATTCCTGTTGACAAGTTATTATTTATATAAGTTATTTTAGTATATTATTTCCTATTTATATAATAATAATCAAACATTTTGTGAAGTACAGTCAGGGGTCGATCATTTCGCACCGAGAAATCGCACATGGCACAGTTTATTTTGTTCTCGGTGCGGAGGGACCACTGATCTGAACTTCACAAAATAGGGTCTGGAGCTAAAACTACAGCCCAAATCAAGATTTATTGGTATAAATTTTCTTCTAGGACGATCTCCATTCATTGGTATAATAGTTTTGGTCTCAGGGTAGTGTTAGTGTGCTTGTTTGTCCAGATATGTTTGTCCGATTGCTTTTTAGGGGGGGGGGGGGGGGGCACTCTGTATAATAGAAGAGAAAGAGGAAGCCGATCGAATTGCCACAAACAGTGATTCTTAAGTAAATCAAGGAATGGTTCTGGGCTGCCTCTGTGAAATATCGTTAAAGATCGTGAAAGCGCCCCGACATATTTGGACATGTTCAAAATTGTTGGGGTGATTCAGGAAAACATTTCAATTCTTGGTTTGTTCTTCAACATTCGCAACTATATTTCTATATTCTTACAGCATTCTTACAAGTTTTGTAGAGTTAGTATTGTAGTTATTAGTTCATAATCTGCTGACCCACTAAGATTGTAATGTACGAATATTATAAGAATAACTTATACGAATACTCCAATATTTTGTTAAGAATAAATCAACATAATATAATAATTTACCAAGAATGAATCACGCATAATGACAAACTATCCAGATTGTCCTCAGAATTTATTAAGAATAACCAAGAATCAAGCAGAATTTAGTACGAGTTGATCAAGAATAGTCCAGAAGTAACCGAATAAACCAGAACTGTTAAATAATTGATGTGAAGATCTACTCTGCGCGGCAAATGGGAACTGACTGACGATAGGCTCTTGTCTGGATCGTTGTATACCTGGATCGTCTAGATTCGGCGTCGTTCTTATGATTCTTATTTCATTCGTAATGAAATCGACAGAATCCTGGACCATTCTGGATAATTCTGGAGAACTTCCATATATTACTCTTGACAAAATCGCTACAATTCGGTTTTATTCCGCACTCAATCGCAGTCATTCGGTCTGATTCGGCTTCCTAATTATTCTTGTTTCATTCTTAAGTTATTGTATTTATTATAAAAACAGCGAATCAAGGCTAATTTCTACCGATGCCATCAATAATTTGTATAAGGGATAGATTGGGGTATTCTGGGCAATAATTTGAGAATGTGTGAACCTGATTTAATGCCGACTGATGTTTTAATCGGTGACGTTTTGGGGAGTATGACTTCCCTTCGTCAGACCTAAAAACTATAACAAAATATCAGAAAAAGAACATTTTCTTCTGAAAGGGCGAAAGATAGAGGTCTCTATGTGTCGATATAGGTCTCGTAAAATATATTAGATAAAATATATATGCCCAAAATACGTAAAGATTTCCGTGGGATGTCGTCACAATGTCATGGGGTCGTGACGACGTCGTCACTACGTTGTGGGAGCTAGGTTGTATCAAAGTCGTGGAAGGTCGTAGCAAAGTCGTAGGGGTATCATAGGGGCACCGTGTTGGCATCTTGCCGGTGTCGTGACTGTATCATGTCTGGCCAATTCGTGACACGTTCTTGTTACTCGCCTTCAAATTCGTCAAAGTGGAAAATGGGCTTACCCCTGCGACTACAGTCAAACACCTTTATAACCAGGTTCTTTGGGACATTACAATTACCTTGTTATAACAGGTACCTCAACCCTTGTATTAACTATTATCAGTATACTGAGGATCCAAGTATAATACTTGATCCTCATTGAGTAAATAGCCACCATCTTCAATTTACCGCCCAAAGCATTAAAAGTATGCTGTCAGCATACAATTAATATTAAGAAAAGCAGACGAATAGGAGCATTCCGCTTACTAAGACTTTTGATATGAATCATGCTAAATTTTAACCAAATGAAATAAAGCTCGTTTTAATGGCAATACATTCATCATACTTCTTCATACATGTACACGTGTGCTTTTGTATACATATTTCATATTCAAGGTCAATAGAAAATGTAGGATTTTTGAAAAGCCACGCCCACAATTAATTCTCAATAAAATGGTGTCCAATTTGTGCAAGGCATTGGTCTACTGGTTTGCACCCAAAACACATGCAACGATAATCGCAGTGAAAAACGCGTACTACTTAGCCAGTTAAAACCCTTAAAGGGGCATGGTTTGTTAATTTAAAAGCCCCGTCCTTAACTAATTTTCTCAGAAAAATTGTGTCCAATGTTTGCAAGGCATTGGTCTACAAGTTCAATCTGGTTTGCACCCAAAACACATGCGCTGATAATCGCTGAAAAATGCGTACTACACATGTACTTAGAATCAGGAAACCCCTAAAAGGGGCGTGGCTTGTTCATTTAAAATTGATATTATATACATAAAACATATTTAATTATCATTTGAAAACATTGCGGATATTTATTTAGATTCAACTCACAGATATGAATTACAAATCAGTAATCGGTGTTGATTTTTGCCCCCCTTTTTTCTAAAAATAGCCACAAAAAATGACCAAACCCCCAAAAGAAATTTTGGAAACATATAAATCTGTAAAGTGGACCCACCAAGCATTCCAAAACTGTTTTCAGATCACTTCTAGGTCTTAAAAAACACCTGACGACATAAGGACCCCTACTACTATGTACTTTTCTACGGGAGCGAAGTCAGGACGCCAGATTTCAATTAGGCTTATTACAATTAACATTGTTGTAAGGGGAATTCTACCTCTTTTCTAATACCTGAGAACCCTCATTTCAACCTCTGCCCAGTTCTGTCTCATTTTGCCAGGGGTATTTTTAGTCTTTCAGGTATTTCTACTTTTTTTAATTGAACAATATTTTTTCATAACAGTGTTACACACTGTCATATCCAGCACAATATGAGACACAGGGACTTCCCTGTAGTTACCCCCCCCCTACCTACACACTATCTAGACTATTGTTACATGTACATTGTATGGTACCACAGGCAGCTTTAGAATGCAAGTGCTGTCGTTAAAACAAGGCCATACAGGTTTTAGGGTGCCAGCAGCAGTTCGACTAGCAGAAATCATACATTACATGTATCTAAACATTGTGCAGTTTTGAAAACAATGAATAATAGATGACTTTAAAGGTAGTATACACCATTTGCATATATCGAAAATATTTACTACTGAATTATTAATAAATACCTTACTCAATTGAAAGTAAATAATGATTCTAGGCATTCAGCAAAAGGATTGCGCTAGATATCCTGTAATTATTCAAAAAAATTGAATTTTATAAAGAAAAATTCGCTCTCGCCGGACGGCGAGAGCGAAAAAACAAAGATAACATAAGAATAACTGCTCGACCCCGGTTGAAAACAAACGCTGTTTTTCGTGCTTTTCTCGGCATCCATGATTGTAAAACTTCCGAAAAGTCAGTTAAACGATATTTACTATAAAATACAACCCCCCAAATCTACCCATTCATGATAATTCAAGCAATTACCAAGGGTGTATACTATCGGTACCTTTAAACGGCCTTAACACAGTTGCATACGAATTTGCATAAAGTATACATAAAACCAATTGTATTTCATCCCAGAAGGATTATTGCAGTTACATGTACATGTAATCGTCATGCATTAATAGCGTTTTCCAAAGCCTCAAAGCCGACCTCAAACTGCTATTACCCAGTTCATCAGGCCCTGGACAATGCGGCTGTATACATCAATGCTTAACCAGTTCGCGCCGGATGACGAATATAAACGCAAAAATTTCCCCAAATTCAAAACGGATGACGAATATATACGCCAAGTTCAAGTTCGGAAATGTATGTCAGCAGCGCGCAAGGCCGGAAATGCGTGGGTGTGCTACCAGCACTATAGGCCTGAACACGCTTCGGTTCGAGTTTCGTTAAAAATAATCCCGCCCGTCGGCTCGGCGATGTTAAAATAATCCCGGCGCGAACTGGTTAAAGGAAACATGTAATAAGGATTTTGTTTGCTCAAATCAATAAAGTATAATGTTGACAACAACATTATGTGTGTGTTTGTGGTTTTTTTCTGTGATAAATGGGAGAAAATAATTTTTGAAATTTTGGTCAAACAACTCCGCCCCTCGAAGGGAAGCCTCATTAACATTCGCCTCATTAACATTAACATTCAAAACTTCGCGAGGGGTATGACAAAAATCGAGGCAGAGACTCGACGCGCTGCTAGCTACCCGGCCTATCGTATACTGACTGCGTGCATAGTACTGTTTTTGTCGGATTCACTAGAAAACCGAGAAAGAACTTCACGATCGTCCATGTGAAATTTGATTACCGTGCACATAGCGTACGCGATTCGTACACTGGGTGCATCAACACACAACAATGTGCGTACGTAGCCACGAGAACCCGTCTCGTACACGTAGACATCGCGTACCGACTATCGAGAATTTGTCCGGGTCGTGCCTCGGCTTATGTCACTCATTTTTAGTGGCCGCAAAATTTAAAAAGGGGGGACCAATTTTTTGGACGGCAAATGACCACACTAAACGTACACTAGAACCAATTTTGCTTTTAATTCACATTTAATACACATTAAATCTATTAAATTAAAACAAAAACTGCGTAATGTAAATGTTAGACTGCATGTTTCCTTTAATCAGCATCGACACTCTAAATCCATGTTCCCATTGCAGGCCTCGAAATAGTACTAGCCCGGCGTACAAAGTCTAGCGAAAACTGCTCTGGGCTACCCAGACCCACTTCCTTGGTTGCCCGGTGGGCTAGTGAAAAATTTAGTAACCTACGGTACCTGTAAAGGTTTAGTTCAAAATACGTGTTAAAATTGTTATTGTCTCTTTGTGTATTAAATAAATATCAGATCCAAATAAACCGAGTATAAAATGTCTTTTTGTTTGTGTTTTTCTGAATGATTATCGATAGCCTGAAAGCGCTCGGTCCACGCGTGCATGCAGTGCACTGCGATCTCACGAACACAGTAGACTGGTGGGCTTCAGTGAGATTAGTATAGTATAAACTAGGGCGCAGGGTGCCGCACATATGTGCACTATTCTACCATAACGGCCCACTGCGTAGCTGTATAGTACATGAGCGTTCTGCCGTGTCACAAGTAGTAGCGTCTGATAAAGAGTCTGTTCTGAACAGCGCCCTCTGTGTACGTGACTACGGATGTACATGTACGTACGTGACGTGCGCGCTAGCGCCAAATGAATAGTTTTGTGCATTGTGCATACGGGCTAGCAAAAATGTAAACGGGCTAGTAAAATCTGCAGTTTGCTAGCCCGGTGGGCTGCCCAGGGAAAAAAGTTAGCGCAAGGCCTGCATTGGACTTAATTTTGTTAGAGTACCGCGACTTTTCTTTAGAATGACAAAACTAAATCCAATGGGGACGCACGGTAAACTGACCTGCCTATCAATTTACCGCGACCGTGATGTAAAACTAACAGGCCGAAGGAGGTCGCGGAAGACTTCCGCGCAACCACGGTAACTTATCAGGGCCGCTAAAAAGTCCAATGGGAACGCTCCGCACTGTAAACCTACCGCGACCACGCTGTAAAACGCTATGCAAACAACAACACTTCCTGTATACGTCACAACTATACACTGAACTCGCGCGAAAATGGTAGTATGGTTCCCTGTCTCGTTTGCATTGATGGCGGTGTGGTATATCATCGTACCGTACGCAGCGTGTGTAGAATGCAATACGGTCAGCGCTTTTTTCAATCTCGTCCAGTTGCTGCAGTTTCGCTACTTGACTAGTTAGAAACATGGCAGATTTGATCGATTTTGTGAGGAGTTTAATCGGGCTAGATGAACGTTAATCCAGCGCGCGAAAAATACGTCACAGGCCTGTCATAATATCCCGCATACATGTAGGTCAAAGGTGACTGTGCACAGCGCCCGCAATGTGTGACATTCTGCCAGTCTCGAAAAGCGAATGAACCGTTCCGTCGCGGAATATAAGTCCAGTTGGGAACGCGTGGTAGATTCACGCTAAGGAATGCCGCGGTAAGTTTCCGCGTGGCCGCAGAAGAAAAAGTCCAATGGGAACATGGCTTAAGGTACCCATTTATACTACTGGGTGGAGAGAGGAAGTTAAACACCATAATCACTAGGTCATCATGGCATTCTAGTATCCGGATGCCTCTTTAGTGACCGTGAACAAAACAAAAAAGAGTCAAGAACATTAAAACAAATAATTTCTAATAAAATAATATCGGAAATGGTTTGTTTTGTTGCAATGATTGACCTTTATATGAAATATTTGAATATCAAAAGTGCCGCCAAGATGCAACATTCTTTCCGTTATCCCTTTCAAGTTTCCAGAGTAAATACCGGTAGATTAAACCTTTTAAACGTGCAGTTTCAGAGTTGATCTTCTACTCTAGTGGGGACTAGACTACACTGTACAATATTTGAGTGCAAATCATGCTAATTTTAGGTTGATATACAGTACTTTCTAGAATAATAGATTGAATTTCAGGTCTAAACTTTTTGGTCCTAGTAGAATATAGAATCATTTGATGTACTTGTCACGGCTTTTAGTATGTAGAGGAATAAAACGCATGTGTTCTCACTCGTCTCTGGTTTCGAATTGAATTTTATTTGTACAGCGTCTATTTTGGACGCACAGTCAATGGTTGAATGGGTTTTAATAAAGCAATTCCAAAAGGTGTAGCACAATGTATGTAAATTAGTTACTGGACTGTAACAGTACTGTAGCCGTAAGTGAATTTTCACCTTTAGAAAATACGAAAGTGCAGCCATGAATACTCAAGTGTACTGTACACAGGGTAGTATGTCCAACATTTGCTTTTGCTGTAAACTATAACTTTTTTATTGGTGGTGGTGGTGGTGGTGGTTTGGGGGGGGGGGGGTAGTAATGTATAGAAAATAATTGTTACACTGACTTGTTTGACGGTTTTGTGTTCGTCTATGTTAAACCAAGATAACAATCAGGTTCTTAAGTCTAGTACCCTGACCCACTTAAGATAAAACGTCTGGGAATTATACGGTCAGAGAACCAGTCTTGTTGGCTTGTACCCGTTCAAAATGTGGACTAACTAAATATAGTAATTTAGTATTTTTCATTGTATAAAAATACTACTTTTCATGAAAATGACAACACACCAGGTGCCATAATTCACCAACAGTCCAGTAAGGTATTTTATAATAATTTGGTAGTTTGGTTTTTTTATGTTTGCAAATGTTGTATAAATACAATGTACCGTACATGTACACTGAACAAAAATATAAACGCCCAAAAAATATAAATGTCCCCAAAATAGTTATTTGTCTTGATTTGTAAACAACATTTGTGTCCATCTCTGTCAGTGAGGAATTGCTCATTGGCAGAGATAGACACAAATGATTTACAAATCAAGACAAATAACCATTTTTGGGGCGTTTATATTTTTGTGGGCGTTTATATTTTTGTGGGCGTTAATATTTTTGTTCAGTGTACATACCGGTAGCCCCTGTTCACTTCTTAACAAAGTACATACCGGTACCCGGTACTTGGTGGGCTAAATTATTATAGCGCTGTATTCTAATAATTAACCAAAATTAATTGAATTGTTTCCAAGGAACCTTGACCAAATAAATTAGTATTTTCCATCCTCCTTGTATAATTTGCATTATAATTGGATTGGCACTTATATCCAAGGCCTTCAAGAAAATAAAGCTGGTAAAAATAGTTTAACTACCGGTACATGCCCTTATTTTGTGACAAATGGTGAATTAATAACCCAATGCATTGTAGGTGTTGAATGGTGCGCTTGTCCGTTGCCGTGCCGCACGCACCAGCAGTATTTATACAATCTTTGAAAATGAAGTTAAGAGGGGAATTCTTGAAATGAAAGGGTGCTTTTCAGCTGAGCTTGCAAATATTTGTATTACCGCGTACAGTTGTCCTCGACCCGGTGTGTAGTACCACGGATGACGTACAAGTATACACGCGTCAGATGTTAAGGCGGGTGGCGGTTGACGTAATATTACACCCTGACTGCAGAGAGAAAAAAATGCCCTAGGCGACAGAATGTTGGCAACAAAAAGTAAATAACGGTGCTAATAAACTATGTGTTGGCATCTCAAGTGCAGTAATAGCGGTAGTTTGCATTATCAAAACAGGAATAAAAAAACATTTTTTTGATGAAAAATAATCCTGCCAGTGGTCTTGGTAACTGGCGCGAACTGGTTAAACCACATACAGAAATTAGTGGTGTAATATATTTGGTTCCAAAACCACCCCCATTAGTTGGTCCATCAATACATGTCCATCAATGTCTACATGTACATATACAATGTCCCGCATGGTTTTGCTTGATTTTGATCTAGGCACAGTACTTCAGGCCCCTGGCAGCATTACTATAAACATGAAGCTGGGGTCCCAATTTTGTCTAAATTGGTACATTACTGCAAGGTGTGGGATCTTGGCATATTTAGACATGATGCCTCTGAGGGAGTTTTATTGTTTAATTTTTGTATCCTTCCACCCAGTTATTATCAAACTTCTCCTGACCCACGGTGTGCGACTAGGAGATGCACTCTTGAGGGCGGTAGACACCCAGTTCTTAGACGCTGTGCAACTGATATGCAAACACTCGGAAACGCTCGAGGTAAGATGTGGGCTGATACGATGAGAGGGGGGGGGGGGGTGGGGGGTGGGGGGGGTGGGGGGTGGGTGGGGGGGGGTGGGGGGTGGGTGGGGGGGGTGGGGGATGTGGGGTGGGGGGGGGGGGGGTGTGGGGTGGGGGGGGATGTACAATCAGGGAAGTGGACATTTGAAACACTACTCAGTGTTTTGTTTATTATGCATGGCTCTCATACCTATTCGTTAGTTATGATTTTCATATCATTAATTATGAATGTGTGCATGATGGAGTCAATGCCGTACTTTGGCGTCTCTTGAATTCAATATAATACAATAATGGACATTTATATAGCGCAAATTGCAAATAGCCTCTAAGCGCTGAACAATAAATTACATAAAAATTATCAAATGAAATTTCAAGTTAAATATATGAAACATACATAAGCAAATATTGATTAACTATTACAAAAATGCTAACTTAAACAAATGAGTTTTTAACCTAGATTTAAAAGTATCTACATTTGGGGAAGTACGGATATTAACCCTAACCCTCCCGGCTCGTTTGGCTAAGACATAACCTCAATCCTCCTATATCCTTCTGTAGTAAAGAGTTAAAAGCTCAAGGAACCTGGATCCTTCTAAATCCTTCTCAATTCTGCTAGTATGGCTATTGCCCTGAATCCTTCTAGATCTTCCTGCCTGCTTGGGGATGTTTTGGGGGTCTGTGTAAACTGATTACTTATCCAACAAATTACCCTCAAACAAATGGAAGTGCACAGTACAATGACCTTTTCATACCAGGACAAGGGCCACAGAAATTCCATTGTATGCACATGTGTTTCCTATTGATGATACATAAACATACATTGTCCAGGGACCCTTTCAGCACTGACCCACTGACCTTGCAGTATACCTTCCAGTACACACATTCACACATTTGCCATGCACACAAATGCAAGCCCTAAAAATAACCAAGTCAGAAGCATGCATCCCCCATGCCATTACAATGTACACAAATGCAAGCCCCCCTCCCCCATAACCTAGATCCTTCTGGATCCTATTTTGGGCAAGCTGCATACAACCTCAATCCTTCTCTTTCCTCTTGTGTCAAATACAGCCCGATAACCTCAATCCTTCTCAATCCTTCTCAATCCCTCCCATAGCAAAACCCCATCTGCCCTCAATCCTTCTGGATCCTCCTCCACTGCAATGTCCTAATAACCTCAATCCTTCTAAATCCTTCATTTTGTACAAGAGGATTTAGAAGGATTTGGGAGGGTTAGGGTTAAGGGGAATATTGTTCCATAGAAATGAAGCAGCATAGGAGAAGGACAGAAATCTCTTTAAAACATCCACATTATATTTTCCTATTAATTTTCTTTACAACAATGTCATGTACAGTGTATGGTCATGGTATACCAGCACGTTCCCAACTATTGTTACTAATGAGCACTTCTGATATGATTAAAAGCATTGATCATACATGTAGCAGTAAATAGAATACAAACTAGAACTGCAGTAATTTAAAGGGTTCATGCAGACCTTTCTGGAAGAATTGATCTTTAATTAATATTTTAAAATGTGCTTTGGTGTGTAGTAAAGTAACATGAAAAGGGGTGATAAAATGGTATAAAATGACATTAAATGTTGTTTATCAGCAGAAATTTAATCACCTTATTAACCTTACTAAACACTGACAAATGGTGGCGCTGTCGTAACGTAAATTTGGGAACCTGAAAAAATAAACAGCACTACATGTATACGTCTGGACGGCAGGCAAGGTGCCGGTGGTATGTACGTGTACGTACTCCGCACTGTACAGACGTACTCCGCACTGTACAGTACATGTACACATGCATGAAGAAAGGAAAACATGGTGCATGTACAAACTGCACGTGTACGCGGCCCTACCGGTAGCTTCGTGCCATCACACCCCATTCTCCGTGCGTACGCCCACGTTATGGTGTGTGAAAACATGGAGGTGATTCATACCATTTATCTTTCTCGTTTTTCGAAAGCTCTTCGTCTTTTGGCAGGTGTCTTGCCTTTTTGAGTACCCAGGAACATTTTTGGCACAGCAGTTGGTTTTAACAACCTTTTAGTGTTCATGCCAAACTACTTGTACACTTCCAAATTTGCCTCAAAACGGGTTGGCTCGAATTTGCTGCATATTCGCATAGCGTGGAGCTCGGTGTCAGACCTATCCACTTCGATCTGGTCGTCCGGACCGCAAAAGTCCAAGTCCAAGTCCAAGGGTCGGTTGGGAATACATGTGTGTGCGTGCATGCTCACAACAGCTTTATTGTGTTGCCGCAACCTGCAGCAACACACTTGGCTGGTATTTTTTATGATTAATGAAGAAAATCCAGAACTAATCGATGATCGAACCGACTGTGGTAGAATGAATGATTCTGCATCTAGATTGTGCACGGCCGCTGTAGCTCATCTACTGGCCAGCCAATGAGTTCCCAAACGTACACATCACGATTATGCAAATGTTCTATGCTAATGAGGTATCATTCTGGGAGAGTGGCAATTTTCCCAATTTAACACTTTGTAATTTTATTTCTTATATTTATTAATCAAATTAATAACTTTTACATACTGGAAATCATTCATTATTATTACATTCGATCTATTACATGTAACTGTAGACCCTTTAGATGTTTACTCCCAAAGTTCTTGCGTCAATCACACATTGAACATGAGTTTTTAATTGATTGATTGATTGAGACTAACTCGATTCCTGAATGCTGCCTTTCAGCAACAGCTTCTACGAATTTGAACTTTAATGACGAATATTCTCAAGCCAATGTTTAAATAGAGTGACCAAGCTTTAAACGGTAAATGACAAAATTGGTTTGGTAAAAGCGTGTACAAAAATTCTTGAACAAAATTTATTGTGAGAGTTGGTGAATTTGAACGAAAAATGTTGCTTCAAATGTAAAAAATGCACAACTGACAAATGGTATTTAACTTTAAATCTTAAATTTTCAATTTGTACACGGCAGCCCGAGACGAGAAAGTCTGTCATCGGTTGTCATCCGGAGAACGACGATTTCCACCCTGACCTTACCCCGATAGTGCTGGCTGCCCACCACAACAACTACATGATTCTTAAGGTAAGCATGCATGACTGCAGTCATCGGGATGATAATAAAGATTTTATCAGTGATTTGGTAAAGCAGGCCATCAGCGTAGGCCACAAGGTACACACACCTAGATTTAGAACATGTTGGGTGCAATCATTTTTTTAAATTTCAAATGACAGGTTTTTAAAAGAAATCACATAAAAAAGCACCAAATTCACATCCTCTTCCAAATTCACATCCTAAAGTTGTTGAAATCCTAAAATTAAACGAGTATAATTACAAAGTTTGATTGGGATTCTACATTTACCGTTATTACGTGACGAAAAAAGATTATATGAGATAGCACTTGCCGGCCAGTAGGATCATTCTTTAGCGCAAGTTGAGTTTTAGCTGTGAAAGAACACGGGAGGGTTGGATTATGACAAAATTGGGAGGGCATATAATCTCTTTTGTCACGTAATAATGAAGAATCCCAATCAAACTTCGTAAATACTCGTTTAATTTTAGGATTCTACATGTACGTCACCATTATTATGTAACTCAGAGACTGTATGAGATATTTAGAGCCAGGTAAAACGAAACTAATATGAAAGTATATTTAGAATAGAAGACCGTGGTATACATGTACCGGTACATGTATGTTCTCATATTTTTTTGTACAGTTGAGTATAGTACGTTAATATAGGACAATAGGTTTATACAGGAAATTGTTGAACATACAATTGTGTACAAGTAGGTTTTACATGTATGTACGGTAGGTTCTGAAACCTGCAAAGCTAAAAGCTTTCCTGAATTTTGGTTGAAAAGGCAGGAAGTTTTCTACCGGCTTGTTGTAAAACCGAGCAAATGTACATGTACAGTACCGGTAGCAGACCCAGACCAGCCTGCAGATGCTTGTATGTTCTGAAGGGGAATACCACAGTTATTCGCTGCAGATGGTGAAGCTGCCCGTACACCGTGTGCTTTAAAGACAGAAATATCAATGCCAGCGTCACTCAACACATTTTTGATCCATGGACTGATGGTATCTCTATTTAAATGGCCTTATGCAGGTTTTTATATAACTAATAAAAACACTGCATTCGCTTCCTCTTAATGTAGAGGTACATGTACGAGATACAAATTCTTGCAGCGCTTCCACTACACAAAGCTTCCTGTTTGAAGGAAAAGCAGGCAAAAGAATGTCTGGCAAATGCACTCCTGGGCGAGTTTGTTTCAGTAGTTTGTGAACTGAAATACGACACTCATTGTCCGTTAGAGTAATATCATCGAATGTCAGCAGATGTAGAGTTTGTACCCGCTGAGCTGATAAACAATGCTAACAGCGTTACTACTTTTTGCCACAGGTGCCTCTGTGAGAGCATCCTGAGCCACGCAGCGCTTTGACGCGCTTTCTACTAATAGCGCTCAAACCCCTGCGGACATTCTGCCAGATCAGTGGTTATTAGCGCAAAAAATCATGCGCCCAATTAGAGCCTCCGTTACAAACAGACCAAGGCCATAATTTCCTAAATCCTGGCTTTGGATCCGTCTCCGGCTACAGCCCCTTGCTAAACTTCATGAATGAAGCCCGAGACGAAGACAAAGCTGGGGTTCGAAAAACAGCCAAAGGCATGTGAACCAACGTGCATTTCTATTGGTCTATTCGCTTGGACATCTGAGGTGTTCTCACAAATGTTCATCCTCCCACGTAAATGTTTTAATTAATCGAAAAAATTGTAAAAATTAACGTACAGAACGTGAAATAAAGATTTACTATAAAATATAATACAAAATAAGAAACATAAAAGACTGAAAAGCTATGTACAGTAAACGCCAATAAAATTCAGAATAAAGGTAGAAATTGTCCTTTTACCACTGGTGGTCGTTCATATCATGTATTGGCCAACTTGTTTAATGACAATCCAAGAGCCCGCTACGCTGCAGGGCTCAGGATGGCATCCCATGTCCAAGCGAATGGACCAATAAAAATGCGCGTTGGTTCACATGCCTTTGGCTGTTTTTTTTGCGCTAATAACCACGGATCTGGCCGAATGTCCGCAGGGGTTTGAGCGCTATTAGTAGAAAGCGCGTAAAAGCGCTGTGTGGCTCAGGATGCTGTGAGAGGTTTGCATTCAAATCCAAAGATTCAAAATATCGTAAAATAAGGCTTACGTCCCATATTCTCTCATATCGGGGAAAGGACGATCTGTTCACAAATACATGTACTCCTCTCATAAATCTACAGGTTAATGACTGGCTACCAAATGATATTCCATTAGGAAACTCCACAATAGTTGCTATTGCCGATCTGGCAGTGTTAATAGCACTATAACTTAATCCAGCTTCAAATAAGTCTGATAAAAAATCAAGGCCCTCGCTTTTACATGTAGATGGATAAGGGATTAATGTTTCTTTTACTACAGCATAATTGCCACTATAGGTTCGATACTGTTAATGTGTTCCTGGCCTCCAAGAGGATATGATGACTGCTGTAGAGCGGTTCGAAAGGCCTGAGCTTTGGAGACGTCTCCGCACAAGTGGCATACCAGAAGGGACATATTCTGGTGTAGAGGGTGTACTGCCGCCTGGTCTTGCGGTAGATAAAGCGGAGTCACATGATGTGGTATGATGACTGGTTGTGCCACCAACATATCCATCACACTGGGAAACCAGTTTTGGGTTGGCCAGTTCGGGACTACGAGCAAGCCCTCCGCTTGGTTTTGCTGAACCTTGCGCAGTATAGGACCTACATGTATTAGGCTGAATGGTGGAAAAGCATAGAAACGGAAAATTATTCCAAGATAATAAAAATGCATCAATTGCATAGGCTTCTGGGTCAGGTGTCCATGAAACATATGAGGCCTCAACTGGTGATTCAATCTTGAGGCGAACATGTCAATGTCTGGGGCAAAAAAATATATTTGTTAAGGACTGAAACAAATGCGGCTTAAGCATCCATTCGATGTCAATGTTCGTACGCCGAGACTTAATGTCGGCTTGTACATTCAATTTGCCGGGTGATGCTGATAACCAGATATTCCTTGCAACAAACCAAAGCCAAATCTCTTTTGTAAGATCATTGCAAGGCCTTGAATGAATTCCACCCATATTATTAATGTAACACACTGCCCTCATATTTGTAATCGCACTTGTGTGTGCTCCAATTTCGAGCAAAATGACTTTACAGCCCAAAACCCAGCAAGTATACATGTAGTTCCAATGGATTTATATGGCTTTGTGATTCATGTTGGGTCCAATGCCCCCCAGTAGATTGCCCCAATGCATTCTGCACTCCATCCTACAAGGGATGCATATCAGATGATTTTACATTTGGCTGGGAATGTTGATTCAAGCATTTAAAAGCTGGTTTAGATTCAATATTTTCAATCCACCAAGCAAGTTCATTCCTTGCTTGAATTGACAAACTCATTGAAGTATCATAGTCATACTGGTAGTTCTTATTCTTAAGTGCCTCAATTTTGTCCCATTCAATATGGCGATAATATAATTTGCCATATAGTACTGGAAGAAATGACACTAATTTGCCGATTACTGTAGCCACCTCTCGTATCGAGGGTGCAATTTTGTGCATACGTCCTAAATTTTGGTCGACTTGTCTTTTGTTAGCGACACTGTCATGTTGTCTGAATTCAGTACAAATCCAAGGAAAGTACATTTGTTGGTACATGTACATCCGTGTACATAGATGTAGGTTTCAAGACTGACTTTATAAATTCATGTACAATGAATCCATTTTGGGTCATTAAATCAGTTATTGCTTTGACATTTGTGCAAAAATCCTGGTACAAGTATGTATCACCAAATAAAAGTGAATTGTCAATGTATGTACAAGTTTGTAAGCTACCGATTTAAAACCTTGAGCCTGAAGGTAGGAGTAAATGGGTTTAATAAGCTTTGTAAATTATACACGGGGCCAGCACAAGCAAGTCCATTTGGAAGACAAGTACTGATACAAGGTGTCCCGCCATGAAAATTTCAAAAAAAAATTATGTTCTTGTGCAATGGGTACAGCTAGTGTAGTAAGCATCTCGTAAGTCAACGGATGCAATGTATTGTAACAGTCTTTCGACATGAAATTAATGGCAGACTGTAATGATTCCATCTTAAAATGATGGTATGTTATAAATCTGCTTAAAGATTTCAAGTTGAGGATCATTCTATAAGATCCATCCTTTTTGGGTTGTACAAATATATACATGTTTGAAACAAACTGTTCGTGGTCATACAAGGTTTTCTCAATCACTCCTTTAAAAAGCAGTTGATTGACCTCTTGGTCAATCAACTGCCATTTTTTAGGGTTTAGTTCAAATTGCTTTGGTATTTCGATTTGAATAGGAGCGCTTTCGAACTCAATGTGTAATCCCTGAACTATGTCAAGTATGGATGGATGATGTTATGGTTCTCCATTGTGGGAGATACCAATTCAGTCTACCCGCTACAAATAGGTTTGCTTGTGCAGCACTATTGTTGTCTGTGCTCACCTGATGGGCTTGGTCAGTATGCAGCGTGTTTACATGGGTGATCCTTGGCCTCTCTTGCCTCGCTGATACGGATACATGTAGTTTCCCCTCCTGTAATTTGAGTAATGGCTGCCTCTCCGCCAGTTTTTTGACGAGGAGCATGCATGCCCTACAGGAAAGCTATATGTATGTGACCATTGTCCCTGGGATGACCACGTTGATGCTCGTTTTCCACGATATGCATTTGGTCTTCCCAATTTTATTCCAACTTTGTTGGTTGAAATAATATCTTACACCTTTTGGGGCAAATCATTGCCAAACAATTGTTTAGTCTGGGAGAGGCTTTGACTGCATTGTCTGTATTGTGAGTTCATATCAGGCTTGATCATTTCTCTCCGACGATTATTCAATTCCAAATTAGCGTGGGCTATTAGTGTCACTGCATCAATTGCCAGTTTGACCTCTTCCTTAGAATTATTTTTTGTGATAAGCTTTTTAGTAAGCTGTAACAGTGGTACAACAGCTGTTACCAGCAATCCTTGTACTTGTTGACATTTTATGTCAAGTGATCTTGTACTGGATTTTAGCTGAGACTTGGTTGACAACAGTTTTAGTGAGATTTTCACAATTTTGTGGTCGAGGATGCGATTTGCTTTGTGGCTATTTTTTCATCAGACAATTTTGATTTGCGTTTACCTCCTTGTTGTTGAACAGCCGACGATATAGTGGCTGGTTGTTCACGGTTTCCTTCATGCTTTCACTAATTCTAGTACATATACATGTACATACGTAGGTGTCGGATTCGGCGAGAAATCCGACATACGTGTACATGTACATGTACATGTAGCAGACAGTGTATCCAACTCTAACACGTTATCGTATTCAGTCATTAAATAAAATAGCGTGCACGTCAGTACAATTGAATTTCGCTCTATAACGATTACGTCGGATCCCTCGGCTGGGTCTAAAGCACAATGATCATACTGGGCGGCAAGCGCTATCTCATATAGTCTCGAGTTATGTAATAATGGTGACGTAGAATCCAAATTCACATCCACTGGGTGTTAATTTGCATTTTAACAAATTTATTTAGGATGTGAACTTGGAAGAGGATGTGAATTTGAAGCATTTGGATGTGATTTTGGAACTCGTTTGTTGAAATCACATCTTGCTACTGTTCGTGTACACTTTGAGTGCAAAATCACATCATGCCCATTCTTATAGTGTAAATCTTTGTAATGATGTTCTACACTTCTTTCTCTACAGACTCTACTTAAATACGGCGCTACCATCCCCGACCCGGACTCCTCTGATTTCCAGCGCACGGCAAAGCACACCCTGCAGCGGTCGGTGGGCACGCTAAACGTCTACCGGGCTCTTGCCAGCGGCTACTACATCTCCCTGACCGCCCCCGACCCGATAGGCCACGCCTTTACTCTGTCCAGCAAGCTTGGGGAGATGAGTAATCAGGAGTACGAGTTCCGAGCCGAGTACACAGAGCTCTCGGAGTCGGTGGAGCAGTACGCCGCCGATATACTCGCCCAGGCCCGCGACTCGGATGAGGTAATGAATAAAAACAAGGGTCGAATTTTATGGATTATATGCTTAAAAAAGGACAGTATACATGTACCTTTTAACCTTTCAAATAGTGACCAACCAAATTTTTATTTAAAAGCTTACTTGATGTATATAAATTTAAACACCCTGTAAAATTATTCCTTGTGGCATACATGTACATGTACATGTAGTGTAATTTAGAAGAAAATTTAAATCAAAATGCGTTTCAGAGAGTTTTATTGTGATTGACTCATAAGTGACACCAGATTTTCTAACCCCTAAAGAGTTGAAAGTCGTCGGTATCGAAATCAATTTGAATTCATGTGAAATCTACTGTAGGCCCCACATGCTATTCACGTGTCAGTGCAGGGGTACTTTGTACTCTTATCTAGCTTTGTTCAGTAAGCTCAGTTTGCTGTGTACAGTCGAGAAGTCTCAGTTTCATCAATGCCAAATTTCACACAACATCATTTTGTTTCACCCTGGGCTTTTGTTCAAAGTGGAACCGAGCATTTTTAGGGCAAAGACTTAAGGGTCTTTTCGATCTTGTTTCCACACCATACATTTTGCCTATAGGAAGTCACCATTCAAACGTAGAAACTACCAGTACATGTGCATGTAAGTGATGGGGCCTAATATGTTTTTCAATGTCACTCACTTAAGGTGGTCTTTCACAAATTGCAGTCAAATAGTATGGCCATTCAAGTATCACTCATCATTCTCCCTGAAGGTCAATTGTTTTATCTGGGAAGTAACTGCAAGAAAAATCCATAAAACGTAATTGTCTCAACGTTTTTACTTGCTGAAATCAATGTGTTTGTTGAGGTTAATAACTGAAGACGTAATTGGTGTTTCATGAAACCTATTGATCCAGGTCTTAAATATCAACACGCAGCTCTCCATTTTGAGGACGTTTTCTATTTCCCACTTTGACTGATTGGAAGTCTCGCTTTTGTGATAAATCGAGGGACTGATTTGGAACAACGTCCCTGGTGGTATTGATAGGATGGTAATTGTGGGACTGAGATCAATCAGTTAGCTTCAATGGCCGCGTATACAATTGTTTGCTTTTAATCAAACTCGCCCCCTAATATAATCATCTCTCACTCCCTTATAATCTTGCCCCCTGATATACGGTAAACTCATCCCCTGACAAAATCACTCCCTGACAGACTCGCCCCCTTGCCAACCTGTCCCCTGACTTACTCGCCTCGCCCCAGCTATAACTCGCCCCCTGACCAATGGGACATTATTTAGAAACCACAAGTACTTGCAATTATATCATTTCTTTTGGAAACCATGCCATTTTAGACAGAATATCTTTATACAGGGTATTTAATACCAGTTTTATTTCCACTTTCATAAAAAGGTTTTCTGAAATAATATTGGTATAGGTTTTCAAATTAACTTTGAATTACCATGAAAATGTTGAATTACATGTATCTATCAAGCGCGAATGAACATCGTTTCTGCAACTGAAACATACCGTAGAAGTGCAAGAGTGCCAAACAAACCAGACGTACAATACTTCGTTTTAATATTTCAAGCTTTTTCTAACTCGAGTCGAGTCGGAGAAGTGAATCGAGTTGAGAAGTTAATAAAAAGTTGCCCGAATGGGAAAATTCTAGTTCCGGGTTAGTCTGGTTTTCTGACTGGATGGTTATTTTATGCCTAGACATCTAAATTGTTGGTCAGGTAAACACCGGTGACAAAAGTAGATCATGACGCACTACATGTACAGTACATGGGTTGCATGGGTGGCTTGTGTGTAAAGCGCTTGCCTCTCACCAATGTGGCCCGGGTTCGATTCCCGGCCCGGACCATATGTGAGTAGAGTTGTGCGTTGGTTCTCTCCTGTGCCACGAGGGTTTTTTCCAGGTCATCCGGTTTTCCTCCCTCCTGAAAAATCAAACACTTTCGATCTCAGGCTGTGCTCCGTAGTCATATATGAGTCGATGTGGCCGGCTGCCGTAGGCGCCTTTACGTGCCAGCGACCCGACCACGTTGTAGCCGCGTCCTTCGCAATTCAGCACACCAGCTGCGAGTAAGGATGATTAGCCTCCCAAATTATTATTATTATTATTACATGTACTTTAACTTGAGTCATTAACTTGAGTCATTAACTCTAGTCATTAACTCGAGTCATTAACTCGAGTCATTAACTCGAGTCATTAACTCGAGTCATTACAACTCTGTAAACTCAAGCTTGAAATGATTGATTTCTATCGCAACAGGCAGACCACTCACGATCACGACCAAAGTTTCAGTATTTTTCCACATCCCTGAACAAATTAATTAGAAACTATACCACGCCCTGTAGCTTGTGACAGCATTAATTTCATTGCCAAGGTCATCTGGTATTATTATGGTCAGCAAATCAGACGTATGCGGGTTATCATTATCTAAATGGCTGCCTCGTATTTTACTGGTGTGTTTAAACCTCTCATAACTTAAGCAAAATTATCATTAGCGCACTGTGATTACAGTTTTGAAGCACAATATGTTGCACGCTCCCGATATTACACAATTAGTGCATACAAGGCAAACTGGAAACACTGATGAATCAGAACAAAAATGGACCCACTATAATAACATTCTGTCTGTTGGCAGTAAGGCCGTGCCGGGTACCCGGGTACCCGTAACCCGACCGCTGATTGCGGGTACCCGGCTCCAATTTATCGATTTTATTACCCGAAACTGCCTTTGTAAATGTTGACACATTATTTCAGAAAGGCAAGCGTCTCTTATGTTCATTGCGTGCCGATAAATTGTTGGAAAACATCTGAGTAAAACGTCTTTACCGACAATTTCCGATGTCTAGATAGCAGCCTAACGGATGATTGTGCTTTCTTTGTAGTCATTGTGATAAAAAATGCCTTTGAAGTCTATTTACTGACAATTCTGACTGCTGCTATAACTTGCGGCTGACATTGTATCAATGTTTTGTTACAGTTGTCCTTTGAGTAAGTTTTTCCCGAGGTTTACTTTTTTGGAAAATGTGCCGAATTAATTCACGATCCCACGGACACGTACCTGGAATGTGGTTTTGAAACCTGATACTGCAGGAGAGGTATTTGGCTCTATTGTATCAACTCTGTGGCCAGCCAGGAACTGTGGTTGGCTTTTTTGCTACATTTCGTGTCAGCTCACTCAAAGGATTTAGTTCATTGAACCTTATTTATTTTGGGAAAAGACGTGCCACTGTAGATGTGCAATTATGGGAAGCAGCAAGTCAATTCATTTACAAACATTTATTACTAGCTGAGAGTAAACTCCACACAATACGGGATCGCTGTTGACAATCTGGCTCTGAAAACCGGGCACTTAACTTATCTTGTTTTGTTTTTTTCACTGGACCTCCGGACTACTTATAAAAGAGTTTTGACTAGACCGACGCTGTTTTATGTGACTAGAATTTGTTTGCGTCGAACCCCGAGTTGCAAAGTAGGCCCGTGCATTTGTTTAGTTGCGGAATGCAGGGGAAGTAAGCACGCCATGCCGCGCCAGCGCGGCAGTCGCGCTGCAGCTTGCTAGTGGAGTGAGCGGGAATGTACATGCACGTGCCGACGCGGTGTATACTTCCGGGTTTTTGTTATGATTCTAATAATAGTCACGGGTACCCGGGTACCCGACCGTGACGGGAATAGGGTACCCGGGTCCTGTACTACCCGTAAACGCACACCCTTAGTTGGCAGCGCATAATCTAATGATGTAATTACCGTAATTTCCTGCGGTAAAGACGCGGCTTATCTGACTTTCTAGACCACAAAAACATCGCTGCGCCTTATCTTTCAGTGCGCCGTATATGATGTCGCTTGAGTTCAAAGTGATGGTCTTTGTGTGAAGAATTCTTTGAACGCCGCAATCTTACTCAATAATGCGGTCAACCAATTAGCCCAACTCTCCGGACATTGTGACCGTGTTTCCATTAACAATGCCGCGATGTGTTGATCTCCCTACGACCGTACATGTATGTGATTTAGCACTCGGCAGCGTGCGTAGTCTTGTTTGCGATCTTCGCGATGCGGGGCGCCCTCTAACGTACGCCGTAGACCACGCGCGAATTACCGCATCGGCGGCCTACGCGCGCTGCATATACCGCGATTAAGATCGTCTTGCAAAAAAGACTACAGCGTGCGCTGCATGACGCGTACAACAGCGATAAAAAGCTGGCCCGTACTATGTGGCCTTTTTCTAAACGTTTTTTCGTCTACGTTCCGGCTTCATGCAATTCACCATCCGAACTACACAGCGCGGAGCATTCACAACGACTGGAAAAAAGACTAGGGGTGTCGCAATTAGGGATACCATGCACGCGATCGCTGCATGTGATGTACATGTACTGTGCATGTACTGTGTATATGTACGTACACGTAGCAGTTTATACTGCAGTGATACATGATATGTATCGTGCGAATTGTGACTACTGGTTTGAAGTTTTCATACATTGTTTGCGTGCCAGATAAACTCAAGTTCTCAGCAAATTCTTGCTTGGAATAGTGGGATCCTTCTAAGGCAACAAAATGACCCCTTTGTGGCGATGTACCTACACCGGGTGGCGCCTGGTGTTCTTCTGGGCGCGTTCAAGCATGCGCCTTATTCGGCAGTGCGCTTTATCTGTTGACGTTTGAAATTTTTTTGGGTGATTTTAGGGACCTGCGCCTTAACCGCCGTGTGGCTTTACCGCAGGAAATTACGGTACATGTATACCTGCTATCTAGATCGATTGTAGCAGGCAACAATTGTTAAATGTACACTCAACTGTACGGGCTGCTCTGACACTGTTTTGTAGTCAAACCAGACTGTTTTCAAAAGGTTGGCATTGCCGCATTTGTTTCTGAT
Source organism: Crossaster papposus (assembly GCA_037893245.1). Taxonomy (NCBI): domain Eukaryota; kingdom Metazoa; phylum Echinodermata; class Asteroidea; order Velatida; family Solasteridae; genus Crossaster; species Crossaster papposus. The sequence continues at coordinate 395,074 of JBAIAA010000206.1, forward strand.
AGGAAAACAGAATAAATGATACCATTCCAACTGTAGCAAAATACTAAGTAATTTCTCAACACAGGACTTCTCTGTCTTACAAGAGTTGGTTTATTAAAATTCTGACCAATTGATGTTTTTTAACTATTTAAAAATTCAAACATTATTTGTGACCTGCTCCAACGAAACCCGGACAAACTTGACAATTTTATTTGTTTAGGTTTTAAAGCTTTTTTGCAATTTCTCTAGGTTCTCAGCTTTAAAATTATGTGTCGTTTACATATGTATGTCCCCCACCCTATCTCTCCTGGGGGAAGGATTTATTGATAAAACCCTAAAAAACCTAATTACACATGTGTCCGTATGAGATGAACAGCTTTGAAGTTTAGAAAAGCGTATTATTTCTACACAATTCGAAAAAAAAAAAAACCACTTCTGGGTGGCGTATTTTGGTCAAATTTTGGGAGTTTGTAGCTTAATAGTTTGTGACTAAAAACCTAAAACCTCAAAATGGTAAAACCCACCCCAAATGACTTCAGGAGTACATTGGAGCTTATTGTATCAATAAAGTATAATGTTGACAACAACATTATGTGTGAGGTTGTGTTTATTTTCTGTGATAAATGGGGGAAATAATTTTTGAAAATGTTTGGTCAAACCACTCCGTCCCTCGAAGGGTAGCCTCATTAACATAAAACTTTGTGAGGGGTATGACGAAAATCGAGGCAGAGACTCACCGCGCTGCGGGGGCCACTATCCGGCTTTCGTGCATTACTGAATGCGCGCATTAGTTAGTGTCCGTCTTTGCATGTTTTTTTCATTCTGAATCAGGGTAAAAATGCAACAGTTTTTGGTCATGCCGACTACATGTACACACATGTAGGTGTGTAGCTGCTGGGTGTAAAAAGGATGGAGTAAGCCTTCATTTGTTTCCGGCTGGTCCTTAATATCGGAGGATTTGGACAGCCAAAGTAAAGCTTGCCACAGAGCCAAGTTGTTCGGGCCTAGTGATTTTCGGCCCTCTGCATCGACCATTTTGAGCGGTTGGCTACGACCTAGAGCGCCTAGAGGGACCCCATCTTTATCCTCGCTTAAGTCAGTGTCTGAATAAGAAATACTGTGATTCGATTCAGACGAATCAGCACTGTTTTCGTCGGATTCACTAAAAACCGATGAAGAACTTTCATGATCGTCCATGTTAAATGTTATTACCTAATACGTGCACGTACGTTGTACAGCGTGTGCGGATATGATTGTGTACACAAAGCGTACGCAATTTGTACACCGTGGGTACATCAACACACAACAATGTGAACCTGGCCACGTATTCGGCCCGATATTCCAGCCGCGTATTCAAGTATACGGAGGCTGGAAATACGCGGCAGGAATATCAGGCCGAATACGCGGCCAGGTTCACTCGGGTTGTTACGTGGCCACGTGAACCCGTCTCGTACCTAGACGTCGCGTACCGACTATCAAGAATTTGTCTGGGTTCTGCCCCGGTTTACATCACTCATTTTGAGTGGCCGCCAAATTTTAAAAGGGGGTGAATTTTTGGACGGCAAATTACCACACTAAACCTACATGTACACTAGAACCAGTTTTGCTTTTTATTCACATTTAATAAATACCTAGAAGAGTTGCTGGCTTCTGATTGGTCGAGACTCGATCATGTGGAGTGGATTATCAGGTAGCATCATCATTAGTAAAAGTGCTCAAAATATAAATAAAGGTGCACTTGACAACTTAACATGACAAAGTTTTATCTCTGTGGATGCTATATATTCCGAGAAAACAGTATTCTAAGATTGCGATTTCAATTCAAAATTTGCCACGTCACAATATAAATTCCCTCGATCAGCGTTCGGGGCACGCTTTCAATCGGCCTATTGCAGCTACATGTACGTATGTACTTGTATGCTCGCATCACGCACTGAACCAACCAATACGTGGTGTGCGTCATTCGCGTACCATTCTCAGGTAGTAAACCACCCACTAATGAGACGCAACTACTAATGAGATGCAAAGTGTACTACATGTACATGTTATTACTTCTTTTTTTTCGGCAATGAAATCGAGGATTCCTCAAAAAGCACCCAAGGCACTGTAAGCTCGTAAGCCTGAGAAAACCTAAAGGAGGATGAACGAAATGCCAGAAACACCGGGGCGAACCCCTTCTCTTAGCGATAAGTGTGACTGGGTTCTTTTACGTGCGTGTCCAGATTCAATATACACAATACACATACACGGGTTCAACGGCTTTACGTCCCATCCGAAGGACGTAGCAATAGTGGTTTAATTGCCTTGCTTAAGGACGTGCACGTGTCGACAGCCGGGATTCGAACTCGCGCTCTGTGGAACAGAAAACACACGCTCTTAACCACTCGGCCACGACACTCCACATGTACTATAAGACGCGTACTAATAAGATGTATCTTTGCAAATGACATTATTTTGTTACTTTCTTCAAGATGACAGAATGCCAGAAGGATTAATTTCACGGGGAGTTTTGTGACATTAATATCTTTACACCAAGTAAACATTTGAACAATAATTTGGTTGGTTACTAGGATACACTGCAACTTTTATATGTTCTCCCGGTCAGTTTAATAGATATATGGCTGTCAAAGTGATGACGAATCGCCCATTTTCGCACTTATTTGGATGCACGTTTTAGATCGACAATCAGATCGACTTATTTAAAAGTAATTATGATTCAAGGCATCCAGCTAAATGATTGCGCTAGATATATTGTAATTCTAACGAAAAAATAAATTTTATAAAACAAATTCACAATCGCTTTTTTTTCTTCGACATCAATGATTGTAAAACTTCGGACAGGTCAGTTAAACAATATTTACTATCCTACCTTTAAAGGTAGGATACACTATTGGTAATTGCTTAAATTATCATGAATGGGTGGATTTGGGAGGATTTGGCCACTCACTATCAAGATGATTTTGAACGCTATTTTTGAAAAATTGGCCGGGAAAACAGCATATTACTCTCTTCGGAGAACTAGATAAGACGTACCCTCTATTTCCCCCTGAGATTTAATTTCAAATTTCAATTTCAATTTCAGTGTTTCCTGTTACTTTGGTTTTTGTTTTGTTTTTCAGTTGACAAGTATTTTAACCCACAATGACCATGTGCAGCCCAGCATTGAGACAAATGCCAAAGACACCGCGCTGTTCAAAGTCTTCCATGCGATCAGTTGTGAACAGAAAAAGGTGAGTGCGCAAATCCGGGCCCAATTTCACGGCTATGCTATAATTTGCTTTGCTTAGTATTTTATTTAAATGCTAAATAAAACCCAACTGAATACCAGTCACAAAAAAACAAAAACACCTGTCAATTTTCATGCTAAGCATTTGTCATTGGCAGCTTCATCAATGTTGATCTGTTGTACCTGTAGATCCTATACATGGTGCCCAGATGTGGTGTATTCTTGTAAAATCTTGAGGTCCACTTACATGGTCTGTTATAAATACTGTACCTCAAGAATTGTCTGTCTTTTAATGACTATTCATAAATACCTGAGACAGTTTAGGCATTCCTATTGGTCGAGAGCCCGTCACGTGGCCGGTATTAAACTGACGATAAAGACATGGCTGGAAGTGTTTAAAACCAGCTGGCAACAAAATACGTCACACGATGTCGCATTATACCCGTCCCCAGGGCTCACTTTATTTTTTAGTTTGACACCCTGGGAACGAGTTTGCCAATGGCAGTAATAGTCTGGTTCCTAGTAAATATGCTTTATTGCATGTATTGTGTAGAGCGACAGAGGCGGAAACATGTCATTTGACACACACAAAATGGCGAAACACCGAAATTTACTTGCGACAATCTTCTCTGATTTTCGGGGCTTTTGGGGCTGAATTTAAAAAAAAAGGTATTTATGAATGGGAATAAATGTGTATTCGGTTGGTATTAATCACTCTGTTTAATACCGCTTGGAGTCTGGGTGCTGATAATTACCCTCGCCTTCGGCTCGGGTAATTATCAGCACCCAAACTCCAAGCGGTATTAAACAGAGTGATTAAAACCTCGAACACACATTTATTCCCTTATTATTAATATTTTTTAAATGCTCACGCACGTGCAATTAGAGAGGTCCCAGCCTTATCTGTATACATCATTCATGTACCGGTATGCATTACTCTTTTCAGCTCGAATTAATCTGCAGAGTAAATTATTGCTGTTATTATCTGCCTAATCATCCGTCTGTTCTACCGTAGTTTGCACAGTAACCTTGTTTTAATACCTGTGTGTATTTTCTTTGGCTGAAAATATGATACTACATGTATCTGTTAGTCACATTTACCCTTTTGACAAAATACCACCTCCCATCTGCTCCTGATTTTTTAATTTAAAATTTTTAAACAAATTATTATGGAATGCCATAGTGCGGTGACTTGAAAAATGTCTAGTACACCATTTGCCAATTATGTATTTTATCGTTGAAAGCAGCAAAAGTTTGTTAACCAGTTCGCGCCGGATGACATACATGTATATAAACGCACAATTTTTCCCAAATTCAAAATGGATGACGCATAAACACGCCAAGTTCAAGTTCGGAAATGTATTTCAGCAGTGCGCAAGGCCGAAAATGCGTGAGTGTACTTCCCGGCACTATCAGCCTGAACACGCTTCGGATAAAGTTTCGTTAAAAATAATCCCGCCCGTCGGCTCGGCGATGTTAAAATAATCCCGGCGCGAACTGGTTAAATCTAAAGAATGGTGCTTAACAACTAACCTGACACAGGTTTAGCTTTGTGAATGCTACATGTATATATTCCGAGAAAAAAATATTCTAAGATTTTAAATTTTTAACCAACTACTCATGGAAATTTCCCAAAATGCGTCTCTGAGATGCATTTTTAGACTTCTGTTTGAATTTTTTTCAAAATGCCAAAAGGAATAAGTTCACAGGGAGCTTAGAGTCATTAGTATCTTTACATCGAGTAGACTTTTGAACAATAATTTAGTTCTTTAATTTTTTTGATAGTTTCAAAAGTTCCTTTAATGTCAGTTATGCTGCGAGGGCTGTACCATTCATTCAAAGGTATAACTTGGAAGGCGCTCTAAAAAACATGTGACTTCTTAAATGAATAATGTACAAAAACTCAATGCGCAGGGGCACCGGTACATGTAGCCGAAGGGCATTTCTTGTTTTAGTCTGATGACAAATAAAATATACAACCGTTTCAGATGTCGATTCATTATCATTCATGTATCACGCCACTCGCATAATAACTGGATGTAGGGCCAAAGACATTTCATGGCATTTCTTTATTTAATTTATTGGTTTATTTAATTTATTGGTTTATTTAATTCGGCATTCTGATTGATAACCTTTCGGTATAGCCCATAAAATAGACGAATCTGCTCAATGTATATTAAAACAAAATTGAAAGTCTAACTGAAAATGTACTCTCCAAGTTGAAAACAAAGACCATAATCCAGATCTAGAACAGGAAGAACAATGCCATGTCTCCACGGATACATTATGAAATACGAATGCGTGTTAAGAAAAGTATTTACTCACTGCAGTTTTTGCAGTGTTGCACGTGATCACATCGTCTTTACCAGGTGACCACTTTTGTGAAGCAACCATGTGTAATACTGGTACCCCATTGTTTGGGACAATTTCATTGTCATTTTTTCTCTGAATAAACAATATCCACTTTTGGCCTACTTTTCTCTAATGCATTCTACCGTAGCATGCGATTCTAAGGGTAAATTGGCCCGGGATTCAGTGTAACTTAATCATGCATGTTGACGTGCAAGTCTAGTGGCTTGTTTAGATTATTGTGTATAATTGGAGGCAAAGGTAAATACTTTGGATCATCACATCAACCCAAATGTCACAAATATCTAGGTCTTCATTAACCTTGCTGATTGGTATAAGGTCAAGATTACATACTGTATGTGTTATATTTGTAAATGTGTCAGTCCATAAACAAGGGATCTAGAAGTGACGTTTTGGTGTCCCTGTTAAACCTGACCTGTGTAATTTCCCATGCAAGTGTCATTGAAATTGACTTCAAACTTTGGTATTTGATTGGCAGTTGTTGTACAGTACTCTGCTTTACGTAACCACTCTGCTTTACGTAACCACTCTAAAAGAAGAATATGCCCCGAATAAAAAGAAATGTCAGTACAGGGACACAAAATATTAAACCCCAAATGTATGGACTGATCCATGTCATTTCAAGTTAGATTATCTTCCACTATGTACAGTAATACTGTAGGCCTTACAGTATACGCGATGTACTAGTCATGTGTTTTTATAATAATCAGTGCACAAAAAGGTAGTCATGTGCCTGTTCAAGCGATATACAAAAGCACTCTGACCCCACCTGAATGCACAAGGTCTATCACAACTATCCATGCTATTTTTAAAGTTGTTGTTTCTTTTCTAGTGATACAAAAGAAGTCGCTCTCTTATGAATGCCACAGTGAACGAAAATTATGGGCGCGCAACAACAATCCCAAACAAAAGCCTATTTTCAGAGAATCCCAAAAAAATTGAGATCGTCCAGAGTTTTGTTTTGCTAAATTCAAACATACTACATGTGTAATTGCAAAAAAGAAAATAATGATGCTGAATCCATCAATTATTTCTTTACATTTTATTTCATGTTTACACACCATTAGGGTTTTAAAAATATATTTAAATGCACATTGCGCCAGTGAGTTAGGAAATACCTAACTTTAAGTACATGAGTTTAAATAACTTTAGTGAAGGCCACAACCCAGTATAACAGCGCATCCCATCTCCCAATAGCACAAAAGTCCATCTCTCACGAAAAACAATTCCCACGTGACTTAGAGTTCCAGTTTTATATACATGTTGCCTAAACGACATCCAAAAGTAATTTTTTTACCACAGTGTACACACTATACACTCCTTTTTGAAAGCGTAGTTTTTCCGGCTATTTTGAAACATTTTCCTTCAAATTCACCAACCCTCACATTCAATTTTGTTCGAGAACAAAATTAATTCACACGCTTTTACTAAACCAATTTAATCATCAATTTTAACGTTAAGTGACCCTTTGTAAACACCTAGTCGAGAATATTGGTCATTACATAATCTGATTCGTCTAAGCTGTTGCCGAATGGCAGTATGCACAGATCAAATACCTCTGATATCAATCAATTCCAAACTTATACTTGTATGTTAAATATATTAGTCGGTTGTGTGCTTGAGTCAAGCACACAACGGACTTATTTACTTAGTTTTAAATTGATTGATACAAGACGAATTTGATCTCTGAATGATGTCTTCTCATAACTTAGACCAATTTGATCTGTAATGAATTTTCTCCACCCGGTGTTTAACCAGTTCGCGCCGGATGACGTATATAAACGCAAAATTTTCCCCAGATTCAAAACGGATGACGCATAAACACGCCAAGAGCAAGGCCGGAAATGTCTGTCAGCAGCGAGCAAGGCCGGTAATGCGTGGGTGTGCTTCCGGGCTCTATCTGCCTGAACCCGCTTCGGATCGAGTTTCGTTAAAAATAATCCCGCCCCTTGGCTCGGTGATGTTAAAATAATCCCGGCGCGAACTGGTTAATGGGGGACCAAACGTTGAAATTGGTTTGGAAAAAGTGTGTGACAAATTGAATGTAAGAGTTAGTAAATTTCAATGAAAAACATTTTAAAATAGCCGGGAAAACCTTTAAAACAAATTAGTTGAAAATATGTTCAACCAATGATATTGGTCATTTTGACCAATTGGTCAAAAATGACCAATATCTTTGGCTGGACAGATTTCTACCAATCTTGGTTATCTATTTTTCAGAGTGATACATGTTATAGTAAAATGAAAACATTATTATCCTACGGTGTCAAAGCAAGGGAGCTCACTGTATGCTGTTACTGCTATGTTATTTACTAAAGTGTCGCATTCATACGCAAGGGAGGTATTCATAATATATTGGTGTGACACTGGGCATCTCTTTACAACCGTTGGGAATACTGCCTTTGGCCGTGGCTCGTTATCGAAGCCCATGGGCTGTAATTATTGGCGCCAGCCTGATACAACCTTTTGATAATTGCCGAATGAACAAGCGGGCACCTTCATGTCTTCAGAGTGTTATCCATCGCGTATACCGCTGTCTAGGTTTTGTTCTCTTCTTCTTAGAAAGTGAACGGCGGAGTTTAGTTTGTAGAAGATTAATTATTGAGGTACACAGGGGAATACATGTACAACTTGTGTCAGCTGGTCGGCCAAACTCAGTGAGCTATGACTAGACCAGGATAATGATCGAGGAGCGTCATTTACGGATGAAAGAAATGATGATTGTCAATTTATAGGAAATCTAAATTAGTGAGAGAAAAAGCTGAAGAGCCTGTTGAATGTCAGAGTAGATGATAATAAATGGTATGAAAAAAGGGAAACATTTTATAAAATTGAGAAATTAAAAAGAAATCAATGTTCAGAAATAGACTATGCAATCACTATATTTCTGTCCGTAGTCCCATCCGTCCGTAGTCCGTTCGTCTTATAAATGTGTCATTTTGGTTAAAGTTTCGGAAAATCGGTCATATATGCAAAGTTAAAATATAATTCCAATCAATCCTGGGTCATGCATGCAATATTAATTGTAACCTTTATATGATTGTCGTGTCAAAGGCCACGTACTCTGGTAAACAAAAATTGAAGTTCAATCGCAATCAAACTTGGGTCATACATGTGTATGCAATATGAACATTTGCATGTGGTGGTGATATCAGAGGTCACTTTTAGTGCTGAGGTCAAGTTATAAAATAGGCAAAACTAGTGGTTCCAGAACTATCCTCGTCTATGATGCACAATTGTTGAACATTTGCAAGTTTTGCTTCCTACTGAACTGGGCAAACTATTATGTTGAAAATGAGAACATGCTTTTGATAACCTATTTCATGCAGCAAGCTCGAAGGAATCAAGGACCAGATTCCCAGAACGGCCATCATTGGGACCTTTGACGTCTCATCCTTGTACACCAACATACCACACGAAGAAGGTATTCGTGCTTGTTCCATAACCCTAGCTAGGGCAGGACACACGACCCCTCCCATAAGTGACATTCGCGCCCTCATGAAACTTGTACTAACGAAGAATAATTTTTCCTTCCTAGATAAGCACTATCTACAGGTACATGGCACTGCAATGGGTACTCGTATGGCACCCTCCTTTGCATGCCTCTTTTTGGGTGACCTCGAGGAACGCATGCTTGCCTTAGCACCGTGCCGTCCCTGGATCTGGTGGAGATACATTGATGATGTATTTTTCATATGGACCAGTGATGAAGACAGTCTGCTGACTTTCACTAATCACATGAATTCCTTCCACAGGACCATCAAGTTCACATCAGAGTACTCACATCATCAGGCCCACTTCCTGGATGTCACCATCCGCAAGGAGGACAACTTAATAACCACTGATCTGTATTCTAAACCCACAGACACACACCAGTATCTCCACTCCTCCAGCTGTCACCCTAGGCATTGTAAGACTGGTATAGCATTTAGTCAAGCCCTCAGACTCGAAAGGATTTGTTCTAACGACTATGATTTCTCCCGCCATTCACAGATACTGAAGAACAACTTGGTTGCCAGGGGTCACAGTTCCCGCAAAGTTCAACGTGCCATTGCCAGAGCCAAAGCCGTACCCAGAAATTTGGCTCTAAAGGTAAAGGCCCCCCAGGCTAATGCCAAACCCATGATCCCCCTGGTGACTACCTTTCACCCCAGTCTCCCTTCCCTTCGCAAAATCACCAACGACAGCCATCACATTCTCCACACTTCAGATCGCCTTGTCCGGGCCATCCCCGACAGCCCTGTATTGGCCTATAGACGCCCTCAAAATCTACGAGACCTCATTGTTCGAGCCGAAGTTCCCAGCTTGGATGCATCTCCCCCCATCCAGCACGGAACTTTCAAGTGCAGCTCTAGATGTGTGGTCTGCCAGATCCACATTCAGGAGTCTGACTCCTTTTCTGGCCACTCTTCTGGTACTACTCATAGAATTATTGGTAACATCACTTGCAGTACATCTAACGTCATATATCTCATCTCTTGCAGGTTTTGTGGAGTTCAGTATGTCGGAGAGACCAAAAATGCCCTAAAAAAGCGTTTCTACGGTCATCGATCGACTGTCAACACCAAGAAACTGGATACCCCTGTAGGACATCACTTTAACCAGCCTAACCATTGCATTTCTGATATGATTCTTCAGGGCATAGAATCACTTGGCCATCGGAAAGACTCAGTCCGCCTCAGCCGGGAGAAAGTCTGGATGAATCGTCTTCGGACTATTCAACCACATGGGCTTAACATCCAACTAGGAAATGATTAACTTCTATTTTTTCTCCATTTGTCATCTGTTTCAGATTCATTCCTTGCCAGAATTTTGTTTTTGTTTTTGTTTGTTCTCACTTCTCTGGTTTTTCTCAAACCCCCCCCCCCCCCCCCCCATCCTCATTACTCCTATTCATACTTATTTGTTAGTTCTTCCCTTTGATCTCCACCCTGGACCCCTTTCCTTGTGGCTTTACCCTTTCTGTTTTTGTTCCTACCCTGCCTTTGATCCTACCCACACTGACCTCACCCTTTAATCCCTCAGCCTAATCCTCCTTTTGTTGTTTGTTCCATTGAACTCTGTGCTTTGTTTCTTTTGTGTTTTTTCAGTGCCCATGATGTGCATCATGCTGTACATTGCCCTATATATGTTTGTTTCTTGTACACAGTCATTTAGTCTCTGAAGAAGATCTTGTTAAGATCGAAATATTAGGCCCTCTTAACTTATTTGATTTGTATATTTCAGGTCATTCCAGCCAGTAAGCAGTTTGCAGCAGTATTAATCTTATTCATGCAGTTGAACCGACATTGAAAATGTTATAATGCACTGTTGCGGAAATGTTTCATCTTGTTGTATACGGTACATTTGGTTGCAGTGCTTGTAAACCCATCCTTTGTATTTAATATTAATACAATTCCTCAAATTTAAATTTTGCACAACCCATGGTTAATTTATGAAAAAAAAAATACGATATACATGTACCTTTAAGCACGTGAGAATGTACGGTAGTAACCAACACTGTAAAACAAATATCGGGCAAATAATTTAATTACCATTATGGCGTTGTAATTTGCAAGGATGGGTATGAATCTTATTAGGTTAGGGAGTTAGCGTTAAGCAGCTCTATGAAATTGGCCCCTTAGTCCAGGCAAAATACATAATTTTACTTTGTTGACCTCAAACAAATTGCAACAAATTGTTTTTCACCACAGTGCACTTCTATAAGGTTCCTAGAATTACATACTAAAAATCTACAAAAATCCAAGTGGTGGAAATATGTATAATTTACATAAATCGTTAATCCCTGCCATGTAAAATGTTTACCATATTTGGGTATATATTTTATTTTTATTTTTTGAAAAGTTTATTTTGGTGATTCTACAACATATCCTTACTTGGAAAAAACTTGGAAAAAACTACTTTTAGCCCAATTTATAGACACACCATTTTTTCCCAGTTTTTGTTTTCTGGGCTAAATATCACAATGTTATTATTGTTCATATGATTTTTCATAAGGTTTTAATATGATAACTGTGCCAGTAAGCAACTTGGTGAATTTGAAGCTCACCAATACTGACTACATGTACATATACATGATGATATCTGGAGACAGTGTAATGTGCGCACATTTATAGGGTCACAAAGTTGTCATTTTGGATAATTACTGTGTTCTCATAATTATTCAGTCACATATTCTTTAGCAAATGTTATTGAAGTAAGGATATGTAAGTAGAATCACCAAAATAAACTTTTCAAAAAATAAAAATAAAATATATACCCAAATATGGGAATAAACATATTACATGGCAGGGATTAACGATTTATGCAAATTAGACATATTTCCACCACTTGGATTTTTGTAGATTTTTAGTATGTAATTCTAGGAACCTTATAGAAGTGCACTGTGGTGAAAAACAATTTGTTGCAATTTGTTTGAGGTCAAAACTTATTTTTCCTGGACTACATGTACCTGTGTATCTAAGAATTTGTTCCCATTTTTATTATTGTTTTTTTCTTTCTATAATTCCTCCAAGTTCGTGGCACATCCGCACTGCCAGCAACTACTTATCAAGCGGTTTTACGGAAAGATGTCTTTCATGAGGGACTGGTCTCTTTTTAGGCAGTTACTCCTGTACCTGGTCATTATGTTGATGTACCCCTTCACCTCGCTTCTCTACATCTTCCTGGGTAGCGGTAAAGTCATGGATTTCGTCAGCACACCGTAAGTCTAGTCGACTGTAGTAAATATATTACAGGGGGCGGGGGGGTTGCGACAAGTGCGTACGCACCCCCCCAAAAAAATAATAATAATAATAATAATAATAATAAAAAATAAAAAATAAAAAATAAAGAAATTACCAAAAGGTCCACATTTTCCGGGGTAAATAATTTTCCGGGGTATTTTGATGTATAAATAACGGTACTGGCACACGCAAATGGACTTGGCTTAGGCGATAATGTCAACTAAAAACTTTCTGCACCCCCCATAAAAAATCCTGCATACAGGCCTGCCTGCAAACAAACCCTCATTTCAACCCAGTTCTGTCTCATTTTCCCAGTATATTGTACGTATCGCAATTATCTAAAATAATGTAAACAATTGACAGTTTGACCTGTTAGGATATAAAGCATGTGGAAGATGTCAGTCCTAGAATTGAAACAAAATCATTATCACAAATAAAGAAAATTTGTACACTCTTAAAACAAAATCACAATTTTGTTAAAAAGTTAAAAAGGTTAGTAACAATTTTAACAAATGTGTAAATTTCTCCGATTTGACCAATGTTGGGTACATTTTACCCAACGTTGTGTAAAATTATGAAACAAAAAATTACAATTGTTTTTATCCATTTTTGTTAACCAACAAATGTTTGGTTCACTTGGTAACTAACGGTTTGTACAAATTAGTCATTTTAACTAACGTTGATTAAATTAAACCAAATGTAACCAATGTTGGGTAAATTTAATAATTTTAGTCAACCGTAGATTACCAGGTGAACCTCATAACAGTTGGTGACAAAAAAGTGGTTACCAATGTAAATGAACAAATGTTTCCCAACGTTAGGTAAAATGTACCACAAATTAAACATTTTAACCAACCAAATTTTAATACATGTTTTAAGATTGTAAACAAAATGCACAAAATGTCGTTTGATTACATTTTTCCCCATCACAGATACGTCAAATTCCTGATGGACATTGCCTCCCGAATTACCTTCCTTGTCTTCCTGCTCATCACGACCATCGTCCCGCCCAGCGTGACCACAGAAGAGGTCATCACGGGTCAAGGTGACCCTGACCAATTCAGTCAGGTCCCGCTCTCGGTTATCATACTGATCCTGCTGTGGATTATAGGCAAGTTACCTTGTGTTAGACTACAATCATCTTGTTTCTTCTATGGTCAGTCTCAATGTCTTCTCCATACATATCGGATTGCTTTCTGTCTTTATGTATAAAATATAAATGAATCAGAAACTTGAAAAGTTTTTTTAAAATAAATCAACCTTTGTGTATTTTCTATAGCTAATTTAGCGTTCTTTCGCACTATTAAATCCTCGTACATCGACAACGAAAGCTGTTTTTCACTAATTATTGTTTCTTCGGCGACAATTCAATTGAATCTGATGACCGTGATACTATTTGTTTGAACGTGTAATTTGATGTTCATAATGCATGTCCATTTTCCTGTAAAGGCAAACACATGGAACAATAATTATTGCACACCCTGTATATCAAACTTTAACCGTTGCAGTGTCTATCTGAATTTTGATATTACGCGGGGCATTCTGTGACCAGTTGGGGCCAGTTTTTATAAAGCAGCTTAGCACAAACATTTGCTAGGCAAAAAAAGTCTTGCTCAGTAAAAACAGGTTTAGCCCAAACTCTGTGTGCTTTTCTTGCTAAGCAAAAACCAGCTGAATACGATTCCTGAAAATTTGGTTTGTACCCTATTTATTTATTTTGCCCTTAAAACCTTTTTGTGTCAAGCAAATGTTTGTGCTTAGCAATTCCATGAAATTGGCCCCAGGGCTTTTTCTATTAGCACAGGCATCGAGAGTCATGTCATCAAGAGCCGTGACTTATGTGACTGTTGCCCTAGAAAAACAATTAATATCTAATCTGTCTTGTGGCCAGCAAGTAGTGACCAATCTTGACTTTTCCACTGAAGGCTGATATTTTTTTTATTTATAATGAATTTAGCCATCGATCAATGAGTTTATACAGGTATAGCCTACTGCTTCGTAGTCTGTGTCACTCATCAACATTACATGTCAAGACTAATTTATGGCTTACTCTACTTTGTCCAAACTCTGGGTAGGCCTGGAGCATTTAATTAATTAAAATGAAGGACATCCCCAGAACAAGGACCTTGTTCCCATTCGTCACTTGCTTTACCACTGCAAGAGCAATGTATTTTGGGTATAAGGTTGCTGCAGGGCATCGCGATTAGATTTTTTTTCAAACTTGACAAAACTGCATGTCAAATGCGGGATCGGATGGATTATTGGGAAAAACTAAAATGCGAAGCCATGCAAAAAAGAGCGGAGTTTGAAAATTTACAAAAAGGGGGGAAACCAAAGAAATGCTACAGTCTCCAATGCCTGTTCAATAGACCTTAAAGGCTGTTGTGCAGTCATACATAATATGGTTTAACCTGAATGATAGACTCGTTGTTCAAGGTTTATCTTCAACATTTACTGGTATGCTGTACTGATGGACAAATTCTGAGGTTTTTATTTTATCTTTGTTGTCCTGGGTACTTGAGAGCTTATCGTAGATTATTTGCACTTTGTGCATTAACAATTTGTTTGTTTCCAATAATGATATTGCTAAAAATCCAAAACAAAATGGCAAAAAACCAGTCTGTCAAGGTTTCAGCTTTATAAAGTAATACATGTACCGGCATTGCTCTTTATTTCCAACAATCGGTCAATTAACTGATCTTTATAAATCACCACATTTTATGACTTATTCTAAATGACAACAATTAAGCCAGATAGAATAATTTCACATGTAGATGCTGGAAAAATCTAGAAAAGACTTGTTAATGCAGTCTGTTTTCCTGACCCCCCCCCCCCCCCCCCCCCACACGAAACAGAACAGTTTATATAAATGTACATTGGGGAGTTGTCGAGTCAGGGAACCAGACTAGCTGGCTCACACCTGTTCATGGAGATGTTTCAATTTGAAATTAAATGTTAGACTATTGTTAAATTGGGCCAGTGTTAACTAAAAAACTTGGTTTTATTAAATTGATTTTAAAAAGTTACTTTTCTTAAAAATGACAGCACACCAGGTGTCAAGATTTTGCAAGGCTTTGGACTTTTATTCACTTTCAGTAAGGTAATTTGGTAGTTTTTTATGTTGGCAACGTCTCTAAATTGTTGGATCGGATTTTCTGACAAATTGTTCCCCTCAACAATCAAGTTTCTTGTCTTAAATATTTTGTTTCTTCTCCAAAACCCTTGCAGGAATGACATGGGCAGAGATCAAGGCCATCTGGAAAGGGGGAGTGAGCAGCTACCTGCAGGACGGTGCCAATATACTTGACTTTGCCATCCTGGCCCTGTTCTGGTCTTACATGGTGCTCACCCTCATTAGTTATTTCCAGGTAGGTGACAAGTGACCTGTCTCGTGTCAAGGTTTATACCAGGGGTACTTTGCTACTTTTTCTCTATTTTCATTTTCAAGATAATGAAGTTATACCTTTGCCATGAATACATGTACTTAAAATCTTGACCAATACAAGAGCTAATCTTGCAACAGTTTCTGTACACCGATGTTTTGTCGAATACAGGGCTAGTGAATCGAATTTCCCTCAAATGAATTATTTCTAGAACTATTTTAATAAAGAAAATAATAATATCAAAGAGCATCTAATTGTTGGTATACCGTGTAAAATAATGACACGATTTGGAAATTAAATTTTCAAATTACATGCCATTAGATATAATACTTTTAAAACTCAGCTGTCCACAGTTGTGCATTATACAATGTACCATGCAATGCTAGAGTGCCCTCGCACCCACTAAGAAGTGTTGGAACGCATGGTGTACTGTGAACAGCTGCAAAGACACTGTCTATATATTTATTTCTCTACCTACATGTACCATGAATATGTATATTGGCCTAACATTATTTCTGAATCGCCCTTTATGTTGTCTACAAACTTGGTTGAGATAGGACTATTTAGAAGACATTGACATTGGTATTTAAACAGCTCTAAATGCAATGCAGGCAATAGCTTTTGAGAACTTTGTGAATTTAAACCATGTGCGACAATTCACTATAGAAACTTAGTACTTCTGGTACATGTAGTTTCCTGCATAACTCCTTCATTAGTGTTCAGTCTCTTCAAATGATTTATCTTCAAACATCTCCCAAGAATGGCTGTCAAGGTGACAAGCCTATCTTCCCCATAGTGAGTCTCAATTCTTGCCACTTCCTGAACCGCAGATCCAGAAAGATGCCGCAACCAGGGCAGCAACCACCAGCTTCCCAGGCCTCGGCTCCAATCCACCCCAGCCCACTGGCCTTCAACATACACCCGGTGGTGACACCGCTGACCCTACCTTCGTCTCGGCAACGGCCAACCTCTCTGATCTGGTATCTCTGGCGGACATCAAGCAGTATATCTCTGCCACCATACTGGACACGGAGGTGGCTGTGGATGGGGTGATCCAGTCTGAGTTGGACCGGATGTTGGACGTCCTCCTTGAGAATCTGACCTGCGGGGAGGAAGAGGCAACCCCGGGGCCACCCCTGGACCCTGTGCTGGAGTTCGACCCGCTCCACCCGGCCTTAGTGGCCGACGCAGTATTTGCCATTGCTACTGTGGTCACCTTCTTGCGGCTCTTGATCCTCACCGTCTCCAGCCAGCTTGTAGGACCCCTGCAGATCTCCCTTGGCGGCATGCTCTTTGACATCGCTAAGTTCATCATGGTCTTCATTATCGTGTGGTTTGCCTTCTCGCTTGGACTGAACCAGATCTACCAGGCCTATCAGGAGATTGATTTTACCCTGTGCTTGGCCGACGGCCTTGGCGACTGCAGGCCTGGACCATTCTACAAGTAAGTCATTTAAAAAATATAATAGTTTCAAATCAGCGCTTTGCAATTGCCTGTTTTACAACATGAGTTAACAGTAATATATTCGTATAGAACCCAAAGGAGGATGTACCGGTATTCCATACAGTATTTATGTACTTTGAAGTCATCAATTGTTGTAAATTGTGAACAAGGTGTACATGGTTGAAGATCGATTGGCCTTTTTCTTCCTAATTCCCTCTAAATTACCTTTTTTTCCTGAATAATGCAATATAAAGATCGATTAACCTCCTTACACCCTCGCATCTTTCTTGTCTTTTCCAAATACATCAAGAGATTTTGGGGAAATTCGATCAAAGTGCACTTTTCTTCAGAGCTTTGATTGATTGGTGAGCCCCCTTATACTAGTGGCAATACATTTTTCTAATGCAAATCGCCCATCACACAAGGCCAAATGCCACTTGAGGTGTTGGCTACAGAGGAAAGTGTGGAAGAACCCCCGACGCAGAAACAAGACAATCTGATCTCTTCACAATGTGAACAGGGTTGGGATGAGTTGCTAGTCCACTGCAGAGCAATAATAATGCCTCTTCCTATATTGTACGTAGAAGATCGATCGACGCAAATAAGCAAACAGTTGGTTTCAGGTAATGAATAATTGGGAACTATTTGTGTGTTTACCTTGAGCGCCTTCTTGGAGAGTTGCATTTTTGCCAATTTACTGAAGCAATAAATTACACCATGGTGTACATGTACATGAACAGGCAAGATGAAGTTGCTTTGGATGAGGAGGTGTTAATTGGAGAGTACATGTACATGTAGTATCCTATAGGAAGATTACTCCATAGATCTGAGAAATGAGATGACAGGTTTAAGTGCCCAGGCTGCAGCTGATTTCACCAATGCTAAGATTAATCTTAAAGGTCATTTAGGATACACCATTTGCAGATATAGAAACAAATATTTACTACCGCAATATTAAGAAATATCTTACTCATTTGAAAGTAAATAATGATTCTAGGCATCCAGCAAAATAATTGCGCTAGATATCCTGTAATTATTACGAAAAAAAGAATTTTATAAGAATTTTTTTCGACCACAAAGTTTTTTTTTGGCTTTTCTTGGCATCCATGATTGTAAAACTTTGGACAGGTCAGTTGAATGATACATGTATATAACCCCCTAAATCTACCCATTTATAATTCAAGCAATTACCAATGGTGTATCCTACATGTACCTTTAAGAAGAGTAAAACTCATCCTAACTTGTACCAGTAGTACAGTGTATGTAGATCCAATGCAAGTTGTGTGTGGTCTTCCTAAGATTGATCAATAGTGTTTGGCATAATCGGCTGCAGCCGCCTGTCCCAAAAATAGAAGCAGAAAAGTTTTGGAATTGCCAGAGCTAGTTTTGCTTGGACTTATTTCTAATTAGGAATAACTGCATGAGTGTAATAGTGTAATTGAGTGTAATTCACCCAACGTGCTTGGTTTTATTACTGTCAATTTTGTCTGCGACAAAAATTCCAGGGGGAAATTAGTATGAAAAGAATGTGGAATCATCCCGATTATGGGACTTGCATGTACACTGTACTTCTGTAGTACAAATGTATAGGATATTTTGAAAGTGCAGACACTTCTTTTCATTCAATATAATTATTTGTTGGGTTGTGCTTCGAAACCGGGTACCTGAGTACCTGATCATTGATGGTAGGAACTGGTTCTATATTATGGAATTCAGTGTCGGTAAAGAACTTATTTACTTTGTAACTTCTCAGACAGCGAAACAGAAAGGCTTTGAATATCATTAGAGTTGAGTTAAAAAAATGAAAACCAGGCCCAAAACATATTTTGTTTATGGCGCTCGCTTCAGTGAAGTAGCAGTTTACGTGTCTAAAAGGTACAAAATATAAGCCACTCGAAGACAGAAAATACCGTAGGACCATCCAGACCTGAGAAGAAATTATTTTCATCCCTCTTATTCCTTCTGTAGTACAAAAAATGTACATTTATCTCTTCACTAAACTTGTCACTTGAAGTTGAAAATCCACCTGTGTACTTAATCGAAACTGACTGGCTACACAAGACGTGCAAAAGCCCTCGCATCGGAGGCGTGCTCGCTGGTCCCGAACTGACGACCGGGGCGTAACACATTAAGCTAGCTGGTTTCCCTGGGGGTGTTCCAGACAGTTGTTGGTGTGAGACTGCAAGTGTGACACTTGGAAAGTGGGGGGGGGGGGGGGGGGGGGGTGTAGAAAAAGCAAGTAATTATCCCGTCTGCGGCAAATTACCAAGGTGGAAAGTCAGACACCGCCATGGCCGTGGAAAGAGAATTGGGATCCATGCATCTTCATTATGTCCGCTGTGGGTAATTTGGCAGGAATTTTATTTATTTATTTTCGTTTGGGGAATTTAGCCCGATGCCAGTACTGTTGTGCAATTGTATAACAAATGAATTTGAGCGAGGTCAACAAATTGTGCTTTTTATAGTGTTCATGAGTTTTTTGTTAACTATTATTTAGCTCGACCTCACTTGGTGATACATTATTTAATTAAATAGTTTGAAAATGTGGCTTCTGAGTTACACGAGCGTGTACATGTAGTGATGACTATATACTTAAGATTTGTTATTGTCGTATCCGTGACGTGTATCAAATTTGAACCCTCCACTCCAGCCGACCTTGGCATTCTCGGTTAACGACAGAATAAACATTGCACCTACCAGTACAATGTATCTAGGCAGGAAAGTCGCGGGTTTAATCACCACTTCAAATAGGCGTATTTCTTTCACTCACGACTTCTGCATGGAAGCACTTGGTAAACAAAATGTAATAAACGTAGCCAGTGACGTACTGACCGAACTCAACATGCTCCCCTGGTCGAAGGATAAATTAGCTGGTTTCTGACAGTGTAAGTGTTGAACATACTCTTTGTAGTATTAAATGTAATATTAGTTTGTGAATCTCTTAGCAACATTGGTTATAGTGACCTTTCTGGTCCATCTTTGAAACCAGTAATTAGGAGGTCGTTGGTTCGAGTCCCACCACAAGCAAATTAGACCTGCCAGTTTGGGTTTTAAAATTAACCGTGTAATCGTATGTTTTGCGGTTACGGTTCACAGTTAACCGTAACCAACGTTAAAAGAAAAAGTTAAAACATTGCACGGGCCTTCATTGCATATCTCATTAGCGTTGCTTCATCAAGGAATTTAGTGTGTGCGCGTAGTACGTGTTGATAATTGCAGTTCTGCGATTGCTAATTTTCTGCATCAAATGTTGTAGGCCGACTGGCTACCTGTATACTGTACATGTACCAGTATGTCAGAAATGTCCATACAAACTTTTATCAATTGTACTACATACATACATATAATGACCTGCTCCAACAAAGCCCGGACAAAGTTGACAATTGGTAGGTTTTGTTTTATTTTAAAAAAATAGGTTAACCAAACAGGAAAAATGTAACCGTGTAACCATTTGAACGGTCGGTTAACCATGTAACCGTTTAACCGCTGCAGGCTTAACCTTAACCCTAACCCTTCCAAATCCAGCACAGTGCATCTGTGGTGACTGCTTGACCTTGCTGGACTCTGCACACAAGTCAATGTGACAAAGTATGCAATATGTTGCGTCTGGCAGGGTTTCTAGCCAAAATACCCTGGAGGGTTAGGGAGCAAAGCTTATAGTTTTCTCTGACAAGCTTCAGAAAAAGAAATGATTGTAAAAGTTCGTTGGTGACAAGCAGAACCTAACATTAATATTAAATGGGTGTTGTTTTTCCTTGTTCTCAGTGTTGGTCAGTCGATGCTGACCCTCTTCTGGTCTCTGTTTGGCCTGGAGAGTCTGGACATCATCAAGGTCAATCACGCCAAGCACGGCTTCACCGAGGCAGTGGGCACCATACTCTTCGCCCTGTACATGATGTTTGCCGTGGTGGTCATGTTAAATGCTCTCATTGCCATGATGAGCAACACCTACACAAGAGTCGAGGTAGGTGATCCAGTAACAAATTTTACGAAGTTGAAACGTTATTTAACATTTCAATTGCATTGCAATCACTGGATTTACATGGGTGGTTGACTCGAGGCAGGCAAAGAGAACGTAGACACACCTTGAAGTAACACCATTTCCTCATATTGAATCAAAAGTGAAATGAACCCAGCATATTTGAACGTAGGAAGTTGGAGATAATTCTAGTTTAATGTCGCCTAACCCCGTAGACCCCTTTTGGCTATAGGAACTATCCTCAATCCTGCGAAATCCTCCAATTGCCACCATGTAAAATAAATTATTCATCCTCAATCCTCAACAATTATCCGTTATTTCTTGAATTTGGTCACTGAAGGGCCAGAGGTAACCATTGCCTCAATCCTCAAAAATCCTCCACCAATCACTGCTATGGGTTGAGTCAGTACAGATTACCGTACCGTATTCAGAAGCATAATGCTCGATTGCATTATACATGGCTGAACATAAATACTGCTGGGTACGGCCAGCTCATGGCATCCTCCTATTTACTGACACGTTTTGCCGTTCATCTTCAATCCTCCAAAATACTCTAAATGCGAAGAGGATTAAGGAGGCGCAGGTGTCGCAAGGCGGACCCTAGCGCCACCCTACTCAGACCGACATACATTGGACAACTCGAACACGTAAACTGAAAGACCGCAACTCAAATTTTACTATAGAAAATATAACATGATTTAATAATCCAAAATCTAAATACAACTAAATACAATGTAAATAATTTAATACAATATAAATAATAAATCTGTGCTATCGACTATGAAGACTGCACGACAGTAGCCGGACCATCAGTTGGTTGAACCCTGGGTTGCACAATGATCCCAAATGGAAAGACCCTTGTGGACGATGACCCCTCAACAGGATTTTAAATTCAAAACACCACCCCGTATGACTGGATACAGGAACCCCCTGAAAAGTATCAATTAACATACGATTGTTTTAAAAACCTCGACCCTCATTATTTGTCAATTTAGTTGACAAATAACGCCAAATAATCAGCTTACAAATTGGTTTTAATGAGAAATACACATTTAATAGGTTTTGCATAAATCTGACAAAATGCAATATATTTGTATATTTAAAGTTTACTCCAGAGTTCCCTATGGCCTGGCATCCCCGGGATAATCGTGCTGCGAACCACTGACACCCCAAAAAGGGTACCCAAAGTTGCCTGGCACTTTTAAGCCAAAAATGACGACTTTATAAAACATCACCAGCCTCAGCGCTGATGGCCTTGTTCGCTAAACACCATCCCCCCCCCCCCCCCCTCCCCACCGGCGAGACTAATTCACTCCCGGTACCCGCAATACGAAACTCGACCCCATAAAATGTGCAGCGCACTTTTATACTCGGGAAAGCCAGATGTACGTACCCAAGACTAATTTATTCTACAACCCCAGAAACTGAATAGTTCTGAACCTTAAAAGTAAGTTAATATGCAATCCAACAAAAGTAAAGTGGTTAAACTTTTAAGCCCCCATTGGGGTTACCGTAATCAAGCCTAGCTGGGCGTGGAGGAAAGCCCATTAAAAACAGTCGTTCGAGACGATCACCCGATCAGACCATCAAAATTTGCATAAGCAGCCAAGGAATTAAACATTATTATTTAAATTAACATCAACTGGAATTCACAACGGGAATCAACTTAACTATTTACACCAGTTGCATATTTAATTTCACAGTTTTATAATAGTAATTGTTGTCTTGTGACATGTACGGCCAGCAACCTTAATTGACCCATGGCATCCTCCTATTTACTGACACGTTTTGCCATTCATCTTCAATCCTTCAAAATACTCTAAATGCGAGGAGGATTGAGGAGGCGTAGGGTTTAATGGAGGATTTTCTCACTGTTGGTTAACCAGTTCGCGCCGGGATTATTTTAACATCGCCGAGCCGACGGGCGGGATTATTTTTAACGAAACACGATCCGAAGCGGGTTCAGGCTTATAGTGCCGGGAAGCACACCCACGATTTCCGGCCTTGCGCGCTGCTGACATACATGTACATTTCCGAACTTGAACTTGGCGTGTTCATGCGTCATCCGTTTTGAATTTTGGAAAATGTGTGCGTTTATATACGTCATCCGGCGCGAACTGGTTAAAACTGACAGTATGTCTTTTAGGAATTCATACATTAATATTTGGAGAGGGTAAAATTGTGCAATTACTGTAACAGTTTAATGTACCTTATTAAACCTGTGTGTCCCACACAGGTTTCTTGTTTACACTGTCGTTTGCTTTTGAAGAGGATTTTGTTAAGATTGGAGCATTAGATGCTCACAATTTATGACTTTTTTTGAACAATCTCATTCCTTCATGAAAATCAGCAAACCCCTTGGGCCATAATAAAGCAAAAGCCAGCTTTGAAGTCCAATATCTACAGATTCCAATAGATGCCAACTTTAAACGTACATATTGCAGTATCTTTTGTGTAAAAACTAGATTGGTAAATGATGTACATTTAGTCCAGGCAAAATACATAATTTTGTTTTTGTTGACCTCAAACAAATTGCAACAAATTGTTTTTCACCACAGTGCACTTCTAAAAGGTTCCTAGAATGACATACTAAAAATCTACAAAAATCCAAGTGGTGGAAATATGTCTAATTTGCTTAAATCGTTAATCCCTGCCATGTAATATTTTGTATTCCCATATTTGGGTATATATTTTATTTGTATTTTTTGAAAAGTTTATTTTGGTGATTCTACTTACATATCCTTACTTGAATAACATTTGCTAAAGCATATAAGTGACTGAATAATTATGAGAACACAGTAATTATCCAAAATGACAACTTTGTGACCCTATAAATGTGCGCACATTACACTGTCTCCAGATATCATCATGTACATGTAGTCAGTATTGGTGAGCTTCAAATTCACCAAGTTGCTTACTCGCACAGTTATCATATTAAAAACTTATGGAAAATCATATGGACAATGATAACATTGTGATATTTAGCCCAGCAAACAAAAACTTGGAAAAAATGATGTGTCCCTAAATTGGGCTAACAAGTAGGTGAAGGGTTGCCTAAGGTGAGAGACTTGAACAAGTTCAAGGAAACCTCCCAAATTAAAGATTGTTGTTGCTTACAATAATCATATCTACGTTAAAATGTATTTTGGTGATTTCCTTGAACTTGTTCAAGTATTCCATGTTAGACAACCCTTTAACTACTTTTTAGCCCAATTTATAGACACACCATTTTCCCCATTTTTTGTTTTCTGGGCTAAATATCACAATGTTATCATTGTTCATATGATTTGTCATAAGGTTTTAATATGATAACTGTGCCAGTGAGCAACTTGGTGAATTTGAAGCTCACCAATACTGACTACATGATGATATCTGGAGACCGTGTAATGTGCGCACATTGATAGGGTCACAAAGTTGTCATTTTGGATAATTACTGTGTTCTCATAATTATTCAGTCATATGCTTTAACAAATTTTATTCAAGTAATGATATGCAAGTAGAATCACCAAAATAAACTTTTCAAAAAATAAAAATAAAATATATACCCAAATATGGGAATACAAAATATTACATGGCAGGGATTAACGATTTATGCAAATTAGACATATTTCCACCACTTGGATTTTTGTGGATTTTTAGTATGTCATTCTAGGAACCTTTTAGAAGTGCACTGTGGTGAAAAACAATTTGTTGCAATTTGTTTGAGGTCAAAACTTATTTTTCCTGGACTAATTGTACAGTTGTACATGTATGTGTACATGTACGGGTATATGTTGTGTCAATGAATTTGTTCATATTACTGAAATATTATTTTTGTTAATACAGTTGTGTATAAGAGTTGGGGAACTGTGGTTCATTGGTTACAGTATTCGACTCGTGTTTTGATTGTGCATATAAAACCCTGATGGGGACACATGGTGCTTATGTTCTTGGGCAAGACACTTTACTGAAGTAGCCTCTATCTACCCATGCAGGAGTATAACCTTTTAAGATAAAGATCAACCTGCACTGACCTTGAGCTGCCACAGACGCGGCCTTGTTCCTCATGAACAGAGAAAATCGTAATGCGATTTGAAATTTGACTAAAAGACTAAAAGTCAAATATTATTATTATTATTAATTTAATGGAATTATTATTAAAGGGATCATACATGTATACCTATACGTTTGGTAATTGAAACCCATTGTTTGTTTCAATCATATATAGTTATACATGTACATGTATACCATAAAACTAACCTGTACAAAATTCATTTTAAAAGGTGGTAGCAATTTTGAGATATTGCCGAAAATCTGGAGCAGTTACAATGCATGTCCACGCAGGAAGAATAATCTGCATTGGAATACACAATATGAGAAACGTCACTGCAGTAACGCTTCTCAGATTCAATTTGTTGGGATAAAAAATGATATCTTTGTCCATAACCGCAGTACTTCAAAGTGAAAAGTTTCTAAAAATGCATTATACTATCCAAAGCTGCTGTACAAGTACTTCTTACCAAGTACCGGTAAGTTTTTATTGCCATTAATTTTTGGATTACCAAACCAAATTACCATACGATCCCTTATATGATTTGTTCGGTTTTTTCCTACTTATACTGGTATAACAATACTCCCAAGGTACATGTACATAGTTCCTTATGTTTCCACCTGCTGATGTTAAATGATGCATAAATGTCCACATCCAATCTGTCATTTATTAGATAATGTTGGTACATGTAAGGTATTTGTTCAGACTTGCTCAATCATTGATATTGCTACATGTCTGGACCCCCCCATAGGGTGAGCTCCAAACTGACATGTATGTATTACTTGTTCATTATTAGTTTAAACTGGGTCTGGTCACCAGTGCTCTCATCCATACAGTCGTAATTTTAAAGAGACATTTATAAAGTCTGCATGAGGCAGTTTTACTTTACATCTGCTCCAACCAACTCTTTATTCCCTAAATACCGTTACATGTGTGACATGCTCGTTAATTATCAGCACTTTTTGTTTAATTTTGGGGTGTGTGAATGTTGCTTTTGTCGTGCTTTATCGGAGTATCAAACTAAACATTTTAAAGCAATATACACGGATCCAGTAGACCATGCCCAACATAGCAACTGTGGCTATTACTTGCACAGTGCTAACGCCTTTAACTTAGGAAATGGCCCAAAATTATCTTTTCCCTTTAACCAGTTCGCGCCGGGATTATTTTTACATCGCCGAGCCGACGGGCGGGATTATTTTTAACGAAACTCGATCCGAAGCGTGTTCAGGCCGATAGTGCTGGGTAGCACACCCACGCATTTCCGGCCTTGCGCGCTGCTGACATACATTTCCGAACTTGAACTTGGCGTATTTATTCGTCATCCGTTTTGAATTTGGGGAAATTTTTGCGTTTATACGTCATCCGGCGCGAACTGGTTAATACTGTAATTTACCATTATTAAACAGCACCACTTAACCATGACTGTGATTAAAACCAGGTACATGTATGTAATGGAATTGGAGCGTACAAGTGAAACAGAAGTTAAAATCAACAAAAAACTTTTTGCAAACTACATGTATGCTGAAGTGAAGAATTGTACTGTGATTCTTTATAAATGCATGCAACGTCACACACGCATTCTGCGACACAATTCTCTGCTCTAAATTTTTCGAGC
The DNA here is from genome assembly GCA_037893245.1 of Crossaster papposus. Classification (NCBI taxonomy): domain Eukaryota; kingdom Metazoa; phylum Echinodermata; class Asteroidea; order Velatida; family Solasteridae; genus Crossaster; species Crossaster papposus. The sequence continues at coordinate 421,828 of JBAIAA010000206.1, forward strand.
GATTATGTGAGTTACCCAATTAGACAACCTATTTGAATGTTATGGCATGGTCTACGCATAGGATCTATGCCATACAGCCATATGCCACGATTAGGACGTCTTGCAACTATGACTACCGTACAGTATGCCTGAAAAGCAATCGTGACTAACTCTATTACCGGTAGTGCATGCGTACGGAGACCTTCAGCAACTAACTAATGTAATATGATTACATGCATAGCGATTCTCTTTAAAACATAGGCATTTTTAGGCCAAATAAAAAAATATTCTCGTGCAAACTTTTTTGGAAAAAATGAGGAAAAGATAATTTTTTCCCACAAGGCTTGACGCATTTGTATTGTCTTTATCGCAGAATTATATAGCCTCGCATCATATGATAATAATTTGATTTACATTGTACCTCCTGCATACTACACTTTAAAACACTACAAAAGAGATAGATTACGATTAGGAGGAAAGTGCCAATGTGAAAAATGACTAGGCGGATTTCCGTAATTTTTATTTATTAAATAAAAAAAAACTTTTTATCAGTGCTGTCAACATTTACCTTCGCATTAATATTCCCTACGTGTAATGTAAGCCCTTCTTATGACCTAAAGTAAACCATTATGCTTACATTCATAGTGCAATGTGGATCATTTCATCAAGTTGTGGAGACGTCCTCTTTAGAATGTCCTTGTGGAGATATTATCATTCTTTTGCCCTATATTGTTTATCGGTCTCCACAAGGTAGCAAATTTATAGAAATCATAAATCAACATCGAAGACTACATGTATCTGTGGTGTCATCAACAAATCAGCCCTACATGTGTACTGTTCCAAAATTCGGTACCCTCTGGAGACCTGAACACAATATGTACAATGGAAACAAAAGGTCTCCGGAGGGTAAATTTATATACCGGTAGATGAATACATGTAGGTCTCCACTGGGAATTTCACGAAATAGATTTTTGGGATTGTACTCAAATTATTCAAAAACTAGGGTTAGGATGTGGGTTAGGCTTAGTGTTTGGGTTAGGGTATAATATAAGGTACATGTATTGGGTCGAAATTTCAACCCAGGAAATTAATTGTGGTTGAAATAGGAGCATTTTGAAAAAGGTGCCAGACTTTTTAACCAGTTTGTACACGAGAACCAAGAGACGTCTCCACTAGGATACAAATTTAGGTGTAATTGTTTCTACTCTCTTTTTTTTCAGGAAAACTCGGACACGGAGTGGAAGTTTGCCCGCGCCCGAATGTGGGTACACTTCCTTCACGTGGGCGGGACGGTGCCGCCCCCTTTTAATGTCATCCCTACCCGTACCGCCATCACGCAGCTCCTGTCAAGTTGCTATCGGCGCTGTTGCGTCACCCGCCGCAACCAAAACGGGGTAAGTAATCATTTCATTGAATTATGTATTATTCAATTAATTATTCAAAAAATAATTTTGAAAGATTATCAGAGAGGAACATCAGATTTTACCTGTGCACCAGTCATTTTGTTCACAGGCAAAATTCAATATAATGTGAAACCACCGCTACATGCATGGTTGGCGGCCGCACAATCTGATTATTGTTTGGTACCAAACTTACTTCGTCTTTATAACTTCTCAAGGGGCATTTGGCCTAGAGGTTTGATTTCTTGACTTGTGATCAGATGGTCAGGTGTTCGAATCCAGCTGCTGGCCATTTTTTTGTGTCCTTTGGCAAACCACTTCACCCCCATATCACTTACGTCTCTACCCCCACTTGCCTCTCTCCACCCCCCACTTGCCTCTTTCCACCCCCCACTTGCCTCTTTCCACCCCACTTGCCTCTCTCCACCCCCACTTGCCTCTTTCCACCCCCACTTGCCTCTTTCCACCCCCACTTGCCTCTTTCCACCCCCACTTGCCTCTTTCCACCCCCCACTTGCCTCTTTCCACCCCCCACTTGCCTCTTTCCACCCCCACTTGCCTCTCTTCATCCCCCCCCCCCCCACTTGCCTCTCTCCACCCCCCCCCCCCCCCCACTTACCTCTCTCCACCCCCCCCCCCCCCCCACACTTACCTCTTTCCACCCCCCACTTGCCTCTCTCCAACCCCCACTTGCCTCTATCCAACCCCCACTTACCTCTCTCCACCCCCACTTGCCGCTCTCCACTCCCACTTGCCTCTCTCCACTCCCACTTGCCTCTCCCCACCCCATCTTGCCTCTCTCCACCCCACTTGCATTTTTCCACCCTCACTTGCCTCTTTTCACCCCCACAAAAACAACATACGTTAACCCTAGCCCTCCTCAATCCTCCCAAATATTCATAGCAGTTTTGGAGGATTTTCGAGGATTGAGGATGAATGGCAAAAAGTGACAGTTGATTTTGGAGGATGCAATGGGGGGAGGTCGTATCCTTAACAAGCATTCTTTATGTTCAGCCATGCATAATGCAACCCTTCATTATGCTCAATACCACACACTGCTTCTGAATGTCATTGGCACCGACTCTACCCATAGCATTGATTGAATGAGGATTTTAGAGGATTGTTAGAGGCAATGGTCACCCCTCCACTAAACAAATGGCAAGAAATAACCGATGATTTTGGAGGATTGAGGATGAATCCAATTTGTACATACTGGTAATATGAGGATTTATTGAGGATGGTTCCTAGCAAATAGGTCCTAGGGAGCTTGGGTTAAGGAAATCTTTTGACAAACACGAGTATGCAAATCATGTTAGCCTGGTTGGGTAAACAATTTTTACATTTGTCTAAACAATATTTTTGTTTTATTGCAGAAAAATAAAATAGCAGAACACGCGTACAAGGTAAGCCTTTCCTTTTTTTATACTTTTATATAGTTGAAAGTACTATCAAAAATAACGACAGATACCCTTTCCATAAAATAAGTGGAAAATTGGTGGTGTGGACTGCTGTATTATTAATGGTGGTAATGTGATTAAGCCTATGTTTTTGGGGCTCTGCCCCATTGCATAATACCGGCAAGGCGATACCACACAATGTTTTTAAAAAAAATTGTCCCCAGAATATCCAGAATATTGGATTGGGTAATATGCAGAGACCGTGTTGGTTTTACTACAGGCTAGGCATGAATGACAAACGTGTACATCAATTAAATCCTTAAAGGCTAGTTACACTGGGCCTGCGTCCAGGTTACAACCTACATGTACATGTATCTGTGAACGAAGAAATGTTGGAATCTGGACAAATCATAACAAAAGTGCACGCCGGTTTATGGTCGCAAAGGTCGTGGGTAATCACAAGAGCAAAATCAATCGCAGCATTGCAATTCTGAATCGTAGGAGGTCGTGGACAGGTCTTACATGGTCGCGCCACCAGTCGTGGATGATCGCGGGTCACGCAGTCGCACGATTTGTCGTGCAACTGGTCGATCTACCAGACGATAAGTTGTGTCACCTGTCAGACGACTTCACGATCGATCATGCGAGCACTAGTCGCATGATTACATACATGTACAATTCATCTTGCCATCGATCTAGCTTCTCCATTCGTTGGTGATAGCACGATCAGGAGTACCACAAATCGTAAGATGACCTACATGTACAATGTACATGTACCACAAGTCGAAAACGAACGCCGTTTTTAGTGCTTTTCTCGGCATCCTTGATTGTAAAGCTTCGGATAGGTCAGTTAAACGATATTTATTATAAAATCCAACCCCCAGATCCACCAATTTATTTCTGTTAATTCAAGCATTTACCAATGGTATTACATGTGAATACTTGTCTTTAACTTGCCGCCAAGAAAATACATGGTACCCTTCTTTGTGTTACTCACCTTGTTCTTACATATTTAATCTACGTTTCATTTTGGTACGATGAATATTAATATGTTGTCAATATTATACGGCTGATATAATTAAGTCAATGTCTTGATTTCCACATCAAAATGATGACCAGCCCATAATGCTTTCAGTCGTTCATCATGCGTTAAACGGACCTATATATGTACCAGTTATATGCAAAACAAGGGAGTTTGGCTGCTAGAAGACAACAAGTTTTTTCCTGGGGAAAGTTGTTCTCGAGTGGCTTTCAATTATCTTGAGTGGCCAAAGTCAGGATGTAAATTTCTGGGTTGATCTATTCGATAAAACGAGCTATAACCTTCTACCTCGCAGTCTAGTCCTGATTTATGGCCCTGTGTCGCTTGGCAGATGACCATAAGATGGGTGGGTATTCCCGCTTGGCACACCAGGTTATAAAAACAATAAATCTCCAGGGGTTTCAAAGCGAAACACAAAAATGTATTACAGGCCGTCATTTCCTGTTCATCCTCTCCAAATGGATTTCAGCAATTAATTTTGATTGATAGTACATGTGAGACAAAAAAATAACGGACGCATCAATTTTGATTCACGCGGCTACTAGTACCATACTATGCCATGCGTGCAGAAGTGCGTGCCATGACGATAGTGATTGGCAAAGCTCGATACCAATTACCAGTGTGAAATTCTGGGAGGATTTTGAAGAATGTTTTTTAATTGATCTGCTATGATACAACCTAGAAAATAATTTGGAGAATACATGTGTTTACAAGTTTACGATGAAGTGAAAGTGTGAACGTTTTTTAAATACAGTACAGCAGAATGTGTTGATAATTATGCAGAAACAGCACGATCAAGACGTACGTATGAGGGATTTACCTTTATCAAAAACATTCGGCTTTCCAGAAGGATCAGGAATCGACAACATGTTAACGAATTCCCGAAGTCATGAAGAATTTGTAACCTGTGCAAGTCAAGTATACCCGAATAATGCAAACGCCGATCAGTACATAATCGACAATAAACGTATCGGTGCAGTTGGCCACATAAAAACTGTGTTTTGCAATTAATTTGTCACGGTTCAGAACCTAAACGCACTTCTATCCAATTCCTAAACACCAGTGTTCAAAGGCTAACACTATCTGTCCTCGTGCTAAACAAGTATAAAAACTGATACCAATGAATTGAAAATAAAATCTATAATATACATTGTGTAGGCCCAACTGATTGAATAAATAATTTCTTTACAAAATTTGAACTATATGGATTTTCTTTACGTCTCATAACGCTGTTTTGCAATAAAAGCAATATAAAAAAGATTAGTCTTGTAAGGTTCATCGAAAGATCAAAACCTCTTAATTGACATGGCTGATTAGGGACGCAAAAACAAAACTAGACGCTGGACAACGAATTGTGTCAATAATTTATCCTATTAGTGTTATCTCGTGAATGTACGAAATGCCACCTGGCATGGTTAGCCCGCTATAACCATCCGTGTCGCGTCCGTAATAATTGTTGGCGCAATTTCCTCAGGCCAGCGGGAGCACCTGTTAAATCTGACAGTGGTCAGTCTGGTGGAACGTGGACGGATGATCGAGTTGAATGTTTAGTTGATCAGGCTTTTTTAACCTCTCATGGGGTCACATTGTATTATCCAAAACTAGGCTTCTTTTGTGTCTAAGGCTGCATCCCTGTCACCTTGATGAAATGTATTATTGGAGTCTTTATTGCTAGAACGAAACCCTGCTCTTACTCCATGTGCTTCTCCTTCTCCTATTCCTTCTACTACTAATACTAATCATTTTCCAAACTTAATCCTACCCCTACTCCTGCATACTTTCTACTCCATATGTACTACTACTCATTTTACTTGTACTTACTCCTACTTACTCCTACTCGTATCACTCCTACGTTCTCCCACTCATTTCACTCCTATGTACTCCTTCTAATTTTACTCTTACGTACGCCTACTAATTAATCTTAATCTTCCTACTCTTTCTCTTGCTCTTACTACTCTTATTACTCTTTCTCTTACTACTCTTTCTCTGTCTACTCTTCTTACTTTTCCTCTTCCTACTATTCCTCTTCAAACTACTCATTTTCCTACTTGTTCAATTCCTACTCTTCCTCTTCCTCTTTCTCTTCCTACTCTTTTGCTTCCTACTCTTCCTACTCGCCCGCTTCTTTCAATTCCTACTCTTTCTCTTTCTCTTATTACTCTTCCTCTTACTACTCTTCCGTTTACTACTCTCCCTCTTCCTTTTACTACTCTTCTTCTTCCTACCTTTTCACTTCCCCTTCTTACTTTTTCACTTCCTCTTCTTACTTTTCTACTTCCTCTTTTTACTTTTCCACTTTCTACTTTCTATCTTTCTCCTTTTTCTTTTCCTACTCTTCCAGTTCATACTCTTTCACTTCCTTTTCCTCGTCCTCTTCCTACTCTTTCTCGATCCAGACATCTTATATTAAACGATAAAGTCCCATATTCGTAGTCGAGTAACAAACTTGACATTTTCCCTGATATGTGCAACGGTATATCAGAGTTATCTGCAGTTACCTTAGCTTGTGTTCACTACTGTACTAACCGTGGCAAAACCACCAACCTTAGGTGATAGAAGTAAACACTTAATGGATATTAAAATTGAATAATTGATGGCGATGGTATCCTGGGTTGTTACAGCCATGTGTAGCGCCCGTTGTAGCAGAGTAGCGATGCGTGGAGATAACCCTGCCCCAAAAGGTGTCTGGTGTCTCATTTAATTACACAGCAGCTGTCAACAGTGTCTTTGGGGTTTGGATAATTGGTTTGTGACATCGTCAGACATATCTTATTCGCTGATACACCAGGATCTTTGTCCTGTTGTTTCTATGATCATTGGCAAGATATTCCCTATAAGAGTACATGTTTAAGTGACCGCAGCATACGTGATCGCCAGTGTCCTTTTCAACCCTTTTGGTATTCTATTGAAAATACGAGTTCGTTTTGGTTTATCGGTTTAGGCCTTTATAGTTTATTGTAATATTGCATATCATATTATGAAAATGTTTATTATTAACACAACTTATGTTTAAATAATAACCTGATATGAGGGGCCCAGGTAAAAGGCTAAGGCTTATACAATTGCCCCATGGGTCATTCCACTTCATTCCACACACTTTTTTGCTCGACCCCCTCCGATTTCGATGAAATTTGGTGTGTGGCTAGGTACTCATGAGAAACTCGGTTATTTTTTGTAGGAGCTCGAGCAGTTTCAGGGGGTTTTGCCGCCAGAACCCACCAATCTTCCTAAAAATTGCCAAATACCCCCACAGAATGGTTCGATCTCAGCAATTGGGGTATCATTGGAAAGAGCACAAAAAACTGGGTCATTTAAGGTGACCTTGACCTTTGACCTTTGACCTCGATTATCTCAAAAGTATATGCTCTGGTTTTGATGAACCTTTTTTTTTTATTCGTGAGATAGTTAACTGTACATGGCGCACACGAAAAATCAGCTTGGGCAATTACCAACTTCAGGAGAAAAATGACTAACTACCAACAAATGTGTAATATCTTATACCAAATGTATTTCATTGCAAATTTATAGGTAGGGTACACCATTTGCAAATTATTAAGAAATATTTTACTGATTTGAAAGTAAATAATGATTCGCCAGAGGCCTTTTTGTTTTATTTGTGAGATAGTTAACTGTACATGGCGCACACGAAAAAACAAATTATTGCGCTAGATATCCTGTAATTGTTCCGACAAATTAAATTGTATATAAAGAAATTATGATCGCAAAAAAAACAACTGCACGACGCTGGTTGAAAACCAAAGCCGTTTTCTTGCATTTGTGATTTTCTTGATTGTAAAACTTTAGACAGGTCAGTTAAAGGTACGATACACCATTTGCAGATATCGCAAATATTTACTGCCAAATTATTAAGAAATATCTTACTTATTTGAAAGTAAATAATGATTCTAGGCATCCAGCAAAACGATTGCGCTAGATATCCTGTAATTAATCCGAACAAATTTTTTTTTTTAAGAAAAATTGTTAAAGGCCAGACGGCAATCGCGAACAAAAAAAGATAACATAAGAATAACTGCTCGAAGCCGGTTGAAAACAAACGCCGTTTTTCGTGCTTTTCTCGGCTTCCATGATTGTAAAATTTCGGACAGGTCAGTTAAACGATATTTTACTATAAAATACCCCCCCCAAAAAAAAACAAATAATAAAAATAAATAAATAAATAAAATCTACTACTTCATGACAATTCAAGCAATTACCAATAGTGTATCCTACCTTTTAAAACTGAAAATACGAAATTAGACAATTTGTTTACAAACTAATCATTTTTGAAAAACAAATCATGAACATTGCCTAAGATTGCATCATCAACTCCCTCGATCTCTCAGGGATGCAGACGAGTTCATCCCAAGTCCCTGCAAGTTCCTACAAGTCCTCCAGTCCCAATTCAAATCACAAGCTATTCAAATTAGCTTTAACAAAAGCCTTTGCCATTGTTCATCCTGTCACTGGCTTGAAATGACTTCTGACTGGACTCGATCTGAAATGACTTATGACTGGACTCGATCTGAAATGACTTATGACTGGACTTGATCTGAAATGACTTCTGACTGGACTTGATCTGAAATGACTTCTGACTGGACTTGATCTGAAATGACTTATGACTGGACTCGATCTGAAATGTTTTCTGACTGGACTTGATCTAAAATGACTTATGACTGGACTTGATCTGAAATGACTCATGACTGGACTCGATCTGAAATGACTCATGACTGGACTTGATCTGAAATGACTACTGACTGGACTCGATCTGAAATGACTCATGACTGGACTCGATCTGAAATGACTCATGACTGGACTTGATCTGAAATGACTTATGACTGGACTTGATCTGAAATGACTTATGACTGGACCTGATCTGAAATGACTTCTGACTGGACTCGATCTGAAATGACTACTGACTGGACTCGATCTGAAATGACTCATGACTGGACTTGATCTGAAATGACTTATGACTGGACTTGATCTGAAATGACTTATGACTGGACTTGATCTGAAATGACTTCTGACTGGACTTGATCTGAAATGACTCATGACTGGACTTGATCTGAAATGACTCATGACTGGACTTGATCTGAAATGACTCATGACTGGACTTGATCTGAAATGACTCATGACTGGACTCGATCTGAAATGTTTTCTGACTGGACTTGATCTAAAATGACTTATGACTGGACTTGATCTGAAATGACTCATGACTGGACTCGATCTGAAATGACTACTGACTGGACTCGATCTGAAATGACTCATGACTGGACTCGAACTGAAATGACTCATGACTGGACTCGAACTGAAATGACTCATGACTGGACTTGATCTGAAATGACTTCTGACTGGACTTGATCTGAAATGACTTATGACTGGACTTGATCTGAAATGACTTATGACTGGACTTGATCTGAAATGACTTCTGACTGGACTTGATCTGAAATGACTTCTGACTGGACTTGATCTGAAATGACTTCTGACTGGACTTGATCTGAAATGACTTCTGACTGGACTTGATCTGAAATGACTTCTGACTGGACTTGATCTGAAATGACTTCTGACTGGACTTGATCTGAAATGACTTCTGACTGGACTTGATCTGAAATGACTTCTGACTGGACTTGATCTGAAATGACTTCTGACTGGACTTGATCTGAAATGACTTCTGACTGGACTTGATCTGAAATGACTTCTGACTGGACTTAGTGAGGTGGATTAAGGACAAAAAACACGAAGATCGTGACACGGTGGACAAAAGCACCAATTTTTTTTTAAAGACTCCTATGGGTATGTAGATTAATAAAATCCCATGCTCCAAAAAAATTGCAATGACCTTGACCTAATTATGACGTAATATATTCAAAATGGCCGCCATTTCCTTAAAACGGCATGTTTTTAGTTATATAATGCCGAGGCAAGTGATTTTAGTAGCGAATTATATGTATCAAAGGCCAAGGAATCGCATGGCAACGTTTGTGTTGCGCTGAAACAAACAGTTTCATCATTTTTGTATTAAATTTGTCTATATTAGCATATGATGGTATAAAATACATCATCATCACCGTGGGAAAATCAGTGGTTTGTATTAAAAATCGTCTCTTCCGGTCAATCCAAAATACCATCAATGGACCTGCTGCCTAAAGTCCACAAGTTGAAAGAACCACCTTCTCCCCATAATGAGAAATTACTTAAAGGCAGGCCCATTATAACTGCACATAGCTGGATCACCTCCCCTGTATCCAAAACATTAGGCTTCTACCTAAACATCTTACTGTCCAGATTTCAAGATAATTTTTTTGAAAAGGACATTCCTTGGCCAATCATCACCAACTCCCTTCAATTAATAAATTCACTTGATTCTCTGGAAGTATCTTACGACGATGATATCTCATTTATTTCTTTTGATTTTGAGAGCCTATACACAAATATCACACCTCACGATATCCAAGAAACACTTTTCAAGATAAGCGCTGCCTGTGAATACCCTCACGAATACTATTCCTATTTTTCTAAACTACATAACTTCACCAGTGATTTCAGCCATTTTTCAATCGGTAAACACTTCTTCAAACAAACTAAAGGAGTTCAAATGGGGAGCTATCATTCCGCACAACTCGCTAACCTTGTATTAGCTTATAGAGAACTCCTGTTCTGGACCGCACATAGATCCCACAATGTACTGCTCTTCGTTAGATACATCGACGACGGCTTAATTATTTTCCGCAACGACCCCACTTCCTCATATCAAGACATAATCAAAACGCTAGCGGGCCTCTATCCGAAATCCATTCCTGTCAACTTCTCTGTGAACAACAAAACTATGAATTTTCTGGATCTTACCTTGTCTATTAACTATTTCACTCTAACGAATAATAAAATCCAATACCGTGTCTTCCAAAAAGCCTTTCATAAGTTCACCTATGTCAATTACAAATCTAATCATAACCCCTGTATCTTCAGAGGCATCATCAAAGGAGAATGCCATCGCTACAAGACTCACAGTGCAGACGAGAATGAATATAATCACATACTCCAACTTTTCAAACTCCGACTCAAAAGGTGCGGCTACCCTAATAGATTAATTCGAGAAAATTCCCTAGATTACAGAGACGAAGCCTGCACCAGATTACACACTTTTAAAACGCCGAAACGCGCAATTCTTTGCAAAATTCCCTTCAACAAAGCCAGCTACAACGTCAGACAAGCTAAACGAATCCTTAATAAATACACTGGTCTATAGGCCCCAACTACGGCGTTAACATCTCTATCACCAACAACCCTAAGCTAAAACAGTTGTTTTGTACCAGCCGCACACTGCACATGGAAGATTGCTAACTTCAAAGTATAATATTAATATAAAAACAAGAATATAATAAAACAAAACAAATCCTCCCACTATCACAAGTTTGTGACGCGCAATTCCTTCTCAAAAATATCCACCAAGAGCCACAGGTTTGTGGACGCGTAATTCCTTCTTTATAATTTACTACAAAAGCCACTGGTTGGTAGATACGTAATTCCTTCTTAAAAATACCCTCAGACAGCCACAGGTTTGTGGACGCGTAATTCCTTCTTAGAAATATCCTCCAAGAACCACAGGTTGGTGGACGCGTGGTTCCCTTTTTAAAATATCCTCAGACAGCCACAGGTTTGTGGACGCGTAATTCCTTCTTGAAAATATCCTTCAAAAGCCACATGTTTGTGGACGCGTAATTCCTTCTTAAAAATATTCTTCAAGAGCCACTGGTTAGTGGACGCGTAATTCCTTCTTAAAAATATTCTTCAAGAGCCACAGGTTTGTGGACGCGTAATTCCTTCTTAAAAATATTCTTCAAGAGCCACTGGTTAGTGGACGCGTAATTCCTTCTTATAAATATTCTTCAAGAGCCCCTGGTTAGTGGACGCGTAATTCCTTCGTATAAATATTCTTCAAGAGCCACAGGTTTGTGGACGCGTAATTCCTTCTTAAAAATATCCTCCGAGAACCACAAGTCTGCAGACGCGTGTTTCCTTATATAACATTATTTCGCCGACAGCCATTGCTGTACAGGCATGTATGCCTATATTAAAAAGATCACTTTTACTCAATTAAATAACAACTTTCAACTATATAACGGGCAGCTGTTCACTATGTGAGACGTGGTGTTTAAGCTCTACCCATTTTAAGTTAAGTTTTTAAGTTACGCATACATATCAGTTAATGTTTTCATAATTTTCCGATAATTTACCACACGCCCTTATACATAACAATTTTTCTTTAGTATTAAGTCTAAATTACACGATATGTTTCTTATACAATTCATTATTAAAGATTGATTTATGTCAATTAAAATACACATTAGTTATACACTCTGTATAATTTTAATTCATTTCTTTATTTTTGAAACTCATCTTTTGAGTTTTTAATGTAATAAGTGTATCATTACAGGCTCGAGAAATATCTAAACCATATCTGCTAACTTCCAAATTGAACACAATTGTTTATATCCTTAAACTATTTAATTCATATTTCTAATTTATTATGTTAAATATAATATTTAAACAAAATGCGAATTAATACCGTAGTTCTTTTTAGAGAAACAGAATTCCTTCACCTAATTGATTTAAAATATAGTTGTATCGAAATGTAATAAATTATAACCATAGAACTGTCCGTACTTCGCGTGCATTTTGAGTTCTTACTGTTTCCTCTATGTGTGATCTCTGTGTCTTTGAACTACCTGTATCCCCTCGTGCCGGGTTTGACATTACTGGATCTTTTATAACCGGTCGTCAAGTCCACCAACAGGCACATTCCCGAACGGTTTTTAAATCTCACTTTCTTCCACGGCGACTGTCTGAACGTCTGGCGTATCGTGAGGTACGCTAGGGACTGTAGTTGGACTTTAGGTTCACTATATAACAATACATTGTGTTAATGTGTTATTGTTTTGGTTGATAGTTATTGTTTATTATATCATAATGACATCATGGTATCTTGTAGATCAGTGCCACGGTAATTATACTGTTACCATTTTGAACACAAAAGAAATAGCATTTTGGTGAAACAACGGCAATAAAATCTGTTTTTTTCAAATGTTGTGTTATTTGTGTAGTATTGACGATGATGACGTCATATTTACATCAATATACATGTAGTCACCATAAAGGATATTAATTTTTTACAAACTAATACCACCCTCATTGAATTCCTTGACCTCAGAAACATAATTTTGGCATGTAGAAATCCCACCATGGCATTTGCGTTTGCTTTATTACATAACAAGAGGTTATGACGTCATAATGACGTAATTCAAGGTTAACAATTCTCAGATTTTTTGGAGCATGACTTTTTTGAAATCTATGGGTCAAACTGATACTTTGGTAAAAAAAGGGTGCTTTTGTCCACCGTGTAACGATTTTTTCCTTAATCCACCTCACTAACTTGATCTGAAATGACTTCTGACTGGACTTGATCTGAAATGACTCATGACTGGACTTGATCTGAAATGACTCATGACTGGACTTAATCTGAAATGACTTATGACTGGACTCGATCTGAAATGACTCATGACTGGACTCGATCTGAAATGACTCATGACTGGACTCGATCTGAAATGACTCATGACTGGACTCGATCTGAAATGACTTATGACTGGACTTGATCTGAAATGACTTATGACTGGACTTGATCTGAAATGACTTATGACTGGACTTGATCTGAAATGACTTCTGACTGGACTTGATCTGTAATCATATTATTTTTAATATATTTTTACCGAAACAGTTCAAGAAATAAAATTAATATTTTTTGTAAAGTTCAGGTACGGTAACCGCTTTTGGACTCGGCCCGTTTAGTTGAAACGCTAATGAACAACATGTCCTGTATTAAGCGTTTATGAGCAGCATTGGAAACTACGTGTACAGTATGTCTACGTGCCGTGTACACATATTGAACAAGTTTCAGGTTTAACCACTTTTGACATATTGGATTCCCACTTGGGATGCCGGCGCATCATTTCACTTTCCATTTCCGAGCACGGAGAATTTGTCATTGGCAAATTGGCGCCAAAACCTCTAATTGAGATCACAAAATAAATGCATAGCGACGAATTTGACAGTTTCAGAGAAGGCCGTTGTTAGCGCTCAACCGTATCGGATCCAAGAGCTCAATTTGTTCATGCAGGCTGGTTGCTCTACTTGTTGTTAACACACAATTATAACTATTAACACTGTGGCCGTTTCATGTGTAACTTAGAAGAGCATTGGGGTCAATTTATGTATTATGATCCCTTAATAGCAAATGCATGTACATACATGTACATATAAATTATACTGCTGACCTTATTGCTCACTTTAATTAAACAATGTTTGGGTAAAGGCAACAAATAAATAAAAAAATGAATATTTTTCCAGTGGGCTTTTGTTGTACTTGTAGATCCGCTAGTGAGCCAGTGAGTATTGATAGCCGTTTTTTTTAGTTCGGTAATAAAACCAAAACAAACGTTTTCCTTATTTTTCTTTCTCAATCGCCATTGACTGCATGTTCTGTGGCACTATAGAAAATTGCAAAACTGCTGGCGGAGCGATATGTCTTGGACCATTCGTCCTCTAGTGGCGGTGATGCGGAGAATGCCGTGTCCAGGGCTGACGTGATGGCCATCCGAAACGACGTGGCCGTCTTCAGGTAAGCAAGTCATACCTCGAATTTGAGAAAAGCAGCAATACATCTGCAAAAATCACCGATTATAGTGTTAATGTTTAAGTCCTGACGGGGCCGGCTGCGTTCCGCTCAAGTGAACTGTTTGCGCAAACGTTCACAGCCGTTTTTAGGTGGCGCCAGTTTATGTGGAATGGATTTCAGCGAATTTTGTTATTGTCAAAATAATGACAGCGCGGGTGACATTGAATAGTACATTTATTTTAACGCTGTCCTTAGACAAGGAAATACACAGTGTTTACAGTAAGTGGAATTCCAGTATTACAGGTTAAGTAATATCAAATTATTACACAAAATGACAACATTTTGGTTTGGGTGAAGCAATAATGCCTTTGTGGTCTAACCTAGGGACAGACACAGGGACAGACTGGACCAAAGCGTTTAACAGCATGGGTGTGCGTGCATGTACTAAAACATAACAATACAATATATTAAAATTCAATCGGAAGTCTGTTTGTTGGTCGGGGGTCAGTTTCGGTTTCTGGTTGGCTTTGCACAACATTACTGACAAGCTGTTAGCATTGGTCGCCATGCAATAAACAACTCTCATAGAGCAAAGGTTAATACAATTTGTAAGGTTTAGAGCGATGTGTCAGTTAATTTTAGGGGTATGGCCCTTAAAGGAAACATGCAGTCTAACATTTTCATTACGCAATATTTGTTTTAAATTAATAGATTGATGTGTATCAAATGTGAATTTTCTAGTGTGGTAATTTGCCGAATTTGAAGTTGCCGGGTGGGGAGTAACATACGTGTGCTTTTTTATCTGTATAATTATTGTTTGCACCCCAATTGGGTTTTGCCCTTTACCGTAGTATACTCAGTATTGTCCTGAGAGATTATGATAACAAAATCCACGATGGGACTCGAACCCACGACCTCCTGCTTTGTATGGTTTTTGATAGTCGTATAATGGCTGATTTCACCTTGTTAAAAGCTTCATAGAGCTCTATAGGCATCATAGCAGTAGCATAAATATATAGTTCATGTCGGCGGAAACCATATCAGGCCATGTTCTAAAGTACATGTAGCACTGCACCAACGCCATGACGAGGGTAGCTTCGTTTATAAAACACCAGTGTTCAAGGGGGGGGGGGGGGGGTACAATAACAAAACATGCGCCGAGTGGCTTAACGGCTCGAGTTGAATCAAAAAATATCAAATCACCCGAACTGTATTTCCGAGCGAATGCCGGTGTCCTATGAAAATCAGACTCCTGTGAAAACCGGGCTCATTTTCTCTATTATTGGTTACACCCTCTCCCGTGACCGGTCACGACTCTAATTATTATGACCAACATTTTAAGAAGGCGCAATACTACCAATGAGTACGTATTTCATAGTCTGAAATTCATGCTGGACCTTTCATGTTAAGCACGAACTGCACGCTAAAGCTAACTTGACCGGAGCCCTTCTCGAATATGTCTTATTCAATATTATCACTCGTTAGGATACCCAAGAGGGGAGGAGTATCTGCCTAAAGGATAACATCTGACTAAAAGTTGTTGCGTGCACGTGCACGAGCGGCATGGTGACAATGACTGCGAAGAATTGTACTTTAGTTACATATCATTCGTGTTTTCCAGCGGCGTTCTCGTATAACATGTCACGATACAACCGATTGTGTGCATGTTTTTTGAACCAGTTAAAATTAGCTGCACTTTTTGCAACAGCGGCCTTGGTTTGTTACGGTTGCGTGCCGAGGTATTTGGTCGGTTTGGCTATAGAATTTATAATGGATGCCCAAACGTGCAGTTGTAATTGTTTTGTGGATGTTTTGTTTTCGTGGCGATTTGTTTGTCATTATTATTGGGATCTGTTTGAAGTACAGGTCAAATTGGGTCAAGGTCTGTGCAACTTGTCGCTGCGCCGCGTCGACTTTTAATCTGATTCGAATTTGTTCTGCAAGCATTTTTTTGTTAAAAAGCTATAGATAAGATAAGTAGTTTGTGGTAACACCATGTGGTTATTCTCTTTAGTGAAATGGGTGGTTCTAAAACGAACCCGAGGGAACTCAACGTTTCAGACAGTGCTCTGCCTGTCGTCAGGAGACCGAGGGATTGAAAAAGCTAATTAGTAGTTATGGTTTAAAAGCTAATTAGTAATTATAAAAAATACTATCCGAGTAACGTAGGATGGAGGCTGGATACGACTTCTCTGTTTATTGCTTGTTGTTGTAGGCAAAACAACTTTTCCTTTTATTTGAAATCTCCGAGGAAATTGTTATGAGTATTTTGACCATGCAATACACCAATCCACTAGGCCACGCCCAATAGAGCAACTGCCTAGTAGCGTGACGCGTGCCTGGCCGATCGCTTGCCTTTGGCTTAGGAAATGGCCAATAATTAACTTTCCCCTTCACTTAGGCCTATAAGTATAACCATGATTAATATTAGGCTGGTTAATAACATAGGCTATTGGGGTGTACAAGTGAAACAAAAGTTAAATCAAAGGTGTGCGGTAAACTATGCTGAAGTGAAGAATTGTTGTCGAAAAAAATTGCGACAATTTTTCGGACTTTAAAATCATGCACCGTGATTGGTCTCTTTTTTTCGAGGGGTGTGGCCCCTCTACCGTAACAGAGATAAAGTTAGGGTTGGAACTTGGAACACAAGTTAGTAAATAATCGGTCTTGTAATTGGAACCAGTCAGAGTGGACAGTACGAGAACGGAACGAAATAATTCAACATCAGGGTGTCTCACAACATCCCGCGTTAACTTTTCTCAGGGATTTAAACATTCCAGTATATTTTCAACCCCAGGCCCACTGTAGGACACCTTTAACCGCTTCGTTCCCGACACACAAGATTTTCAACCCTACTTCTGAAGCCTTTCCCGTAAATTTGAGAGACCGTATATTGTTTCAGAGCAGGTTATTGTCAATCCCACCTCTGACACCACACGACATCATTTCATTCCTAAGACGCAATATGTTTACATCGTATCATTCAATAAGCCTGTGTACCGATAACGTCATACTGCGCTTTTTTGGTGGGACAACTAAACGGTCGTTCCGAACCGACTCATTATGAAAGCGCACGTGTATAACCAAAGTGTGACGTCATCAGTACAGAGGCTTATTCTGGCGATAGAAGAGTTTCAATCTGAAAAACTACATTCAATACTCCAGATGCGAGACTTTCAGTACTCCTAAATTCAGATCATTCTAATCACCAAGATGGATCATACTTCTGACACCACTTGATTCCATTCTCCAGATACGAGACTTTCAAGTCCCTGAACGCGGCCGACCAGTCTTTCGAGAACCTGCAGGACGTCCTGGCAAACATCAAGGTGCAGCTGCAGAAAGTGGACGACATCGGGGCCAAGACGGAGCAGCTAGACACCAGCGTCAAGGACTTGAAGGAACGGAACCGGGTCATCCGGAGCACGGTGGACGGTATGGCGGCGTCCTTGCTACGGTCGCGGGCCGGCCGCTCGCTCGTCGGTCATTGATCTAACACCCGGCCTCTTAACATGGCCATTGTTGTGTTTTTTTTTGTTTTTTTTTAATTGCTGGCAGTTGTAAAGTTTATGGAAAACTGATCTATAAAAACGCGTCTCTGTGGCGTGGAGTCGTACTAAACATTTTAATTAACAAAGACATCAACGAAAACAAAGGTTTGTTTCTGCCATGTGCGAAAACAGCCCCGGATAAAAATGTCGACCGTGCACTTCTCTGAAAGGCGTTAGGAAAGTTTTGGGGCCTCTCCGCGCTGGTTCTGCGAGCGACTTTGCTGAATAATCAGGGTATCGGAGAATATGTATTGTGTCCTGGCTCGTGTATATTTCGCTTTTTCGTGCGAGGTTATCATTCAACTTTGTTGGACAAAATCGCGGCTATTATAACAGTTACACCAAAATGACGATTGTGTTCTTTGAACCAAGATGAAATGTACACAAAAAAGCAACCCAGTTTGGCTGATTGAGTTTTTTGAGTTTCCAAAAACCGTGTATCCTTTAACGAAATGCACCAAACTCAGTGTAAACGTGGAGGAAGCTCAATAGATACCATTGAAGAACACATTTTATCCTTTTTGTACTATTAGTATCGCTTGCTCTTCAAAATTTCAACTTGCTAGTATGTACCTGAATGATAGAGAGTTTAACTTAAGTCAGACGGCTGTCAAAACCTTTTTCTCGTAATTTTAAATATCTTTTGTACACACGTTAACTTTCAGAATGTAATGCATTTATCAGTTTGTTTTTTGTATTAATAAGTATATTTAAAATACCGGTATCCAATATTCTTTGAAGACACAATTTTATAACGTGTTACATGTATTTATAACGAACTGTTAATTGTCAACACAGTTTGACTTGCTTAGCCTGCAGTAAAAGTTTGTTAGCCTAACATTGAGGAAAATAATTTAATGACTGAAGAAAAAAAAACTTATGGCAGTTTCACAACATACCATAATGTGTGTATATAATAATAGAAACATGTTAAAATTTATGTTTTGTGGTGTTTTTTTCAATGGTTAGTGTCTTAAAACTGTCCCTAACTTGTGAACATGTGCAAAATAAAATCTTTTAGAAAATATTATTGTTCGGTTTCTATGATTATGAAGAGTATGTTGAGAACACCGTAACTAGTCAACTGAGCCAAATTGTAACGCTATAATCCCGGCTTCCAGTTCATTTTGTCTTGTATTAGCGGTTTTGTAGAGAGATAGCGAAAGAGTTTGTCCATTACATCAAAGCCAGTGTCGCAATTGAGTTCATCGCAAAGCCCACACAAATCCACCACATGCTTGTTCCAAGTCTATTCATAAGCTATTCAAATGTATTAACAAAGTTATAAGAATAAATGAATGAAGTCTCAAACTATTTTATTTATTTATTTATTTATTTTATTCAACGTCCAACAGCGATTTTGCGCAAATTACACGATGGATAAAGCCCTGTTCGCACTGGACTTAATTTGAGCAAACTAACCGAGCCAATGGGTAACTTACCCATTTCAAGTCCAGTGCGAACAGCCTGGGTAACTTTCCTCACAGGTAACTTACCCACGCCGCGTGGGTAGTTTAACCGAGCCAAAGGTGCCCAGTAAAATTGACCAGGTCAGTTTAACCGAGCCAGAATATCCAGTGCGGACGCGACGTCTCGGTTAAATCTTCCATCACCCGGTCGAATGACCACAGGTCACATCAGCCAGTGACCTTTCACGGTTAGTTTACCCATGGTCTCGGCAATTCTACCCGCGTCAATTAAATCCAAGTGCGGACAGTGGGAAGATTTAACCCATCGGAATGTTACCCGGCGTCATGGTAAAGTTGCCCAAAATGTTTATCCAGTGCGAACACGGCTTTAGTGAGAGGAGACAACGTGAAGAAGTTACAGTTTTAGAGGAAAGAGGAACACCCCAGTAGAATGTTCAGCGGGAAACCCAGGGAATCGGGCATGAACTGAACATCCAATCCACATATGGGCCCAGGGGGAATTCGAACCCGGGTCACAGAGATAAAAGAACCGCTGCGCCAACCCGACTTCCCAACCTTTTTACCCCTACACTACTTCTTGGCCTTTTGAAGCCATACAGTCTTAATTCAAGTCACTAATTTTTCAAATGAACTGTTACAAAGGCATTCCTTTGTCATCTTTCATTCAGTTTTAATTGCGACTGGCTTTATGAAAGAACTTGCAGCTGTACCTGTGAAAGTACTCGAATACAACGCTGCTTTTGTATGAAGTCGAATATAACACTGTTTGATTTGTTATGTAAGGTGTATTGTCATATTTAGACGGGACTGGTCAGAGGTTGAAACTAGTGTTCTCGGTTATTAGAAAGGACCCAACTCTCCTCGCAATGCTGTGTGTTGCACTTCAAATAAGACTTTCTATTAACAAGTTATGGCCGGTTAAAGTTTGCATTTATCAGCATGTCGCAAAAGTAAAATGTTGAGAAAAAGGCCTTTGAAGTTTTGTACATGTGATATTGAAAAATTTCATATTTTTCCTTAAAACTACTTTCATGTTTCTTAACAAAATATATTACAATGTACAGTAGTATGTATTTACCAAAAATCACAAATATTAAAGAAAAAATCACCATTATTCATTATTTTGCATTTTTCTCCACTTAACTATGCCACCTGCACAATTCCATCTAATTTTGACAGAACTCCTGGCACATGAATCGTGTAAATAATCGATGTACTAACAAACGAATGCACGACCGTTTGTTCGGTGTTTAACCAAAACATAATTTAAATGTAAGGCCCACGACGGTAGGTTTTTGTTTGGCAACGTTTTCCGTCTTATACCTCAACATGTTTCGGTATAGTGTGTGTTTACAATATCGTTAACAATTTCAATTTGTTGGTTGTTTTTTCCATAATATATTATAATATTACCGTTCGATCAAACCAAAGGTTAATGTTAATTCATTTGTCAAATCTATTCTGAAAAGCATCCGAATCTGCATGCACAATCCTTTTCCTGGTTGAAAATGACACTTTTTGGGGGTCAAAACTGACACCTTTCCGGGTCAATTTGACTTATTTCTGGTTAATTTCGACCCTCAAAAGTTTCATATTTTACCCGGAAAAGGGTTGTGCAAATGTTGATGCTTTTCAGGGTCAATTCGAACCCAGGAGTTTTTAGATTATGGGGTCGTATGAATAAAAACTAGCAAATAATTTAGGAAGTACAAGCAAAAAGAAAAAAGTATTTACTTCGAAGTAAAAGCATTAAAGAAAAGCAAATGCTTCAATTCGTTTGAATAAAATATAGTTTTACTGTTTAGCATTTACTGGCTGAAATAGCAGTAAATGCTTTTTACTTGCAATTGATTGCACAGCCGAATGGTTTATAACAATACAGTCTCTATTGTGTGTACGTACACACAGACTTGTAACAGAGCGACCACGCTCACGGGGGGGGGGGGGGGGGGGGGTGTGTTTGAATGAAATCGGAACCTAAAGTTGCAGTCACGATGCCCTTTTCATATTAATATTTGCTTCTCTTTTTTCAAGGTAGCCCTGAACCAACCTTTAGAAATTTCGAGTAAATACTAAAAATCTGAAGCATTTACTCAATTTTTTTTATTCATACCAAATTGGGCAAATACTGATATTCTAGCAAATGCTGGAAATTAAAACGTAAATACTGTAGGTCTTTAGCAAATACTTTACAGTAAAACCTTTTGCTTGATTTTTAATCATACAGATGTGTCTAGTAAATGCTTGAAAATTAGTAGTAAACGCAAATGCTAGTTTGTATTCATACGACCCATGGTGTTTGATTCTAGGAAATATACTTGCACGTACATGTAATTTGCATAAACGTGAACCAAAATGCAATGGAATTTGTGACGAACAGAGAACGGTTTTAATACACGAAAACCTGCTTCTATTATTTTGTGTTGATATCGCCAGTACACACATGTAAATGTGTGTGTATATGTAGGCTCCCGGTCCTATAGTTATACGGAAACAACACGAACTGAGTATTTGACAATAACTGTATTAAGCCGTTGATATCACACACATAAACCCCAAGCTTGAAGAACTTGCTAAGCTATTGTAGTGCCTTTTAAGAACAATTTGTAACACAATATGACCTTCTTTTTGTATATTTTAACTGGTGTTAATGTTGGGGAATGCATTTGAATGCCTTATTGTCTATCGTCTCTGTGCATTATTAAAATGGTATCAAATATCATTAGAGAGAGATCCGAGTGATGGAGTATGTTTTGTTGTCGGTAAAAGTTAAGTCCTGGACGTCTTTGTTCATAAGCTTGGAGGGGTTTATTTTTTCTAGTATGGGCTACTCACTTTTGTAAATTGCTTTTAAAGTTGGAAGCAGATTTTTGTCCAAACAAAATTTGTGACCCGCTCTGTAAAAATGAGTCTGATTTCACAAAATACATGTTTACGTAAAGGGCTATTTATTTTCTCGGAGGTGATTTTTCTTTCAACAAATAATAGTGTTGTTTTAAGGCATTTTGGTTTCTCCGACACTTATATTTTCAGATCTGATCGATTGAAAAGATTTTTTTTATTCCTACAGGTTTTGTCATTATTTTACCATAGCATCTGATGAAGCACTACAATTGTAAATCTTCATTTCTTGTCAAAAACCTTTTGAATATAACTGAGAAAAAAATTCCCAAAATTGTAAAAGACTAATGCTCTACACTACAGAGTTGTGCCATATATCAAATGAAGTCCTTTGTCCTGCTTTTTCTGACTAACTGTAAAATAAAACTAAAACAAGCATTTTTAACACATCAGACTAATTTTTGCAGAGTGGGTCACATTTACGCTCTCTACTAATTTCAGTTGTCGGTATAGCTTAGTGGTGAGCGTTCAGTCATTGTAACAATTGGATTGTATTTATAGGTTTTCCCGGCCAATTTTAGCCAAAAAGAAACATGTTCGATTTTGTTTAAATTGCAGTTTCCTTTCTCCTATAATTATTATCGCATTCCATTTTATTTTTCGTCTGTCATTTGATTTGGTTTACATTGAACAATACATTGTTACCATTCTTATGTTTAGTTTCAAGTCATCGAAGCGCGCTTTTTCGTTTAGAGTCGATCCGTTTTAAACTCGTGTTCAATTCATGACATGGGTTATTTGAATAGATATTGCTATCTTTCTTTCATTGTAAGTTTTCCGAAAGATGTTCCTAATTAGTCATTGTTTGCCAATTTCCAGGCACTGCATGCAAGGGGCTTCTATATTAGGGAAATATTTATGTTGGTGGAATTATGCTTTTAAACATTAAGACAAAAAGCTTCGAATGCATTTAATCGACCGTGGTATTCCGTCAAACAAAATTTAAGCTATGAGTTTGCTTGGTCGCGGTCATGACAACCTATCTATACCCAGCACAATATAAGCCAAAATATGTACACATCCCCTCTATATACCCAATCCTATGCACACTCCAGACTATTATTACCTAACACACAAACCGTAACCTTTTCCCGCATCGTGTGGACCTATATTGTTCGGAGGTCCACAGTGCGTATGCAAGACTAACTCACACAAGTGGGTAAATGCCGTCAATAGGGGACGGGGCATTGTCCGACCGTCTTCCCTCTTTTGTTTGTACTCTAACGTTTTCGGATGATCGCCATAGGATTTGCACACGAGTCTGAATCGGGGACCTTTGCGGAATAGGGGACCCCATTGTTCCCTTTGTCATACGTCCCCTATTTCAATCAAAAACAAACGCACACACACAAGTGTGTAAAGACCTTCGATCTTGGACGGGGCATTGTCCGACCGTAATCCCTCTTCTGTTTATACTCTAACGTTTTCGGATGATCTCCATAGGATTTGCGCACGAGTCAAGATCGTGGACAGCATTGTTTCCCCCAATCCTTTGTCCCCCGTCCACGATCGACAGTGTTTACACACGCACGTATTATTTTGGTACATTACGTTATGGGGACAACTCATAGGGTTTGTGTGCTAAGTGAAATCTCTCTAATCTCAAACTCAGAACCGACTCTAAAATTCCCAACATCACCCTGATTTCAGTGATTTGTCTTCTTCTACATTTTCTTTTATGATACCCTAACCCAATGTTACCTTGTTCTGCCTATACTGAAGACCCAACGCGCTATGGGGACTCGAAAATGTCCCCACTACTCGGTCTGTTAGTAACCCTAAATAAGCCATATATTGAGCCAATCTGTGGGAAAAAAATTAAAGAAGCTAATTTCAACTGATTTTGGTGGGTATGGGTATGGACAACTACCAACAAAAAGGAAGGAGGGATGGGGGTTGGGGAATTTTATTTATTAGAGGTCAAAGGTCATTGACCCCTGCCTAAATCACTAAAAAATATATTTCAGCAACAAAATATGGTATATAGATAATCTTGGTGTCAAAATGCACAAAATTAGAAAAGAAGATGACATCAATTAATTATTGACCCTTGGGACCAAATCCTGACCCCCGAAAATGAGGTCAAAGGTCAAAAAAAATATTTTATTACTAAAATGTCATATTTATAACAGGAAAATTACCATTAAATAAAAATGAGCACAAACAAATCGGAAGGCTAATTTTAACTTACGTGGCGGGTATGGGAGTTATTATTTATTCTAAGAGCAGAGGTCAAAGGTCATTGACCCTGGACTAAAACACTATAAATTGTATCTCGGCAACAACATATGGTACTTGTTTGATCTTGGTGTCAAAATGCTCATAATTACACTGGAAGTAGAAAAATGTAAATTCTTGTGATATACATGTAGGATAACAAATTGCCCGCCATTATGATCTTAAAGGTCAAAGGTCATTATTCGAAGCCCCATATTGAATCCACAAACCACCACCCCAGAGATATACATATAACATAAAACAACGTGAATGATGTCTTTGTTTAAGGAGTGATTACTCATAAAACATAGTTAGCCTACATGTACATTGACTAGCTACCCCAGTGAAGTGAGATGTCCCAACAGTTTCCTATTATTAAGGAGAGGAGTTTGGTGCACCTTGCAGAGAGTCTTGTATACAGCAGAGAGATTCAGCACACCCTAAGTCGGTATTTGGCGGCTTAATCAAGGGCGAAGTGACTAGATACAAACGTATATGTACCCATTTAAAAGACTTTGAGGAGAGGGTTGAATTCTTTAAAGACAAACTTAAAAAGCGCGGATACACAAACGAAGACCTAGCCCTCCTTCCTCAAAGGGGCGAGACTTCCGCGGACTCTAAGCGTGAGAAAAAATAATACCCCACTGGTGTTCGTCCTACCATACTACCCACGAGTCGCGCACCCAGCTCTCAAACGGGCCCTCCTCAAACACTGGCACTGGATTAGTGAAAACGAATACCTAAATACATGTAGGCTATTTAAAACCCAACCCACTTGGCATACAAACGGCACAAAAACATAAAAGATGAACTTGTTCGATCTAGGACTAAAGCATCTCCACAATCCAACCAAGAGGAAAACAATCTGGATGAGGAGAATGTGCAAATCCTATTGGAAGAACAAAACAATGATCAAAGAAATAGATCTCAAGACTAAAACAAAATAAATAAGTCAAGATACCCTCCTTTCGATCAATGCCCCCCAAAAGCCGGTATTTGTCCTTGCCATTTGTCATATAAACCGGCACACAAATAAAAACAAGAAAAAAGAAAAGTAAACTGAAAGAGTGGTAACTGATGAATTGTATAATATAGCACAGAAAATATGCCCTGCTCCCCTTCCAAAAAAGGAGAAAAAGGGGGACGGCATATTATTACCGGTAATAATCAATCACTGAGTGAACTAAAAACCACTGTTGCAATACACAAACCAGTCATCGCGTCGCCAAAACTAGAGACAGGGTTTGAAACTCCCGCTTTTAAGGAATGTCTAACCCAATTGGCGTGCAGACGTTTGATGTATTTTCCCGTCCACGAACTCCAACCACTGACTGTCATCTAGCAGAGATAATGTGGCTAGAACTGCCCCCCCCCCCCCCCAAGATACGTGTTCACACAAAAAAGAAAAAAAAAGAGTTAAGAATTACGCTCTGGAGAGGCCAGTCAACCTGGCATACCGGGCATACCCACTAGATAACGTACAATTACAGATTTATCTCTGCCAGTCACAAATACAATCCATATGATACTTGTCAACAGAACCGCGTCTCAAGAAAATAACGAAAAACAGGGAGGGGTTCTCTTGAAACTTGTACACGTAACCACCCCCACCCCCCCCCCCCCCCTCCCCCCCCCCCCCCCCGCCCCATTCCTACCGACTGCAATCTCGCAGAAAAAATGTGGCCAGAACTGACCTCCCAGAATCGTATATTACTAAGAAAAAACTCGCTCTGGGCAATATAGTTACGCAACCACACTGCTGGCATACCAGCAAATCATAAATATACAGATTTATCTCTGCAGACCAGCAACAAACATAAAATCCTATGATACTTCACGGAACAGTACTGTTGCAGCATCTCCAAATAAAATAACGAAAACGACGAGAAATAGTTCTGACTTGTGACAACTCTCATAAACACCCTCCCCTTCCCATAGTAGAATGAGTTCTGATTCACTGCAGCTAACTCTGGGATTGATCAAACAAACAACAACAAATAAACTGATCAGTCCTTGAAGTATGCCTGCATAAACCGGTTTCCTTTGCTATTTTCTTGCAAAAGCACTTCATCTTTAACTAAAAAACCTAATAGTCTCACAGAAAAATAAAACAATTCCACATAACCCAGCGTTAGACGTTCTTCAATTTAATGTCCTTCCCATGTGACCGAGAATCGTTTTAATAATTTAAAAAACGGAGGCCGCATGTATGATTACGCTCCTTCCCAATAAACACCAAACATGATTATAAATGCACATATACTTTACATACACAAACTATTTGACACTAATGAAATTGAACCCCTCCCCCCCCCCCCCCCCCCCCAATTGCTCATTTTGGCCTTTAACCTCGTATTTTGGTGGTGAAGAATCCATTTCATATTGTGTTTGTCTCCTAGTATAATTCTGTGTATTTTGACACCAAGATCATATAGGCGCATGAAAAACATGCTGCTGCCGAGATACAATTTATAGTGTTTTAGTGCAGGGTCAAAGACCTTTGACCATCAGAAAGGAAAATTCCCCCTCCTTCTCTGCTATTGGAATAAATAATAACCCCCATACCCGCCACAATAAGTTGAAATTAGCCTGTTCGATTTGTTTGTTCTCATTTGTAAATAATATGGTAATTTTTCTGTTATAAATATGACATTTTAGTAATAAAATAGTTTTTTGACCTTTGACCTCATTTTCGGAGGTCAGGATTTGGTCCCAAGGGTCAATAATTATTTGATGTTATCTTCTTTTGTAATTTTGTGCATTTTGACACCAAGATCATCTATATATCATATTTTGTTGCTGAAATATTTGTTTTAGTGATTTAGGCAGAGGTCAATGACCTTTGACCTCTAATTAAAAAAAATCCCCAACCTCTATCTCTCCTTCCTTTTTGTTGGTAGTTGTCCATACCCATACCTACCCAAATCAGTTGAAATTAGCTTCTTTTAAAAAATTTCACAGATGAACCCTAAATTAGGGATACTATGGGGTTTTTTTTCAAACAAAAGAGCCTGTTCCCACAACTAGGTGGAGGCTCGTACAGCTTTACCTGCCATACGTACTGTGGACATCCCTTTGTATTCATGTAGTTAAGAAAACATTGGCTAAATACACATTTTGAAACCCAAATTTTGATTCTGGGCCTTTGTGTTCCTCTTCATTTTTTCTATATATAACCCTAACCCATTTCTTGTGCAAGTCCACAAACCATAACCCCTTCCCGCATCGTGTGGACCTATATTGTTCGGAGGTCCACAGTGCATATGCAAGACTAACTCACAATCAGTAACCTCTTCCCGCATCATGTGAACGTCAAGTGGCCGCGCAAGGTCGCTGTTTGTGATGTAATTTTGCACTGTGCATTCTAATCTATAAAACTGCAGCGCAGGCGTGGATTTCAGACAAATAAACGATGGCCTCGCACAAGGCTATTGCCGACCGTTTATTATATTAGAAGGTGATTTAAATGAGATGACTTGACTTAGACTTAGAATTCATAAGTCGTACGTACGAGATATAAGTCGTACATACGAAATATAAGTCGAATTATCGTACGTACATGTTATAGCTTCGTAGATATCTGAACAGAATTCCTTAAATTCTAGGAACACACGACCAACACAAAAGGGAAAGGGGGTGTTCCTCTGCCACGTTTCTTGCTTCACGTGTGTTCTTTAAACGACCTGAGACAAAGGCATGTCTTTGTATTGTTCATCGGGCTCGTAACCTTTGACCCACTTATTTGACCAATTACTGGCACAGTTGATTTTTTTCCTTGGAAACTCTGAAGTTTTAAAACTCTTTAAAAGGAAGAGTGAAAGCTGTCCCTCGGAACGGCGCATCGGCTAAACCTAGGTTTAGTGAATAACTAAATATAAAAAATTAGGAGCAGTATTTATTTGAAAAAAAATTAATAATTTCCAGCGCTTATCGCCCGACCAGCGTTGACAATTTGTACAACATACCACTTTACTTAAAAATGCCAGTACACCAGGAGCCATTTTTTTACAGGATGCTTCAGACTGTCATTCCCTGACAGTCCAGTAAAGTAATTAGTGGTAATTTGGTCATTTATTGTTTTGATATTTGCAAATTGTGTATATTCCCATTAAAGGTTGAGGTAAATTCACAATCTTATATTGGCTTTCCATACTTTTAGAGTTAAATTTTCATCATTTTTGAGTGATTTTGTTTTTGTTTTTTCTATAACCCATAGTGAAAACGGCATCTAAAAGAGTGAAATTATTTCTACTCTTTTTAAAGAGCCATAGTGCTGTTTTCTTTTTACATTTAAAGAGTACGGTTCTATATACCGAGGTTTATTCATTTTTTCTGTACTATACTATTTTCGACTTTTTTGCTCTGAACTTTTAGCTTTTCTAAAGCATATATTTTCTCTTTCTATTTTGTATTGAAGTTCAAAGGAAGTCAAATCTAATCTGTGTGTTCCAATGTTTGCATACTTTTTATATTTCTAAACTTAAGTCTTGTGGCTGCAAGCGTAGCTTGTTTGTTAGCATTGTTCAGTATTTTGCATTACATGTACTTTATCGACAGTAATATTTTTCCCCAGTGCGTCTGCAAACGCGCGATTATAGACCAGCTCCCTACTCATACTGTCGTCTTTACAAACCTGCGTCACCTTTGGGGCGTCACCTTTTCATGCAATTCCACCATGAATGTATTTTCTGATATGCATAGCGGCTTCACCCAGTCAACTACCCATTCGGCAGTCGCGCGGGCCTGCGTTGCATTTTTATTAGCGCTGCTTCACAAAAGAATTTAGCACTTGCGCGTAGTACGTTGATGCGTGTATGTTTAACCACCGTTCTGCTATCGCTCATTGGCTCCCTAGGAAAGCTTGCGGAGAAGAAAAAAAAACCGCTGGCGCAGGTTTGCAAAGACAGCATTATGAGTAGGAGAGCTGGTCACGGTCTAAAACCGTGTCGTTTGCGGGCGCACTGCGTGGAAAGATTTTACGCGGCGTGCACAGTATCGATTACTGTCTTCTTTCGCAAAGACTAGTCTTGGTAGTGTACAGAGCATTTGCCTACAGTGGTTTTTGTGTGCAAAAGTGTAACGGTCGTTCTTTGCAATTTATTATTATGAGATTTATTGTTGATACCAATTGTCTCTGGGTTGATTTATCCGCAACTGAATCGGTAAAAGGGTTAAAGTTATTACGCCCTTCGTGTGGTCCTACACCGGACTAAAGTTATCATTGATAATTACGCTATTGTGGAAGGTCCTAAACGTATTGTGGCGGCGCAATAATAAATGAAATTGTCTAATAATCTCTCTTCTTTATCGGTGTCTCTTCTTTAATGCTGTTTTATCTCGTTATAGAGACCCGTTTCAACTGATCAAAACTTGATGAAATACAAATTATGAATGTTTGTGAGTGCGAAGGTTTAAATAATTTCATGAGACGACAAACTGAAAGTTCCGTTACACAAGGCAACATTCCATATGTCGCCGAATGAAATTGAAGTCTATTCACTTCTATTTTCGCGTTGCGATTGCACCGTGCAATGGGATGAATACACGTGATCAACGATCACCAATCAGATGACGGGGATTTGTTTTGGCGTTAAGGCCTAGATTTTTTAACAAAATAAGGAGGGCATTTTTTTTAAAACGATACTATTTGAGGGTTATAAACGGCGTCCATATTTCTTTTATTTTTTTAAAGTCCAATTAAGATTTGGAGAAATGGAGAAATCCATTTTTGTCCTTGCGCGTCGTTCTGTTCACGTGACTTTAGCGCGCCCACTCTCTATGTAAGAGAGTGAAAATATAAAAACTCTCCAAAAAGGGTGAAAAGGAGGTATCCCCCAAAGATTTGAAAACTGCTTCATAAGACTAAAATTGTCACTTTCTTGAGGAGACAAACATAACAATAATAATAGGAATAATAATAATAATAATACATTATTAAAAATAAATATCCTTATACTGGCAGCTGCAGCTGTGAAGCTGAATTCCAAAGGATGTCACAGTATTACCCCAGCCATTGGGCCCACGAAACATTCTAAATATCATCAGCTCCCTTGGAAGTATACAGCTTGATGCTACCATTTCGGCACAAAGCAGCTAAACCAACCACAACCTGTAGCTTTACCTACAGAGTATAAATTCAATGCTCCAGTTCGATCCCTGATCCCACGACACTCCACATAATTATGATGGACAATTTTAAAATACAAACAATAATAAACGAAAATAATTTTTAAAAAGAGCTGTCCTTGTGCCTTCTCGAAAGAGTAGCTCTTTTTGGAGTAGTTTTCGCTCTATACTCTTTTTATAGGAGACTCTTTTGGAGTGAGCTTTTTACTCTTTTACGTTTAATAAACATACAAACAAAAAGACAATTATGTTAAATAAATAAATACGTTTTTCTATCGTCTCGTTAGTAGTTGTGCCTAGTTTCGTGTGTACGAGGAAAATGCCGTCCTTACTACTGGAAAAGCAATTAAATAAACGGTCAGAATACAATGTATAACGATCGCTTTAAACTAAGCAGTAGCCTTGGACCTATAATCCCACGGCTCTGAAGTGTCAACCATTCGACACTTCTGACAAAATTATACCAGCTCAAACGAAAATTCATTAACGCGTTCTCACCTTAATCCCTCTCTTAATGACACTTTCCAACGATTTTGTTGTTGTGATGACACTTAATGACACATTCCAACGATTTTTTTTCTGTGATGTTTTTGTTTTCAGCATTTGAGTGTTCGTGCACTTATTCAGGTCTCTGGTGATAATTAAACTGGGCATTTATTAAATCTCCTTGACGACGGGAAGCGCCTATAACCGCGCCCCGCCAAAATTCATGCTGTGGGCAGCTGGTGTGCTATGCCGTGAAACACGGCCTGTGTGGC
The DNA here is from genome assembly GCA_037893245.1 of Crossaster papposus. Taxonomy (NCBI): domain Eukaryota; kingdom Metazoa; phylum Echinodermata; class Asteroidea; order Velatida; family Solasteridae; genus Crossaster; species Crossaster papposus. The sequence continues at coordinate 453,295 of JBAIAA010000206.1, forward strand.
AGCTGTGTGGCAGCTTCCGATTGGTTGGCACACGGGGTCGCATAACCCAGACGGTATCCCGTATAGGTATAATGTCTGATACTCAGACTAGGCTTGTATGCATGCTGCATAATTCAAAAGGCAACATATTAGGGGGGGGTACCAAATTCTGCACCACGTTATAGAAAAACATGCAGGAATCATACCGTGTTACAACTTACACGCGTATCTAAGGCCTTGTCCGAATTACTTGACTACGGCTTAATATTACATACCAGTCAATGAGAAGTGGTTGCAGCCGCTACTATAGACGTGTGTGTATTAACATCAAGCCGAAGCCCAAGGCCTATAACACAGGACACCCCTAAGGCCATTATAATATCTGTCATGCAACATATACATGTACCAGCATACCACTTCAGGTTTTAGTGTGGCTATGCCATCTACGTACCGCCGTGTTGTACCAATTACAAACGGTCTGTATACCGTCAGTCGAGCGGACCGCTGCGGTTTAACTGATCAAGGGGCTCTGTTTACTGTGCAGCTCGTTACAGTATCATCGCTGTATCACCCCGTAAACTTGGTGTTGGAAAAAAACACCAAGCCGTATTAAATGTACCTGACAAGTTCTTGAGATGGTTGATTTTTCATGCAATTTTTGTTCACATCTTCTGGGCGTACTCCTGATGTTCCACCGCCAGTATTTGTTACGTTGATTGGAATTGGCTGACTCCCAGTTGCTGTATAGGAAGGGTGAGTTAAAAAACGGACGTGTATGTACAGTGAGTTTAGAAATAAAGTATAGATTTAGAAAATTGACAGTATAGTAAGGCAGATTGTCAAGGCTTGGTTATAGAAGCAGGACATTTGGCACACAGTCATAGTTTGTCATGAAAAAGATATTTTGAAAGAATTCCCTACATCACTCATTGTCCCATTACTTTAACCTGTCAGCCACCAGAAAGCAATAACATGCACTAAAAAGTCAAATTTAGCTCAGAAAATACCGAAGCATTTACTTGAAGAAAAAAGGGCATTTTTCTGACCAGTTGTGCGCACCGCACAGGGTGTCAAGTGAATTCCATATAGGCCTATAGAATTCATTCCAGATATATATTTGGCTTTCGGGCCATCGCAGATTTGGAGTTTGAACTAAACATAGCTATAATAACCTGCAATGGCAGCCGTTTTGAAAGTTTAGAAAATTTCCTGTTATTCTACTTATTATATTTTCAAAAACAAAAACAAATCTGCGATGGCCTTATTGCCAAATATATTTATTCATGCATGACATATTATGACTGTTGCCAAATTCCATGCATTTATCATTTTATTGAACAATATAATTATTCACCAATCTGCCTGACAACAAGTTATCAGCCATTACGCTCTAGTTTTTAGGTGAATCATCATGATGAAGCAAGGGATATTCTTGTGCATCGAGTTTTTAGTTAAAAATATCTGTAAAAATATCTGCAAATATCGATATTTGCAAATGGTGTATCCTACACTTCAATTCAGATAAGTGGTAAAATATGTTTACAATTGTTTTTCATAATGGTTAACATGGCCTGTATTGACAGAATGTTTACTCGGTTATTAACAACAGTGTCACGGTCAAAGACCATGATGTTACAGTTGTGTTAACTCGCCAATATGGTTGAATAACTCATAAATTAGTAATCTACTATGATTATTTTGGTATTATTCAATACAAAATTACGGCTGCGGCGAAAATAGAATAGATTTGTGGAAGAACAAAATCTCACTCTTTCAATCGCTGTGGTGGGTAAAACCGAGTAATGAAATCAAAATAAAACTGAGCACGGCAAGTATGTGTACGGGTTGTAGAAAGTGAAGGGATATCGGTACAATTATGTTCACCGTGTGGTGCTCGGCGATATTGTTAAGTTGGTTTTCTTAAATAATCTGAAGTAACATTAACAAAACAAAAACACGTTTGGACAGCAAAGCGTTTTTAGGTGTCTTGTGTTTAAACTTTTGTTCAAACAAAAACATTTCCATCGTTTGTTTGAATGCACAAAAAAACCACCAGAATACTGCTTTGGTTTACCACGTCTCACATAGCCTTGTGTGCATTTATCTTCCACTTTTATCCCAATTAACAAATAGTCCAATCTTATTTTGGGGGCATTTTACAATTCGTTCGTAATTTTTAGCTTCGCACTGTGCACTCTTTCAGGGCGCATGCGCCCCTACTGTATTTCATAAATGTCAAATATTACTAAGGAAATAAATATGTGGTTTTGCCGGTGTGGACGGTGTCCCCCGGTAAAATTGTCCGGGGGACAGAATTACCTAGGTAAAAGCGTCCCCCTGGAGCCGTTAATTCTGCCCCCCTCCAGTTTACTCTGTCCCCTCAGCTCTCTAGGTAATTTTGTCCCCCCAATTGTTCCACACATTATTTTGATGTTATTTCAATGAATTAAGCCCACATGGTATTTATTATTTTGACTTTTTTTCCCTTCATCGATTTATCAAAATAAAAATAACTTGATTAATTAAATCAACCAATCTACGTTTCTGCGAGAAAGGGAAAATGGTGGTAATCAGTATTTTCAGACTTCTTGCACGCGTACAAATTATATTCTCAACCTGGTGGTACGTATTGCCATGTTCCCTTTCTTGCAGAAACGTAGATTGGTTGATTTAATTAATCAAGTTATTTTTATTTTGATAAAGTCAAAATAATAAATACCATGTGGGCTTAATTCATTAAAATAACATCAAAATAATGTGTGGAACAATTGGGGGACAAAATTACCTAGAGAGGGACAGAATAAACTGGAGTGGGACAGAATTAACGGCTCTAGGGGGACCCTTTTTTTCTAGGTAGGGGGACACATTTATCTCGGTATCTGTCCCTCTTCAGGTATTTCGGACTCCCTGCCCAACGTTAAACGTGTCCCCCTGGTCAATTTCTCACGTGCAACGTCACAAGTCTATCACCCACTAGACGCAACAACCAGCCGTCCACTGTAGTACAGGTACCCCCCCCCCCCCCCCCCGCCTTTTAAACTGGATGACTTGGCTTTTCTCCTCAGGGCCCTTTTTGTTGTTTCTATCCAGGCCTGGAGGGTGTTGTCCTGAAGACAGGAACTCTAGAAGTCGCTACACCTCCTCCACAAAGTCGGCCATGACGACAACATGCACTATGCGTACCCGTACGTCCGTACGTACGGACGTACGTCTGTATACGTCTGTATACACACGTACGTATTAATGTACGCACGTACGTACGGGTACGCTTAGCGCATGTTGTCGTCATGACCGACTTTTTGGAGAAGGTGTAGCGACTTCTAGAGTTCCTATCTTTAGGATAACACCCTCCAGGCCTGGATAGAAACAACAAAAAGGGCCCTGGGGAGAAAAGCCAAGTCATTCAGTCTGGAAGGGGGAAACTGTACTACAGTGGACTGCTGGTTGTTGCGTCTAGTGGGTGCTAGACTTAATGTGACGTTGCACGGGACAAATTTACCAGAGGGACACGTTTAACGTTGGGCAGGGGGACAGAATTACCCGGAGGGGGACAAAAATATCTAGGTAAATTTGTCCCCCCGGACAGATTTACCGGGTCACGGTCTGGTAAGTCTGTCCGGGGGACACATTTACCAGGGGGACAACATTTAACTTTCACACCAGTAAAGCTTGAATTAAAGATGGACTACAACGAAAACTCACACATTAAATTTATTATCGGACCTTGTTTATGTTGTGTTCAGGTAACACTTTATTGTTACGGTCATGTTTTTCTCTAAATAATTTTGTTGCAATTTGACCGAAAAAATTAGACCTCGATTCTTCGATTTTGAAATTTACGGCCTGTACTGGTTCAGGGCCATCATATGTATGCGTTTTCATGGGTAGTACGTCACACACAAAGTATGAATTATTCATGAGTTAAGGGCTTTTGCTGAAACTGAGTTTTTCTGGGTCGTAGAACGCCGATCAATTTTGTAGTTTTTTTGCATAAAGGAACAAGATTTATTGAATACTAATGATATATTAGTAATCATTATACATTTCTCGAACAAAAAACAGCAACACAGCCTTTATCATTATTCCGTTGTAGTCCATCTTTAAGGACTCTAAAATACGGAATCGTTTGTGGTATTGCGCATGCTTTGTGACGTTTCAACTTTCAACCAATGAAAGTGCATGTAAGGCGACCAGATTTCACGGACGTCCAAATTTAATATGACATCGGAAAAGTGTTTAAAACTGGCACCGGTGTTTTATCATCCGTTTAGCATCGGTCACGTGACAGGCTTTTGACCAATATGAATATGAAACTGTCTAAAGTATTGACGAATGGTATTTTAAAAGCGGATATTTGCTCTTTAGTTTGACATGTAAAAATAAAAGCATTAGATGACTTGTGATTTGTTTAGAAGTTGGTTCGGGAGCTGATGAACGGACATTTATTCACTGCTACGCTGTCTTCATTTACTGCACGTATTAAAAGTACATATATTATCCATACTGTCGGCATGATCATAACCCATTGATGTATGTATATTGTACATTGGCTTCCAAATCCGAACCGATGTTCAGAAAACTATGGAATTCCAAAGACGACAAAACTGCGTCGCGTCGTGCCGTCGCCCCGACGGTACGACGCGACGGCACGACAGTCCCGTCGCGTCGTGCCGTCGCGTCGTGCCGTCGCCTCGTTCCTCATTACTTTTATGCAGTGTCAAAGGCGTCGCGTCGTGCCGTCGTGGCGTCGCGTCGTGCCGTCGTGCCGTCGCGTCGTGCCGTCGCGTCGTGTTGTATTGTAGTGCCGTCGCGTCGTGCCGTCGCGTCGTACCGTCGCCCCTTGGCGTCGTACCGTCGCGTCGAGCCGTCGTACCGTCGCGTCGTGCCGTCGTGCCGTCGCGTCGTGCCGTCGCGTCGTTATGTTGCCAGTTATTATATAATTGTATTCGTGGCGTCGCGTCGTGCCGTCGTGGCGTCGCGTCGTGCCGTCGTGGCGTCGCGTCGTGCCGTCGTGGCGTCGCGTCGTGCCGTCGTGTCGTGCCGTCGTGGCGTCGCGTCGTGCCGTCGTGGCGTCGCGTCGTGCCGTCGTGTCGTGCCGTCGTGCCGTCGCGTCGTGCCGTCTGCCCGGCTCGGCAAAAAGGGCTTGTGATCAGGGCCAATAGAGGGCGCATTTTACAACAGCATTTTACAACAGCAGTGCAAGGCCGGTGTGGCGGTCTCACTTCTCCGGCGTGCTATATTTCTCCGGGCAGATTGAGCGGATAAGTCAGCACGTTACACTCACATACTCATTTATCCGCTGTGCTCACTTCTCCTGATGCCGCGTTACCAACAGAGGGCGCTATCACCATATTTTTCGTCGCATTTATGACAAAACGTGGCTGATATAGGGAAAAGACAACCTGGGCAACAGGATCAACAAAGAATGGACAATAATTTAATTTGAAGATTTGAATTTTTCTTTTGTGTTTCCTAATTCCTCCATCCATGATGTGCATCATGTTGTCATATATGTTTGTTTCTTGTACACAGCCATTTAGTCTCTGAAGAAGATCTGTTAAGATCGAAATATTAGGCCCTCTTAACCTATTTGATTTATTATTTTTAAATAAATGTTACTGTGCTCCAGAAAGTCATAGGTTTCACAGCACGCGTTTGTGAGAAAACTTACTTATAAACATCCTAAACAAAACACACAAAAGATTGCAAAACAGGACAAGTAAGGTTCGGTTGAGCATAGCAATGACTATGCTCTAATCATTATTTCTTTTTGAAACTTTCCACACATACGAATTATTGTATAAACAATAAATTATCAAAATTTTGCAAACGTGGACAGTTACGAAGACCTAATTTGCATATTTAGTTACGGTGTTAATTAAAACACTGATGGACTTTGATCCAAACACTAACTACGCAAACACTACGCAAAATCGCGTAATGGTTTTTAATCATCTGAATGCACCCCAAAAATGGGAATATGTAGAGGACTGATTAGGCTTTTCAAATTATGCAAAATCTCACATTGACCACCCCTTCATATTTTGACTTTGGATGGCCACATTTCTAAATAACATTGTGCGACTCTCATATTGTGATGACAGGTCACCTATGTTATTATATCCGTACAAGCACACAAGTAGAACTGAACTAGAAACAAAATGTTCAGGTTCCTCTAGTATATTTCTTTTGAAATGTAATAATTGTTGAGAATATTTATCATTAATCGAGATTATTTTGAAGTCGAGGTGGGTGCAGAAAAGCAACTAAGAAAATAGCTTTCACCCTGCATGAACACTGAAAATATAACCTCGACCAATCATTCATATTGTTCATTGGACAAAACTGCAAAACAGAACAAGTGGCTTTTTGTTTTTCCCCAATAAAAAAAGGACATTTAAATAAATGTTTTTAAAAACTTGCCTTCGCTCAAAATGTTGAATTAGTTGCTTCTTATCTTGATACAACCATTGAAATATCTAGGTTTATTTTTGAAACAACAAAAATTATTTTCAAAAGTCTACACAAAAATCAAACAATGTCATCGTCACGATGTTGGAACTAGAATAGTAACAACCAAAAAGAATAAAAAACAAAGCCTTTTCTGAAACGTATTTGGAAAAGCAAATAAGAACCTTTTTAAGTCGAAGGACTTATCTCTGATTGTCAGAGGAAATTATTTTTCAAGGTTTGCCCTAAATTCCAGAGGGACTAAATAATGTAACGCAAACGCCAGAAAAAGGGCTGCTGAGGACAGATGTTTCCAATGACACATGAACGAAAAAAATTGACATTTCTTACATATTTAACATAAGGGACTTGACCTAAATCAGATGATTGGAAGCAGGCCAATGTCACGGCAATTTTCCAGAAAGGTGACAGGAGCCAACATATGTGACCCAGCACGAGTAAATGAGACACTTTAAGGCAAAAATGAAAATTGAGATTTTGATTTTATCATTTAGAGCTTGTTTAGCTTTAAATGATGAAATCAAAATCTCAATTTTCATTTTTGCCTCAAAGTGTCTCATTTACTCGTGCTGGGTCACATATAACATGATGAGGTCATGCTTGTGTTTACATCCAGTAGGAGTTTCCTGGATCTCGTCCCAACTTTACTCTCATTCGCTCTCATAGGAAAGCGCACAAGTATGGCATGCTTGTACATGATGGCCGGTGCCGTGGGTCGCTGGTTCAGTTCTGGCTCTGCAAAAGGCGAGCAGTGGCATAGCGTCTGAATTGCTGCACGTGACACTGCCTCAGCACAAATGGTGGGATGCCTCGAAGTAGTTGCTCTGCATACTAAACAGTGAAAGTGAACAAATACAAATTTAAACAAAATCTTTTCATGACGTTAATAACCATCATGCTAAATGTTCTGTTATGTTATATAATGTTATAATAATTAAAATTAATGTTTAACATTATAAAAGTAAACAATGGCAAGTTCCATCAATACTTTCTGGTGAAGTGAGCAACAATGACCAGCAACCCCCTAAGTGCCCTCCAATGCACTCCAGTAGTAGCAGCTTTAAAATTGAACTATTGATTTGGAGCGCTCTCTCCCCTTTTTTAGTAAAATTAGACATTAGTGCATATAGATCATCGATCTGTCTACTAAATAACTACCGTTGTTTTAATATATCCAATTGACCGTTTTTGTTCAACTATTGTTATTTGTTATTTGTATTAACTCAATGCACCATATATCAGACTTATCCTCGACCCTCCGTAATCTGCACACCTAACGCTCATGCACGCGCGCGTGTTGCCAACGTAAATCAAATGTAAATGCGTATAAATAGGACCACGTGGATTTAGAGGGTCTGGCGATACATGTAACTGTGAAATACATTAGTTAAAAGCCTATACAACAGGAATAGACGTACCTGATTATCTACGAACAGCAAAATGTGTTCTTGCAATCCTAGGGACCTGAGGATTTCTTCCATTTTGTGAATCCTAGTTCCTACGCGCGTGAAGTTTTGGGCAAAACTATGGGAGAACAGGGCTACGTCTGTAAGGGCGCCCCCTATTTCCACTAGTCTGAGGCGACGGCACGACGCGACGGGGCGACGGCACGACGCGACGGCACGACGCGACGGCTTAAAGGCACGACGCGACGGCTTAAAGGCACGACGCGACGGCTCGACGGCACGACGCGACGGCACGACGGCACAAGGCGACGGCGCGATGCGACGGCGCGGGGCGACGGCACGACGCGACGGCACGACGGAACGGGGCGACGGCACGACGCGACGGCACGGGGCGACGGCAAGGGGCGACGGCACGACGGCACGACGCGGCTGGGCGACGGCACGACGCGACGGGGCGACGGCACGACGCGACGGCAGGCATACTGCATAAAAGTAGCATAGAAACAGGCGACGGCACGACGCGACGGCACGACGCGACGGTGACGTCGTGCCGTCGCGTCGTGGCGTCGCGTCGTGCCGTCGGGGCGACGGCACGACGCGACGCAGTTTTGTCGTCTTTGGAATTCCATAGAAAACAACTCCGAAGCGGAACCGAACAGAGCCGAACCGAACACGGAGAATCAGTTTCAGCATTAGTGCACTAGTTCCTTTAACGTTTTCTTGAAGATAACACCACCTCTGAAATGGGGGACGGAGTGACCCCCGAGGTCGCCATGGATATGTACTTTCTCGCGGCCAAGAAAGGCGACGTCAAGGGAATGAAAGACAGCCTGGGAAGGAGGCTAGAGCACAATCTGGATGTGGACGGCACCGACGCTAGCGGGCGCACTGCCCTTCACATAGCCATCGAAAACGGCAACTTGGGTGAGTGAAATTTGAATGAAACGCCTACAATTTTCTATAATTTTTTTTTACCAGGAAAAAGCGTGAGTTGGTTTAAAACAACATCTGTCCACCACGAACGGGCTGTAAAGTTGCACATGTTAATTTTGTGGGAGGGATCCTTCGAAAAATCTGTTGGTTGTCGCTCTTCATTTTTGTCCCCTTATTATAATCTAGTTCAGATTGGTCTTCCTTTTAGAAAATTGTGGGAATAAATGTTGAAACCTGACGCTTTTTTTCTTCATATCATTTCAATGAAGCTCAATCAGTTCAAAAATATTTTAAACTAACAAATAAATTTAAACAATAAATACCAAGAAGGTATACCGTCAGACCCCCTAAAACTACGCGGTCCTATTTCTGCGCACTCGCCTTTAATTTTAATTTGGGAACGCGCGCGTCTTAACAATAATGTACCGTCACTAGAATTGTATTCTTTGATGCATGAACGTTTACAACCACTCAACAAATATGTTAAGTAAATGCTTCAACGGTAAGTCGGGCAACAAATGTTTAAAACAAAACAGCTACCCGGTAATTGCTAGGTACAATTTTTGGTAGAGGCTTCCGGGCCGCGTATATTTGTGTACACCGCAGCGAGGGGTTTCTTGTCGTAACACTGGCAATTCCACTCGTGAAAGGAGACTCACTTAATACGAAGTACAGTGTACACAGCGCGCGCGAAAAATATGCGATCGTGTACGTGCGCGTGGTTGTACACATGCACATCACACATGTACAGTATACATTGTACAAAGCTAGTAGTCCGGGAGCCCAGCCAGGTTTAATCATAATTTTGAGTGCAAAAGGTTTGAAGCGTGGGATATGTTGGGGTGACTGGGACAACTGCAAAATGGGTTTTCTTAAGTTTGGCGAGTGGTGCGTTGGGTGGGGGGAGCCCCTGACAGACCCCCTAAAATTCGATTTAATCATAATCTTGAGTGCAAACATAATTTCTTCATGAGTCGAACGTTTATCGTGTACTGAATAGGATTTGTATACTTAAGAACAATATAATTGGTGCTTTAAGTACACTTAAGAAGGTCTTTAATTAGTGCTAATTACACGTTTAATCATAATTTTGAGTGCAAGGATAAAACAAGTGTCAATATGTAGCTGACACCTTGCTGGAGCAAAATCTGCCACTTAAGAAAGTTTTAAGTGGTGCCATCCCTAATTAAGAAAGGGTCAAAGGTCACCATACGTCATTAAACACCAATAATTATAACGTTGAGTGCAACTTGCATTTATGTGTATATCAACAGGTTATCATACACCGATCACTGACCACAAGCTTAAGAATATGATATATAGTGCAAAGTCTAATTAAGAAGGTCTGTAATTAGTGCTAATTACACGTTTAATCATAATTACGAGTGCAAGGATAAAACAAGTGTCAATGTGTAGCTGACACCTTGCTGAAGCAAAATCCGTCACTTAAGAAAGTTTCAAGTGGTGCCATCCACAATTAAGAAAGGGTCAAAGGTAATCAGAAATCAATAAACACTATTCATCATAACGTTGAGTGCAACTTGCATTTTGTATATCAACAGTTTATCATAGACCGATCACTGATCACAAGCTTTGGAACAGGATATATAGTGCAAATTTCAATTAAGAAGGTCTTTAATTAGTGCTAATTACACGGTTTAATTATAATGTCAAGTGCCATAAAAACAAACACGTTTTAATGTGTACCATACACTGTGGTAGAGCAAAGTGTGTCAATTAAGAACATTGCAAATTGTGCCATACCTACTAAAGAAATTGTCAAAGGTCACCAGGATTCCGAATTATCGTAATAAAGTCGAGTTTTTTTATGCATTCGATCGATAACTTTGTGAATTAACAAACACCTTGTCGGCAGGGTCTGATACACTTTATGACACGATGGGGATCTTGTATCAAAGCGAGCTCCAACAGGCCTTTTCTGCACAACCACTGAACACTGCGTCTTGCAAATCGAGAAAGAGAAGGCTTGAAGTGGAAGATATCTGAAATCTGCCAGACGTTTACAAGTACGGGCACACGTTTTATCTTATGGTTTATGGATGATGCAGCATGTACTAATGGGCCGAAAATATCCCGATATGGGCTGGGTTCATTGCGAAATACTATTTTGACAACCTCCCCAAGCAGATTTATATATTTATTTTGTACACAAAAATACAAACAGAATATTTACAGATGTACAAGGATATTTATAGGAATACAAAGCATTGATACTTAGGTATGTTTGTACATTAACTTTAAGAAAAGAAGGGCTGTAACTACGAAAGCTGTTTATCTTTATACCAATGTAGCATATAGACGTGGATAAATCCAAGTTACACGCGTCTTCCTAAACACCTGAATTAAACAGCTCTTACTAATTATCTTAAATGATTGTTTAGTTATCCTCGTGTAACTTGGACAGTCTAAACTTATTGACCGTGGACCCTATTGTTAATTACATTGTAATATAGAGGATTGCGCAACAGTATGAACATACGATAGGCCTCAGTAGATAAATCTTCAGCAGGTCTTTACTTAGATACTCTACAGCCTGAGCCATAATGGCTGATACCAAAAGGCAACGCAGTGACAGTTTCACTGCTGACGAAAGGATGGCTCTCGTTAAGACCATGAGGAACTTTAATTCCATTACATGTATTGGTGACAAACGATGTGACACTAAAGCCAACCAGAAAAAAGCTGATGCCTGGAAAGCTAATACTTCAGAAATGTCCATCTCGTTTCCTGACCATAAAAGCCGATCTGCTATAAGGACAACAAAGAATTGGGTGTCCTAAATACAATCCGAGAAGTCCAAGTAAATCGTTCAACGTGTCTTTGCTAACTCTGAAACGTCTGATGAAATGTTCCTCGTCGTACTCTTCTAAGGGATTCACCTTGTCCCTAAAAACTCCTGGTGCACGTTGGTGTTGGCGACCATGACGATATTCTTGTTAGTTGGCCTCCTCTTGTGCAATTAAGAAGATTTGAAGCGCATCCATCCTGTCCACCTTTCTACCTTTCTGTGTACATATCTGGCTTCTAAATGGCTCAGAATACTCACTAAACAACCCCCGTACCTTGTTTCAGAATTGATATTGTTTGTTATAAACACATGTTTAACTCCAATGGTCATTTAAACGCGGCTAACTTAAAACAAGCTTTGTAGTACTTGTTTGAAGTTAGACACCAGGTTTAAACAGTGACTACTAATTTATACGCATCCAATGGCTTAAACAGCTTTCGTAGTTACAGTCCGTACTGTTTAAGGCCAATTCTGATTTACGGGAAAGACGAAAACTCGCACAAAATGTACCTTCCTCCTCACACAGTACAACAATTATACTACTCTAATGTTGGCATAACTAAACTTACAAAATAGTGTATGTAGGCTGTGTTTAGGAACATAATCACGGATTATGTTTAAATTTAGATACAACAGCTTTCCTTACGTATTCGACATGTGGGCACCAACTTCATGCTCATCAATAACTGCGCCCATCACACAATTACAAGACCTCACGTTTTCAATAAGACTATCACTCAGCAATGCAGGTTGGATACACCATTGGTAATTGCTTTATTTATCTTGAATTGGTGGATTTGGGGGGTTGTATTTTATAGTCAATATCGTTTAACTGACCTGTCTGAAGTTTTACAGTCATTGATCCTGAGAAAAGCAAAACAAAAACGGCGTTCGTTTTCAACCGGCGTCGGGCAATTTTTTTTATGTTGTTCTTGTTTTGTTAGATTTACCGTCCGGCGATCGTTATTTTTGTTATATACAATTTAATTTTTGGAACAATTACAGGATATCTAGCGCAATAATTTTGCTGGATGCCTACAATTGTTATTTACTTTCAAATTAGTAAAATATTTCTTAATAATTCGGTAGTCATTTTGTTCGATATCCGCAAATAGTATACTACCTTTGAGTCAACATTGGATATTTTCTGCCTTGTACCAATAAGCATACATTTAGTTTTGGTGGCGTTTAATGCTAGCTTGTTTCTTACGCACCAGTTGTGAAAACTAGTAAGAGCTGTATTTGAGGAGCTTCACATATTGACGTGGAGTCATCAGCTTACATAAATAAGTTGCGGTTTGGGAATATAGAAAATGGAAGATCACTAGTATAAACAAGGAACTAGTATCGACCCTTGTGCGGAACACCAATGTTTACGGACATGGTGCCGCCAATATTTACAGACTGACTGCGGTCACTTATTTACGACTTTAATAAACCAATTAATTACAGAAGATGACATGTTCATCTTTTCTAGTTTCTCTGGTAAGATTTCATGATTAACACAATCAAATACTTTACTGAGATCTATAAACACACTGCCTGTAACTTCTATATTCTCCATGGCCTCAACACACATGTTTGTTAAGTCGTGAATGGTGCTTTCAGTTGAGTGCAGGAGTCTAAATCCTGACTGGCAACTAGGAATCAGATTGTTTTCATCAAAGTAGCTATATACCGATGTGTGCACCTATCTTTCAAAAATCTTAGAGATAATTGGCAGTATAGAGATAGGCCGATAGTTACCTGTACTACATTTATTTCCTGCATGTTTCAAATTTGTAGGGTATCGCTCACATCTTATGGTTAAAAATCCCAGTTAAAGATTTAATGATATATGCCTAAGATAAGGTGAAGCAATTCTGATCATTTTAACACTAATGCCATCCAGAGCTGTTGCTTTCCCAACCGACATAGATTATATTTGCTTTTGAACAAACTCTTAGGTAACATTAGGTACTTCGCATTCTTCATTAAGAGGCGGCAGTATTGTCATCTTGTCTAACTTTAACTTTGTATTCCCTAACTTTAACGTATGACATATTTACACCCATTTGTGTTTGAGAGGTACAGGCAATTGCAATGAACTTCATGACTGTTTTGTGATATTTCGTATGCGGTGGGTTTTGTTCCTGCGTTTGGTAAAGTACATGTACACTTTGACGTTTTATGATTTCAATTATCATTCTAATCATTTATTAATCAGACATTTTGATCGGACATTGCGCTGTGTAATCAGTGATTGGTCCATAATAAACGGTTGATCACATAGAAATGTAAGTTGCACTTACATTGTTCTTTGTTGGTGTTCAGTTTACACCCCCGGTGACCTTTGACCCTTTCTTAATTAGGGATGGCACCACTTGTAACTTTCTTAAGTGGCGGATTTTGCTTCAGCAAGGTGTCAGCTACACATTGACACTTGTTTTATTTTTGCACTCGTAATTATGATTAAACGTGTAATTAGCACTAATTACAGACCTTCTTAATTAGACTTTGCACTATATATCCTGTTCTTAAGCTTGTGATCAGTGATCGGTCTATGATAACCTGTTTGTATACACATGAATGCAAGTTGCACTCAACGTTATAAATATTGGTGTTTAATGACTTATGATGACCTTTGACCCTTTCTTAATTAGGGATGGCACCACTTGAAACTTTCTTAAGTGGCAGATTTTGCTCCAGCAAGGTGTCAGCTACACATTGACACTTGTTTTATCCTTGCACTCAAAATTATGATTAAACGTGTAATTAGCACTAATTAAAGACCTTCTTAAGTGTACTTAGCACCAATTATATTGTTCTTAAGTATACAAATCCTATTCAGTACACGATAAACTTTCGACTCATGAAGAAATTATGTTTGCACTCAATATTATGATTAAATCGAATTTTGGGGGGTCTGTCAGGGGCTCCCCCCACCCAACGCACCACTCGCCAAACTTAAGAAAACCCATTTTGCAGTTGTCCCAGTCACCCCAACATATCCCACGCTTCAAACCTTTTGCACTCAAAATTATGATTAAACCTGGCTGGGCTCCCGGACTATAGCTGAATTAGCTCCGTGGTCGGAATTCGTTTTCCTTGCCCCATGGCTGAACTGCGCCCATTGCTGAACTGAGTCGAGCACGATGAATTGAGAAAGTTTCGCAAACCCTATTCCTATGGATCTCCTCTAAACAAATCTAAGTTTTCCGAAGAAATAAAACAAAAATCCACCCTAAAATTATGATTTCTCATCAGAATTTCCCTTGTTGGTGGTTAATGAGCTGTAATATTTAGGAAAATATAGTGGGGGTGTTTAAGTACTAATGAAGTAGTAGTCTGAGTAACTTGGACCCTACAATCGCTTTTAAAAACATGTGGACATAGTTTCACATCGCGAAACTATGTCCAAATGTAAACAAAAGCGATTGTAGGGTCCAAGTTACTCGGACTACTCATCAGGTAAAGTTATTGCTCGACACGTGTTCGACTATCACTATAATAATAGTTATAGTAAGTATAATACATTTGGCTGTCGAATTGGCTGTCGATGGCGGAGAGGATTCCCATAGTATCCCTTCGAAACTTGTTCCTTCCTCACTCAACTTGTTTCAAATGTTTATTTTGCCCTAGTGTAATTACTTTCTTTTACCTTATTGCCCTGTTCAGCATGTTTTGTTTTTTTCATTTGTTTTTGTGTACACTGTCTTTGTATTTGTTGTGGTTTCATGGCCGAATAAATAATAAATACTAAAAATGTACGTGTAATATGATAATATCGCGCGTCATGCGCCCTCAGCGCTGCAACTAGTGCCAGCCTACTGAACGTATTCGTAGTCTTGTTACAAGGCCGTAATATAGAGTGAACCCTTCGCTGCGGTGTAATAAAAATATACGCTTCCGGGCCGCGAATTTATTTTTCCCAAACAGGTTTGCACAATTTCATGAATTATTCAGTAGTTGCGTTGATCGCTGTACAACACTTAGGTTCTAGGTCTCCTTTTCCCCTTAAATTAAAAATACTCTAAAGATATCAATTTGACTAGGAAAAACGAGGTGACCTACTACAGCAGGATTCGAACCCGGGATCTTTGATCCATAGCCAATCCCACTATCCACTACACTACGTATAGCAGCTCGCCAACAGCTGTTCTTTAAAGTGATTTATTGTAACTAGTTAACTAATAACAACAATGCTGTGACGTCATGTTTTATTCCGATAAATAAACATAACTTCACATCCAAACTACTGAATAATTCATGAATTGTGCAAACCTATTTGGAAAAAAAAAAATCGCTTCCGGGCCTGCAGAAGTCGAAAAGATGACCGCACGGTAAACTTTGTTGGTCGCCCTCTGTCGTCAGTATTATAGCTACCGTGTCCTACATAATTCATGAATTTGTGTACGGGGGTTTAAGACTTGTGTTGTGATACAACAAAGAAGACAATGTTTCTTATATTATTTTGGAATTTTCTGTCATAACTATTAAAATATGACATATTGACAATTTTCTCTGTTGATTGGGATGATCAATAGATGACATTGATGATCTATAAAGATTGTTCAGAATACAAATGTTAAGGAGGGGTCAATTTATTAAAAGGCATTTAAATATTATTACTGTTAGGTTTATTCGTAATTTTAATTAATTCAGGCATAATCAACAACTTAGTTTATTAATAATATTGTAATAATATTGTAAAACATTTTTCTATTGCCTAAAGAACATAAAAAGCCTTTTTAGTATAAATTCGGAGCACGCGTAGTCTTTAGTTTAGTTTGACTGAGAGTATGATTTGTGAAAATTCGTGTACAGCTAATCCTACTAAAGTACTATATTTAAATTAAAACATACAAACTGGGGTCTACATATGTATCAATTGTATGTAAATTGTAAATATAGGCCTTTGTAAAAAATAACTACCTTAACTATATTAACTAACTATATTAATTATCTATTGAGAATTCAACCATCAGGCCTATGTTAAATTATTCTTAAAATTACGAAAAGTGTACTGGCATTGGAAAAACAAATTAGGAAATATGTTAAAAAAGTTCAAGCTAGTAATATCTTTATGGGTAATCAAGGGGTAAAACATGTGGTTTTTACAAATCGGTATGGCGGATGATCTCAAGCCAACAATATAAGTTGTGTCAAGGAAAAGAGTAGTTGCTCTATTAGTTTTAAGCTACTTGTTTCAAAGCCTTATGTGCACAAAAATAGGCTGATCGAGGATAGGCTTAGAACATTTTTTCGACTCTCTATACCTACAAATGCATTTTCAATGCGCATGCGCAAGCAATTTCGCTGACAATAACAAAAGAAGATTGCGTCACCACGCACGCCCACACCGCATGTCCCAGAATCCCAATAGTAAATCACCCCTTTTTCTTAGCGCGACTGACCGAGTGTACACGCGTATTCGTTCAATTGGCTCTCCCCAGCGTTGTACTTTACAGTCTATCAGACTTATATTTCCGACAGTTCCGCAAACACAATGTCAGAGCCTACTAAAACCGGGAAAAAAAACATTAAGGAAGATCAAATGTAGATCGTGTGGAGTTTTTCCATCGCCTTTGGAGTTCGATATCCATACGTCTTGCTTCAGATGCCGTCTCTGTTCGCGAGAAAACCCGTGTGCTATCTGTTCCAACTGGTCTGGGAATCAGTGAAAAGCTTTTATAGCGTGGCAGGACAGCACTAGCGCTTGGTCACCCGCACAGTTCTACACTTCTACTGACGCTAATACTACTAGTACTAGTTCCACAACTTCGGCGGTAATTCCCTGTACCTGTCGTTCATCCATTCCCCCAGTTTTTCCACCACCGGTTCTTGCGGGTTATCTGAGACTGTATTTTCAACGTATAGTCGCCCGATCCCCGCAAGTGCAGGGCAACCATCGGAATTTCCCCGCCATGTCACCAGGGAGTCGCAGAGTAGTCCAGGCAAAATACATAATTTTGTTTTGTTGACCTCAAACAAATTGCAACAAATTGTTTTTCACCACAGTGCACTTCTATAAGGTTCCTAGAATTACATACTAAAAATCTACAAAAATCCAAGTGGTGGAAATATGTCTAATTTGCATAAATCGTTAATCCCTGCCATGTAATATGTTTATTCCCATATTTGGGTATATATTTTATTTTTATTTTTTGAAAAGTTAATTTTGGCGATTATACTTAAACATCCTTACTTCAATAACATTTTGTAAAGCATGTAAGTGACTAAATAATTATGAAAATATAGTAATGGTCCAAAATTACTACAATTATACCCTATCATTTGCACGCATTTACCTTGTCTCCAGATATCATCAAGTAGTAAGTATTAAAGTGCTTCAAATTCACCAAGTTGCTTACTGGCACAGTTATCCTATTAAAACCTTATGGAAAATCATATGGACAATGATAACATTGTGATATTTAGCCCAGCAAACAAAAACTTGGAAAAAAATGATGTGTCCCTAAATTGGGCTAACAAGTAGGTGAAAAGTTGCCTAAGGTGAGAGACTTGAACAAGTTCAAGGAAACCCCCAAATTTAAGATTTTTGTTGCTTACAATAATCATATCTACGTTAAAATCCATGGGGATTTCCTTGAACTTGCTCAAGTCTTCCATGTTAGGCAACCCTTTAACTACTTTTTAGCCCAATTTATAGACACACCATTTTTCCCCAGTTTTTGTTTTCTGGGCTAAGTATCACAATGTTATTATTGTTCGTATGATTTTTCATAAGGTTTTAATATGATAACTGTGCCAGTAAGCAACTTGGTGAATTTGAAGCTCACCAATACTGACTACATGATGATATCTGGAGACAGTGTAATGTGCGCACATTTATAGGGTCACAAAGTTGTCATTTTGGATAATTACTGTGTTCTCATAATTATTCAGTCACTTATATGCTTTAGCAAATGTTATTCAAGTAAGGATATGTAAGTAGAATCACCAAAATAAACTTTTCAAAAAATAAAAATAAAATATATACCCAAATATGGGAATAAACATATTACATGGCAGGGATTAACGATTTATGCAAATTAGACATATTTCCACAACTTGGATTTGGATTTGTCCTGTTCTTCGGCTCACTACGACCTAATTACGGGGCCGCGAATGCTCAACATTTTTCTCACTCTCCGCGTCGTTCCAGAGCATACGACAGTCATTCTTCTGCTCGACATCATTGCTCTCGTTATGACAGGGACAACGTGGACAACGTTCCGGTTGGGATCTATCACCGTTCATCTCGCGATTCGTCACGCTCCCGCTCCCGAATTCGACAACGTTCCAGATCTCCTTCACGGAGCCATAGCCGCTCCATCTCCCCTTCCGTAGGCTATGCTCATTCTGGATATTTCTCTCCGATCTCCAGTGATTCGGACCTAAATTTTACAGACCTGGACACTTCCATGTCACACCGAGGGAACCTTGTAATGCCTATAGTGAGTAGTATTTTACAATTTCCTCCTACCTCACCTAAGGAATCCTCTCGTGCTTCCCGTAGGGAACCCGTCAGACCTGCCCCAGGAAAACATACAGTCCCTGTTAGTGTTAGACAGCTTCTGCTCTGATATTTTGGAGGATGTTTTCACCAAAGTCCAGAATAAGAGTTCAAACAGAGTTCCCAGACAGGAATCGTTGCTGTTTACGCCCAATACAGATGACACCAACCGCTTCTTTACAGTCCCTACCATTTCCTCTGAAGTTAAGAACAAACTGCGTTCATAAAACGGTACCAAGAAAAACATCTTTCCCGATAAACGCACTAGAGATTTAAATAAATCTCTTGAAAGAATCGGTCATCACATGCGCCATGGAGCCAAGGTGTCGAGTTTCTCCATCTTACTTTCGGACGTACTGGCACGTGCCTCTGAGGATCCATCTTTAATTGACCAGGATCTTCTTCCAGTCTTTTTCAAATTTATGGATGACTGTCTATGCACTTGCCTACGAGAGTTTGCTGCTGGGGCAGCCATGACTTCTTCACTGCGCCGGTCACTGTTACTTGACAACTTGTTCTTCCCATGGATCCAGAGAGCGTGTTGAAGGTCTACCCCTTATTGGCAACGACCTATTCGATAATAAATTTAACGAGGTCTTAATGAAAGAAGCCAAACGCCTGAAAGCTGATGACAGAATAGACCTTCGTCGCCAGTCCTCGCGTAAGCCATCATCCTGGCCTACGCAGACAGCGGGAAAAGACTATAGGAACAATCAAGGTTCTTTTCGTCGCTCCTACACCACACGTTTTCGTCGCCCCAATGTCTCTTTCAGCCAATTGGTTCTACTAAATCCAGCATTCGGCGTCAAGCCTTTGCCTCTACCAAGACAGCACCTACTAAACCGACATACTCCTTCAAGTCACAAGGATCTAGAGGATTCAAACGACAGTGACTGCAGGGTTCATCCAATTCACATTCCACCGGCCCCGGGTCCGGTGGGGGGTCGTCTTTTGGAATTTTCTCACAAATGGACTCGCATTACCACGGACCGTTGGGTTCTTCAGACAGTCTCTCTGGGCTATTGCCTAGAATTTACCACTTTGCCCCCTCAGTCTCACTTATTTCCTCACCGACCCACACCGGACCCCCTCGACAGCGCTCGCCGGACTTCCTGGAAAAGGAATTTTTTTCGCTAAAAGAAAAGAAAGCCATAGTTCCTCTTCCTCGAAATTCACCCAGGGATTCACCTCGACACTCTTCCTGGCTCAAAAGAAATCTGGCGATTGGCGGCCAATCATCAACCTTCGGCCCCTCAACATCTTTATACGACCAAAGCACTTTCGGATGAAAACTTTGGCCACTGTCTTACAGTCCCTCCCTCGGGGTTGGTGGGCAACATCCCTAGATTTGAAAGATGCGTATCTCCATGTACCCATTCATGTCAACCATCAAAGGTTTCTACAGTTCATCTACCAGAACATAACCTACCAGTTCCAGTGTCACCCCTTTGGTCTCTCCATGGCACGCTGTGTATTTACCAGAATCACCAAGGTAATAGCGGCAGCCCTGCGTCGTCAGCACATACGTCTTTACATCTACCTAAACGATTGGCTCATCGTGGGCCCGTCTCGGGAAGCGGCCCTTATAGCCTTATCAAAGACTATCCAACTCGCATTGGAGCTGGGATTCTTGATCAACACCGACAAATCTTTCCTGGTGCCTTCACTGAATCCAATGTTCCTCGGTGCCTCTCTCGACATGATGGCGGGCATAGCCACACCTTCCATCGAACGTTGTGTAGCTCTAGAGGAGTGTGTCCATCTGTTCCTGTCATCTGTGACACTTCCAGCTCGGACCTGGCTTCGTCTCCTGGGCTTTATGGCAAGCTTAGTGGACCTTGTGCCTTGGTGCAGAATGCACATGCTCCCACTTCAACTTCATCTACTTTACCATTATCGTCCACGGAGGGATGCCATTACCAAACCCGTTCCCATGAATCTGTTGATTCAGTCCCATCTCAAATGTTGGCTCTCGCGTCAGAATCTTCTTTGCGGTTCACCATTTCCACGGCCCTTTCCAGCACTAACTCTGACCACAGATGCATCAAACTCGGGCTGGGGCGCTCACCTGGGCGATGTCTCCCTAGCGGGAACTTGGACCCCATCAGAACAACTCCTACAAATCAAGCATATGAAGCTTCTAGCAGTTCTCAAGGCCCTTCAGTCTTTGCAGACGAGAGTTGCAAACCATCTTATACTGGTCAAAACAGACAGCTCAACAGTAGTGTCCTACTTAAACCGTCAAGGAGGCACTCATTCTCCGTCCCTGTGCATGCTGACGTGGAAACTTCTGAGTTGGTGCATCCTTCATCAGATTTCTCTTCAAGCAAGCCACCTGTCTGGCAAAGACAACATCATTGCAGATGCACTATGTTGGGGTCGTGCGATTCCCACAGAGTGGTATCTCAATCACCCAACAGTCCAACAAGTTTTTGATACTCTAGACACCCCACACATAGACCTCTTTGCATCTCATCTCAACAACCAGTTACCAACCTTCTGCTCCCGCCATGCCCACCCTCAGTCTTGGGCAACAGATGCACTCAGCATCCGCTGGTCGGGAATCCTGGGTTACGCCTTCCCTTCAATCTCCCTACTACCTCGTGTCCTAGAGAAGATCAGTCAGGAGAGATGCAAGATAATTCTGATCGCTTCTTTTTGGCCCAGACAGGCTTGGTTTTCTCGACTCCTCGACCTCCTAATCCAACCACCTCTTGTGTTGCCGAAACGTCCAGATCTCCTGTCACAACCAGTCTCCAAGGCACTTCATCCGGATCCAGACAGTCTTCATCTCTCTGCCTGGATGCTATCAAGCTGTCCTTTCGAACAGCAGGCTTTTCAAAAGTCGCTGCAGCCCTGGCAGCAAAGAGTAGACGGGCTTCAACTAGAAGAACTTACGACAATCGTTTACAGCATTATGTCAAATGGTGTTCCGAGGAAGCTATCGATCCCAATTCTGCATCTTTAAAGAGCATTGGGGATTTCTTTGTCCATCTGTTTAATTCTGGTCTTCAGATTGCAACAATCCGAGGCTACAGATCGGCTATTGGGGTCATCCACAGAGGCTTTCTGGATGGTTCCAACCTGTCTAACAATACCTCGATTTCCCATCTCATTAAGGGTATGTTCGTCGAGAGACCCCCTATTAAGAAACCGATCCCATCCTGGGACCTTGGTGATGTTCTTCACAAGCTGGCTAAAGCCCCATTTGAACCTGCTGGGTCCTCTAATCTTCATAGTCTGACAGTTAAAATAGCCTTTCTGCTGGCAGCCTCTACAGCTCGTAGAGGGAGTGAACTCCATGCCCTATACATAGCGGATGGCCACTTACGCTGGGAACCAGGAGGCGAACGACCTATTCCAGAGATAGGCTTTCTAACCAAGAACCAATCTCCAAATATTTCTCCTCCAGATATCTTTGTTCCTAGTTTGACTTCGTTTTCAAGTATCAAGGAGGACAAATTATGGTGCCCTGTCAGAATACTGAAATTCTACATTGCTAGAACCAAGGAGCTGCGGGGTAAGGCTACACAGTTATTTATCACAACAGTTCGCCCACACCATCGAGCTACCATTACAACTGTTGCAAGATGGATTGCGGAAGCTATTCTAACATCAAAGTCCTGGTGAAGCACAGCCGGTTCTACAAGCAGGAGGGAGCCGCTTACGTTGCGCATAGCTTTCCAGGCTCATTACCAGCCGCCACAGATGCTTATCACATCTACCCAGGCTGAAGCACAACCGGTTCTACAAGCACCGAAGGTACCAGGAGAGCCGCTTACGTTTCGCATAGCTTCCCAGGCTCATTACCAGCCGCCACAGATGCTTATCACATCTACCCAGGCTGAAGAACAACCGGTTCTACAAGCACCGAAGGTACCAGGAGAGCCGCTTACGTTGCGCGTAGCTTCCCAGGCTCATTACCAGCCGCCACAAATGCTTATCACATCTACCCAGGCTGAAGCACAACCGGGTCTACAAGCACAGCAGGTGCCAGGAGAGCCGCTTACGTTGCGTTTCCCAACTCGGGCTCATTTCCAGCCGAAACAGGTGTGTATCACATCTTCCCAGGCTGAAGCACAACCGGTCCTACAAGCACCACAGATACCAGGAGAGCCGCGTACGTTGCGTGTTTCACTTTGGGCTCATAACCAGCCGCCTCGGATGCGTCTTGCATCTTCACTGGCTCAACCTAAACCGGTTCGACATTACGCCCACCAAACTCGAAGCATGGCAACATCATGGGCTCTCTTCAAGGGTGTGGCCATATCAGAGATTATGCAGGCAGCATGCTAGAAAAACTCATCTATGTTTACATCGTGCTACCTGAGAGATGTCCTTCAGGCGGAAGGCCGGATGGGCAGACAGATGCTACAAGAATGTGCTCGAACCACAGCCCAGAGATCTCGTAAAGCTACTGACCCATCTTATTAGGAGCACAAGGCTTTCAGCTTACCAGCTTTAGATTGCTGGTATTTCTTACAGCTAGGCTTAGTTAGGACACGTAATTGCTAGGCTCCACGCTGCATGTCCCCGCCCTAATAACTGGGCATTCCGGTGCTACTCTGCATTTGTAGGTATCGGAGGTGATGTATTTTCTGTAATAGAATCTCCCAAATCCGCAGGGATTTTCTATTCTATTAAGAAAATACTCACCTCCGATACCATCCCTTCCCTATTACATAAAAATTAAAAATAAGACGAAAAAGGGGTGATTTACTATTGGGATTCTGGGACATGCAGTGTGGGCGTGCGTGGTGACGCAATCTTCTTTTGTTATTGTCAGCGGAATTGCTTGCGCATGCGCATTGAAAATGCATTTGTAGGTATCGGTGGTGAGTATTTTCTTAATAGAATAGAAAATCCCTGCGGATTTGGGAGATTCTTTCCCAATTGTGAAAACCACGATTTCAAGGGGACAAATCAGTTTAAAAATCCGTACGAATCGTGAAAACCGTGTGAAACCTTACACGTTGAGCCGCTCGTATCCACTACATTGACCCATGAACCCATACATGTCTGCTATCATTTAAAAACTGATGATGTACTCTTTTCAAATATACATTAATCTCAAAAAGTTAAATGTAAAATAATGATACGCCTCTTCCGATGTTGAACATTGAGTATTACCTTAATTATTATGAGACACGCGACTTGGGGAAGATAGGAGAAATGTTTGGGGGAATTGTGCCTTTGATAATACAAGCATGAAATGTGCCACAGAGTTAGAGTATGTCACGAAAAAGATGTTTGGATAGGGCCATCGCAAATTGCTTGTTATATTTTCTTAAGGGTCAAATCTGGGATGGCCCTACAGCCAAATATTTGTCCATGCTTGTATCACCAAAAGCACAATCCCATAACCCATCTGCCTTCAAAAACAAAAGTGTAAACCTTTTTATTGCTAAAAATGCTGGGTTGATAATCTACAGTACACTCTAAAAAATGAAGTGTTAAATCCAGCACTCGCATGAGTTCGGTGATTGACCACTGTTTAATCAATATTTTAGATGTTGACTCACTTTGACAAATGTTTAACACTTAAATTAGATTTAACACTTCAAATTTACGATTCAACACTTTGTTTAGTGTTTAGAGTGTGTGGAAGGCCCAACACTGCAAGAATGAAGAATAGTTATTAATAATTACAAGCGAATTATTAAATTGTTGAAAATACACAACAATCAACAAACGCTACCAAATATTTATGTTTTTATGTAACAAAGGTGTTAAGAGGAATTTGGGGGAAATGTGTCACAACTACGGCTTCAATGTAGGCCTATGCGATAGTGGCGGTCCAAACAAACTTATATAAATGTCAACATTCCTCGCGTACTTTTGTGTTGTCTCGTCTCAGGTGTAATATACCCTTTGTTGGAGCACGGAGTCCACATCAAGGACGCGGTACTACGAGCCGTGGAGCACGACTTTGCTGAGGCCGTGCGCATCCTGTGCGACAGAGCCTACAAACTCAAGGTAGGTTCAGACTCGGACATAAACTTGATACATGTATTTGACCCAATCGTTTCCTTTGCAACCCCAACGGGGAATGTTTACATAGAGGGGCTCAGGCCATCAGATTTGTTTATGTCCGACTGTTGCATGCAGACATCAGGCAGACATAATTATACGTAATTCAGCACATTCAGGCGCGAATTTAGCTTTGAGCAAAAGGGGTTATTTACTATTAAGCGCCGCGTTTATTTGTAATTTATTGGACCTAGAGGCGGCATTATGTGTGTAACCCCCAAGTCCGTGTGTGACCGTGTTTGTGTTATAGCTATATTTTTAACATTTTGTGTGTGTCAGACCATAGTGTTTTTCGACCCCAAAAACTCAACCCCCTAGATTCGCGCCTGCTCGGACACCGACCGTAAGGCGTTAATATTCACCATTCAGGTAATTATTCTCAGACGTTTATATACTTTACTCGTGAATGCGCAACGTAATAAACGTCACAAATCCAACAACAGTTAACACAATGGTCCTTGCTCGAACTTTCTGTTTTAGATATTGACGTTTTCCCACGTTCCACCAACATTAATAAATACCTATAGGAGAGTTGATAGCTTCTGATTGGTCGAGATTCGACCACTGTCATGGAGGGCATTATTTTGTATTAATACATACCTAGGAGAGTTGGTGGCTTCTGATTGGTCGAGACTCGATCACGTGGAGGGGATTATATTCATAAATACCTGGGACAGTTTAGGCATTCCTATTGGTCGAGAGCCCGTCACGTGGCCGGTATTAAACGGACGATAAAGACATGGCTGAAAGTGTTTAAAACCAGCTGGCAACAAAAGTGGTCTCTGCACATGGACAACATTATTCCTACCTCGGCGTTGCACGACTTGGTTGCGCGTCATTCCGTACTTGGAGTGACGTCACATTTTCGATAAATGTTTATTGTAATCAAAAAAGCTAAATTGTTGCCCCGAAAGTGGGTGGGTTATGAAGCTCAGGGAAATCAGGGAATAATTATGTTTAAAACCTTTTTTAAATGAGTTGTGATTTAAATCCATACAAGATGAATTTATAAATATAATCTTCTTGACAAAGCCTGACAAGTTGATGTAAAAATATCGTCTGCTGTCTCGGCGCTATTTTTGTTGTGACGTCATAATTTCTAGAGTTATTTACTTTTGTAAAAGAAGATAAAGTGTCCCCCCCCCCCCCCCCCCCCCCCCCGGGTTTCAGAGATCAGGGAATTTGGGATGAGAAAATAATTATATTTAAAACCATTTTTTAATAAATTGTAATTTAAAACCATTGAAAAAAAAGCAATAAATGCAAGCCTCTTGACCGAGCTTCAGTTCATGTGAAAATAGCGTACAGCTCGACACTCTGGGAACGAGGTTGCCAATGCAGTGATGGCCATTTAGTCTGGTTCATAGTCAATACGCTTTATTGCATGTATTGTGTAGAGCATGTATTGTGTATTGCATGTATTGTGGCCCGTGAACATGGATAGGGGAAAACACAAAGAATGGCGAAACACCGAAATTTACTTGCGACAATTTTCCGTGATTTTCGGGGGTTTTGGGCTGAATTTTACAAAAAGGTATTTAAGAATGGGAATAAATGTGTGTTCGGTCGCTTGGAGTCTGGGGGCTGATAAGTACCCTCGCCTTCGGCTCGGGTAATTATCAGCACCCAGACTCCAAGCTGTATTAAACAGAGTGATTAAAACCTCGAACACACATGTATTCCCTTCGTAATAACCCAGATTTCAAGAAGAAGCGAATAAATGTACCCTGAACTCCTTATTCAAGCATCATGTAAGCCAATGATTGGCCGAATACAGCAGTCATATGGTAACTTGTAACAAGGACGCGTCAAATCTTGATACTGCGCGCTTAGTATAAATGTACCCGTATAACGTTTGTATCTATACGCGCGGCATTTTTCAAAATGCGAGTGTTGTCTATTATTGTTAACGCTAGCGCGTTGCTATGCACGGTGGGCATCAGTGGTCTAGTTAGTCTGGTCTGGGTATGGGTAGTATGGGTAATGACAACAAAACATATTGAAGAGACAGGGTACCATGCATAAGCTAAAATATGGCCCCTGAACATGAAAACAAAACACTGGAAATAAAAGTCACGAAATTTAAAGAATTTTCACAATTTTTCTCGTTAAAAAGGTATTTATTAAAGGTAATAACAGTGCGAGGACCCGGTTATTACTGCGTGATAATGACTGGGTTGAGGGATGACCGCTGGTATTAGACCTCGCCTTCGGCTCGATCCATTACTAGCGGTCATCCCCCAACCCGGTCATTATCACGCAGTAATAACCGGGTCCTCGCACTGTTATTATCTAATGGCCCTGTCACACCCGAACGTTTTAAGCCAACGCGTGAGTAACGTGTTGTAATTTTGGCAACACGCTGACAAACGCTGGTCAACGCTAGGCCAGCGTTAGCAACACGCTGAGCGCGTTACTCACACGCTGGGACACGCTGTCACACGCTGAGGAAAACATGTTTTTTTCAACATACCTACAATTTCCAGCGTTTGCCAGCGTGTAACTGCACACGCTGGCGGCGCGTTGGAGGTTCGTTACTCACGCGTCGAACACGCTAGACGATCGTTATCAACCCCCTACTCACACGCTGGCGTACGCTGGCGACACGCTGGTTGTGGCCCTGTCACACCAGAACGTTTTAGGCCATTGCATGAGTAGCGCGTTAAAAATAGTTGATACGCTGGCAATCGCTGAACTTTCACAGAAAAAGTCAAGTGGAACTGTGATTTCAGCGTGTCCATACAGGTTGATAACGTGTTCATAACGGGTATACCAGCGCGTGAATAGCGTGTGGGGAACGCGCTCAGCGTGTGAGGAACGCATCACGGATTTATAGTAAAAATATGACAGCGGGTTTCCAGCGTGTGAGTAGTGGGTTGGTAACGATCGTCTAGCGCGTTCGACGCGTGAGTAACGACCTTCCTGCGCGCCGCCAGCGTGTGCAATCACACGCTGGCAAACGCTGAAAATTGTAGGTATGTTGAAAAATGTATTTTTGCCTCAGCGTTTGACAGCGTGTTCCAGCGTGTGGGTAACGCGCTCAGCGTGTTGCGAACGGTGGCCTAGCGTTGGTCAACGTTTACCCGCGTGTTGCTGAAATTCCAACACGTTACTCACGTGTTGGCCTAAAACGTTCTGGTGTGACAGGGCCATTACTGTAGTAGCGCGTCGGCTTTTTATACAACTAATCACGTGGTCGTTGCAGTACGCTAACGCACGTTGGAACGCGCTACTCACGCGCTGGGCAGTCGTCATCAGTCGTCGAGCGCGTTACTAACGCGTTACTCACGTGCTGGCGAACGCTATGAACCCGTTATCAACGCGTTATGGACACGCTGAAATCACGGTTCCACTTGACTTTTTCTGTGGAAGTTCAGCGTTTGCCAGCGTATCAACTATTTTTAACGCGCTACTCACGCGTTGGCCTAAAATGTTCTGGTGTGACAGGGCCATAAGTAATTGCCCGGCTTTCAAGAAGAAGCGAATGAATGTCCGCTGAACCAGCTTTAATCAAGCATCATGTAAGCCAGCTGACGCACGTTGGAACGCGATACTCACGCGCTGGGCAGTCGTTCATCAGTCGTCGAGCGCGTTACTAACGCGTTACTCACGTGCTGGCGAACGCTATGAACCCGTTATCAACGCGTTATGGACACGCTGAAATCACGGTTCCACTTGACTTTTTCTGTGGAAGTTCAGCGTTTGCCAGCGTATCAATTATTTTTAACGCGCTACTCACGCGTTGGCCTAAAACGTTCTGGTGCTACAGGGCCATAACTTGTGACAAGGACGCGTCAAATCATGATACTGCGCGCTATATATATGTACCCTTAGAACGTTTGTATTTATACGCTAGGGCGTTGCTATGCACGGTGGGCATCGATATTAGCTAGTCTGGTCTCAAAGTATTGGTAATAACAACACATATTGAAGAGACAGGTTACCATCCATAAGCTAAAATATGGCCCCTGAACATGAAAACAAAACACTGGAAATATCGCCGAAGGAAAGGTCAAGAAATGTTGAGCATTTTCACCATTTTTTTCGTAAACAAAATATATATTAAAGGGAATAATTATCAGTGCGAGGACCCGATCATTAGGTTCGGTCCATTACCAGCGGTCATCCCCCAACCCGGTCATTATCACGCAGTAATGACCGGGTCCTCGCACTGATTTATTTCCCAAGTAATAATGGAACCTCTGTCGTTAACATCGCATACTAATTATTGGGCCCCCCAAAACCTAATTATAAAGGAATCAGTGTGTAGCGTCATTCCTATCACTGTCATTTTACTTGAGGCACTTCCTTAGTCAAGGATCCCTTTCCTCACAATAGGTGTAGTATACATTTGTCCCGAATCCATAAAGCTCCGAGTATGCGCTTAAATACAAGTGCAGTACATTATACATGTACCGTACTTAAACTTGTTTGCGATACAGGTATAGGTTGTGCGAAGCATTCCAAATACGCATACACACAATGTACGTGTACATCACATCAAGAATTGGCGATTTGCAAATCTAAAGGCCCTGTCACACTTTTGCGTATCCTAATTCCTTATGAGTTGCGCATTGACATTTTTTTCATACGCACAATATGCATCTCAATCGTTTTGTGTAAGTTTTATGTACGTAGGCATGCGCACAGTACGGCCCAGTACGCCGGATAGTTTTGGGCAAGCACAAAACTACGCAGCGTACGCTGTTACGCAGGTCATAAGTTATAAATACGCAGCGCATCGGTCCCGCATCGGTCGAGCGCGGTACAAGTACGCTATGTGTTCGTGGGGGATAAGCGGTTCATACGCGGTAATACGCTGATGTTCACGCTATGGAATCTGCACTGGTACTGACAACAGCGGGAAGCCGCCGCCTTTTTATAACGCGTGGCGAGCGGCGGACATGCGACGGAAATACGCTCGGCATTCGTCGGAAGTGCGTCAGACATGCGGTCGGGATAAGTAGGGTGCGTCTGGAATACGCTCGGCATGCGCACTGCATACGCAGCTATTCGCAGCAGTAAAATAGTGTTGCGCACCGCATACGCAACTCATACGCACCTCATACGCCATGGATGCGCTGAATTCGTTACTTATACGCTAGGTGTGCGTCGCATATAAGTCAAAGTAATCGAAACATTTTGAAATGTTGAGCGTACGGCTGCGTATTGACATTTTTTAATAAGGAACTCATAAGTACTTGATATACGCAAAGGTGTGACAGGGCCTTTACGGGGTAAAAGTACAGTTAGCGAATTTACAAGTGAGCAAAAGTGAGCAGATTTAATTTAACTACTGCTAGTGCCGCCCGTTTAAAGCGTGTCTGTTCGGAATGGGCGAATTGCCCTCTGGTATTAAGGGAATAAATGTGTGTTCGAGAGGTTTTAATCACTCTGTTTAATACCGCTTGGAGTCTGGGTGCTGATAATTACCCGAGCCGAAGGCGAGGGTAATTATCAGCACCCAGACTCCAAGCGGTATTAAACAGAGTGATTAATACCGACCAAACACACATTTATTCCCATTCATAAATACTTTTTTGTAAAATTCAGCCCAAAAAGCCCTGAAAATCCCGGAAAATTGTCGCAAGTAAATTTCGGTGTTTCGCCATTCTGTCCGTGTCAAATGACATGTTTCCGCCTCTGTCGCTCTATACACAATACATGCAATAAAGCGTATTTACTGTGAACCAGACTATTACTGCCATTGGCAACCTCGTTCCCAAGGTGTCGAGCTATACGCGCCCAACACTACCCGCTCTTATTTTCGTAGACGAGGTACGGTTCAAGGTTGGAAATAAAGTGAGCCCTGGGGACGGAATGTTGTTTCCAGCTATGTTTAAACACTTCCAGCCATGTCTTTATTGTCCGTCTAATACCGGCCACGTGACGGGCTCTCGACCAATAGGAATGCCTAAACTGTCCCAGGTATTTATGAATGCAGGATAAACACTTCCAAAAGGACTCTAAAGGACTTGCTAATAAGGACTCTACAGAGCTAGTTCGATTAAGGAGGAATTAGGGTGTGTTTTAATGTCCCAATACAAATTTTCATTTTGTTTATTGCCTTATTTTGAACGTTTTAATAGTGTCAATAGTGATTCGCGTCGTGACTCTGTGCATGGGGTTCTACCAACAATGTGGTGAAAGGTATCCCCCAAAGTCAGTATTTTATTTGAGTATTTTACTCGTGGCTGTGCATTCTCAACTGAACCATTTCGCTTCTAGCCTCCCGTCCTATTTATGCGCATGCGTGCAAGAATTTGAATTTCTTAGGAAACTTTCCTATACACCCGCCGATTTTCAACGTTTTTCACGAAGTCGGGCATCCGGAAACCTCGTTTTATGCACATTAGCACAAAGGGAAGAATTTGAGCTGAAAAGCATGTTGCTGTGGACGGCTCGCCCCTTCGTGATGTCATGCCGACCGCAAAAATACAGCGCTCGGTTCTGGAGATAATCGAATTACTGACAAAACACATACATACGTACATGTAGACAGAGAATCCTCAAATTAGAGTAAAATATGTCTATTCAGAGCCAGGACTTTTTTTAAAAATTTGTTGTCTCTAACCTCGATAGCTTTGCATACATTAAACAAAATATCTTAATATCTTAAATTCTTGTGTTTTGAAGGTAAAGTACCTATCCAAAAAGTCCCCAACCAATTATTGTTGAAATACTTGTTGCAAAATTATTATTGACACTAAACTCCTAGTAAAATTACTCCTTCTGGCATTGCTGTCATTTTAAAGAAAATAATAAAAAGGTAATTAAAACAAATTGTGTTAGTACATTTAGTACAATTTAAGTTGTAGGCTTAGGCTCTATCTGCGGCTCGATCACCATTGCCCCACGGCATGAACGAATTAAGCCGAAGGCGGCTCCAGACGAATCTAGGGGTTTGGAAATTGACAAATGTCTCGGCACATTTTGAATTAAAATCGAAACCTTAGATTATTGTTTTTCTTGAATATATAGCTTTCACTTGTTATTTGCCAAGTACCTGTCTTTGGATTTTAAAGAACTTCTGCAGCTTCAAACGAAAAATAAAAACACAAATGACCATTTTCTGAAGTAAAACGTTTCTTCTTGTCGGTCTGTTCATAGGATGTCGGTGAGAGGCAGCGCATTATTGACTGTCACTGTGCCAATGATGATTTCCATCCCGACGTCACACCTATTATCCTGGCCGCTCAGAGGAAAAATTTCCCTATGGTTAAGGTGAGTTTGATGACCCTATAAATAAGCGCCGAGGTACGTTGGGTTAGTAAAGTTGAGTAGTAAAGGACCGGCACGAACTGGACTTTTGAGTTGAAGGTCGCGCCACTCTGGGAAAAAAAGGAAGACACCCCAAAATTCTTCCGAAAAGGGTCACTATTAAGGTCACTTTCACCCCAAAACAAACTTAGCTTAAAGAGACAAATGTTATATCTAAAATGGAGACAAAATCGAGAATGAGAGTGAAAGGCTATTCACGGTGGATTGAATCTGCGCTAAAGAGTTACGTATAGAACAAATTAATATCGCTATCCCGAGCGCAAAACGAGAGCCCCGCTAGAGATCACAATATTATTCGCCGAGACTATAATCAACGATAGTAGAGAAGAGATTAAAAAGCTTGAAATACAGAATGATGACCTTAAAGAGTTAGACAAACAAATTGGTGATAACATTAATCCAGAATATGTGATAGATTATTTTTTTGAATTTCTTCTTACGACGGATATTTATGGGTGAATGAGACAATAGATAAAGATGGGAGGAAATAGACGAGTAGGCCTACTTGAAAAGAAAAATACTTTCGGTAACGCCCGAAAACCTTAGATTGACAAAAGTCATTGGTGTAGTTATTAGTTAAACCCTCTCATGTGACCAATCACTCCCCTAATTATCTTCACTTAGGCATACGCGATACCAATGAGCTCGTATTTCATGCTATATTTGAGTCTGGAATTCATGCCAACCTGTCCTGACTACATTTCTAGTTAAAGTCATTATTTTGAGAAATCACTTCTCTTCTTTTGGGCAGGTTCTTCTAGAGACCGGCGTGCGCATCCCCCAGGTGCACGCGACCGACTTCAAGACAGCGGCTAAGGACAGCTTCCAGCGCTCAGTGGGCACCATGGCGATCTACAAGGGGCTAGCTAGCGAGGCGTACGTGGCTATGGCCAGCGAAGACCCGGTCAACCGGGCCTTTACGCTGTGTGACGAGCTGCGGCGGCTCGGGGAGATCGAGATCGAGTTCAAGCTGGGCTACAATGCCCTGGAGAAGGACATGGAGACCTTTGCCACCGAGTTCATCTCGCAAGCCCGGTGCACTGAGGAGGTAGGGTCCACAACTACAAAGATATAACACGCCCCATAAGCCACCCAAGTGTATAAACACTAGCAATCGCGGACCCCCTATTGTCCCTCTTTTGTTTGTACTTTTGTACACGATCTTTAAATCGTGGACCCTTATTTGCTAACCCAATTGTTCCTAGTCCATGATTGTCGGTGTCTACACACTGGTCAGATCATACATATATGGTTGTATATCATGAAACGCCTTCTTCATGTGATAATACCACCTTGTGTGTTAAATAATCATTATACCCTCAGCACTTTGTGTTGATGACTGGACCCCTAATATGATATCGCCTACTATTACCCTTTGTATTAGACATGTTTCGTAGTCAAAGTTTTACTTATTACTTTGATTATAGAAGGTGCATCCCGGTTCGTGTTTACTAGTCGTAAATCACACAAAGTCAACTACATGTATTACGAAAATAAAACTTCTATAAAACTCGAGTCGTTACATAGGAAATAACAGGGTGATGACCCGGTCATTACTGCGTGATAATTGACCGGGTTGGGCGATGACCAATGGTAATAGACCGAGCCGAATTTGCTTCAATTTTTGAAAGCCCGGTCAATTACTGCGTGATAATGCCCTCCACGTGATCGAGTGTCAGCCAATCAGAAGCTTCGAACTCTCCTAGGTATTTATTAATTATTTTTAATAAATACCTAGGAGAGTTGAAGGCTTCTGATTGGCCGAGACTCGATCACGTGCAGGGCATTATATGTATGTAATATCATGGGTTTTCCAAGGGCCGTTTTCTAAACCCCGGCTTTGGGCTGCATTCTGGCCACATTACAGACGTTTTCCTATAAAGTTCCGGATCGCAAAAAAATATTCAGGCTGTTTTCGGCAAGTCTAATCCTCAAAATTTAAATGAAATAGGTTCAGTAGTTTACCTTGAGTGATGGAGAAACTACAGTTTTTGTTTCGATATTTATGCTCTTCTTTATTTGAAAATACATGTACGACGTCAAATATACCGACATGCCTTTTTCTAGTTGCGGATCAGTTTAACCAATTCCGGATCGAGTAAAAAACTGCTCCGTACATGAACAATATTATCACGCTAGAACCAACCCGAATCAAGCCTATATTTCTGATAAAGTATTCATTAATTTATATAAATACAGTTTAAAATAAATTTCAAATACTTTCACTTCCAATAAAGTTTAAAAAGAGGACTTGCAAGGAAATGCTTTGAAATGTTTTGTCCCTGTACGTGTGTGGCGCGCGGCAACGAGCCGATAAACTTTGTCCCACCATGGAGAAATTTCTCCATGGTCCAACAGAACACGTCATATGAAATCGCTTGCGCGCGTGTAGTTGATGCATGTATTTTACGGGCGATCCGGAACTAGGAAAAAATGAACGTTCAGACTTTGGCAGATTTTTTAATACTGGAGACTTTTAGACTTATTGTTACTTATGTATCAAGAAGCTTGTAAGTTTCTTTTCAAAATGCACTTCATCTAAACAAATAGTATTGGAGACCATAACAAGGTAGGTTTTTATTTGAAGCGATACGGAACTAGGAAAAATCCTGAGCTAGGAAAACAACTGTACCACTGCTAAACTACATGAACAAAGCCAAAATACGAAAACGAAGCTGCGTTTGTAAAACGGCCTAGAAGAAGCCGCGAAGTCGCGAAATTCGGAGTATTTTCACAATTTTTCTCGTTAAAAAGGTATTTATTAAAGGTAATAACAGTGCGAGAACCCGGTTATTACTGCGTGGTTATGACCGGGTTGGGGGATGACCGCTGGTAATGGACCTCGCCTTCGGCTCGATCTATTACCAGCGGTCATCCCCCAACCCGGTTACATTACCACGCAGTAATAACCGGGTTCTCGCACTGTTATTACCTAAACAGTTTACGCATTTGTGATCAATACCGTACATGTGTATCAAGGAAGTAAACGATAATTATAGCATGACAATTATTATCTTTCAATATAAACACAACAGGGATAATTTAAGACTGTACACTCGAGTTGTTTAGTATTCCCATACCAAATGTTCCCATCACGGTTTGTATTATAGCCAATTAATAAAATATGTTTACGGCTCTATTGACCTTTTGGCTCTTTTTTTTTTCCAAAGTCAATGGGCCTTATGCATAAAAACTAACATTTGCTTTTACTACCAATTTTCAAGCATTTACTGGAATCTGTATGAATAAAAATGAAGCAAAAGGTTTTACTGGAAAGTATTTGCTAAAGACTAAAAATATTTACTTTTTAATTTCCAGCATTTGCTATAATATTAGTATTTTGCTCCATTTGGTATGAATACAAATGAGTAAATGCTTCAGATTTGCAGTATTTACTCGTAATTTTTCAAGGTTGGGTCGGGGCTACCTTGAAAAAAAGAGAAGCAAATACTAATATTAAAAATAGGAGCTTTTGTTTAATGCGGTTAGGCAGGAAAAAGTATGAACATGAAAGATGGATTGTCTAGGATTAAAATACAAGCAGTTGTACTGATTTTGGGGAAGGAAATGAGACGTATAGATGGCCGATAATTTCTTGCAATATTGCTGAGACAAAAAAGGGCATCATGCATGACTGCGAAGCAGCAACTTGAGGTTTTGATTTCATTCAAACACACCTGTCAGCGTACGAGCGTGTATGCGTGGGTGTGTATCGTACACACAATACAGACTCTATTGTTATAAACCATTCGGCTGTGAAATCAATTGCAAGTAAAAATTATTTACTGCTATTTCAGCCAGTAAATGCTAAACAGTAATACTTTTTTTTATTAATATGAATTGAAGCATTTGCTTTTCCTTAATGCTTTTTCTTCGAAGTAAATGCTTTTACTTTTTGCTCATGGAAAACCGAGCATGCAAAAATATTTGTTATACATTTCTACAAGGCGGAACTCGAACCTGCGACCTCTGGAATACCGGAATGGCACTCTACCAACTGAGCTATCTTGCCCTATGTTGGCGGTCTCCCAAATTGTCAGTATCTTTGTTGAAGGGCGCTAGTCAACAGTCATATAAACACCAGAATGTTGTGGAAAAGGATCACGCCTTCATTTTACGATTAAACCTGGGACACGACATTGTAGGGATCACTCAATGAGGATACGACTTTTATCTTATAATACACACACAAAAAAGAGAAACTAATTAGGTCAACTTGCATGCATTTTAAAGTGAACAAAGAAATTGGCAAGGCAGGACTCGAACCTGCGACCTCAGGATTACCGGGCCGGTGCTTGAGCTCAGTTTGTAACCATTTGGATTTCATAATCTGCGTATAAATAGTGTTTGCTATCATAGTGTATGTCTTGATGTTGCAATATACCTGTATAAGGATGCTGTTAATGAAACACCACAGTTTTCGAAGTGTAAGTAAAAGTAGTGCTAGGCGAGTAGTGATTTTTTTCACTCGAGTACTCGGAAGGAAATTACTCGCGATTAATCAAGTACTCGCGAGTAGTTGTAAAAGATTTCGCAAGAAATACAAAAAAACTAAAATCTGCAGCAATTTGGTCTCCTTCATCGCTCAAGTTCTAATTCAAAAACATTCAAGATACAAATCCCTTTCGTATATAATAAGTCAACTCCATGTTGTCTGATTACGTAGTCTGGAAAGAAACTATATCACTGACTGAACTTACTAAATTAATTTACAATCCCACGGACCCAAACCTGGAACGTGGTTTTGACACCTGATATCTGCAGGAGAGGTATTCGCCTTTGTATAAACTCTGCGGTCAGGAACATCTGCGGTCGTGGTTTTTGCTACATTTTGTGTCGCTCACTCAAAGGATTTAGTTCGTTGAACCTTATTTATTTTGGAAAAAGACGCACCATTGTAGGCGTGCAATTATAGGGAGCGGCAAGTCGATTCATTTTGTGTCGTTGCATCTTACGACCACAACTTAATCGGTAGTGTCAACAACCATCGCTCGCTAACAATCACTACTCGCGAGTACTTATTGCTACTCGGGCTGGCACGAGTATTCGAATAGGTAAAAAACAGCGAGTATAGTGCTACGAGTAGTAAAAACAAATCAAGAGTAGTGACATAGTCGAGTTAGTCGCCCAGTTTTATATTGCGGTTCATTCCCAGATAATTAATACTTTACCCAAACGTGTTGCTGTTTAGATAACGTGTTAGATAAGTCTGTTTACCATGTCAGATCATGGCATAATGGTGTTGAATACCACACGGTGTTTAATTATATAACGCCGCAGTTTTGCAGTGCAAAAAACTAGTGATTAGCATACCGTGTCAGTGCTGACCCAAGACGATCAACTATGCATATTAATATTTATTAGCAAAGTGCCAGTCAGTCACATAGCAGATCAAGAAGTACTGACCCACAAAGTGTTTATTTGACACTATATGTTTTTGCAGTGTAAATTTACTGTCAATCGCCTCCTCAGATCATGACGGTGCTGACCCATTCGGATCAGGACAACGTGTTTATAGGGAAGAACGCCTCACACACGCCACTACCCAAGATATTGACAGCCCTTGACCTTGGGTTGCAAAAGGTAACCACTGTACGTGTATATAGCTACATGTACTTTCACACTATTTGTTGTGTACATTCTTGTTAATACCCCTGTTGGACCGGTGTGCGATCCCACGGCGACCTTACTGCGATGCAGTTTTTATCCAAAATGCAGTGGGTCGCCGAAAACTGGCAAAAAATCTATGAGGTAGGTAGCTCACAGTACGCTCTTGACTCGCTCACTGCGCTCTCACTACGCTCTCACTACACTCTCACTGCGACCTATGCGTTCCAAGTTTGATCATCGCCGCGCTCTCACTGCGCTCCCACTACGCTCTACGCAATCTCGCTGTGACCAAGGCGACCTCGTTACGACCTCACTACGACCTCGCTACGACCTCACTACGCTCTTACTACGTCCCCACTACGTTCTGTGCGTTTGTACCGCGTTCGCGCGGCGACTATAAATACAGCGAGCTCGATCTGTTGTACAATTATTATGTTCTGCCTCTCTACAGCCATGGTGAAGAGGAGATGCACATCAGTATGTTGTGTGGAGGATATGCTGTATTTATACCATTTGTGGCCATTACGCATGTCAAAGTCAGAACGTACTATACACGCAGTATAATCTCAGTATAATAGCACTGTGAACTTACAGGAAGCTCCGTAACATCGCCATGGACGCATTAGGGGCGACATAGTCGTACTGGCAGCCCCGTGTGGACGCAGTAGGAGCGCGGTAAGAGCATAGTGAGAGCGTGACAAGCGTACAGCGGTCGTACTTCAGACAAACTTCAGTCGCAGATTGGGCAGACGGCGATACCAACTAGCTCTTGCTACGATCATGACACGCTCAGGTAGACTTCACGACATCCCAAGTACGTTCCTTGAGATACCACTACGCTCTCACTGCGCCCCCACTGACCAGGTCGCCGACCCTCCGCGATTGTTTTGAGCAAACTCAAAACAATCGTCGAGGTTTGGCGACAATGGAGACCCTCCCACGACCTAGGTAGGGTCCACTACGTTTCCACTACGCTCTTGGCGGTCCTACTGCGCTTCTACTGCGTTTTGCAACTTTTTTAGTCGCCGTGGGAGCGCAACGGCAGCGTAGCCCCGGTGTGACAGGGGTATAAGCTACTGCTGTAGGTCTACACTTACTCGTCAAGGCTGGTGTTTACATGGTATAATTGTCAATGATAATAATATTAATAAATGATTGTCATGCTTATAGCACTTTCAATCTTATCAACAAACTCAAAGCGTTTTTAACTATTACCCCGCTCATCAGGCTGTGGGTCACGCGGCAGCTGATATCAGCCCTAAATCAGCCTCGACCCTCACAGGGTACCCATTTACAACCCATGGGTGGAGAAAGGCAATTGTAGTTAAGTGTCTTGCCCAAGGGCACAAATACCACAAGTTCAACGCAGTGCATCTTCAGCGATTATACTTTGTGACGTCCAATTTGCATGGCATTCACATGTGAACCCGCTGTGAGACTTTAACCTTATCTGAAGCGTGCGCATTTTAGCCATTCTTGCCATTCAAAGACGGTGAATCATTTTTCTTCACCAAACAATGTCTAACTTGTTAAAGCGGCTCTCATTAATCATTTTGCTTTTTCAACTCTACATCTTTTGGTATTATTTGTTTCAAACTGTAGTTCATCTCCCATCCGAACTGCCAGCAGGTCATAATCACCCAGTTCTATCGACGGCTTCTCTTCATCCGTGACAAGAAGATCGTCTATCGGTTCCTTCTGTTCGCCTTGTTGTTTGTCCTATACCCGCTGCTAGCCGTGGCCCATGTCTACTCATCTCACAAGAAGTTGAAGTCCTTCGTTCGCATCCCGTACAAATTAACCCTTTATTTATACATTCGATATCGCCACAACACCATATTGTAATTTTATGAATTTCTGTGTGTCTGCGTGACTGTTGGTCTGTCCGTAATTCGATTACCTTCAGAACCGGGCACTTGCAAATCGGCAGGTGTATTCCTCAGGACCACAGAAAGTGCAGTGTCAAGTGTGAAGTTGTTTGGATAAGCGGCTTTTAAAAAAGCTGCCAAAAATAAGAAATATTAGAGACCTAGACCCACAAACGTTGCGGTAAAAACTGCACAATGCTGGGGTACTGAGCAATACACCTGCCGATTTGTAACTGCATAAAGTAATAAACGTACGTGGAAATTCAAATGACCCAAGTCAGAAATGTTAGACCCATAAACGAGGTCTGAGCTGGGTCAAACGTCGACCCATAAACCTTGGTCTGAACTTAATCAAAAGTCGACCCATAAACGAGGTCTAAACTCGGTCAAAAGTCGACCCATAAACAAGGTCTGAACTCAGTCAAAAGTCGACCCATAAACAAGATTTGAACTCAGTCAAAAGTAGCCCCATAAACGAGGTTTGAACTCGGTCAAACGTCGACTCATAAACCTTTGTCAAACTTTGATCCAGAAAACAGGGTCAACCTTTGACACAGAATATATGATCAAAATTGGATTCCGAAAACAGGGTCAGCAAAATACGACCTCTAAAACGGGGTCAAAATTTGAACCAGGAGATTTTAGGGTGTAGGTCGCTAAGACGAAGCACTTCAAGAAATCTTTCCTGCTCTTTGTGTACAGCATCGTCATGTTCATCATGCACTTGGCCTCTGACTTGACCTTTGTGACCTTGCTGACCTGGGAGGCCGCCAGTGATGGAGGGGAGGCCCACCATCCCAGCATCAGTCGACCCTACAACGTCGCCGCTATGGTCTGGATCATAGGTGAATATTTTCTGACTATTGACCGCCAGAGCGTACGTATACAGATTTGTAATCAAGTAGTCAAAGGTCCAAATATGTCTGGATGTTTACCTGTTGGCATGCAGGCATGATGTGGCGAGAGATCGAATGCATCGCAGCCAGGGGGTTCAGAAAGGTCATGACCCAGTGGGAGCACATGCGGGACATCCTGATCATCCTTCTTTTCCTACTGGGCATGTCGCTAGAGGTGTTCTCTTACTACGTAAGTGTGGCTTATTCGCTCTTAGTGTGTTTTCGATATGCCGGCATCACAGTAGCAGGGTTACAGAGATTAAGCTTGAAATAATGTAAATTATTAGTCAGACTGTTAAGTGACATACTTGTGCATGAAACTTGGCATGTTGGTTCTTCATGCCATAAAAACAATTCAGGCGGTGAGGCATTTCATATTTGACCTTTAGTGACCTTTAAGAGTTCAATGACCTTATCATACTCTATTATTACCATTGTTCTTGAAAACACCACTTTCCTGTGACAAAAATAGTTAAAATAGTGATCATATTTGATGACCTATACATATGACCTTTTCACACGGGTGTGATTCTCTTTCGCGGTGGCGCGGTTCTCTTTCATGGTAGGTCATCTCTGTTTTAGAACGTTTGCCTCTGTCTCTAAAAGGGGCAATTCCAGTTTAACAAGGGTGTATTTGTAAACCTCACGGCTGCTAGTTAATAAGTCGCAGCCGCGAGGTAAACATATCGCAGCTGCGAGGTTAATCACACTTAAAGTGAAACACACCCCTATGAAAAATGGACTTGCTCATTAAAAGACTGAGACACGTTCTAAAAGACAGATGATCTACCATAAAAAAAAGAAACGCACCGCTGTGAAAGAAAATAAGTTACCTGTGGTGCATTCCACTCGCGCAAACAATGCAACGTTTGCGGAATTGACTAATTATTTAACTTACACACAAAATTAACAAACGTTTGGCGAAAGTTTGCAATGTTCGCGTGAGTACGAAACACAGTCCTGGTCCTAACGGGGTTGCGTAAAGTGTGCGATTTTCTTCCTGTAGATACACGATCCAGCATCCGTGAATGGAATACAAGTACAGGCAATGTCTGTCTCTACCCGAGCCAGGCGCTCGGTCGAAGTGCCCCTATCGCCTGTAGTGAGGAACTTCACAGAGGGCAAATTCGACGACATCGGGGACTACGTTGTGGGCGAGCTGGAGCACTCACTCCTGGATATGAACGAGACGTCAAAGGCGCGCGTCCGGCTGGTGGTCGGGCGCGTGCTAAACTACACGGCCCGGCGCAGGACCGGCGGCAAAGGATCTTTTAATGATGGCGAGGTCGACCGGGGCGGCCCCACCACCCTGATCGACGAGGAGCAAAGCGAGTTTGTTAGCCGTGACTGGAACCACCCGCAGATACTGGGCCGCGCCTTGCTGGCCCTGGCGACGGCTTTCACAGTGCTGCGCATGCTCCCTTACGTCGTCATCAGCGATCAGATTGGCCCGCTGCAGATCTCCCTTGTTAGCATGATCATCAGGACCTCCCCATTCTTCATCGTGGTGGGGACCGTGTCGGCGTCGTTTGCCTTTGGGCTTACGCTAGTGTACTCTTATTACAACCATGTGCAGTACGCCCGCTGTCAAAGCACGGCTGAGAATCCCGACAACTGTAAGGTTGGAAGTTTTGCAGGGTACGAACAATTATCAAGATAAAGTATTGTTGACTCATTGAGTATTGTTGATAGCAGTGTTGTACTCGTATCGTACGCGACGTACTCGTACTTCTTATGCATGTTATTTAAACAGGTATAATAATGTCACATCAATAACTTTTACATCAATTGAATTTCACGAGATACACAAGCCGTGTAGAAGAACAAATTCAATATGCTCCAATACCAAGTTAACCCCTTGACGCCAGTATTATTGGCCTCCCTACCCTTATTGAACCGGGTTATACACATGACTACACAGAAGCATATTGTTCAGTAGCTGCACTGCACAATGGACCGACTGTGCAGCTTTGTGAAGGATTAGCAGGCCCCGGCTATAGCCGCTCCCCGGCGTCAAGGGTTATTAACCAGTTCGCGCCGGGTATATTTTCAAGTTACCAAAACCACTGGCGGGATTATTTTTAATCCCCCAAAAAGAGTTTTTTTATTCAGTAAAATATTCCTGTTTTGATAATGCAACTACTACAAGATGCCAACAATTAGTTTATTAGTTTCAGTCAGGGCGTGATTTTACGTCAACCGCTACCCGCCATAAAATCTGGCGCGTGTGTATAGTCATCCGTGGAACTACACACAGGGTCGGAGACAATTGACCATTTGCGTGTGGAATTTGAAAAATATCTGGTACACTGACTTGTTCACTTAGCTTGGCACAGTTTACATTTAAATTATCCAGACCAAAGACACTGTTGCTATATCACGTGATTCGGGGCAAGCTTTACGCTAGCAATCCCCGGCTCTGGAATGGTCTGGTGTCTTTGTACCATTCTCAACCATTGTGAACAATGTATTGGTGCTGAGCGTCTCTAACGTAACTATGCAAGAGTTTGCCTCGAATCACGTGATATAGCAAGAGTGTATTTTGGTCTGGATAATTTAAAGTCAAACTTTTCAAGAGTTTCAAGGAAGACTAATTAACAAACAATAGTTGGACAATTTGAATGTCAAGAAATAACTGGACGCAGCTGATATTCAATGTATGAATTAAATGGAGACAATGAAACTAGGGTTTTTGAATAGGCCTAATCACTGAAGGGTGATACCATGATATAGTGCATATACCACGTTTAGTTATGGTGTGTATATACACGTGCACCGCGTCAATGAAGCATACTTGGCAACGTTGACGTACAGTCA
The DNA here is from genome assembly GCA_037893245.1 of Crossaster papposus. Taxonomy (NCBI): domain Eukaryota; kingdom Metazoa; phylum Echinodermata; class Asteroidea; order Velatida; family Solasteridae; genus Crossaster; species Crossaster papposus. The sequence goes on from JBAIAA010000206.1 coordinate 496,893, forward strand.
CGTCCACTGCTGTGTATGTCATACATGTCACAGTCATGTATACCCGTAAAAAATACATGTCAACCAACCAAGGAAACCTTTACAACGTACACGTCCTCCGAATTAAACTGCCGTGCCTGACGGATTAACGCGTCATAGTTGGATAGTAAACGATTTTTTCGGGCCTTGCTCGGATCGCGTTTATTCGGCTGCATACGCGAATTCAGTTATGTCAGTTATCCCGTGATCAGTAGCGCTACCGATGGCAGTGGACTCACCCCTCCCCAGAGCAACTCGCTGTCCATATCCCACAGCACCCTCCGTTATATGGAACGCCAAAGAGGCATAAACCCCGTTCAACGCATCGATCGGTCAGTGGCAGTGTCAATGGCTCGCTGGTGGTCCCTCCCCGCGGCATGGCAGTTGCCGTGGTTGCCTTTGGTGGCCGCCCGCGAGGCCGTCCTGGCGCTGCCGGCTGTTTTGGGGACGTCCACATCGTCCTCCCGCAGTCGTATCCTGCCTGCCCGGCGCTTTGAGCGAGACATGATTGCCGTGTACATCCCTTTCCCTGATGTCCGGTCTTCTTTCACAATGCTCCGGGCTTGATCGTCACCCGTAGTATGATGGCAATCAGGCCCGTACGCAGGAATTTGTTATGGTGGGGGGGGGTGGGGGGGGGGGGGGGGGGGGTTGTGCGAATTTGTACTTGATGGGACCAACAATGGGACCAACATTTTTGGGGAACCATGCAGTACCGTTATTTCCACATCAAAATACCATTATTTACCCCGGAAAATGTCGCACTTCCCTCAACCCCCACCGCCCCCCCCCCCCACCCCCCCCCCCCCCCACCCCCCCCCCCCCCCCCCCCCCCCTGCGTACGGGCCTGGCAATGTCTTACCGGTAGAAGCCAGATCAGCGCTGAACTCTGTTTGTTTTATTTATCGTCGCGAAATGAAAAGCTACATCGTTGCGAAATACAAATTTCAACGAAAGATAATATTTTCAAACGATAAATATTTTTTTCAAGACGTTTTTAATGTGTTTATTTGCCGAAGGCTGAGACAAAAGTGACCGCATGGCTTGGTTTGCCGTAGTATAAAACCGCATGAACATTGGTTAGCATTCCCGTGATCTGATTGGCTTATTCTAGCCGTCGTGCAAACTTGTTTGTCACCAACTTGTCCTTTATGTATGCACAGTTTTTTTGCGGCTCAGACTCGATGCGGTTTATACGCGCGCATTGCTAGCTACGCTGGGGGCCTGAAGCGGGATTCGTGGTAATTTCATGTTCCTGCTTATAGATAATTTAATCTTTGAGAGATAAAATTTGTTATTTCATTCGTTGTAGCATATTTCAAACGTTGATCACTCTGTACTGGTCTGTCTTTGGACTGATGCCCATGTCAGATTTGCATCTCCCGAAGAACGCGGTCGTCATGGAGACCGCTGGTTCCCTGCTCTACGCGTCGTTCTACGTGTTGTTGATCATCGTGCTGCTGAACGCACTCATTGCTGTCTGGAGTAACGTCTACAACGAAATTGAGGTAATGTGGACGTGATAGAAATTGGTGACCTAACAAGAAGCATGACAAAGGCATTTCGTTCCAATTAGATGGCTGCTACGCGACCAACCTCAACAATAATGAAAGTTATCCACTTTCCAAAAATATTTTACACCCGAAAGGACGCTCTACTAGAAACGTCATATGGGGAACTAACTTGTTATAGGTCTTCTGTTAATATTATTCATGAGGATCAGAAGTACGAAAAGTGAATTGGTTCGATAATGACAATTATTGGTTTCACAACAGTTTTTTGAAAACTCTTAAAAACCTCAACCAATTATGGTAAGCTGCCTTGCTTAAAGGTATAGTATACACCATTTGCAAACATCGCTGTTTTTAAACACTGCCCCCTGTTTAGAAAATTTAGTTTGTCCACGTTTGATTAGCAATACGGTTACACATCCGTGAATAGTTCCAAGTCATATACAATTTCCTGATGGCTATAAATTGCTCCGTCTCATTTGAATGTTGTAAAGGAACTAGACTACAAGAACAGCATTTATTTCGTGTTCTTTTTTTGTTCTTTTTCTTTTTTACATCTATGAAAACAAAACGTTTAAAAGGTTAGCGACAAAATTATTAACTATAAAATTTGAATACCCTAACTTTTGAACATTATACCAGAAGCTAATGGTGTATACTACCTTTAACAACACATCAGTATTAAAACCTGTATAATGTCGCAAATTACTAGGTCAATGGGACTTCGGGTCGATGTTTCTTTGGTCAAATAGCCAGGTTTCGCCAGTATTATTTTGACATTGACCGGGCTCAGGCGCGGAAATGTTTGTTACGAACCTTGATTCGAGGTGGGTTCAGACCGGCATCTGTGGGTAGCACACCCTGATACATGTACATGCATTCGGTCTTAGTGAGGTGTTTATCCGTCATCTTTTTGTAATCATCTGTTTTGAACTTTGCGTGTTTACACGGCATCCGACGTGAAATTGAAAGTTGGAAACCAAATGTCATTTGCCTTGCAGGAAAACGCCGATCGACAGTGGAAGTTCTCTTGCACGGCCATGTGGATGGCTTACATCCAAGAGGACCTTCGCGTTCCTCCTCCCTTCAACCTCCTGCCCACCAAGGGGGGCCTGCGGCGCCTCGGCTCGCTTTTCTCCAAGCGGGGCCGTTGGGCAGAGATCGCCGTAGAAGAGATCAACAGGGTCTACGACGACAAGTGGCTGCGCACGGAGGGAGTGCGACTTTTCGTAAGTTATGAACTTTATTCATGAGGAAGCCATTTTGGTCGTGCTCCCCTAATATATCTTATAAACTGTGAAATGTTGAATGGGATGGTGCCAGACTATTTTTTTCATTTTTGTCTTATTTTCAATATTTTTCAAAATATTAAGGTATGTTTAATCATAATTTTAAAATATTCAATAGAGCAGACTAATATTAATTTGTAATTAACTTTAGGCCGCAAGTTTCAAAAAAGATTTTAATTTAATATTGCTGACTTGTGAATAAAGCCCATACAATGCAACTTTAGTACGACTTTTACTATATGAAAAGATATGATGTGATATTTACATTCAACACAGACACGGTCACTCAGTAAAAGAATGTGATTTCAACAAAAGTTTTACAAAAATCACACCAAATGCTGCAAATTTACATCCCTGTTAAAATCTAAATTCACATCCAGTAGATGTGATTTGGAGTTTAAAGGCTGGCTCACACTATGACGAATAGGGGGTACGGCAAGCTACGGTAAGCTGCGAATTTCAATTTTGAATTTGCCGCCACTCATCGTGTGTTGCCGTCAGTTGTCGCTGACAAATCCGCTAGCGACCGCAGACGACGGAAATCATCAGTCGCGTCCGTCGGCAAATTTTGAGCTTGTTGGAAATTTTGTGGCGGCCAAAAAATCGTTGTGATTCCGTTCAGATTTCGTTAGAGACCGCAACCCTCATTTCCTTGACGTTTCCATGCCGTGCGATTCCGTCTCTAGTCGTTTTAAGGTCGTCACAATTTCGTTGGTAGTCGTTGTCAACGACCATTGACGGCAAAACAACGGCAAGTGACGTCACATCTCGAACCCTGACGACACATTGCGGCAAGTAACGAAATTGTAACGACCTTGGTGCGACGATGGATTGCGAATTTTGGTCGGAAGGTGACGGGTGATGACTGTTGATGGCGGGTCGTTTGCGAGTACCTGCGGCATTGCAACGGTGGCCTGCGATGGGTTACGATTTTGCAACGATGGTCCACGATTTTAAACCTTTAGTGCGATTTTTCACGTTGTGTGACGCCAGAACGTTGTGAGGAGTGGGAACGCCAAACTCGACTATCTATACGACCCGCGCACACACACACACACACAGGCTTTGATATCGACCGCAACCCACCGTCAGCCACCGTTCCTTGCCGCCAGCCAATCCGCTGCTAGCCGTCTGACCTCGTTCCTTGTTGCCGGGCTCCGTCGAGACATCGTCACTCGCCGCCCAGACAACGTCTGAGTTTGGTCGCTAGCCTCCGTTCCCTGCCGCAGCCATTCGTCCCTTGCCGTCGTGTTGTCGCTGGAGGTCGTTCCCAACCGTCAGCGAATCTTGGTTTTCCCCTTTTGCCGTCGCTTTGCCGCCAACATTTTTTGATTTTCACGTTCGTCGCCCTTCGTTGGGTCTTTGCCGCTACTATGTGAGCCAGCCTTTACGACCGTAATTCAGGATTTGAATTTGGAAGTGGATGTGATATTTGGAGGATTGAGGATTGAAGATTTAAAACTAAAAGCAGTTGCCAGTTGATTTTGGAGAAAGGCCCTCTAATTAGGCTCTTAGTCATACAAAGACTTTGCCTCAAAATTTCAAGTTATCACCATTTTGTGTGTGATCATTCCACTCAACCAAATCACATATACATCTAAAAGTTTAGAGGCGAGATGCAAGTTGCCAAAAGCGCACACGATAAAATAACCCTGCAACATAGTGATTTATTAGGCACCTTTTTTCGAGCCACAGGCCTAAAGTCTTCTAAGCTCTAATAGTCCTGGAAAAATACGTTTTGACCTCAAACAAATTGCAACAGATTGTTTTTCACCACAGTGCACTTCTATAAGGTCCCTAGAATGACATACTAAAAATCTACAAAAATCCAAGTGGTGGAAATATGACTAATTTGCATAAATCGTTAATCCCTGCCGCGTAATAATGTATTCCCATATTTGGGTATATATATATATTTTTCATTTTTTTAACAGTTTATTTTGGTGATTCTACTTACATATCCTTACTTTAATAACATTTGCTAAATCATATAAGTGACTGAATAATTATGAGAACATAGTAATTATCAAAAATAACAACTTCGTGACCCTATAAATGTGCGCATATTACACTGTCTCCAGATATCATCAAGTAGTCAGTATTGACGTGCTTCAAATTCACCAAGTTGCTCACTAACGCAGTTATCTTATTAAAACCTTATAGAAAATCATATGAACAATGATAACATTGTGATATTTAGCCCAGCAAACACAAACTGGGAGAAAATGGTGTGTCCCTAAATTGGGCTAACAAGTAGGTGAAGGGTTACCTAAGGTGAGAGACTTGAACAAGTTCAAGGAAATCCCAAAAATACATTTTAACGTAGATAGGATTATTGTAAGCAACAACAATCTTTAATTTGGGAGGTTTCCTTGAACTTGTTCAAGTCTCTCACCTTAGGCAACCCTTCACCTACTTGTTAGCCCAATTTAGGGACACACCATTTTCTCCCAGTTTGTGTTTGCTGGGCTAAATATCACAATGTTATCATTGTTTATATGATTTTCCATAAGGTTTTAATAAGATAACTGTGCCAGTGAGCAACTTGGTGAATTTGAAGCACGTCAATACTGACTACTTGATGATATCTGGGGACAGTGTAATATGCGCACATTTATAGGGTCACGAAGTTGTTATTTTTGATAATTACTATGTTCTCATAATTATTCAGTCACTTATATGATTTAGCAAATGTTATTAAAGTAAGGATATGTAAGTAGAATCACCAAAATAAACTTTTCAAAAAATGAAAAATATATATATATACCCAAATATGGGAATACATATATTACGCGGCAGGGATTAACGATTTATGCAAATTAGTCATATTTCCACCACTTGGATTTTTGTAGATTTTTAGTATGTCATTCTAGGGACCTTATAGAAGTGCACTGTGGTGAAAAACAATCTGTTGCAATTTGTTTGAGGTCAACAAAACAAAATTATGTATTTTGACTGGACTATAACCATTTATAATGTTAATCTCCTTCATTTCTTCTCTCTGACTGCAGATTGACGGAAGTAAAAGGATGAATAGACAATTCGAGGAGCAGGCTAACTACAGTGTGAGTGCATAATACGCCTTTGTTCCTATTCTAAAGTTGTCTAGTGCTTAGCGAGTAGTGATTTGTTGTTCACTGGAGTACTCGCGAATAAACTACTCGCGAGTACCTGCAATTACACTAGAGGGGAAAATTACAGTCACACGTGTTTATAACCATGAGTTTTAATTCAAAGCATAACAGTTATTCAACTCGGCAGCTATTTGGTTTTCTTTATCGCTCAAGTTCCAATTCAGAATGTGTTTATATTCCACCATGGTAGAATTGAAAATCAACAAAGATCGTTATCATATCGTAAAACTACCGTAATGGTCATAGTAGGCTGGTAATCCCACCGTGTTGCAGTATGAATAACGCACCGACGTTCCCCGAGAAACGTTTGTCCGCCATTCAAAATGTGTTGGATAAGGTAAAGATGTGCATTTGAAGTGCGTCAAGATTCCATCAAGTCACAAATAAAATACCACGTAATTTATTCAATAGCTGAGGGTTTCTTCTAGAAATATTGGGTAATGGCTCTTGAAAGCAGGCTTCAAAGAGATTTGAAAAAAGTCTGGAACCCTTTGTTTATGCCTTAACCCAGTTGTCCCTAGTCCACGATTGCCGATGTTTACATACTCGTATTTACGCCACTGTTCCACGGTGGATAGAATTCCATTGACGGCTCTGACCAATGGGATGGCGAGGATTTATTCAGGTGTTGTATAAAACAATTAATCAACCTTTCATGTTCGTGGAACATTTCATTAACACCCGTCAAATTATTCTCGCCACTGCACGTTGACAATAATGGTTCCGTCTCTGCTACACCGTTACATTAATTTATCAGCGAGTAATTGCTCGTCTGCTGGAGCGCTATGTGACCGAGAAGACGGCCGGGGCTTGCAGCACGACGGCCGACATCACCAAGACCGACCTCCGGAATCTCAAGAATGACCTCATCGCCTTGAGGTAAGACAACATTGGGGTTGCCTCCTTAAACTTGTCACGAATAAATATCCGGCATCTAAAGTAAAACAACAAAAAATGATGTTGAATGCTTCCAATACTTCACATGAAATCTGTTGTTTATTTATATCTTGTTTGATTATGATTATTGGCCGGGATGGCTTACGTAATTCTTGGAAGTCACTATAAACTATCTCGTGTAACGGTTCTTGTTGTATTTTTTAAGGCACTTGGGTAACCTAACCCGGTTTTCCCTTAGCCGTACTCTTCCCTAAGCCTTGCTCTTCCCTAAGCCTTGCTCTTCCCTAAGCCTTGCTCTTCCCTAAGCCTTGCTCTTCCCTAAGCCTTGCTCTTTCCTAAGCCTTGCTCTTCCCTAAGCCTTGCTCTTCCCTAAGCCTTGCTCTATGGTTAAAATAATCTACAAGAACATTAGGCGACGAAAACGATAAACGTTAACGATAGCCGCATTTAAACCACAGACCTTTTGATCCATAGCTCACCTCTCTACCATCTAAGCTATTGGCGAGTTGGTTGAGGACAGCCGTTCTTTAAAGTTCTTTAATGTAGCTGAGTCGTCATTGTTTTTTCTCATGAATATACATTCACTAACAACCCAGCTGCTTAACAAAATATCGCGAACCGCTACACGGGTTAGTATCAAGTGTCTTCCGAAAGTCTTTGGACTTTACAGAAAATCCCAGAATTCCTTTGAAGGTACAAACAACCACTGCATCAGGCAGGTGACTGAAAACTCAATCCACATATTGGTCCATGCGGAATTAGAACCCGGGTCACAACGGTATAAAGCATGAAAAGAACCACTGTTCGCTAAGCTGACTCTAACCCAAGTTACAGCATGTTGTCAATACAAATTCTCACTTAATATGGTGGTCCACACAAAAACAGCCAGGCATACCTCCATAATCCAAAGCAAAAAATACCTATACCAATGGACGAAGAAACCTTCCAGAAGAAAAATGATACCAAGAAATTACAAATAACTAAAAAACAATTGTTGTATATGCTCCTGTTTCCCCCCCAGATATGACACCTTTTTGGAACTGTGTCATGTCCACGACGAGCTGGTGGCGGCTTCAAACGACTGTTTCCACATCAAGAATCAGTCGGCCCACGTACCGGCCATCTTCGACCGGGCCGAGGACATCAGCTCCAACCTCTTTCGCAACCTGCACAGCACTTTGGATTTCCAGAGCTCCCTGGCCGACACCGTGTCGAGGCTGCCGCCGCCCCTGCCCACACCACCGCCCTCGCCCACACCACCGCCCTCGCCCACACCACCGCCCTCGCCCACACCACCGCCCTCCCCGCTGGCGTCACCGGCGCGCTCCCGCTCTCCCTCCCTTAGTCCCGAGCCGCCCAAGCCTCCAGAGCCGCCGAAGCCCGCCGAGCCGTCGAAGAGGGGCGTGCGGAAGATCGTCGTGAAACTGGTCAAGCAGTTTGAGACGGGGCAGATTGGGCCCAAGGCAAGCTCTACCCGGCGATCCTCTATGTCATCAGACGCTCACAGAGACACTTTTTACTGAATCAAGTTGTTTTTCACTTCTCATTTATCATCCATTTGAATTCTACTGGTAAACGGTAGTGATGTAGCTATTTTAACAAGCAATAAGCCATTTGCGAGTTAAATTTGAACATCTGGTACACTGACTGGCTCAAAATGTTTGACACATTGAATTCAAATAGAGAGACCCCCCACCCCCCCCCTCTTGTCTCTTGCTATGGGTAAGGTACCATCAGAATGGAAACACGCCAATGTGGTTCCTATTCATAAATCTAGAACTCCTCACAACCCGAGTAATTATAGACCGGTGTCTCTCTGTTCTACCGTCAGTAAATGTCTTGAACAATTTTGCTAATCATCTCATTAATCACATGTATAGAGGCGGTATTTTATCTAATGGATTCTTTCCTAGGAGGTCGTACGTTACTCAACTTATTTACCGTTTTTCATCACTGGGCTATCCCATTGGATTATCCCATTCCTCCTAAAATTGATGTTACATATTTGGACTCTTTATCTCCCGTCCCGAATCGAAAGCTCGCTAGAAATGAACAGTGTTGCCACTGCTTGAAAAATCTTTCAAGATCTTAACAAAGTAAGATCCACCTTGAAAACTTGAAGAAGAAAAAAATCTTAAAAAGCCACAAATCTTAAAAGATTTCCCAAAAGTGCACAAATATTTTATTTCATGCAGAATTTGTAAACATTTTCCAATAAGTTGGACTTTTTTACGGTTGTGTGATTTTTATTTTAAATGTATTATTATAATTTAGCGATGGGGCGCCATACTTACGGTCAGACCCCGTCTATTAGTGCATGCACGTGTGCAAGCTTATAGATTAGCACTGCATGCATGACTAGCGTCTTGTTTCTAGCCATAGTCAGGTTCATAATGTACATATTGAAAGTTTCGTTCACTTTTTGTGTAGATTTGCTACACTATACATTTTTGGAAACGTTAGGATATACTCAACATGAAAACCAATGTCTACATTAATTTTGTGTTTAGGTTCTTTTGAAAAAAAATGGTTCTTTAATGTGACGTGACACATAACAATTCATTGGGTGTCACATTAAAGGTCCATTTTATGTCTCTGGAAGTATAAGTCCGATTGGGTTCAAACTTGGTATGCAGGTATGGCGGGATGTGTTATAGGTGTACATTGAAGTGACATCATGATGTCGTCATCGTGTGATTTGTTATGATTTTGTTTCATTTTTGGACCTTTAAGCCATATCTCATCAACAGAATATGATTAATACAAAAAAAATTTGTAATATGTATATTGGGTTATAGACATATGCACACAATTGTGAAAAATGATTGACGGACGTCTGGCGATCATGCATTTTCTTTTAATTCAATTTTCGGGACAATTACTGGGGCAATCATTTTGCTGGATGCCTAGAATCATGATTTACTTTTAAATAAGTAAGATATTTCCTAATTATTCTGTAGTAAAAAATTACGATATTTGCAAATGGTGTATCCTATCTTTAAATATTACATTATCTCTATAAAAACATTCCGAAACGTATCGCGTATCGTAATACAATTTCGCAAAATTGTATGTCGATCGTGGATATGAATATGCAGAAACATGACTGCATTACGTGAATTGAGGGCACACTGTCAGATAGCCAGCCTGTTAGTAAAGGAAAAATAAGTTTTGACCTCAAACAAATTGTAACAAAAACAATGTCACCACAATGCATTTCTAAAAGGTCCCCACAATGACATATTTAAAATCTTTAAAAATTCAAGTGGTGGAAATATGACTAATTTGCATAAATCGTTAATCCCTGCCGCGTAATATATTTATTACCATATTTGGGTATATAATATATAAACAAAAAACTGAAAAGTTTATTTGGGTGATTCTACTTACATAGGCCTATCCCTACTTCGATAACATTTTCTAAAGCGTATAAGTGACTGAATAATTATGAGAACATGGTAATTATCCAAAATGACAACTTCGTGACCCTATAAATGTGCGTACATTACACTGTCTCCAGATATCATCCAGTAGTCAGTATTGGTGAGCTTCAAATTTACCAAGTTTCTTACTGGCACAGTTATCATATTAAAACCTTATGGGAAATCATATGAACAATAATAACATTGTGATATTTAGCCCAGCAAACCAAAACTGGGGGAAAATGGTTTGTTCATAAACTGAGCGAAAAGTAAGTTAAAGGGTTATCTAATATGGGAGACTTGAAGAAGTTCAAGAAAATCCTTAAAATACATTCTAACGTAGATATGATTATTGTAAGCAAACTAAAATCTTTAATTTTGGGGGTTTCCTTGAACTTGTTTAAGTTTCTCATCTTAGGCAACCCTTCACCTTTTTTTTAGCCCAATTTATGGACACACGATTTTCCCCAGTAGTTGTTTGCTGGGCTAAATATCACAATGTTATCATTGTTCATAATGATTTTCCATAAGGTTTTAATAGAATAACTGTGCCAATGAGCAACTTGGTGAATTTGAAGCTCGTTCATACTGACTACTTGATGATATCTGGAGACAAGGTAAATGCGTGCAAATTATAGCCTAATATTGTTGTCATTTTGAACTATTACTCTATTTTCATAATTATTCAGTCACTTACAAGCTTTAGAAAATGTTATTGAAGTAAGGATAAAATAGAATCACCAAAATTAACAAAATAATAATAATAATAATATACCCAAATAGGCCTATAGGAATAATTATATTACACGGCAGGGATTAACGATTTATGCAAATTAGACATATTTCCACCACTTAGATTTTTAAAGATTTTCAGTATGTAATTCTAGGGACCTTATAGAAGTGCACTGTGGTGATAAAAACAAATTGTTACAATTTGTTTGAGGTCAACAATACCAAATTTGGTATTTTGACTGGACTATGTTGTGTTTTTTATTTTAATCATGATTTCACGATGACATAAACAAGAAATCTGGTTCGTTTTAATTTCCGTACGATTCCTGTGAAAAATCACGAGACGCAGGCAGCATGCAAGCGAAGACGGACTCTCTATTGAGCATTAATTTGAGAGGTTAAGTAACCCGTTTTAGCTCAACGCGTACGGCAACGCATACGGCAAGTTCTTGGAGTAACGCGTTCCCATTCGCGTACGCTGAAAAGAAGAAGTTGGACGTTGCGTATACGTATGCAGTGTACACGTGTTCAACTATGGCGTCGAACGTGGATGAAATATCTCTATATCTGTTAAGCGAGAATGAAGCTGATGACGAATTAATAATCTTACTGCCACAATCCCTTAGAGTGAAGAGTGTCCTTTGTTTAAGACTCGACATGAGTAGCTGCAGTGAAAGGGAATGCTTGAAGCTGTTTAGATTTAGCTAAGACCATCGAGGCTACTGACAACTCTGCTTAGAATCCCTCGCAAATTAACTGGCTACATTTTACAACAAATCTATTCTTGCTAAAGGCCCTGTCACACTTTTGCGTATCCTAATTCCTTATGAGTTGCGCATTGACATTTTTTTCATACGCACAATATGCACCTCATATGCATCTCAATCGTTTTGTGTAAGTTTTATGTACATAGGCATGCGCACAGTACGGCCCAGTACGCCGGATAGTTTTGGGCAAGCACAAAACTACGCAGCGTACGCTGTTACGCAGGTCATAAGTTATAAATACGCAGCGCATCGGTCCCGCATCGGTCGAGCGCGGTACAAATACGCTATGTGTTCGTGGGGGATAAGCGGTTCATACGCGGTAATACGCTGATGTTCACGCTATGGAATCTGCACTGGTACTGACAACAGCGGGAAGCCGCCGCCTTTTTATAACGCGTGGCGAGCGGCGGACATGCGACGGAAATACGCTCGGCATTCGTCAGAAGTGCGTCAGGCATGCGGTCGGGATAAGTAGGGTGCGTCTGGAATACGCTCGGCATGCGCACTGCATACGCAGCTATTCGCAGCAGTAAAATAGTGTTGCGCACTGCATACGCACCTCATACGCCATGGATGCGCTGAATTCGTTACTTATACGCTAGGTGTGCGTCGCATATAATGGTACAGTTACACGGCCACTTACGGTAGCTGCGGATGCTTACGGATAAAAGTCCGTAAGCATCCGCAAGGATCCGTATCATCCGTAAGCATCCGTATCCATCCGTAATTCAATCCGCAGGATCCGCAGACATACGCAGATCCGCAGCGGAATTTTGAAAATCTCAAAATTTTGCTGCGGATGAAATATACGTAATTATCCGTAACTCATACGTAAGATACGTAAACTCATCCGCAGGATACGTTAGATACGTAACTGATCCGCACACTTTGTCGGGTGTGCAGTTGCCTGCGGATACATAGGGGTACGTAAACATCAAAAAGATGGAGAAGAAACTGTTGAATAACTGGAACTAGATCTCAGACTTGATGAAATGCGACTGAAGCAAGCTCCGATCCACGTGGGTTTATTTGCGGATGGTGCGGACGCCAGAGGAAGCCGACATGCGCAGACACGAGCGTAACTTATCCGTATCGTCCGTAAGTCATCCGTATCGTCCGTAGGTCATCCGTAAAATCCGTAAGTCATCCGTAAGTCGTCAGTAACATGTGCCAGCGGGTTGGCAGCGGATGGGTTCATCCGCAGGTTTTACCCGTAACATCCGTAATTCATACGTAACATCCGTAACTAATCCGTATCGTCCGCAGAATATAGGTAACTTTTGCTCAAATTTCCGTATTGGGGTTAAAAATTACGCATTTTCATTATCCAAATATACGCAGGCATCCGCAGGTCCGTAACATGGCCGTGTGACTGTAGCATAAGTCAAAGTAATCGAAACATTTTGAAATTTTGAGCGTACGGCTGCGTATTGAATTTGTTTAATAAGGAACTCATAAGTACGTATATGTGACAGGGCCTTTAGACGATTGGCATATCCCAGCAGGTACGTACGTACTGATGTATACCAAATAAGATCAACAATAAAGGCAGAAAATGCTTATAAAGATCATACATATCAAAAGATGAAAAATGGAAATTGGTAAATAAATAAGTAAATAAATAATTGAATAAATGATAAATTTATTTGGCCACAAAAGAGTACACTTAGTTGTCACCCCTAACGATCTTAGTACCAACCTGTTTGGAACAATGGAAGGAAGGAGACACGACTCGGCTTTGCTCGCAGAAAGTATCCTCCTACAAGACTTATAGAGGCTTCCCAATACAACCTCAGGAGTGCCTTTCTGCTAGTTCGGGGATACTGCAAATCCACTTCGTCCACAGTTGGTTGGGCCATTCAAGGGGGCCAATAATTTCCGAGGAACAACAGCTGTTCAAAAGGAAAATGAGCCAGATGTGTGGAGTGTTGATTCGGGCAAGGTGTTACCACTCTTCGCCTGTGTAGAATTCAAGAAGAGCCAGAAAGACGTACAAGGTGGCAGATCTAATGACGAAATGTGTCAGGCCTCCACTTCTGAATGATTATCTGGCTTAGTTCCCCAATTATCAATAAAGCTTAGTAACTTATACAACTGTACGACTTTTCCACAATTTGCAAACAAGTGTTAAACGTAGGATACACCATTTAGACCATGGGACGAAGTCACAAAATCCTTTCAGAAAGACATTTTCGTGATCCCCAACTTGGTACATAATAAAACTTTCACAAATTGATCTTTAGGGCATACCTAACAACGTTTGGGGTGTTCATTTTTGCAAAAGTGGCACTTTGGAGAGTTATTTCACGTAAAAAATTTGATGGGGCGAAAATAACATGGGGCGAGTTGGTTTTTCTCGCCTAGTTTTCATAACAAATTCGCCCCAAAGCCAGTTCGCCCCATACTTTTGTTAACCTAATATTGTATTGACTCAAGCCAACTCGCCTCATAGAGCATGTACATGACAGGAAAAAGTTGCCAGTGACAAACATGAACTATTACCATCGTTTAAATGTAAATCACTCTTGATGGGTTCCCAGATGGATCCATTTAAGTGTGTTATTATATAATTGATTGATAAATAAAATGGCTTATATTCAATTTGCAATTTCTTTTAATTTTTCTTTTGGGGGGGGGTGGGTCAATCAGCTCAGTGTTTTGTTTAAAGGGGAATTTTAATGGGTTTCATGCAAGGCGAGCTTGTAATGAAATACATAATAATGAAATACATCAAAAGATAAGATTCACACAATATGTATTGTTTGTCATTTTATTTTTGTCAGCACTAGTACATAAACTTCAGTACTCACTCATTTTTTTTTTTATGGAACATAACTTGCAAAGTGACATTAAAATAAATAGAATCACATGAAAATTGAGAATTAACAAATGAATGTTCAAAATTTGTGGCCCTGTACCCACGTTTTGGTTGCTGTGGTCCAGGAGTGATAGTGCCTGCCCCAACCCTACAGTTTATTTTACAATGGACCTGTAACATTACTGGGAAGCTGAATTGTTTGTGATTAAAGTCATGGTTGTAATAACATTTAAAATTACAGAAATGGTGAATTGTATGCACCATTTGCAAATAATAATTACATTTAAATTTGTGTAAATGCCTATTTGAGTACCATATTTTCTCAGTAAGAGGGATATTCATACTCCATCATGGATGTTTCAGTATGTAGCTCTAATAAGTTTTAACTAGCTAGGTTACACTTTTCAATTAGAAAAAGCCTTGAAAATAGTTGCCCTCATTGGAACAGGGATAGTGGAAGTTAACTGAATGAAAAATGTCAGAAAAATGCTCCTGACTTGTCTTAAATATTTAGTCATTTAGTACACAAAAACCAGTTCCAGCATAATTCTCTCAGCTTTTCCCTCTAAAATTAAGAATTATAACAATCACAAAATCACTGAAGTGAGCACATTATTGTTACAATTATTCACAACCCATGCGATTTGGGGCAGATAATGCACATAGCCGGTACGACATGCTTCTAATGTTGGGGCTTAGATAGTAGGCTGGCACTGGATCTGAGTAAACACAAGTCTTCTGTGGAGGTCTGTCATTAGCACTGCTCGTCTCCTGATTAGCAACTGCATATAAGGTTAAATCTAGAGAGAAAAAAGAAGGGAAAAAAAATACAATCAATGAGGGAATTTGGAAATGACTTGTTACAAGAAATTTTGTTTAGCTCGTCACTTGTCCCTATTTTCTTTTCTTTTTAAATGTTCTACACAAAATTATAGAGCCAAAGTTGCACACGCTTCCCACCCCCCCCCCCCCCCCCCCCCCCACCCCCACCACAAAAACATTAATTGAAATAAAATTTCTTTAGTTGAACGGAATTTTTACGATTTGAAATGCAAACTTGCCGTACAATGCATTTTCCTGAGATACCGGTATGGTCTTATTTGTAACCTTGTACAAACAAAAAATTGCTCACACCTAATGTTTTCTCAAACACCCCCCCCCCCCCCCACCCTTATAAAAAGGGGATAAAAGATAGGTGTATACATGTACTTAGCCAGAGCTGGCTAATTTTTTTTTACATAAACGAGATTTGACGAGCTACATGTATGCGTAGCTAAGTTGTCGTGAATCCAACAATTTCATTTATTAAATTAGCACGCGGAGTTTCTGTAGGCTGTGTCCGGATTACTTCGCTGCGGCTTGAAGTTATGCATGAGTCTATGGTGGCAGCTACAACCACATTTTATAGACTTGTGCATAATGCCAAACTGCAGCCAGAAGACAAAATAGCGGCCAATGTTCATGCTGGATATAGAAAAAAATTCGCGTGAAAAAAGATATCCATTTTAAAAATGAATTGTAACCTCGAGTTGAATGACAATCTTTTGACTTTTTGTATTGTATTATTACAGTTCACTTCCTCTTTGGTCAATATCAAATATGTTTTGTATGTGTTGTCGGTGCTGTGCGTGTTGTCGGTTATTAGTATGACCCCCGACAACATGCACAGCATCGACAACACATTCATTCCATAACATATTCTACATTGACAAATGACAAAAGAAAGAGTTACAGAACTATAATAACATAAAGCGTGTTCCGGGGTCAATATCATAGTTAAGAGAATATGGCCTGTTGGCGTAAATGTCATTTAAGAGCATCAGAATCTTTTTCGGAACCACAAACAAACACTGAGGTGAAAGCTTCACCCTGAACGAAGTCTGAAGTCTAGGCCTGAACGTTACTGCAACACCTACCGGTTCCAACGATTGTCCTTTGTCGTTTCTCTTGGACAGCTGTGACTTGCTCTATCATATTGATGTCCGTAAACCGGGCGTAGCAAGATCGATAAAATCCAACATGTTTCGGTTGTCCGCGGCCGCCTAGCCTGCCGATGCTAAACCCATCCGCTCTCTGCAACGCGGAGTCATGTTTGGCCAGTAATTCTCTCGCTATATCTGACTGTTTTCCCTTCAAACTCTTCCATTTGTCAGCAAACTCGAGGAAGCGAGACCAGCTTTAATTAGAAAAAGGTGAAACCCTGCCTTTGGCTCCAGAATCACAGTGCAAAATGCACATAAATAAAGGCTCGGCGTCGTCTTTAGAAGCCGCCATGTTGGATTGCTGTACACCGGGTCAGAAACTGTGCGTAACGAGAGCGCTGATTGGATGCCGACGGAGATTCACAACACAGTATTTCCGATTGGTCACAATTTAGGTTTAGTCACGTGAGTGCCGTTTTGTTAAATTAAACTTTGTTTCAGTTTTGGCTTCAGTTATGCAGTTTAGCAATAACGCTGGAGCCACGTACGGGCCAAAGCCTAGGTTCATGTAACGGCAAGTTTTGTAAAAAAAATAAAAATCGGTCAATATTTTTGCCAAAAATACACCAAAAGTGCCACTTTTGCAAAAATGAACAGTCATTTTTGTATTTAGCAACAACAACTTGAATGAACTTCGATGTTTTCATTTTGTACCAAAATGGGGATCACGAACGAACACAATAATCGCACTCGTCCCATGGTCTAATTGGTAAATGCTTGAATTATCGTCAATGTGGGGGGGGGGGGGGGGTTGTACTTTATTGTAAATATCGTTTAACTGACCTGTCCGAAGTTTTACAATCATGGATGGCAAGAAAAGCACGAAAACAGCGTTTGTTTTCAACCGTTGTCGAGCAGTTACTCTTATGTTTTTTGTGTTCCATTTTTCATTATAATTACAGGATATGTAGCTCAATCATTTTGCTGGATGCCTAGAATCATTATTTACTTTCAAATGAGTAAGATATTTCTTGATAATTCGGTAGTAAATATTTTCTATATTTGCAATTGGTGTATTCTACCTTTAAATAATCTGAAACATACCATTTGAGAAATCTGCGCAGAACTTGAAATCTGTAGTAAAAATGAGCGACATTACAGCAATCTGCGCAAAAAATGTTCGCATTTCATAAGTCTGTGCAGAAAACTGAAATAAAATGTTTGACATCTCAGAAAAAATGCTTAGATATATGCGATAACATGTTTAGCACCGTTCAAATTTGCGCGATATCGCAGAATCTGCGATGTGTGGTGTCTCTTCAGGGCCACCATAGTGCTGGATTGGAAAAGCATCCGATTTGCGAATAAGTTGGGTTTGCAAAAAGCATCCGAGTTTACAAAAAGCATATCCGAACTAGAAAATCAACCGAATAAAAAAATCATCCGAGTTTAAAAAAGCATCTGAATTACAAAATCATCCGAATTAGGGAAGCATCCGAGTTTAGGAAAAGCATCCGAATTAGGAATGCACCTGAATGAGGAATGCATGCGATTTGTAAAAACACGTCCGATCCTTTTGACATTGACCCTGATTCATTGAATGGTACCGGTATCTCATTATAACAGTTGCATAATCATGACGTACATTTTGGAACTCGTTGGCCGGCCAGTAGGTGAGCTACGCCCGTGCACGTCGATGCCGATTCATTCAATCCACCGCAGTCAGTTTGATCATTGATTAGGTCTAGATTGTCTTCATTAATCGTAAAAATGTCAGCCATATGTGTTAGCTGTCGTAAGCATGCACACATTCCCAATTTACTCGAAGTACCGGCAGATTTGGACTTCTGCGGTCCAGACGACCAGACACCGAGCTCCACGCTATAAGTAGCTACCACTTCCAGCCAACCTTTTTTTGAGAAAAATGTGGAAATGTACAGGTCGTTGGCATTAAAACCAACTGCTGCACCAACAGTGTTCTTGCGTAATCAAAAGG
Organism: Crossaster papposus; assembly: GCA_037893245.1. Taxonomy (NCBI): domain Eukaryota; kingdom Metazoa; phylum Echinodermata; class Asteroidea; order Velatida; family Solasteridae; genus Crossaster; species Crossaster papposus. The sequence goes on from JBAIAA010000206.1 coordinate 515,399, forward strand.
TCGAGACACCTGCCAAAGAAACGATGTACTACGTTTATTGCCATTCGGAGATTAACCTTCAAAGACTCACCACCCATAGTTTATAATGGCACAATGTTAAAGAGTGTTAATTGCCATTGTGACTTGATTTTTATTTCATTTGTATCGGTTTTGGTAAACATAAAAAAGGAGATTTTCTCGCACTGCGCTTACCGCCATGCGAGCTGCCATTTTGTTCTGGTTTATCGGTACATTATGATATAATTGTGACGTATAGTGTCTGCACCATCAGTACGCAAAGCCCGATCGATAGCGGCCCTGCACGCGCAAGGAATGCAAGTGAACCCTTTTGTGTACGGCATAGAGTATACATAATGTGTACTGTACATGTGAAAGTGGGCTCAATTATACAGATTCTCTATTCTTCTCAGAAAATACAAAAATAAACGATAGTTTGTGGCGCGTCAAGTCGTTATTCTGCACAGAAATGCAATCGCAATAGTCGGGCGCCGTACAACATGCATAATGTAGTTGTCCGCGCCAAGGTAGGATACCAGTGCGAACAACACGCAATAAAGCAATGTGCATTGAGGTGCAGACACTACGTCATAATGTCCCGGATGAGGCGAAAAATTTGAACAATATGGACGCGCCCTTGTACTCCTGAATGGCAAGAAATCGTGAATATAATAGGCGCGTGTGTCGTTCTCAATAACAAATCAAAACAAATTATCTGCGGAGTCAGCATGTTACCATATATTCTTTTAGACTAGGTAAAATATTATTGAGCCCGGAATTTCCCTTTGAACCCTATGCTAGTCATTAGTGTAATAACATATTTGAACGGAGATATAACCTACGGAGGCATGCAGAAAATGTACATGCTGAACAGGCATCTAAAATAAATGAAGTTGACGATAATCTTGCCGAAAATTATGACGTGGATAATTCTGAACCCGATTTTAAAAAGCGTAGAATTAAAGTTTTGAAAATAGAAAACAGTGAAACTTAATCTTTGCAGGACAAAGATGTCGAGGTAGATGATTCGGAATCCAAAACAGAGGTAAAATATGATGACGAATCATCTGATGAAGATGAGTCTAGTTCTTAGTTGGAAGACAATGCTGCCTATCTAGACTGGTTGGCAGAAGCTAAAGAAGCCACTAAAGAGATGTGGAATGAAAAATACGAAATGTATGTCAACCGGGGCATGGAAGATCAGGCCAAGGAACAAGCCGACAGGAAGAACCTCTGGGCAGTCAAGCGAATTCTTTTCAACAACTACAAGGATTTCTTGTCAAGTTACATACATCTAAAAGATAATGATTCTCATCGAGAAATTTTGGAAGATTTTAAAGAAAAGGTCAATAAAGGCGTGGAAGTAACCAAAGCCCTTAACAGAGTAATTCCTAAACACACGGCCATATTTGACGGACTGTTCCAGCAAGACGAACATGGAGATAGCGAGGAAGACAGTGACGAAAAAAGACTTGTTTTAGAAAGACTGCTGCTAATTTAAAAAATAATAAGTTGCCGACGATAAGTTGGAAGAAAGATATTGGAGGAAAAGCGGAAAAAAGACTATTGAAAACACGGTGTTTCAGAGAGAAATTAATGATGTCAATAAAGCAACAATGTTTTAATTTGTATACCTTCTCTAATTTTATTTGTTAATGCTGTCTTCTTTTTACGGTTTAACAATCAAGAAAGCCTATACATTGTACTCTCAGTGTATGATTTAATATTTGGAGTATGGTCCTTAAAATTGCGGTTGCATTCTGAACAGTGCACTCATGCATGTAGTTATGTCGCCCGACTTACGCCGGGAGAAAAACACAATTTACAATCGGCCACACATCTCGTGTGTTTCTCTTTCGAATTGTACCCCGTTTGACACGTGTCACAAAAGTAACCCATACCAGTAATTTATTTATTTATTCCAAAATGATTTGTACAAGAAAATATATATGATATAATGAAAGCCAACTATCAGAATACAAAGCTAAACCGAGTAAAATAATCAAATCCGCAAACGGCCATTAAGTAAAATACTGCAAATTGAAATCTTGTTGCGATTCCCTAATAAAAACTTATTAGTACAAAACCTTTGAAGAGGAAAAGGTTATAACTATACAACTAGTTGGCAATATTGTTTTATCATTCATCGACATGGCAAATGTTATAGACCATGTGCCTCTGTTTACATCTGTATTCAAATGTGCCCGTCAATATGCGCACGAATCATGTTTTACATAAATTTGGTTAAGAGATGACATCAGAGGTCACATAATTCAAAGGCGATCTGACCTGCGACGTCACTTTGTAAGCAAATTTCATGTAAAACACGATGGGTGCGCATCACTGCCGGGCACATTTGAATACAGATATAAACACGTGACGTCAGAGGGCACATCGTCTATACACAACGGCCCTACCGTTTGTAGGTTCTTCGACCCTCTTTTTACCATGTGTGTTGGCATACTTAGTAAACAGACGATTTTTGGATTGAATAGTCGGATAGCGTTTGTTGTCTTTTGCGGTTAAATTCCACTCCAATCTACATTTCCCTAAATCAGTATCAAAGATGTCATCTACAGCGCCATCATCGAATTGTACCCCGTTTGACACGTGCCGCAAAAGTAACCCCTATTTAGAAATCCCTTCATCGATGTAATCAGATCGTAGTGATTATCGTGAAAATACAGATAAATCGTGTGCCGTCAGACGGGCCCTTTGAAAACGGCTGCATTAAATTGATCGGCCGATAAATCCACGATACGATAATCGGGTAAAGCCCCGTTCGCATTGGACTTAATATTGTCAAAAGTTACCGTACGTGATTGTCAAAGTTCACGGTGTTAAATCCTCCGCTAGAAGCTTGGGCCTGTATATCTTACTGTTGCGGAGGGTAAAATGGACGATTTGACAATGTTACCCTCTGTCCGCATTGGATTTAATTTGGTTAAAGTTGACAACAGTCTCCGTAGGTTTTACCCAAAAAAAGTCCAACGCGAACGCGGCTCAAGACGTCCTGAAATGTCTGTATCTCTTCGATACCGCACTGGCCTTCTTTTACGCCCGCTTTAGCGTGCAAATCTCTAGCAAGGTATTCTTGGTCTTTGCGACCTCTTCTATAATCTGTTGTAATTTTAGATGGTTTTCTTTGATAGCTTTCTCGGGATTCTCAGTCAAATAAAATTATCATGGGAGTCGATATTGTTCATTTGAGCATGACCGTGCCAGGGAGATGAGATATTTACAGTACATAAAGTGTGTATAGCATGGTATTATTTTAGACTCATTTTGTGTAAATTTGTGTTTTAAGAGAATCTCCATATTGTAATACAAAGTTTGAGAAAAAAATGAACCATGTACAACAGTTCAAGACTAACATTACTGCCTTGTGATTTAACTATTTTCTTGCTTCCTTTTCAGTCTTTTCTGACTATTTTTTTTCATTTCCTGGACAAGCCCCCATAAGTTGTCAACACTAACTATAAAACACAATTTTCAGATTGATGAAAATTGTGTCACCTCACGGCGACGAGGAAAAAACCCTTAAGATCACCTTATGGCTAGAGTAATCTACCGTGCAGCCACCACAATGTTTGGGACTTACAACTGCCGCCAATACACCGCAAACCATTTGTGATCAGGAGTGATCATTCTCATTTTAGTAAATCAGCATTTTATTTAAATTTCACTTTTTCCTGATTGTATAGAATAATCATACTCCTGTTAGATGATGTTTGAAAATATTGATTAGCCGAAAGTGTATCATAATAAACGTTCATGTATTATAATTTTGAGCAAAATACTAAACGTGTTTCGGTAACTATTTTATATTGTAGATTGCCGCAAATACGTACCATACGAGTTTGGTTCATGGCAATCTGTGACGACTGAGACGAGGCTACGATGTCTCGCCGTGTACGTTCAGTGTCGATTCAACTTGTCCCGTCAGCAGGAACCGTGCCAAGGAGATGAGATAATGTACACTGAAGAAAATGTGTATAGCATGGTATTATTTTAGACTCGTGCATTTTTTGTAAATTTGTGTTCTAAGATAATCTACATAATTATTGTAGTTGAAAGTGAAAGTTGAACGCACCTTTAGATAAAAAATTGGATACGTTGCTGTAGCTTGATGTGACAACAAATATCTAAGTAACGAAATTAAATGTCAAGTGATGATTGGATTTCAAATCCAGATTGGATTGTAGATCCATATTTTGAGGAAAGTGATTTGTTGGGTTTACCTCGAGATTGTGTTGAATCCTTAGAAGTTTGTGACTTTGTTGAACTTGATAAATTGAAATCGCCACAGAGTAAAGTATTAACAAGCATCAGAAGTATGATGCAAAGATCCGAATATTTGTAAATATTGTAAATGGTTTAATTTTGTGAATATAAACATTTGACGAAGTATTTTCTTGTTTCTCCTTGTGAGTATTTTCTGTCTTGTACTTTTTAAATACATTATTTTTGGACCGGGGTAATCACTCTGAAAATTGTTTTGTATAGTTAGTGGTGACACTCAGTATTCCGTCTTTCCGAGATAAAATATCTCAGAAACGCGGAAACGCGGATAGTCACTTTAAGCTCCGTTCACTACGCAGCTGCTAAAGAAATTTAAAAAAAATCATCACGAATAGCTAGCGCCCTATAGCGGTTTTTTTAACAACAGTACACATGTGTAGATCGCGTGACAGAGGCTACAGAACTTGTGTGAGCACTAGACAGAGACGTCGCGTCGGTTGTGTGAACACATGCACTGTGGATAATACAAGACAGCGGGCCTTAATCATCACTGCAGACAGGCACGTCAAAACAGGTAAAGGAAATGTGTTTTATTGTTAATTGTTAATTACAATTTACTTAGGTCATGGCACTTACTGACGTAAAAACAAGTACACCCGATACCGTAATGTTAGATCATGGTTGACGAAACGTATACGTTGGGACGGTCCTGTTGGTTAGATCATGGAGGTAGGGTTAGTATATACCCAGCAAGAATAGGACCGATGGACTCCCCCCTTGGTCCTCCATACCTACACCCTCTAGTCTAGACTGTTGTTACTTAACGCACCCCCCCCCCCCCCCCCCACACTCCCCCCCACCCCCCCCCCCCCCCCCCCTCCCTTAAAAACCTAAAAAGAATTCCTATGAAACCACTACATTCCACAAGCACAATGACCGCAACAAAAGAGGGGGGGGGGGGGGGGGGGGGGGAGGTGGAGGGGGGGGGGGGGGGGGGTTTCTTTCGTCCCATTCTCGCTTCATATTCATATGAGGATTATAATGAATAATGCATGCATGTGACGTATTCTACCGCCCGGGCGCGATAATTTGTTCTGCAGGTAGGTTGGTACATAGTGTACATTTATTACCCAATCAGAACACAGATGGTGTTGACGTCATCGATGATGTTAGAGTTGTCTTGGATCTGACTAGGGTTAGGGTTTAGGGTTTAGGGTTTAGGGTTTAGGGTTGAGGGTTGAGGGGTTAGGGGTTAGGGTTTAGGGGTTAGGGGTTAGGGGTTGGGGGTTGGGGGTTGGGGGTTGGGGGTTGGGGGTTAGGGTTAGGGGGTTGGGGGTTAGGGTTAGGTGGGGGGGGGGGGGGGGGGGTTCTCTTCCGTCCCATTCTCGCTTCATATTCATATGAGGATTATAATGAATAATGCATGCATGTGACGTATTCTACCGACCGGGCGCGATAATTTGTTCTGCAGGTAGGTTGGTACATAGTGTACATTTATTACCCAATCAGAACACAGATGGTGTTGACGTCATCGATGATGTTAGAGTTGTCTTGGATCTGACTAGGGTTAAGGTTTAGGGGTTAGGGGTTAGGGGTTAGGGGTTAGGGGTTAGGGGTTAGGGGTTAGGGGTTAGGGGTTAGGGGTTGTGGGTTGGGGGTTGGGGGTTAGGGTTAGGGTTGTCCCAGACAACTTTAACATCATCGATGACACGTCAACACCATCTGTGTTCTGATTGGCTAATGTACCAACCTACCTGCAGAAAAAAATATCGCCGCCCGGACCCATGACTAGCTATGCTCCACGAGCAGGGGTAAGAGTATGACGTCAGAACTAAATCAAACTGCGGGGGCTTACCTGATCGCACCCCTGCACAATACATTCAATTCAAACGTGCACGGCTAAGCGCACGCATCATGTTTTGCATAAGATTTGGTTGGGTAACCTTTAAATTGTTGACCTGCGACGTCATTTTTAAGCAATAATGCGTGCGCATACCGGTCACATTTGAATAGGCCTCCAGATGTAAACAGACTCGCACATCGTCTATACAAATTAATCCGTATTTAGAACCAGACAATTACTACTTGTACGCCACATCGTCGCAACTAAAGTTTTGTCTATAGTTAAGGCGTTAATTTATACTTGCTATAGGGACAATGCCAGTTGGTACAATATACAATCGTACGTACGTATAAGCTGTTTTTGTAAAAATACAAATACAAAAAGAAACCAACGACACAGTGTTCGTTTCCCGTTGATAGCCTATGCTTTAAAGGTAGTATACACCATTGGTAATTGCTTGAATTATCATGAATGGCTGGATTTTGGGGGTTGTATTTTATAGTAAATATCGTTTAACTGACCTTTCCGAAGTTTAACAATCATGGATCCCGAGAAAAGCACTAAAAACATTTGTTTTTCAACCGGCGTCGGGCAGTTATTATTATACCCAGCATGATATGGGACCGAGCTAGTACTCCCCCCTTAGTCCCCCATAGCTAATACACTCCCTAAACTCCCTAAACCTCAAAAGAAACCACAACATTCTGCAAGCACAATGACCACTACAAAGGAGTGGAGGGGGGTTCTCTCCGCCCAATATATTGCTTCATAATTATGGTTATACTTATGTTATTGGTGGGTTTTTTTCGTGATCGCCGGACGGGAATCGCGAATTTGATTTTATTTTATTTTTGGGTGGGGAAAAATTACAGAATATCTAGCGCAATCATTTTGTTGGATGCCTATAATTATTATTTACTTTCCAATAAGTAAAATATTTCTTAATAATTCGGTAATACATGTTTTCGATATCTGCAAATGATGTATCATATACCTTTAAATCTACACTTACTGCATATAGTACGTTCGATCTTTACTTTAGTTTGTTTAGGTCAAGGCTCAACTTCGCAAGGTCATTTTCTTTTCATAAAAGAATTGTCCCACGATCATATCCCAGCAAAAATTAAAGGGGTACTGTGCCGCCTATAGGAATAGTAGAAAACCACGTAAACGTGTGACGTGGCGTGTGCCATGGCCTAGTGGTCTGCGGGTAATTATGCAGGTCTTGGGTTCGAGTCCAGCCTGTGGTTACTACGTCATTCATTGCTTCTCCCCACGCAGGAATACATGGGTACCACGAGTTTATAGTCTGATTTAGCCGATTGTGCCAAAATCGAAGCATTGAGCTGTTTACCCTTTAACCGAGTTGTGAGGGTATTTGGAATGTTTAGTTGGCGGCCCAAATAAGCAGGAATAATAATGACGTATAGGCGCATGCCTGTTATACGGTTGTTACATATGAAGCAAGATATGAGCCTGATTGATTTCCGTTTGACTTTCCCGGTTTGCAGCGTTGATAATGTTGCTAACATATTGCGACTTGTTGCAGATATGGGTCACCGCCAGCATAGGGATGGGTATAGCTCAGTCGTTAAAGCACTGGAACCACAGCTCGGAGGTTTCAAGCTCGAACCACGCTGCAGTCAGTTTCTTTGTGGAAATAAAAAAAGCCAGCTTTAACTGATTCGTACCAGCCAGCCAGCCCACAACGGCTGGCTCAGTGGTCGAGTATAGTACTTCACTCGATCGAAATTAAGCACGTCGTGGGTTGTTGTTGTTGAAGATTTCTTTAGGAGAACACTGAGTATGGAGTGCAGTAATACCCGTCGTTGAATAGTCAAAAGCTAATATTAAAAAGGCTCATTTTGCAAACTTGACGCACGGTGGATAAATTCTAATAGCTTTTACTGATCAAGCTTTACTAACGCTCTGCGAGGTAGAAGAATCCATTCGAAGCTTTTGTTCTCCCTAGTGAGTAGGCCTAAATATACCTAATCAGTTGTTAAACCTAGACTGAGACACATGTCTGCATGTTGCTTGTGAGTCGAGGGTATGCCTGTACGACCTTCCTTTACTATTATCAACAAATGCGTTGGTTGTAGGTACACGTACATGTACTTCAAATCTTTTCAGAATTGCTCTTATCGTCAGAAATACATCTATAACAAGCAGGCACCTTTGAGCCTGCAGATTATAGAAAACCCAATGAATATCTGATTGAGTGAGCAACAACAACCCTTAACTTGAACCAAATCCACCCCCTTTATTCGAACGTCATTCAAGCACGTCACACGATCAAAGACGCCGTAGCACAATGGGACCACAAGGGGTGCTGCAAACGGTTTGACTACCGAGTGGGCATCACGTGTACCAGTTACAACTGTTGTCGTTAATTCCTTGAGTACGTTTTTACATAGCGAATTTCGGCTCATCAGCCGTTAAGCTCATCAGCAAAGGTTAGATAATTAATTAGCAAATGTGGATGTGCAATTGGTGATTTTTGTCATGGCAGGCAATTTTACAACCACCTTCCAATTACTCTGTAAGCAATCAGCAAATATAGGTTTTTCCGGCAATTTTTCGTTCAAAATCATCAACTCTCATATTAGTCCGAGAAAACAAATCACACTCGCCTTAACCGAACCAATTCAGTAATTTATCATTTAATTTTAACGTTTGGCCACCCCTTTTTAGCACCGGGTTGAGAATTTTTGCCAAAACAGTTCAAATTCGTCTATCAATTTCAAATTTATGTTAAGTATATTAAGTATATTAAGTATGATTAAGTGCTTCAGTCAAGCACACATCAGATTAATGTATTGAACACTTTGAAATTGATTGACATAAGACGTAGTCTATGTATTGAACACTATTGAACACTTTTTTTTCGGAAGAGGTTGAATTTGGGAGTAAATAACATGTATATAGTTAGCAAGTTTCTTAGTGAGGTTTCATCAATTACAATTAAATTGTAAACTCCAAATTAGACTATACTAGTTAGTAAGTTAGTAAGGATTCATGTACGTGACCCCTTGAAAATATATTACAGCAGTGAATTTACGCAAATAGAGATCCTGCATTGGAAATCACACTACCTGTCTCTGGTTGTACTGTAGATATACTACACTCATCGACAAAGCCTCAGGCAGTTTGACATGTATGAATTCAGGCTGGTTCATAGTACTTGTTCTGCGGAATGCTATTTATATTTGCTGGGGTCGTATACAAAAGTTCCGGAATTCCAAAAGGAACTTCAAAAGCTCCGGAATTCCATATATAGATCAAAGGGCAAGCCACGCTTATCTGCACAGTGCTATAGCACCGTACTTGATCAATTTTCGACCATGTACTAGCAAATTGGGAAAATAGTAATATTGGAATCCGAATTCCTGACCTGTTTTGAGCCCGGTCTATGATTAGTCCGGGAGCCCAGCCAGGTGTAATCATAATTTTGAGTGCAAAAGGTTTGAAGCGTGGGATATGTATGAGTGATTGGGACATCTGCAAAATGGGTTTTCTTAAGTTTAAGCGAGTGGTGCGATGGGAGGGGACGCCCCTGACAGACCCCAACAAATTCGATTTTATCATAATCTTGAGTGCAAACCTAATTGTTTTATGGATCGAAAGTTTACCGTGTACCTAATTAATTTTGCATACTTAAGAACATTATAATTGGTGCTAAGTCCATTTAAGAAGGTATTTAATTAGTGTTAATTACACATTTAATCATAATTACGAGTGCAAGGATAAAACAAGTGTCATTGGTAGCTGACACCTTACTGGAGCAAAATCCGCAACTTAAGAAAGTTTCAAGTGGTGCCATCCATAATTAAGAAAGGGTCAAAGGTCTTCAGAAAAATAAACCCGATAATTTGTGTATAGCCCCCCTCAATTTTTTTTTTTAAATAATAAAAGTTAGAAGTTGACGTCACGTGCGAAGAGTCTATCCCCCCTAATATATTGGCTCTAGAACCGCGCCTTAAAATTATAGGAACACAACTGTTTAATAGTTGTTGAAGGCTCATATAGCCAAGGTTTGCATTAAAGTTAATAGCAGTCAATATTGAGAACTGTATTGTGATGATATCATTAACACTGGCCGATGAGCAACTTTGAAGTACGAAGTTACTTTACGTTGTGCCTCGGTACCGTGGCTTCATAGCAAAATTCCTAAACTTATGCGGCAGCGCGATCGTGTAACCAAAGTTGCAAAGCGCACAGTCTTACAAAATTGGGATTCATACAAAAACCTGTGGCACAATGTAACTAATAAAAGCCGCATCTTAGAGTGAATACTACACATCCGCCATAGAAGAAAATTAAAGAAATGCTGTGGAAAACTCTGCAGGAGGTACTTCCTAATAAACAGAAAACTGTAACAAATTCGATTACTTCCCCAAATGGGTAAATATTGACAATCCCGCCGACATTGCTGATAGTGAAACATTAAATGATCACTTTTCAACAATCGGCAAACGTACTGCTGGGAATTACCCTTTACGTGAACTTAAAATAGATGACAATACTGGCGCCTCTATCAATGCTTCTCTTGATGAAGAATGCGTGGTATTTAATGTTACAGAAGAATTTGTTCAAACGCAAATATCATCCATGTCGGTTGGGAAAGCAAAAGGTCCGGATGGAATTAGTGTTAAAATTATCAAAATTGCTTCACCTTATATCATTTAATCTTTAACTCATATTTTAAATCTGTCTATAATTCGTCACCGACACCACGAACTGACACCCAGTGGTCGCCGTTACAAAAATAAAATTCGGAGAAAAACGCTTTTAAAGGTTTGACACGAGTTTACTTAGTCAACAAATCCGTCTACTTGAGGGATTTTGGTATCATTAAACGTAACAATTCGTTAACTGCTGAAACACAATTTTTATATTGTGAAAATATGGTTAGTTAATTAATAATTAAATGATTAAGACGGGTGCCAGTTCGTGAAAACGAAAACTGTCGCGTTTTCGGAGAGTGCGCGCATACATTGCAGTGAGTGAGTGCCAGTTCGTGAAAACGAAAATTGACGCGTTTGCGGGGAGTGCGCGCACACAGTGCCGGGTGCCAGTTCGTGAAAACGAAAACTGTCGCGTTTTCGGGGAGTGCGCGCACACAGTGCTCGGGTGCCGCCGTGTTGACAACATCGAGTTCTATTTATTTCGTAGACAAACGTGATACGTATACACGGCGTGATACAACATTGCCCTGGGTACGTTGTATAGACAGTGCCAGTTCGTGAAATCTTTTTCACAGCGCGCCTCCGCAATTTCGTTTTCACGAACTGACACTGAGTGCAGTGTCACTTCGTGGAACCGAAAAACGACAGAATAGACTCATTTCTGCAAAACTCCCCAATAAAAATTAGCAAATTAACATGATTTAAGAAAAAACAATTTCGCCATGTTATACTTCATGGCACAAAATGATATATTCAGCAATAAAAACAATTTCGAATTTTTTGAATTTTTTGTACACATGTGATGCAGAGGGTGCCAGTTCGTGGTGTCGGTGACGAATTATAAGATGTGAGCGATACCCTAAAGATTGGAAAATGCTTTTATAGTAACACCAATTCACAAGGATAAATGTAGTATACACGTAACTATCGGCCTATTTCTATGCTGCCAATTATCTCTAAGATTTTAGAAAGATAGGTGCACTCATCGGTATGTAGATATCTTGATGAAAACAATCTGATTCCTAGGTGCCAGTCAGCATTTAGTCCCTGCTATGGAGCGCCAAAAGTGGACAACCGTATTTTCCGATTTTCTGCTAATACAATTTTAGGTTTTTAAAATTGCGACACAGTACTACTATTTTCGATGCCTCAAAAGTGGACAACTACAAATCTCGGATTCTTATTAGCAAAAAATACAATGCTCAAAAAGTGGGCGACCGTATTTTCCGATTTTCTGCTAGCAGAAATGTTGTTAAACATGTTGTTAATAAACGTTGTTAAAAATGTCAATTTTCTGCTAGAAGAAACTTGGGTTTTACTTTGACGACTTTTGTTGACGCCTCAAGAGTAGACTTGTAACTAAAAATCTGTAATTTCTGTTAGTAAATATTTGGGTTAAACATTAATGTACAAACCAAATGTTTAGGTTTTGCTAGCAGAATTCGTGATTATGTTCCTCAAAACAGGGTACACACACTATTTGTAAGTTTCGTTATGCCAACATTAGAGTATTGTTGTACTGTGTTGGAAGGAAGGTACATATCTCAAGATATTAATGTCTCAAAAGAGCCGCGCGGATACTCCTTGTCTATTCTTGTTTTTAACCAGTTCGCGCCGGAGGACGTATATACACGCAAAGTTTTCCCCAGATTCAAAACGGATGACGCATAAACACATCACAAGCAAGGTCGGAAATGTCTTTCAGCAGCGAGCAAGGCCGGAAATGCGTGGGTGTGCTTCTCGGTATCATCAGCCTGAACCCGCCTCGGATCGAGTTTCGTTACAAATAATTCCGCGCCTCGGCTTGGTGATGTTAAAATAATCCCAGCGCGAAATGTGGGTTTTTTTTCCCTTTTTTTTCGCCCATCCCCTAAATCAGAATTGGCCTCAATCCGGACTTTGTACAGACATACCTAAGTAGCAATGTTTTAAAATCCTGTAAACATCCTTGTACGTCTGTAAATATTAGCTGTATTTATATGTACTGTTATTTTATTTAATGACGTATGCAGGGCCCTGCATGCAAATGAAAATGATTTTTTTTTAACTGTTTGGAGATACATCCTGAGTAAAGAAATGTAATAAATGAATACATAAATAAATCTGCTAAATAAATAAATACAACCCAGCCCAAATCGGGATATCTTCGGCCCGTTAGTGCATGCTGCATCATCCATAAATTATGACTTCCAACTTGTGTCCGTACTTGTCAACTAATGACCGATTTCAGATATCTCCTTGTGAATACCGACATTTTGTGAACTTTCATGTACGGTTCGAGTGGTAGTGAGGTACCTCGTCCACTTCAAGCCTTCTTTTTCTCGATTTGCAAGACACAGTGGTCAGTGGTTGTGCAGAGTAAACTATCTCCTACCTTGTTCCTAACACGAACATCAATCCACACTCTACCTCCATCGGAATCGCAAACCTGCACAATTCCCTACCATTAGGATCGAAGTCCTCCCTTTAGGCACCCGTTATGGCCAGCCGACCTAGTAATTGGTTGGTCAACGGGCCTACCTAGAACATCAGCAGAGGCGATGTACGTACGTCTTGCTCATAGCGACCAAATTCACAAAGTGAATATGGATCTTCCGACCGCCACGTCGCAGCGATGCAAATAGAAGGCCTGTCATGAAGTGTATCGGACCCTGACAAGCTGTTTGTCAATTCATAAAAGTTATTGATTGCATACAAAACTCGACTTTATTACAATCATTCGGAATCCTGGTGACCGTTGACCCTTTTATTAAGTAGAAATGGCACAATTTGGAATTTTCCTAATTGACACTTTTTGCTCCACCACAGTGTAAGGTACACAATGGCACTTGTTTTATCCTTGCACTTGTAATTATGATTAAACGTGTAATTAGCACTCATTAAAGACCTTCTTAATTAGACTTTGCACTATATTATTATGTTCTTAAGCTTGTGATCAGTGATTGGTTTATGATAAACTGTTGATATACACATAAATGCAAGTTGCACTCAACGTTATGATTTTTATGGTGTTTATTGATTTCTGACGACCTTTGACCCTTTCTCAATTAGGGATGACACTACCTGAAACTTTCTTAAGTGTGGAATTTTGCTCCAGCAAGGTATCGGCTATACATTGACACTTGTTTTATCCTTGATCTCGTAATGTTATACTTGATCTCGTAATGTTATACTTGTAATTATCACTAATTATTAAAGAGCTTCTTAAATGGACTTAGCACCAATTATATGGTTCTTAAGTATTACAATCTTATTCAGTACACGATAAACTTTCGGTCCATGAATAAATTAGGTTTGCACTCAAGATTACAACTATATTGAATTTTTGGGGGTCTGTCAGGGGCTCCCTCTCCCAACGCACTACTCGCCTAACTAAGGAAAACACATCACTCCTTATCCAATCACTCTATATACCCCACGCTTCAAACCCTTTGCACTCAATTTGTTTTATTAAACCTGGCATAAAGCATAAAGTTTAGACTTGAGTCGCTAGGCAGTCGTGTTTTGTCCATCGGTACACCCAATATTCACTAGCACAGCGATAAGGTATTCTGCTTAAGTCATTTACAATCCCTCCCTTTTAGGTCATTTTTAAGTTGTCTTACACTGTGGTCCAAATTATAGTTGTAGAGATGGGTTCACCGCATCCAAGTTTTTAATTAACGAGAATTAGGCAAAAAGGTCCATCCATATGTGGCATCCGATAAGAATTGTATTGATGCCATACAAGCCATGTTTACATTACTTGGATGGGAGAATGGCAGAGTTTTAATTTGGGCGCTCTTTGAGATACATTTCTTTGGATTTCAGAGATGGCACAGGGTGAGGACGACACCATGTCCGTCTTGGATAGGTTCGGCGAGGAGTACCTGAACTGCAGTATATGCCACGACCGGTACGAACAGCCCAAGATACTCAACTGCCTTCATAGTTACTGCGAGGGATGCCTGCTCAAGTACCAGCCCGCCCAGGGCCCCGTCACGCTCAGCTGCCCGGTCTGCCGGCAGGAGACGGTGATTCTGGAGGGAGGCGTGGCGGGATTGAAGACCAACTTCCCGTTGAGTGGGATCGTGGAGGCCTTTCAGAGGCACGAGGAAAAGATCCGAGAAAGCGGGAGGTCTTCTCCGGCTGCAGCTAGCGGGAAAATCCAGGCGTCACTACCCCAGCGCCGCGTCAGGGAGTGCAGGAAGCACGAGGGAGAGAGGACTTGGTTCTACTGCGAGACCTGCCAGGACCTGGTCTGCCGCGTGTGTACCACCAAGACGCACCGGGAACACGAGTTTCAGGAGATCGACGCCGCCTCCATGGCATGCAGGGAGTCCCTCCGGGGCTTCTTTCCGCAAGTGAAGGAACTACTGGCCGTGGTTGAAGGTGCACTGAATGCGGCGAAGAGCACGAATCACCTGGTAGCCGCAGCTGCTGAGAAAAGCCGGCATGAGGTGACGGATAGAGCACTGGTCGCCGTAGGTATGGTGATGGACGCCAAGCAACGCATCCTAGACGAGATCGACTCTACTGAGATTGAGCGGGTTAAGACGTTAAAGGAGAAGACGAAGAGTCTCACGGTGCTACGAGACAGAATGTGGCACTCCCTGACCGTCTCGGAAGACCTGGCGTCCAGCGCCACGGACGAGGACCTTCTGTCTCTCAATCCGATTTTCCAAGCCGACCTGAAGGAACTCGGAGACCGCTCTACGACGCCTCCGTCTGCTCCGAACTATTTTATGAGGCTAATGTCGGCCACTCAGCCAACGGTGGTCGATCTCGGGAGATTGGTGGTGAACACAGAGATCTGGAAGATGACAAAGAAAGTGGGCAAGTGGGGAAGCGATAAGCAGGATTTCGACGGCGCCAGGGGAGTGGCGGTGTGCTCTGATGGGAGGATCGCCGTAGCGGACATGGGCTTGTGGACCAAGGGCATTACATTCTTCAGGTCTGATTGGACATACGAGGCATTCATCAAATTTACGGGCAGTAAGTACAGTTGACTTATTCTCATTATGTTAGGTGTATATACAGTCCAACCTTGTTTTTACTATTTGAGCTCGGTTCTGAAAAAGAATCTGATTGTGATAAATATAATGTGTCGTCGGACGTTGGGTGGCATAGGTGGCACGTGGGTAAAGCGTTCGCCTCTCAATGTGGCCTTGGTTCGATTCTCAGCTTGCATCATTATGTGAGTAGAGTTATTAGTTGATTTTCTCCTGTGCCACAAGGTTCGTTTTCTGGGTTCTTCGGTTGCCCCCTCTCAATCTCTGGCTGTGCTCCGTGGTCAGACTGGGCCATATGGAGGCAGCCTTTTAATACGCAACATCACACGCTATTTATTCGACCGCTTTGTAGTGGCGTCTTTAGTAATTCAGCAACTGCATGGACATTTGCTATATGCTATGTATATGTTTTAATTGTTTTAGTCTACGACATTCTACTTACCTGTAAAGCCTTCTACTTATGCATATTTCCCTAGACCGGCAGGTTCTACCGCTAAGATTTTACACAATAGCGCCCCCATGTGGCCTCCCATCCATAGTGCCTCGTGGCACACATCGTGCACGTCCTCTTTTCTCTTAGCGGCAGGTCGAGTAGGTGTGCTTGTAAAAACGATTTGTAGAGTTAAATTTAATAGAGTTTAGTTGTAGAGTTATAAAGTGTTGTTTATTTCATGAGATATGAAGCGTTTAAAGAGAACCCGTCCTGTCACATCTGGGGTACCACAATATTCCCGGGACAGACTAAGTTCTCCGGGGACTGTGACGGTGGTACCATAATTCCACCTCACCAGTCCCCCGTCCGGCACCCGCAGTCACTGTCGGCTACGGGCGCTGGCAGTTCTGTTGGCCATATAGGGGACCCCACAAGGTCTTCACCTCTGGCCAATTTAAAGCCCCTGTCATACTTGTCCGAATCGTCACTCCGTTCATGTTCCGATTAAAAAAATGTGGAATCGGTGTTTAATCGTCTTGAACTGAAATTAAACGGATTTCCCTCGGTTTCCCTCGGTTTTCCAATGCTATATACTCGTGTACGTTCGGTGATGCACTGAGGAACTCGGAGAAATTATTGAACCTGTTATACACACGGAATATGCACGGAATGCACGGAATATACACTGTACTCATTCGTTGCCATTCGTTACAATGCGGAATAGGTACGGAAGAGTACGGAACAGGCCTCCGGTTACGATCGATAACCGTAGGCCCTATGTATTCACACTCTAAAAACAGATTGGTTAAAAGACCAACCAATCTAATTGGTTGACCCAATATTGGTTGTTTTTAACCAATGCGTTGGTTAAAGCGTAACCAATGCGTTGGTTGTCCGTCAACCAGTCATATTGGTTGAGCTTGTAACCAAGGTATTAACCAATCTATTGTTTATTTATGACCAATATATGTGACCCAGCACGAGTAAATGAGACACTTTGCGGCAAAAATAAAAATTGAGATTTTGATTTCATCATATAAAGCTTGTTGCCTCAAAGTGTCTCATTTACTCGTGCTGGGTCACATATTGGTTGTCCTTCAACTAGTCATATTGGTTGAGGTTGTAACCAAGGTATTAACCAATCTATTGCCAATAGATTGGTTTGCCTTCAACCAGTGATATTGGTTGAGCTTGTAGGAAATGTACCAACAGCAACTGTCCAATCAGAAGTGAGGAAATTTGTTTTGACAATAGTCGATGTTAAATTGTAGTATTTAGTCAAAAACTGCACTTTTTTTTACCATAATATGTAATTATTCAAACGATTCCATGATTGAATTTAGATTTTTGTGCAAACATAGTGAAAAATTCACATTACATTTTATTCGTATTCAAATGTTGACATTATTCATAAAAAACTAGCTGTGACTTCGTCGTGGACAAAAAAAGCGAAAACTAACAACGGCAGTAGCTAAGTTTGTAGTAAGTGTTCAGTAGGTAATATATAATAGGTTATTATTGTATGTATGCGTATTTGCAATGTGTAATAAGTTAATTGCATTGGTATTATTTCATTACGTAATTTGTCCAAGTAGGAACCAATACATATTTGTTGTAGCCTAACCATTATAAAATGGTTGAATTAACCAATGTTGTATTTTTGCATTTGTTTTAACCAATATGAATTGGTTGCAGCCCTACCATTATGTATTGGTTAGTGATATAACCAATATGGATTGGTTACGTGGTAACCAATACAAATTGGTTGGAGTCCTACCATTGTGGATTGGTTAAATTAACCAACTTGCATTGGTTGGTGTTATAACCAATATGGATTGGTTGAATAGGTAACCAATATCATATTGGTTATTTAAATAGATATGGTTATCCACATATCTACCAACTGGATTGGTTGAAATCTACCAATATATTGGTTATTTTCAACCGATCTGTTTTTAGAGTGCAGAGTTCATTCCGAACCCACACCATTGTAATGCCGATCAAAAAACGGACGCACCGAATTGGAGGCCACTAAATCCGATGATATACCGCATTACCACGATGTAATTCCGCATATTAAACGAACATATACCATATATATATAACGATCATATAACGAATACATTCCGGTTCAGCGGGAGATCCAGAGACGGCAAAATTGCTATAAAAGCGGTCGGTCTTGAGATCAATGAATTTTTCAAAGTTTGGCATGTCCGGTGATGATCGGAGAGGTTCTGAATATAGACGGATTGCAAACGGAATAGCAACTTATTAGATCCGGAATAAGACCGGATTATGATCGGTGTATTTTCATTTCTGGCTGTTTTTTTGACATTTCTCTCCGAACGTGTCCGAATTAATAATATTTCAGATCGGTTTATGAACGGAATTATAGATTCGGACAAGTGTGACAGGGGGCGGAACATCTAAACGAAAGGTTCGCTCCGGCAAGGTTACTGACCAAAAATTACACTCCTGTGCCGGAGCCAAACTAACAAGGGCCGTCAGGGTAAACGTAGCTTAGGCACGGGCTTCGCTACACCCTCCGGACTGTCCCCGACCGTGGGGCAGTCTCATGTACAGACTGGCCTTCACGGTTCAGTAGACTTAAATCACCCGTATCCGTCCAGCACAGTGACGGACACCACATTGTGTCGGGACGGATTTTTGCACGGTTTACCGGACCGAGTAGTGCACGCTCAGCCTATGGGGGTTGGAGTGCTATCGGCCGGGCAGGACATGAGCGATGCTGAACAAGCCGCCCGGGGGAACCTCGGACCGCTCTGAGGGTCCGCCCTCGCTCGCCGGGGTCAACTCGTCCCTCGCATTTGGCTGATGTATCCGATGACGACGAGACAATAGCCAGATTACAGCGGTTGTCCATTGTCGAAACATAACTCCGTTTGGTGCAAAGGGACATGGTTCGGGTATTACAACTACCCTTCGCTAATGAACCCCCTCAGCCTGCACATAAATCCTTGAAGCACAGGACGGGTTCAATTACGATAGCTGAAAAAGTGTTCCCGATGCTCCCCCTCAGGTGTGCGTAAATCACATCAGCAAGATTATAAGTGGCACCCGTTTGCAAAACGAGAAGTTGATTATTATCGTTTTCCTTTGGTGGATTTCGATAATTTCTTTGCCACACCTTCACTCTACGACGCAGCAAAAGACCACAGCATCCAAACTGCCCTTTGAAGATAAGACTCGCGGAAAGCTTGATGACACTTTGAGAAATTTGGACTCTGCCTCCCGCAAGGGTATGCGTGTGGCCTCTTTCTTACTTCTACTCACCGAGTATTTGGTGGCTGGATTCCAGTGGACATGTTAACTGCCGCTTTTCACTGCCTAGACCACGGTCCTCCTCGGTCCTCGGTCCTCAGTGTCGACCTTGGCTACCTCGTCCCGCCGGGGTAATGTGCTTGATGCACCTTTTCTCCCGTCGCAGGGCGCCCGCAAGAGATTCGAGTCTCTCCTTTTGCTGGGAATTGATCTTTTTTGCGGGGAAATGTGAAGATTGCATACGGGCCGAGGCTTTCGGAAAAGATCAATCTCAATAAGCCACCAACCTCCACAGCCAGGACAGCGCATGGGGAAATCAAGCCATCTTTTGTTATCCCCGCTGCAAGCCACTAAGGTCTAACCGTGGTTCCTTTCGCGGCCGCACCGACAATACGTCTGGTGGACATGTCGCGCAGGATCAGTCTTTCGCCGCCCAACAACGGCGCCGATCCGACCGATGTTTCCGCCTTCGAGTCTTTGCAGGGTCGAGGGACCTTATTCACGAAGCATCCGCTATTACCGGGTCCGTAACACTAACGTCGACCACATTATTTTGTAATGTGCGTTACAGAAGGTGGTTGTCAGTGAATTCTAAAGTACTTGACAATCTGTCAAGAGACAATGCTACTTTCTGGATGACAGCACCATTTCACAAGTTTAGAGTTGCATCCAAAAGGATGCGATGGCTCCTGGCTGGCAGAGTTCACATATACATACACTTGTAGGCCTTCTTCTGACACCGTAAACACCTACCTTCGCTATGCAGGCACTGCCACCTCATTTTCCATCTGCCATTTTGAAAAGTTCCCTCGATGTTCTGTCGGGTTCTTCGGTGATGAATATTGTATCAACGTTCTGCATCATCATCATCAGGTTGTGGTACTGTAGTTAGCAGCCATGACCAAAGGGGGTACGCAGAATCGCCCAGAAGGTGACCATCGTTTGCAAGACCATTGGCTAGTTGGTGGTTGAGGCTTGAGTAAGTCCACACAAACGAATCATGGGTCCAGCCTGGCCAAAGTGGCAACAATATTGGTGAACTTCTTCTGGTGTGTCGCAAACCCCCTGGACATGTATAGCATGGTAGTTATGTCTGCATATGTATATAGGCATCTTCGTCACGTGCAGGACATTTAATCTCGAAAAGTGATCCATCAAGGCATCCCAAAACGTTTGAAATCCGACGATGACGTTCATCGTAGAAACCTTCTTTGATCAGATTCTGACTGGCTATGTTGCTCGGAAATCGACTTATTTGTGACGAAATTCTTTGAAGAACAGTTGCGACCCGGTTAACAATTCGAGAGTTGATGACTGACTAATTCCACTTAAATCTCCATTTGTTAATCGGAAAGAACCTTCGGCGAAAAATCGGAGGGCTGTTATGATCTGCGTGGCGGGTATTGCATGTGACCTCTTTGTTGGATGTTCAACTTGATCACGGATCTAATCTTTCACCTCCAACAGTACATGCCTGTTCAATACCTCTTTATGTTTATTGAGGTTTTTATTGTGTGTCTAGTATAGGTGTATTGTGTAATTTGTATTTATTATATAAATATATATTTAAACATTTTTGGAGCTCGAGGAATAAGTCAATTTCCGATGTCAATAGTTGTTAACTTTTTGCATTGGTTGAATAAAGTCTTATCTTATCTTATCTTATCTTATCTTATCAGTTCCACATCGTCGTAAATGTTCAGTGGCTGTAACCTATCTCGAAATACTCGCTGGCGGCGAATAGTACGCCTGTTTTCCCCCTCCAGCAGAACCACAAACACTGCGTTCATTTCATGTTAGCGCTATGCGGAGATCCGTAAGCTTTTACGGGAACGCTGGAGTTCCCGCAAAACAATTGCTCTTTTACGGACGTGTTCTGCGGATGCGCTATTATGCGGATACTTCGTGAAAATGGCGCAAACCATAACGGAAGCTTAACGGATCCGTCAAAGCGTGCGGATGCTTTGTGAATAAGGTCCCTGGGCTCTAGTTACGCCGGACAGGTGGGTGCTCGATTTAATCAGTCGCGGTTACGAGCTCGAATTCTTGACCCCCCCACCCCCCCCCCCCCCCCCCCCCCCACCCGACTGACATGCTCGTTCGCTAGTGACTATTCCTCCTAATCGACAGACCACATGTCGACCTGTTTGCTTCACGGGTCAATCACCAGTTACCGGTCTACATGCGCGAAGGGGCCCCGACCGCTGCGCGTGGCAGACGGATACACTGACGATTCGTTGGAAAAGGCTATAATTACAGCAGATTACGTCAAAAATATGTAGAAGCCGATCTCTGCACCCCCCCCCCCCCCCCTCCAATACTTATGTAGGGAGGTTCCAGATTTGTTGGTATAATCGCTCGAGAGTAACCTTGCTACGGCCACGGTTAGAAATTACCGTTCGACCATAGCGGCTATCCACGGAGGCTTCTCAGACGAAACCTCCGTGTCAGATAATCAAGCTTTCAGCCAGCTAGTCAGGAGGATGTTCGTTTCACGCCCCCGACGCACAGACTGGTGCCCACATTGGACCTCTTTAACGTGTTATCCACGTTATCGAGATTCTCATTTGAACCGAGGGACAGTTCAACTTTACTGAACTTGTCCATTATGGTTGCCTTCTTGTTAGCAGTAGCTACGTCTAGACGGGGGAACCGGGGGGTGTCTGTCTGGTACCTAAAGTAGGGTTCTTGACTAAGAATCAGTCGGAGTCCTTTTCGCCTCTAGATATCTTTGTCCCGGACATTAAATCGTTCATGTCCGTACCAGAAAGAGATTTTGGTGCCCGGTCAGAGCTTTGAAGTGGTACATCAACCGCACGAAGTCGCTTAGAGCCGACCATTCGCAACATTTTGTCACGACGACCCTGCCATACCGGCCGGCTTCACGCGACACGATCGCCCGATGGCTATAGTTACTGCCATCCGCTCACTTGCAGACGTTTCAACGACAGATGCCGTTGAATCGATCTGCGCACATGATATCTGGGCGGCATCCTCTTCGTCAGCCTTTGTTAAGGGCATCTCCTTAAATGACATCACTCAGACTGCGGGACGAAGACCCCAACACCTTCACTTAGTGCTGCCTAAAAGACGTTCTCCAGACGGAGGGCAGAGCAGGGAGAGCAGTGCTGAGGGCAGCTAGCCGGACCTCATCAAGTCCGTAGGGCCCTCTTTAGCCAGGAACCTCTCTATAATGGGTGAGTCACCGTTCTCTGCTCTCTTATTGGGCCTCTTTCACATTAAAAACAGTGTGTGTGGGTGCGTTTGTTTTTGATTGAAATAGGGGACGTATGACAAAGGGAACAATGGGGTCCCCTATTCCGCAAAGGTCCCCGATTCAGACTCGTGTGCAAATCCTATGGCGATCATCCGAAAACGTTAGAGTACAAACAAAAGAGGGAAGACGGTCGGACAATGCCCCGTCCCCTATTGACGGCATTTACCCACTTGGTGGCGTGTGTAAACACCTTCCATCGTGGACGTCGGACAAAATAATTTGGGGGCAAACAATGGTTCCACGATTGACAGAAGGTCCACGATTCCAAATCGTGTACAAATCCTATGGAGTACAAACAAAAGAGGGATAACGGTCGGACAATGCCCCGTCCACGATTGATGTGTTTACACACTTGTGTGTGTGTATGTAAAAATGGCATCTTGCCCATTTCCTGCTGGTTAGCGTTGTTAACGTGGAGGGCTTATTGACTCCTTGCCCCACCCTTATGTGGTGCAGCAAGGCCCACCGAGGTTATGCCTCATACCTCACGCCACTGTAACTATACAATAGCATCCTGCATATACTTACCGCCAATTACCCGGTGCGAGTTTATGCATAAATATATGGCTCTACAGGTAAGTAGAATGACGTAGACTACGAATGAATACTTACCTGTAGAGCATCCCTCCCTCTTTCCCCACTAGCCTCGATGCTAATGCTCCAATCTAGCGCTCGAGAAAAGAGGAAGTGCCGCGGGGCACTATGGGTGGGAGGCCACACAATGGGCGCTATTGTGTAAACTGTTAACGGTAGAACCTGCCGTTCTAGGAAAATATGCATAAGTAGATGGCTCTATACAGGTAAGTATTTATTCGTAGACCCCATCCACACTGCTGTGGGGGAAATATGGCTTGGTGTCATAAATAGTTTGTCATTGTTAATATAACCGCCATCCACCTCTCCACCTTTGCCATGTGGCTTGATGGTTTATTGTTATATCGTTTTAGTTTGCAATCAATTTCAGAGCCGCGGGATGTAGCTTCAATAGGCGATCTCATTGTAGTCGCAGACAACACCGCCGAGCTTAAAGTCTACGATGCCCAACGATCGCTGGTCTTCCCGTTCGTAACCACCCCGCCTGGCACCGACGCCAAACCCTCGGTCAACATAGTCAGCGTCGCGGTCAAGAAGAACGGAGTCATTGTAGTCGGGGATGCCGAACGGAAAGTCGTCACCGAGCACCGCTCCGAGGACGGAAAGCTGCTGCGAACCATCCCGACCAGCGTACCCCCATATTTCCTGGGGGTTGGCGAGGCGGACAGTCTGCTCCTGAGTGGGTTCGACACGGGGGACGTCGAAGAGATTGACGGCGTGGGCACGGCGAGTTTCGCGGTGAAACCGTCGATTGCTGGTGAAGACCAGGTGTCCTGCCGGGGAGTGTGTTACGGGGAGAGTGGGAAATTTTACGTTGTGGTTCACGGGAAGGATTCGAACATAGGACACGTTCATCAGTACACGTCTAGCGGGGAGTTCCTAGGGTGCGTGGCCCACGATTTGTACGACCCGAATGGCATCGCGCTGACCACAAAGGGCGAGCTTGCTGTGGCTGACTGCTTCTCAGTTAAGGTCTATGCGAGATTATGAGAACCCAAACGCATTAGTTTAATATTAATAATTATTGATCCTATTCGAAATACTAGCCAAATATCTGGTGTATTATATTGTTCATAGTATAAGTTTCTAGGCTACTTTAAAACATTTTTCATTTAAATTCACTATTTCTTACATTCAATTTCGTCCGAAAAACAAATTCACATGCTTTTACCAAACCAATTTAGTCATTTATCATTCAGTTTTAAATATTGGCTTTAGAATTTGTATCATTGCCGATCAAATTCGTCTAAGAATACTGCCTATCGCCAACAGCTTAGACGAATTTAATGTGATGACGAATATTCTCGAAATGGTGTTCAAAAGGGGTGACCAAAAGTTTAAATTGAATGATAAATGACTAATTAAAATTGGTTTAGTAAAAGCATAGGAATTTTTTTCTTTGACGAAATTGAATGTAAAGGCCTTGTCACACGGGGCAATTTAGGGGCAATCAGATTGCCGGCAACTTTTATTGCCCCAAAATTGCCAGGAAATTGCCCCGTGTGACATAGGCCTAAAGGAAACATGCAGTGTAACATTTTCATTACGCAATTTTGATTTTAAATTAATAGATTTATGTGTATTAAATCGTCACCGACACCACGAAGTAGCACTCGTGTACACACAGCGAATAGTTTTGATTTGAAGATACACGCGTTTGAATGTTTGCAAGGTTTTTATCCCGCAAATAAAATGTGAATTGAAAACCTGTTTGGGATTTATATAAAGTACTACATTAAAACGTCGTGAATGTGTTACTTATGTTTCCATGGGTTAATTAATTACGAATTAATTAAAGATTTAAGAAGAGTGTTACTTCGTGAAAACGAAATCTGCAGGAAATCCGTACAGTGCGCGCACACAAGCATCAGTGCTACTTCGTGAAAACGAAATCTTTGAATGCAACGTCGTTTTCAATAATGACCACAGAGCGCCGTAATGCACTGATTGAGCGCGCGTACAATTCATGTACACTGTAAAATGTCCGTGTAGTTGTACATGTGCGTGTACCCCTGGGGACGAGAGTAGAGAGTTACTTCGTGGGACTACACAGACATGCAAAGTGCTCAGAATCGTTTTCACGAAGTAACACCCTATAGAGTGTTACTTCGTGAAAACGAACAATCCACCAAACCGCGTTATTTTACTTACACTCATTAACCTAATTACCATAATAATTAACTTTTTAAATTGTAGAATTTAAAATATAATAGTTTTTGTCTTACTAAAACTGCATGGAAGTATGGTCGAGTGTTGTCGGTGACGAAATGTGAATAAAAAGCAAAACTGGTTCTATGACGTTTAGTGTGGTAATTTGCCGTCTTTTTTTTTAATTTCGCGGCCACTCAGAAAGAGTGACGTAAACCGAGGCAGAACCCGGACTAATTCTCGATAGTCGGTACGCGATGTCTAGGTACGAGACGGATTCGCATGGCCACGGTCGCACATAGTTATGTTTTGACCGGCAATCGTGGACGGGGCATTGTCAGACCGTCTTCCCTCTTTTGTTTATACTCTAACGTTTTCGGATGATCGCCATAGGATTTGTACACGAGAAAAGATCGTGGACGTTGTGTCAATCGTGGTCCCATTGTTTGACTCCCAATTCTTTTGTCCGACGACCACGATTGCCGGTCAATACAAACGCACACATTGTTGTGCATGTACGTACCCATGGTAATCGAATTTCACATGGACGATCGTGGAAGTTCTTCCTCGTTTTTCTTATTCAGACACGAAACCGAGCGAGGATAAAGATGGGGTCCCCCTAGGCGCTCTATAGGTCGAAGCACGGCCGCTCAAAATGATCGCTGCAGAGGGCCGAAAATCACTAGGCCCGGACCACTTCGCTCTGGTAAGCTTTACTTTTGCTGTCCAAATCCTCCAATATTTAGGATCAGCCGGAAACAAATAGAGGCTTACTCCGCCCTTAGTAGTTTTTCTACACCTAGCATCTACACACCTAGTCGGCATGACCGAAAACTTTTGTATTTTTATCCTGATTCAGAATTAAAAACCATGTAAAAATGCGCGCAGTCAGTATACGATAGGCCAGGTAGCAGCGCGGCGAGTCTCTGCCTCGATTTTCGTCATACCCCTCGCGAGGTTTTATGTTAATGAGGCTTCCCTTCGAAGGGGCGGAGTGGTTTGACCAAAATTTTCCAAAATTATTTTTCCCCATTTATCACAGAAAATAAACACAACCACACACATAATGTTGTTGTCAACATTAAACTTTATTGATTTAAGAAAAACAAAAATTATGACATGTTTCCTTGAAGAGTCGGTGAAATTGAATTTTGTTTTTAAATAGCCGGGAAAACCTATATTATGTGCTCCTTGCGCCGTTGGGCATAACGAATACAATTTCGCTGGTATTGCGCACTGCGCTCAACGTTCCTTAAAGGGTATAACTGAAATTCAAAACTTTAATATGGCGAAATATACGCTTTAATAACGTTGAATACTTAACAACTGCAAAAACTTCTTATTTGTTTAGGTTTGTTCATTAATCGTGACCCTAAAATGAAAAGCAATATGCGCCGTGCCCCGCCCACAAAAGATGACGTCACGGAAAGAATATAGCGTGGCTATACCAGGCTAAGCCTAGCCTTGAATACAAGGCTGCACTGTATCCGACTTAGCCCACAATACATCATACACGCGTACACCGTTGTGCGCGCCCACGCCCCGCGCGCACACAGTCGTGAACCACATAACGACCGAGGATCGATATTGTGTTTTCCTTTCTTCCTTTACTTCACCCAATCCCCATTGCTTAGCGCTTGCACCGTCGATCGAGGACAGAATTCGGAAAACCAAACCGTCGATCGAGGATCCTTTTTGTTCCCTTTGTTCTCTTTTGTGTTTCGATCCTCGATCGTAATGCAAGACAAGAACATGAGAACCAGCTGAGTAGGCCTATGTATAATAATGCATTGCGGGCTATGTACACGTTTAGTGTTGTGGCAAACGTGATCCCACGTTGCGGATACAGTGCAGCCTTGTATTCAAGGCTACGCTTAGCCTGGTATAGCCACGCTATATTCTTACCGTGACGTCATCTTTTGTGGGCGGGCCACGGTGCATATTGCTTTTTATTTTAGGGTCACGATTAATGAGCAAACCTAAACAAATAAGAAGTTTTTGCAGTAGTTAAGTATTCAGCGTCATTAAAGCGTATATTTCGCCATATTAAAGTTTTGAATTTCAGTTAACCTTTAATACTCGCACATCAGTGAGATTGCTTTGTCTGTTCGCCGATTGTCTCAATTGCGTTTTCACTAAAAATATTATAGCGGGGCACCTATTAAATTACAGTCAGGTAAGATGGCGTCGATATGGAGTCTCCAACTCTCCGTTTCTTTCCGCTGAAGGGATACTTACACGAAGCCCATTGTGTTGGAAGTCTTAAGATGAATTACTGCACTGAACGTGGGAAGAAGTATCACTTCCCACCCACAAGTTGGAATTCCATACCTAAAACTGATGAATCCAACAGTCATTGTGCTGAATTCATCAGTTTAATGGTTGAAATTCCAACTTTTAAAGAGTAGTCACTGACCGCACACTATAATGTTGATTTAACACTTTATTTTTAAGCGTGTACATCTTCAACGTTATCGTTTTATATTGATCAGAGTCCATAGATAATGCATTTTAAATAAACAACAGGGAATAGGTCATGCATATTGCATTGGACGTAAATGGACCAATATTAGAACAACCAATGGGGATACGCGTAACGAAATACCAACTGGTCTTGGTGTACAGACATTACAGGTATGTGCAGACTGCGTTATCACCAGAAGCCATGACTTTCCGCCTCGATTTGCTTGTGTTTCTCGGCGTCTGTCTCGCGAGATTGCCGTTTGCCACCGGGGAGGCTTTGGCGAATGTAGGACCGTGCGACAGGTTGGTTGAATAGATTTGGGTGTTTTTAAATCGAAACGTATTATAGTTGTCATCATTTGGCCATGTACACAAAAGCGAAAATATTCATTTTTGTGGGGCCAAAATCATGTTTTCTCTCTCCGAACCTATCGGTATCTACTTCGGAAACTAAAATTCGTGGTGACGGGACTAACTATGTACAATAAAATTTGGGAATCCAGTGTGGACGGCGAAAACAGTTCGGTGTCTTATGAAAATCCGACTCATGTGAACATCGGACTCCTGTCATTGGTGTGGTTAAACACCCACATGTCACCGGTCACGCTCCTTATTATCATGACCACCATTTAAAGGGATCGTATACGTTTGGTAATTACTCCAAAAATTAATGGCAATAAAAACTGACTTGGTAAGAAGTACAGCAGCTTTGGATAGATTAATGCATTTTTATAAACTTTTCACTTCGAAGTACCGCGCAAATCGGCTGGTCATCAGGCGAGCGCAAATCGGCTGGTCATCAGGGGAGCGCAAATCGGCTGGTCATTAGGCGAGCGCAAATCGGCTGGTCATCAGGCGAGCGCAAATCGGCTGGTCATACGGGGCCGCAAATCGGCTGGCAACATATTCCTTAACAACTCCCCAACCTCAGTTTTGATTCCCACACCGGGAATCGAACCCGCGCCACGGCGGTGAAAATGCCGGATCATAACCACTAGAAGAACATGGGACTAACCAAGCCCGACGATGTAAGAGCTGTAACTGCCTCTTGGCGATCCTTCTTGGCCTGGTCGATGTCGAGCGTTTCAATGTTCTGAAGAGCAGACTCTACGGAGGACCTTCTCGCAATGGTTGAACTGTTGTTGGTTCCCTTCTCCTTTAAAATTACATGTTTTTACTTGCACGGGTTTGCAAAATTAAAACGACACGGTAGCCACAACTAGTGTCCAACAATGGCCAAGTTCGATCAAGGAACTATAGTTAACTAGTGGTTAGTTCGTGATGTCATTAGGGCATGCGCACTGAAGTTGAAGTGCGAACGACTCTAGTCGAACTATTGACCATTACTGTCAAACTGGTCCTCTCTATACTGTGCTATTAGTTACCATCAATGCGACCAACCGCGGTAGGCTGGTCGTGAATAGTCGACTAAACTTTTCCAACCATCGTCGACTAGCCCCGAGTTCGATCAGAGTTAGTCGAACTATAGTTAACTATAGTCCTTGACCGAACTTGGTCAAGGTTGACTGCTTGACCGAGAGTGAGCTAAGAAAGCCCATAGGCCTATGTGGCTTTATATGCGCCGCGCAGTTATGTAACTGGACAATTGTCCTGAATGATACAATGTACAAACAGATGTCATGCGAATACGAAAAGAAATATCACACCTCTGTATGGGAAATTTGCACACACCCGAAGAATTCCGTTCAGATAATTATATGAAAGCATTTATCGATTTAAACGAAAATTACATAATGTTATATTATAGACCATGTAGATTGAGCATATCCAGTGTCAGTCTTGATACTTTCAAATCAAGACTGTTAGGCCTATGTTTGTGTTAAGCGCGTTGCCCATCTGGGCCCAATTTCATGGCTCTGTTAACCACAGAATTCCGCGCTTACGGTCACCATTTCCCGCTAACTGCGCTAGCAGAAAAATTATGTGCTCACCCTGTAAGCACAGAATCCTTAGTTACGGGTTGTACGCATGCTCAGAGACCAAAATTCCTTGCTAACGCGTGAAATACGTTTACCGTATGCACCGAATTTTCTGCTATAGTAAGCAGGGATTTTTTGCTAACGGTAAGCAGAGCCAAGAAATTGGGCCCAGTATGCGCACAGAACGTAAAAAGCGCGCAGTGCGTTGCCCGTCGAATGAAAGTTACTTTACAAAATCATATGAACGCGCGTGCAAAAGCGATGTGCGGTTACGGTTACGCGTAACTATTCACAGTCACACGGGGCAATTTAGGGGCGATCAGATTGCCGGCAAAATGTTGTTGGCAATGCCGAGGCAACTTTTGTTGACGCAATTTTCATGACACACGCGACAATTTTAAAGCAACGCGCGCGCAATTACAATTGCACGCGCATCGAGCGATCAAACAGCAGGGCGTAAATAAATTTTTAAAAGAAACGCACCAAACGCACCAAACGTACTTGCCCACTTGTTGTATTCCGTATGGGTGTGTCTCCATTGTCTTGTGATCGTTGCCAGCGTTTCGTTTTAACTGAAATGTCGCTAAAACGAAAGAAGGCTGCTGCATATTGGTCTGCCTGCCCAAAATAGATTGTGGGCAAGAAATTGGTTGGTTCGAAGAAAACAGAAGGTTGTTTCTGCAACTTATTAGCCTTGGCCGAAACCATCGTCGTTTATTTGGCCGAAATTCACTCGCGCGCTGCAGTTTAACAGTTTAGCATGCACAGTGCGAAAATAAATCCTAGCAACTGGGGCCGTCGGATGGCCTTGGTTTATCATTCATGCTGAAATAATATATGTCTAATGTCCGATCCACAGACATATAAACCTATAGACCGCCAGTCGTGTGCACAAAACCGACATTTGCAAAGTATGGGCAAAACGACGCGCAGGCTGCACGGCATGCGCGTGTAGAAATAAAAAAAGCCAAGCGCGTATAATTACGCGCCTATCATGCAACGCACTTTGCACGCGCGTTCATATAATTGTGTACACTATCTTTCGTTCGACGGGCGACGAACCGCGCGCTTTTTACGTTCTGTTCGCATACCGGGCAACGCGCCTAACACAAAAATAGGCCTAAAAGTCTTTATTTAAAGTATCAAGATTGACACTGGATTATGCTTAATCTACATGGCATAATGGTATAACCCTATGTAATTTTCTTTTATATCGATAAATGCTTTCATATAATTATTTGACTGGAACTCTTCGGGTGTGTACAAATTCCCTATTCCGAGGGCTAAATTTGCCTATAGTTGGTATTTTAGTCGGTCGCCGCGAAATCACGAAATCATTATGTAGTTTTGAATAGGACCAGGGCCCAATTTCACGGCGCTGCTAAGCACACGATTTTCTGCTAACCGAGCCTCCGTCTATTTCACGGAGACCGTAAGCAGTAAGCACAGCAAAAGGCACGCTTAACTTAGCGGGAAAATTTGCTTAAATCAGTGACGTAACAATAGAATCTCCATGCGCGCGCCAACGTTAGCACAAAAAAGCCGTGAAATAGCGCTTAAGGTTAGCAAATTTTTCTGCTTAAGTAAGCACAACTTTTCCGCTAACTGTTAAGCAGCGCCGTGAAATTGGGCCCTGGCGGTCTTTGTGTTTGTACATGACGTGACGTTCAAGAACGTGCGAGCGCATTAAATTCAGGCGTGCAGTTTTCGAAATATGCGCACAGTACGCACTGAATAGCCAGTCAGTGTCGTTTACGTATTCATCACGGCCAGGAACTAGGGCCCAATTTCATAGAGCTGCTAAGCAAAATAATTTGTTAGCACAAAAAGTCTTGCTCATTAAAAACAGGTTACTAGCCAAAATTATACATGTTTTTCATGCTAAGCAAGAAAACAGCTGATTATCAATCCAGAACAATAAAGATCGGGTAAAAATTTAGTCTGTAACCTTGTTTTTGCCAAGGACAAATGGTCATGCTAAGCAAATTGTTGTGCTTAGCAGCTCTATGAAATTGGCCCCTGGGTTGGTGAAGGAACGCGCACGCGCCCATGGAGTCGAGGCTGAAACACAACCTACTCGTGAACATGGAGAAATTCACAGTGAACACGACAAACACGAGGCGATTGGAACGCAGCATATTTGCACTGTGCGCGCATGCTAAACTAGTAAACTGCAGCGTGCGCGTGGATTTTGGCCAAATAAACGACGATGGCCTTGGCCAAGGTTAGCAACTTATTAAAGGAGCTCTCGGCCGGACGAGGATAATTAACAAAAGCTACAGGTAGGCAATTTGTATTTCCCCACGTTTCCCACTTTTGTTTCTACATTTTTCAACATTTCTCACTATTCATCAATCTGTTAGAATTATTATTCGAAACGTTTATTTCCAAACTTTTCACAAGCAAGTTAGGTTAGATTTTTAAATAAACAAAAAGAAATATGCGTAACTATTAATATTAAAAGCACAAAATCTGAAACAATAAACTAGAGATTATTGAAGGGAGTGAACAGTTTGGGGCTGTTCAAATAAACCGAGGCTTGTAGAGAACAGCCTGACACAGACAATCAAAAGACAGGCAATATACAAACGATAGGAATTAACACGAACGAACGGACAAAGAACAAAGAAGACAAAACAAAACAAAACAATGGATGAGACAGTGGAGACTGAGACAGGGAGACCTGAATTCCAATAAAGATAACAAGTTAGATATAGATTTTACATTGACACCATGCAGCAGAGCAGAGCAGAGCTAAGGAGGGAAGCTACGTTACATATTGTGACAGGAGCGCCTTTTTGTAAGACGATATAAAACGACCCACAGACGACATTGTTCTAATATCATTGTCAATGGAGTTCCATAAACGAGGACCATAGAAACGGAGAGTAGATGCAGAATATAAGGTGCGGGTGAATGGAACATATAAATTGTGTCGGGATCTGGTGTTATATACGTGTATGCTTTGGACTGATGAGAAGAATGACGAGAATACGCGAGAATACGCGACGAGTTTCAATGATTTGAAGACTTCTAGTTTGGCTACCCCGAGTTTGAAAGTGGGCACTCGCTATAAATGACCCTAGCTTAGCTAGGTTAATTGGTTTAGTAGGCCTACGAAATAACCACAGGCATATATTTGAAGAAAACAAAATTCGCTGATTTGTTTGTTCCAAACAATCTCGAGGGATGTACGTGTATAGTGGTTGTTTTTATTAGTCGGATTTAATTTAATTGGGATATTTCCTTTACCAACGACTATATACAACATTTTGTTTATTATTTGTGTTAATGTGAGGGTTCGGTATTTCTATAACATAATTTTACACACCGCATCGCCATAATTCAACACACGGCATGGTAGCCGGATCCAGCCCCTGGAATCTGTCGTTTTGTTTCACCCCTAAAGGGAAGGGATTTGGCACTTCTTGTAGGCCTACACGAAAAGGAGGGGGGTGTCTCTGGAGTATTTTAAGACCGAGTGTAAGCAC
This sequence comes from Crossaster papposus, assembly GCA_037893245.1. Classification (NCBI taxonomy): domain Eukaryota; kingdom Metazoa; phylum Echinodermata; class Asteroidea; order Velatida; family Solasteridae; genus Crossaster; species Crossaster papposus. The sequence goes on from JBAIAA010000206.1 coordinate 548,788, forward strand.
CCCAGGTGGCAGCAAGGTACTTTAAGGTAGGATACACCATTTGCAGATATCGGAAAAATTTACTACCGAATTATTAAGAAATATCTTACTCATCTGAAAGTAAATAATGACTCTAGGCATCTAGCAAAATGATTGCGCTAGATATCCTTTAATTATTCTGAAAAATATAGTTTTATAAAGAAAAATTCGCGATTTCTGAAGCTGCGCTATTGGCAAAAGCTTGTGAATGGTGATGCTCTGCATGCGAAACGGGGGACCGCCATTTGTTTACATATAGTGCGCCACCTATCGACACACTTTTGTATGGAAAACCGCATCTTTTATAAATCGATCGTAAATAATGGGATGGGGACATACTTTTTTTTAGTTTAAATTTCTTTCTAAGATGTACCCTTTTCACCAAAATGATTTCGAAATGTTTATCAATTTGTGAAATGTAAGTGGGGGTGGGGGCTACTATTAATAGCCTAAATAAATTCATTGTCCCTTTTCTTTTCTTTTTTGTCGAAATGGCTGTCCATACTGTGACCGTTGCGACGTCATCGATTTAAGGACCAAAAACGGGTCTTTCGAAGCCTAATTTCACCGACAAGGTGGATTTTTGAATTCGCAGTGGTTTAATTTATGTGTATGGGAATTTTCATTCTGTTCCCCGTCAGGTACCACCAAGCCACACGAAAAACGGGGACGTAACACGGCCTACCCAAAATGGCGGGAAATTGCCCCGTGTGACAACAACAATAATTACTTGCTTTTTATTAAACAACTTCAAGGTTGTAACATAGATTACATTATATTTTTCGAGGAAAGGAAGTAAGATAGACAAAAGAAATTAGTCAATAAAATCACACAAAACTATAAAGATCAAGGATTAATATGTATTACTTGACACTGCAGAAATAGGATCATAGCAAGGTTATATTTTTGATAAGAACGAACTAAATTGAAACATTGTTCTGTTACAGGCCATTTATACTTACCAAAGAAAATTTGCTAATTAGTAGGAGACCAGCCTGTAGGTCCCGTGACCAAATTCTGGGAACAAAGGTTTGAAAGTGTTTTTGTGTTCCCTGATGAATACCGAACAATTTTGACTTGGGCTGCCCCCTTGAAAATGCCGGGCATTTCCGGGAGGGGTCAACAAAGGTCATACAGGGGTCAAAATTCAAATATATTTCAATCATGTCGATATGCATATCAAATTACTCGTCTAGTCATGATGATTTCAAAAATGTATAGTTTGCTATACCTCCGACTTTAAATGAGGACGCTGTGGTCAAAACGTCGAAAGGTCAACGCACTTTTGACTGGTGGTCAAATTCACCAACACGGTTAACATTGTCCGATTCTAATGATTTTAGTGCCTAATAATTTGTTTTCTGACATGGCAAATTCAACTAAACAACTTTCAAAAGTAAAAGTGCTTACCTTGACCATGAACATTCAAAATGGCTGGCAAAAGGGCTACCGAAAGACTTGAATCGGGACCTTTGGCCAACAATAACACAGTTATTTATAAACACATTGTCCAATGATGCTTTTCTTGCTTTGTTGCACTGTTCATCATCCCATGGTGGCTCTGAAGGGACATCGCACATCGCACATTTCTGCGCAGATTTCTGCGATGTCGCAGATTTTATCGCACATTTCGGCGCCGAAATGTGCGATAAAATGTGCAATATCGCAGAAATCGGCGCCGAAATGTGCGATAAAATGTGCAATATCGCAGAAATCGGCGCCGAAATGTGCGATAAAATGTGCAATATCGCAGAAATCGGCGCCGAAATGTGCGATAAAATGTGCAATATCGCAGAAATCGGCGCCGAAATGTGCGATAAAATGTGCAATATCGCAGAAATCGGCGCCGAAATGTGCGATAAAATGTGCAATATCGCAGATTTCGGCGCAGAAATGTGCGGATAAAATGTGCAATATCGCAGAAATCGGCGCCGAAATGTGCGATAAAATGTGCAATATCGCAGAAATCGGCGCAGAAATGTGCGACAAAATGTGCAATATCGCAGAAATCGGCGCAGAAATGTGCGATGTGCAATATCGCAGAAATCGGCGCCGAAATGTGCGATAAAATGTGCAATATCGCAGAAATCGGCGCAGAAATGGGCGACAAAATGTGCAATATCGCAGAAATCGGCGCAGAAATGTGCGATAAAATGTGCAATATCGCAGATTTCGGCGCCGAAATGTGCGATAAAATGTGCAATATCGCAGAAATCGGCGCCGAAATGTGCGATAAAATCGGCGACATCGCAGAAATCTGCGCAGAAATGTGCGATGTGCGATGTCCCTTCAGAGCCACCATATCATCCTACTCTTTCACCGATAATAATCAATCACTGAGTGAACTGAAAACAAAGGACCACTGTTGCACTACAAAAACCAGCCATCGCGTTGACAAAACCAGAGTTTAAAACTCCCGCTTTTAGGGAATGTCCAACCCAATTGGCCTGCAGACGTTTGATGTATTTGCCCGTCCACGGACTCCAACCACTGACTGTCGTCTGGCAGAGATAATGTGGCTAGAACTGACCCCCCCCCCCCCCCCCCCCCCCCACCTTCGATGCGTGTCTTACACACAAAAAGGGGGGGGGAAGAGTTACGAATTACACTCTGTACCGTAGAGGCCAGTCAAACAACCACTATTTGGCATTTGGTGTACTACTTGTACACGTAATCCCCCCCCCCCAAAAAAAAAAAAAAAAAAAATTCTTACTGACTGCAATCTCGCAGAAAAAAAAGTGGCCAGAAATGACTGCTGGCATACCAATAAATCATAATTATACAGATTTATCTTGGCAGACCAGCCACAAACATAAAATCCTATGATACTTCACGCAGCAGAACTGTTTCAGCATCTCCAAAAAAATAACGAAAACGATGAGAAATAGTTCTGACTTGTGACAACTATAAATACTCTCCCCTTCCCATATAGAATGAGTTCTGATTCACTGCAGCTAACTCTAGGATTGATCAAACAAACACAACAAAATAAACTGATCATTCCTTGAAGTATGCCTGCATAAACCGGTTTCTCTTTGCTACTTTTTTCAAAAGCACTTCAGTTTTAACTAAAAAACCTATAGTCCAGGAAATATAAGTTTTGACCTCAAACAAATTGTTTTTCACCGCAGTGCACTTAAAGGTCCCTAGAATGACATACTAAAAGTCTACAAAAATCCAAGTTGTGGAAATATGACTAATTTGCATAAATCGTTAATCCCTGCCGCGTAATATATTTATTCCCATATTTGGGTATATATATATATTTTTTAAATTTTTTGAAAAGTTTATTTTGGTGATTCTACTTAGATATCCTTACTTCAATAACATTTGCTAAATCATATAAGTGACTGAATAATTATGAGAACATAGTAATTATTAAAAATGACAACTTCGTGACCCTATAAAATGTGCGCACATTACACTGTCTCCAGATATCATCAAGTAGTCAGTATTGGTGAGCTTCAAATTCACCAAGTTGCTTACTGGCACAGTTATTATATTAAAACCTTATGCAAAATCATAGGAACAATGATAACATTGTGATATTTAGCCCAGCAAACAAAAACTGGAAGAAAATGGTGTGTCCATAAATTGGGCGAAAAAATAGTTAAAGGGATGCCTAACATGGGAGACTTGAACAAGTTCAAGGAAATCCCCAAAATACATTTTAACATAGATAGTATTATTGTAAGCAACAACAATCTTTAATTTGGGAGGTTTCCTCGAACTTGTTCAAGTCTCTCACCTTAGGCAACTTTTCACCTACTTGTTAGCCCAATTGATTATGGACACACAATTTTTGGATCTCAAATCGCTAGCGCAATGAATAGTGTGTGTGTTCTCTCGCTAGTTTGCGATTCAGTTGTTTTGCGATATATATCGGAATTCCGATAATTGCCGGAAAACTGGCATCCCTGTTTAATGCAATATTATATCGAACATGTGCTCTAAAGAAAAATAATACAAATAATTAAAAATCATTATTTGTTTTAAAAATGGAGTGTTTGAATTGTTCGTGACGTTTCGGTGACAAACATTTAATAACTTCTTATCCATGGGTTTGGAGAAAACAAATGTTGTTTTTATTTATGCTAACCTTTTAGCAGACATTTTAAAATTTCAAAAGTTGTTTAGTTGAATTTGCCATGTCAGAAAAAATATTATTAGACACTAAAATCATTAGAATCGGATAACATTAACTGTGTTGGTGAATTTGACCACCAGTCAAAAGTGCGTTGACCTTTCGACGTTTTTGACCACAGCGTCCCCATTTAAAGTCGGAGGTATAGCAAACTATACATTTTTAAAATCATCATGACTAATTTGATATGCATATCGACACGATTGGAATATATGTGAATTTTGACCCCTGTATGACCTTTGTTGACCCCTCCCGGAAATGAATTGAATGATGATTGTGCGTCACGAAAAAGAATGACGATGTGCTAAATTGAACACAGTGCTAAAGGAAATTGAATGCCCGAATTTTGAATTTGAAACGCAGTAAAAACTGGAGAGGCAAAAAGCTTTAATTCGAACACACGGAAATTAAATCGGCTGCTTATTTCCCGAAATTGACCGAGAAAACCTATATATAACTGAATAATTTGTTACATGATATTTTACAATGGAAAACATGGTTCTTGGTTTCAGATTTGTGTTTTGAGAGCCTATTTTTAGGGAATCTAGCCCTATATGCTGGGGGAGGACTTCTCAAGCATCTTTCTTCTGGCGATTGGTGTTGACATCTTTAATTTGTGCTTACTCTATCTCAAGAACGTTGAAACCTTTTCGCTTTAAAAACCTTTTTGTTTAATCAGTATAATTGGCTTTACGTTTCTTCCCTTTACCATGTTTACCGTCCAAATCGCCACGCTTGCGTAGATTTCAATGCACACACATAATAGGCCTCATATTAGATTTACTGCTGTTCCTAGTAAAAGTCATTTGACCCATCCAAAACATCATCATCAGCCAGCTAGGCCTTATCCGAAGTGTAATTGCTGTTCCATGGTTACCAACGACTTTGGTATTCATAAAACCTTGCTAAGAATATAATAATTGCCAGCTAGTTGTCAGCTAGATATTTTAAGCACGCAGTAAACCACACAAAAAAACCGGAAATGTGAATTTGCATGTTAATAGGGTATCATGGCGATGTGTTTTGGATGGATGGGTCAGCCCGTACGTATGGTGGCCCTGAAAGGACTACGCAGATCGTGAATATCACGACAAATTTCACGACTTTCCTCAAAGTCGTGAATATTGACGTCAATATTGACGTCAATATTCACGATTTTCCCCAAAAGTCGCGAATATTGACGTCAAATTTGACGTCGATATTCGCGTCAAAATTCACGACTTTCCCTGAAAGTCGCGAATATTGCGATAGTCCGATAGTCCGATCAAGGTTCGATAGTCCGATCAGAGTTCGATAGTCCGATCAAGGTTCGATAGTCCGATCTAGGTTCGATAGTCCGATCAAGGTTCGATAGTCCGATCAAGGTTCGATAGTCCGATCAAGGTTTGATAGTCCGATCATGGTTCGATAGTCCGATCAAGGTTCGATAGTCCGATCAAGGTTCGATAGTCCGATCAAGGTTCGATAGTCCGATCTAGGTTCGATAGTCCGATCAAGGTTCGATAGTCCGATCAAGGTTCGATAGTCCGATCAAGGTTCGATAGTCCGATCAAGGTTCGATAGTCCGATCAGAGTTCAATAGTCCAATCAGAGTTCAATAGTCCAATCAGAGTTCGATAGATCGATCAGAGTTCGATAGATCGATCAAGGTTCGATAGTCCGATCAAGGTTCGATAGTCGTTTCGGTGACAAACATTTAATAACTTCTTATCCATGGGTTTGGAGAAAACAAAAATGTTGTTTTTATTTATGCTAACCTTTTAGCAGACATTTTAAAATTTCAAAAGTTGTTTAGTTGAATTTGCCATGTCAGAAAACATATTATTAGACACTAAAATCATTAGAATCGGATAACATTAACTGTGTTGGTGAATTTGACCACCAGTCAAAAGTGCGTTGACCTTTCGACGTTTTTGACCACAGCGACCTCGTTTAAGGTCGGAGGTATAGCAAACTATACATTTTTTGGAATCCTCATGACTAGACGAGCAATTTGATATGCATATCGACACGATTGGAATATATGTGAATTTTGACCCCTGTATGACCTTTGTTGACCCCTCCCGGAAATGAATTGAATGATGATTGTGCGTCACGAAAAAGAATGACGATATGCTAAATTGAACACAGTGCTAAAGGAAATTGAATGCCCGAATTCTGAATTTGAAACGCAGTAAAAACTGGAGAGGCAAAAAGCTTTAATTCGAACACACGGAAATTAAATCGGCTGCTTATTTCCCGAAATTGACCGAGAAAACCTATAACTGTATAATTTGTTACATGATATTTTACAATGGAAAACATGGTTCTTGGTTTCAGATTTGTGTTTTGAGAGCCTATTTTTAGGGAATCTAGCCCTGGGGGAGGACAACTTCTCAAGCATCTTTCTTCTTTCTTCTTGCGATTGGTGTTGACATCTTTAATTGGTGTTGATATCTTTAATTTGTGCTTACTCTATCTCAAGAACGTTGAAGCCTTTTCGCTCTAAATAAGTTTTTTAATCAGTATAATTGGCTTTACGTTTCTTCCCTTTACCATGTTTACCTTTCACATCGCCACGCTTGCGTAGATTTCAATGCACACACATAATAGGCCTCATATTAGATTTACTGCTGTTCCTAGTAAAAGTCATTTGACCCATCCAAAACATCATCATCAGCCAGCTAGGCCTTAGCAACCTGCTAAATCCGAAGTTTAATTGCTGTTCCGTGGTTACCAACGACTTTGGTATTCATAAAACCTTGCTAAGAATATAATAATTGCCAGCTAGTTGTCAGCTAGATATTTTAAGCACGCAGTAAACCACACAAAAAAACCGGAAAATGTGAATTTGCATGTCAATAGGGTATCATGGTGATGTGTTTTGGATGGATGGGTCAGCCCGTACGTGATCATTACATGTAGCGTACATGTACGTGATGAGGCCGCGACCGCGACCGCTGCGTTATTTCGTGATCGTAAGTAAGTGCAAGAAAGCAGTTCAGTTCATGTTTGGCGGGCTTCGAGATAAGATCTACTGAGGAAAGAAATTTTGTTCAGCAGAGTTCGGTACGATATATCCACTATCAGCGATATATAGCTAGCTGTCATGGAAAGGTCAGTGCCAAACTAATAATAAACTGTGACATGATTGTGATCTAGTGAGAATCAAAAGGTACGGGTCGGAAGCCCAATCGTGCCAACAGGTTTTAACAGTGTAAACAATATTTGTATTGCGAAAAAAACGCAACACGTAGTGTATCGGGGCCGTATCGTAAGTCCGACTCCTCATAAGTCTGAATTTCGGAATTATGAGTCGTCGGACTTTTGAGGCACTGACCTCGTACACTCGGGCTCATGGGTCCGACGCCTCATAAGTCCGACGTCGGACAAATGAGGCGTCGGACTGTTGGGGCGTCGGAGGTATAGACTATTATAGAAAAGGTTCATTTGTCCGACAAGGCAAAAACGAGTTTTACCAAAGCTTGTTACGGGCGATGTGAGCGAGGTTGTCCACTTACGAACGTGATAGGGCGGATTGTGCAAAGCACGAATTAGGGGTGCAGATAACCACCATAACCCTGTAAACACCATAATTACTACACACGAGCTCGTTATTCTTAATTTTGTGCCAAAAAGAAAGAAAATTAAATGTAAAGCACTCCGTTGCACGTTAAACACATGTCCTGATTTAAATGAACCAATTAAAACACAATTACAGAGGTTCAGATTGCGCAATTCATGGTGGGAATTAACATGGCGCAGCAAGATCATACCCCTGGTAACGAGGTTGAGTACACGTATCTACTCGAACTTCAGTAGTATGGATCTCATTGTGTAATCTCTTACTGTACCACTTGGTGGCGCTATTATTTACACATTTTTTCGAACGCAATGCTTGTATTCATGACTGTCGGACTTACGAGGCCTCGGACATGAGGTGTCGGACTTATGGGGCGTCGGACTTATGGACAGAAATAAAAGTAAATTTTATTGTCGGACCTATGAGGCGTCGGACCTATAGAGCGTCGGACCAATGAGGCGTCGGACTTACGAGCGGACCCCAGTGTATCATCAGACCCCCTAAAACTGCTCAGTCCTATTTCTGCACACTCGCCTTTAATTTTTATTTGGCAACATGTGACGCGCGCGTCTTAATAAATGATGTACCGTCACTAGTTCACTATTCTTTGATGCATGAACATGAACAAAATATGTGAATTTAATGCTTTAATGGTATTATAAGTCCGGCCAAAAAATGAAAAAATCTGCTTTTTACAGCTTAAATTACTAGGTACGCTCAACATGCTATTGCTGGAGGCCCGGCTTATTTATACGGGGGTTTAAGACTTGTTTTCTGACATAACTATTAAAATCTTGACAATTAACTAACTATATTAACTAACTATATTAATTATCTATGGAGAATCCAACCATTATGTCGAATTAATCTTGAAATTACGAAGTGTACTGGTATTTAAAAAAAAAAAAAAAAAAAAAAAAGGAAATGCATGTTAAAAAAGTTAAAGCTAATACACTGAATATCTTTTCCAAAATTCAAGGAGTCAAAAGTGTTGTTCTTGAGTTGCATGGCCCGGACACTGTAGATTTTCCATGAAATGCCTCACTGCGCAGATTTAGGCAGGAATTTTTCTGAAGGCCAAAACTGCACGCTTTAGAATTCCCCGCTTGTCACTACAAATAAAGAGAATTTGGCTTTGTAAATCGGTACGGTGGATGATCGTGAGCCAACAATATAAGTTTTGTCAAGGAAAAAAGTAGTTGCTTTTTTGTCTTCAAAGCATATGTGCGCAGAAATAGGATGAATAGGAAAAATGAAGCAATGCAATAATTCTAAAGTATGGAACCTATTGGTCTGTACTAGGCTTGGCTCTGGCCAACTCTTGGGCATTAGTTTGTGATCCACCGGTAGCTACAGTATATAAATTGTATATAAAGCTTCTCGTGTGCATGGCGGTTCCTGGATTTTAAAGGAGGCTGCCAGCTACGGTGTAAATACAATTTACTTGGGCCCATAATGCCTGAAACAACAAATCAAGATTGTAGACGAACATTATTTCAGGAACATTCAAATTTTCTCCACTTAAACTTAAAGGAATTACTTTTGTCTGAGACGTAAGATGGTGGTTTTAACCACCCCATCAATCCTTATATTCCAAGATTGCTTGAACATAGATAGTATGAAATAGTTTAAAAGTATTTTTTTGCCCAACTATCAAAATATTGTTCAATATATGAAAAAATTCGATCGATTAGTTAGGTTTTTTTTCTGGGGGTGGGGGGGGGGGGGGGAGTTGAAATTGTTGGAACAAACCCATGAAAGTTGGAAAAAGTCTTTTATTTTTATTATTATTACTAATATTATTTTGTTAACTCGTAATAATAAGAAAACACTTTTAGGATAACTATTTCGGTAATACGGTAGGAAGACAATTGCAAATAGGAAGACTTTGAGGTGTCTCCCTATTGATTTAGCTACTAGAAGGAAACCAAATTGTAGTGTTTTTGTGAATTATATTTGTAGAGCAGGGTCCAAAATTTCTAAATGCCATATTTAGTGGAAAAGCACTAGGGAAAAACAGGCTAGGTGATAGTAAAGATTGAAAAATTGTGTGCATGCGTCTATGAGTAAGGCTCCCTAGTAATAGTACCCAATCTAGCTGTATAATTTACCCATTCCCATTCCCGTGTACTGTCGGCACATTCGTTAATAATTTATTTAAAAAACGCCACTCGAAAAAAATTGTCTAAAAAATATACGTTTCTTTGATCAAATTCATTCCTTGAACATTTAAACAAGATCAAATAAATGTTTGTTAGCAACCTCCCCTTCCTTTCAACCAAACAACCTGAGAACAGCGCATAATTATAAATAAAGCGGAAAATTTGTGTCAGGGATGGATTTGTACACAACGGTATTGCGTTATTTCGCAATAGTTTTGCAAAATAACGCAATAAGTAACTTTAGTAGCGTTATATTTAGTAATATTTAGTAATATTTAGTAATGGACCTCGCCTTCGGCTCGGTCCATTACCAGCGGTCACCCCCAACCCTGTAATTTCAAGCAGTAATGACCGGTTCCTCGCATTGTTATTCCCTTTAATAAATACACTTTTGACAAGAACAATTGTGAAATTGCTCCAAATTTCGTGACTTTTCCTTCGGCGATATTTCCAGTGTTTTGTTTTCATGTTCAGGGGCCATGTTTTAGCTAATTCATGGTACTCGTGTCTCTTCAATGTGTGTTGTTATTATTACCCATACTTTGAGACCAGACTAGCTGACCACTGATGCCCACCGTGCATAGCAACGCGCTAGTGTTAACAGACGACACGCGCATTTTGAAAAATGCCTCGCATATAGATACGTTCTACGCGTATCAAGATTTGACGCGTCCTTGTTACAAGTTACCGTAGGATGCATTCGGCCAATCATTGGCTTACATGATGCTTAATTAATGCTGGTTCAGGGGACATTCATGCGCTTCTTCTTGAAAATAGGTATTTATGAATTTGCAATAGTATTGAGTTTGTATTGAGTATTGCGTTATTTCGCAATTGCGTTTTCGCAATAGTCATGCGTTATTTTGCACTAGTATTGCGTTATTTTGCACTAGTATTGCGTTATTTCGCAATAGTATTGCGTTATTTTGCAATAGTGTTGCGTTATTTCGCAATAGTATTGCGTTATTTAGCAAGAGTATTGCGTTATTTAGCAATAGTACGGTTATTTAGCAATAGTATTGCAAAATAGCGCAATAGTAGTGCGTTCAAGCAATAGCTATTGCAAAATAGCGCAATAGTAGTGCGTTATTTTGCAAAACGATTGCAAAACGATTGCGTTATTTTGCAAAACGATTGCGTTATTTTGCAAAACGATTGCGTTATTTTGCAAAACGATTGCGTTATTTTGCAATAAAAATATTGTTTACATGTTTAAAACCTGGCACGATTGGGCTTCCGTAAAAAGGAGTTAATAGGAATAAAACTTGGCAATCGTTTGAAACCAAGAAGAATATTTCCGCGTCTATTTTAATAGAAACAGACGTTTCCTTAGGAAGGCCTATACATGTATCACTACCGCTCGAGTATTGCGTTACAATACAAACTGGCGAAGAGATGGAGAATTAATGTATACATATGGGTATAGTGGAGTGTCGTGGCCGAGTGGTTAAGAAGAGCGTGCGTTTTCTGTTCCACAGAGCGTGAGTTCGAATCCCGGCCGTCGACACGTGTGTCCTTAAGCAAGGCAATTAAACCACTATTGCTTCGTCCTTCGGATGGGACGTAAAGCCGTTGGTCCCGTGTGTGTGTATTATGTACCGGTATATATATTGAACCAGGACACGCTAAGAGAAGGGGTTCGCCCCGGTGTTTCTGGCATTCCGTTCATCCTCCTACTCGGGTTTCTTCAGGCTTACGAGCTACAGGTGCCTTGGGCGCTTTTGAGGAATCATCGGTTTCATTGCCGAAAAGAAATAATAATAATAATAATAATAAAGGAATTCTTTATATTTTGTGTTCATCCCGCCAGTGAAATCTATTGTGGTGGTCCCGTACTCCAAGCGGTCCAGGGTGCGTACGTGCACAATGACTCCAAGACGTTCGTGGACCTGCACATGAAACATGGCCCAGGTACTATTTGATTGATTGGATAATCAGTGTTAATGACTCGAGCCGAAGGCGAGTGACATTAACAATGTCCAGGCCAATGAGCTGGTTTTAAACGTACGTTTAATATACCGACTAACCACATATTTATTCAAATCTGTCCAATTCCAATTTATACCTTTAGGGTAAAACACGTCAAAACAAATACAAAATAAGTTTCCAACGATTTTGTTAAATATCTTGTAGAATTCTTGTATAGAATTATCCTTTCAAACATGTGATATTTTGACGTCGCTTTATTTAGCAAGGATATACATTGTACGTACCTCTGGCGTCCATCTATATCGTTAGAATCGTGGTTGTTTTGTTTAAACAAGGCTTCCAAAATCCATATTGTACAGGTGAGGCGCAGACTTGAAAAAAATGTTCATACGCGCGTGACGACTGTTCAGAAACACGCGCGCATTGCATTCAGGGTGTGCAGTTTACAAAATGCGCGCGTAGTACACACTGAATAGCTAGTCAGCGTCGTTTACGTTTCCTCACGGCCAGGGATTAGTGAAGGAACGCGCGGACACGCCCATGGAGTCAAGGCTACTGGCGATATGATGCAATCAGCCTGGGCCCAATTTCTTGGCTCGATTTGCGAAAAATCCCTGCTTACTATAGCAGAAAATTCGGTGCTTATGTATTTCCCGCGTTAGCGAGGAATTTTGGTCTCTGAGCATGCGTACATCCCGAAATTGGGCCCGCGTACTGTTATGTTTAATACGCGGAACGCAAACTGCCCGGCCAAACAGCGTTTAAATAAGGACTCTAAAATACAGACTCGTTTGTGTTATTGCGCAATGTGCATGCCAACTAATACTTGTAAAGCGACCAGTTTTACGGACGTCAACATTTCACGTGACATCGGAAAAGTGTTTAAAACTGGCCCTGGTGTTTTATATTCCGTTTAAAACCGGCCACGTGACGAGCTCTTGACTAATAGGCCTAGGTATTTATGAATTAATGTTTGTGTGATGTGCGATGGTAAGAATAAGGAGATGACAGAAGGAACATTCCATTCCACAAGGCGAATCCGAGTAGAATGGATCATTTCATCTGTCGCCGTATGAAATTATTATTATTTCCATCGCACAACTGTGAAACATTAATTGTTTTATAGAACACCTGAACAAATCCACACCATTAGATTGATGGATCGTCGATCACGTGCATTGAATTACGTTCCATCGCCCGGCAGCGAATATATTTTTCATAAACCTAAATGGCAGATTTCATGAATTATTCAGCAATTGCATTGATCACTGTAGAACACTTAGGTTCTAGGTCCTTTTTTTCCTTATATTAAAAATACTCCAAAGATATCAATTTGACTAGGAAAAACGAGGTGACCTACAGCAGGATTCGAACCAGGGATCTTTGATCCATAGCCCATCCCACTATTCACTACACTACGTATAGCAGCTCGACAACAGCTGTTCTTTAAAGTGATTTAATGTAACAAGTTAACTAAATAACAACAATGCTGTGACGTCATGTTTTATTCCGATGAATAAACATAACTTCTCATCCAAACTACTGAATAATTCATGAAATCTGCCAGTTAGGTTTGTAAAAAATATATTCGCCGCCCGGCACGGCCGGACCGCAAAAATATATAGAGCTTTCATTCGCCTCGTGGATTAAATAGGTAATAACAGTGCGAGAACCCGGTTGTTACTGCGTGGTAATGACCGGGTTGGGGGATGACCGCTGGTAATGGATCGAGCCGAAGGCGAGGTCCATTACCAGCGGTCATCCCCCAACCCGGTCATTACCACGCAGTAACAACCGGGTTCTCGCACTGTTATTACCTTTAATAAATACCTTTTTAACGAGAAAAATGGTGAAAATACTCCGAATTTCGCGGCTTCTTGTACGCCGTTTTACAAACGCAGCTTCGTTTTCGTATTTTGGCTTTGTTCATGTAGTTTAGCAGTGGTACAGTTGTTTTCCTAGTTCCGGATTTTTTCTAGTTCCAGATCGCTTCAAATAAAAACCTACCTTGTTATGGCTTGGTCTCCAATACTATTTGTTTAGATGAAGTGCATTTTGAAAAGAAACATACAAGCTTCTTGATACATAAGTAAAAATAAGTCGAAGTAAAAGTCTCAAATCTGCCAAAGACTGAACGCGTTCATTTTTTTTTTCTAGTTCCGGATCGCCCGTAAAATACATGCATCAACAGCACGCGCGCAAGCGATTTCATATGACGTGTTCTAATGGACCATGGAGAAATGTCTCCATGGTGGGACAAAGTTTATCGGATCGTTGCCGCGCGCAACACCCGTACACGGACAAAACATTTCAAAGCATTTCCTTGCAAGTCCTTTTTTTAAAACTTTATTGGAAGTTAAAGTATTTGACATTTATTTTAAACTGTATTTATATAAATTAATGAATACTTTATCAGAAATATAGGCTTGATTCGGGTTGGTTCTAGCGTGATAATTGTTCATGTACATGTACGAAGCAGTTTTTTTACTCGATCCGGAATTGGTTAAACTGATCCACAACTAGAAAAAGGGATGTCGGTATATTTGACGTCGTACAGTATGTATTTTAAAATAAAGAAGAGCATAAATATCGAAACAAAAACTTTAGTTTCTCCATCACTCAAGGTAAACTACTAAACCTATTTCATTTAAATTTCGAGGATTAGACTTGCCGAAAACAGCCTGAATATTTTTTGCGATCCGGAACTAGGAAAACGTCTGTAATGTGGCCAGAGTGCAGCCCAAAGCCGGGGTTTAGAAAACGGCCCTTGGAAAACCCATGATGTTACTACATATAATGACCGGCACGTGATCGAGTCTCGGCCAATCAGAAGCCTTCAACTCTCCTAGGTATTTATTAAAAAGAAATTACCATCGCACTCACAAACGTCATTATTTTGTATACCACAAGGCTTAGCCAACTGTTCCTTGCTCTATGGTCACGCGAACATGAAACATTCATTATGTGTTTTATACAACGCCTGATTAAATCCTCTTCTGATTGGTCAAAGCGCGAACAATGTAATTATAGTTATATTCACTATTGAATAGAACTAATATTTTACGGTGTGGCCACGCCGCGCCGCGCCGTGCATTGGGCCTGGGATGAAGAATTCAACGCATGTACACTGTACGTGTCAATAATTAACGACCCACCAATAATTTGACAGGGATTGGTTCAGGTGTTGTATGAAAAACCCTCGTCTCAACTCAATTCACTATTCGCTTTATCACTAGCACTGGCCCATGCTTGTTTTTTTCTTTCACACGTTACTAGATGCGGTTCTGGTTGCCTTTGCAAACCTGTTCGACCCGACGGACAGAGATGCTGTTGGGAGTTTCGTGGAGGCGAACTTCGACGGGCCGGCCACGGAGTTCATTACCTGGACGCCGACGGATTGGAATCCAAGGTAGATCTGCAATTATGAATACATATATACTTGTATATTTGCGCAATGGCATAACTATACTAGGGGAACAACCCCCCCCCCCCCCCCCACCCCCTGCTAACAGTAACAGATTAAGCAACTCTATACAATTGGGTCTGTTGTTTAACCAGTTCACGCCAGGATTATTTTAACATCACCGAGCCGACGTGCGGGATTATTTTAAACGAAACTCGATCCGAACCAGGTTCAGTTCCGGGAAGCACTGCACCCACGCATTTCCGGCCTTGCTCGCTGCTGACAGACATTTCCGGCCTTGCTCATGGCGTGTTTATGCGTCATCGTTTTGAATCTGGGGAAAACTTTGCGTGTATATACGTCATCCGGCGCGAACTGGTTAAGTGCCCTGCTTAACCACATGAATAACCCGGGTTGTTCAACTTGTTTAAACAACCTTTTAAACAGCGTTTTAGTTTAACCATTCCCTTGAAACCGTCCTAATATTTATATATTTGGCGTTTTGGCAATACAAACATTAATTCCTGAATGCATTGTAGCTCGAAAGCCGGACGAAACATGTAGACTGTAGGCCTAAGACAATGAGAATTAAGAAGTTAGTTTTTTTTAAGAGATGGGAGGCAATTTTTGACCTTTTTGAAAATTACTAACTGTACTACCCAAAATTATCAGATTTGGACGTTTGATGTCTCATATTTTAAAGTGGAAAGGTGTCTTTCAAACCATACCTATATTATCTATTTGGTTACATATTCTATGTGTGGCATTCCGTTAAATTGTGTTTGCACTACACACGCAGGAAAATAAAGGAACTCATTTTGTTTTTCTCAACAAAAAACAGCCCTCCAATACTTGACAAAATTTGTGACGCAAAGCTCCGGGTTTGGGCTTCTGATCTGAACGACCTTTGGAAACATCTTGGAAGACGAGTGAGTTTAAATTAATCCCATCGCTTTGTACTCGCTTATTCGATCAAGATAATTTTGAGTTGATACCAGCAAGAAAAGAGCACGACTTTCACCCTGATTTTCACCGACACTAGTCGCGCCGATCATCATGACATGAACATTTTGCAAATATTACTAGTGAGACCCCCGAACCAATTTCATAGAGCTAGCTGCTGAAAGGTATAGGATACACCATTGGTAATTGCTTGAATTATCAGGAATGGGTGAATTTGGGGGGGGGGGGGGGGAGGGTTGTATTTTATAGTAAATATCGTTTAACTGACCTAAGTTTTGCAATCCCCCAAATCTATCCATACCTTTCTGAAAATTACAGCAACACCAAATGATGTACCGGTACATTCCCCTTAGGCACAAACATGGCCTTGCTTACTAAAATCAGGTTGGTATTTAGCTGTTGTTAGCTTGCATAACAACCACATGGAATGTTGGCTCGTATAACCCGATTTTACTATGAGCAAGGGTTTTTGATAAATGTTTGTGCTTATAAGCAGCTCTAGGCCTATATGAAAGTGGCCGCTGCTACTGGACTTATTTGCAACTGCTATCTACAGGAATTAGCAACTCAAATTTGACAACTTTGTTTGCACCAGATTAAAGATGACGTGAGGGACAATGCTGACCGATACTCGCTCATGTATGTCGACCAGCCGTTTGTCATCCCAGGCGGTCGCTTCAGGGAATTCTATTACTGGTAACAATTTTTAAAATGACAATTAAGAGAGAGGCCTGGCCATGTCCAAATTACTTGGCCGTGGCTTGAAATTGCACACAAGTTTATGGTAAGTGGCTGCAGCCACTACCATAGACTCGTGTGTGATTTCAAGCCGCAGCCAAGACTTATTCTGACAAGGTCGCTAGCGATGGTTTACTACCAAAGCGATCATTTATGATGCGGACCGTACCATACTTGGACACTCGTGGAACTCTTGCTGGCTGCAGATAGCTGGTCAAGTTCGGAACAAGTTCAATGACCAATGGTTAGCTTGTGGTTGGTTTGTGACGTCACTAGCGCATGCACCTTGAAGTGCAGTGCGAACGACTCTAGTCAAACCTTTGTGGCGCTGAAAACACCGCGTACTCGTACCGGCAAAACAAGTTTCAGCACGATATTTTCTACAATAAGGCTTTTCTATAGTAGGTATTTTACACCCAGTTCAGACAGGCGTTCCAGAGTGAAATTAAAGGTAGGATACACCATTGATAATTGCTTGAATTATCATGAATGGGTGGATTTGGGGGGTTATAGTAAATATCGTTTAACTAACCTGTCTGAAGTTTTACAATCATGAATGCCGAGAAAAACACAAGAAAAAAGCGTTTGTTTTCAACCGGCGTCAAGCAGTTATTCTTATGTTATTGTGTTTTTTTCTTGATCGCCTTCCGGCGATCGCGAATTATTCTTTATAAAATTATATTTTTCAGAATAATTAAAAGATATCTAGCGCAATCATTTTGCTAGATGCCTAGAATCATTATTTACTTTCAGATGAGTAAGATATTTCTTTAATATTTCGGTAGTAATTTGTTTCGGTTTCTGCAAATGGGGTATCGATCCTACCTTTAAATCAGTTGCTCCTGAGCCGCTCTTACGAGTCAGGGTGAATCCAGCAGTCGATCTATCGCCATCTAGCTCGCCTAGTCGCTCCTATTGGTTTTAAACATCGACGTTTGACGAACTTGATCAACTTATTTTGTTCGGCATGACTCTAGAAGGCATCATATTCCAACAAATAAGAATAAGACAGTCGCGAGATGTCTGTGTTTTGGCGCCACTTCAAAATTATTGTTTGCGTTACAAAAGCTATACTAACACGTTTTCTTGTGCGGACTAATCTTGCTTTCCATGCAGGGACTCCTACTGGATTATCAAAGGGCTGCTCCTGTCCGACATGAAAGACACCGTGAAGGGTATGCTGTCAAACTTCGTCTCAATGGTTGACACGTAAGTTGGCCGAAAAGCTTTTTTGCAGCTACGCTCTCGCATGCACGAAGGCGCCCTATAAACGATGATGTCGGCCCGATAACAACGCATGTCAATTATTATCATATACACTTTTTCATTTTTTGCCCGAGTTTCTTCATATTTTTATAGCATTATTATAACAAATGCTGTAAAATGTGAAGAAATCTCAACTAAGAATGGAAAGGCATGTGTGCTTATGGACATTTTACGTGCGTTGTTAATATTGGGACCACATCATTGTTTATCTAAACAAAATATGGTCTTTAACTGTGAAAATGCTTATGGCGAACAAATTTAAAAGCTCCCCCCCAAAAAAAAAAAAAAAATATAAAAAAACACACCTTGGTAACGTTTGCGCGAATGCAAAGCAGCCCGGCCTGGGGCCATTTTCATAAAACCTGTAAGCACAAAAATGTGCTTAGCACAAAAAAAGTCTTGCTCAGTAAAAACAGGTTATCGACCAAAACACAACGTGCTTTTCATTCAAAGCAAAAAACAGCTGAATACCAGTCACAAACAATAAACATCAACGAAAATGTTGGTTTGGAATCCTGTTTTTTTCAAAGGAGAAATGTTCATGCTAAGCAAATTTTGGTGCTTACACGTTTTATGAAATTGGCCCCTGGTCTCTAAAAACTTAAAAGAATCAAATTGTGTGGAACGATTATGAGTTAATTCTTAAAATACAATGGGGAAGAATCAAATACAATTTGTAACTGGTACACGGCGCCATAAGTTTTTCAGGTTTGTTTGTCATTCTATCCCAAGATACTTTGAGAATGTCGATAAGGTTTTATTGTGAAAGTTTCAAGGAATGAAAATACATGTTATCACTCTTGCATGTGGCAGCATATTTACGTATGAACGTTACTTGTTGAGTCGAGTTAAAGGTAGTATACACCATTGCAATGGTAATTGCTTCAATTATCATGAATACAATTTGGGGGGTTGTATTTTATAGTAAATATCGTTTAACTGAGCTGTCCGAAGTTTTACAATCATGGATGCCGAGAAAAACACGAAAAACGGCTGAACAGATATTCTTATGTTATCTTTGTTGTTTCGCGAATTTTTATTATAAAATTCGACTTTTTGGAATAATTACAGGATATCTTGCGCAATCATTTTGCTGGATGCCTAGAATCATTATTTACTTTTAAATGATATTTCTTGATAATTCGGTAGTAAATATTTTCGATATCTGCAAATGGTGTATACTACCTTTAAATAAGATTGTTTGTTTACTCTTATGCACTGCGCATGTACATCTGTTCCCCGATTTAGAGGCACGAGTATAAAGTGCAGGTGAGTAATCGTACACGCTGAATGTGTATCAAACATTTAAAGAAAACGACAAGAAAAACGTATGCGTATACCATCGTGTCCAATGTAAACAATTGGGGTTTACTCGGAAATTAAGAAAATAGGTTGGTTTCCTTTCAATCGTATGTTTAAAATAGAATAAGTAAACAAAAACATGATATTTGGGGGATTTCAGGACATATAGTCCCCTTTTATTTCTTTAACTTTATTTGATTATTTTGGTGTTACAGTCTAGGTTTTGTTCCCAATGGTAACCGAGTCTACTACCAGCGTAGGAGCCAGCCCCCGTTCCTCGTCCCAGCGGTCAACGAGTACCTCAAGGCCACCGATGATTTTGAGTTTGTCCGGTCTATCCTGCCCTCGCTGCAGCGAGAGTACGAGTTCTGGATGACCAATCGCACCGTTGTGGTCACCAAGTCTCAGCCAGACGGTTCCGTCATCAGCCACACGCTGAACCAATATAATGTCTTTATGGGAAAACCAAGGTGCATATCAAGAAATGTTGTCTCGATATCATATAGAGCACCAGTAAAAAATGTTTGATGACCAACGTAAAACATATTAGTTTAACAAATCGTTAAAAACCTTTTTGGTAGGGTAAACAAAAACGCAGCCAGTTTAGAAACCGATTATTGAATTGGTAGGTTTTTCCGGCTACTTTAAGTTTATTCAAATTCACTAACTCTTGCGTTTAATATTGTACGAGAAAAACATTCACACATTTTTAGTCATTTATAATTTAATATCGACGTTTGGTCACCCCACACCGTTCCGAGAATATTTGTCATACAGTTCAAATTTTTCTGAGTTGTTGCCGAAAGACAGCATTCACAGATCAAATCGTCTTATATCAATCAATTTCAAACTTACGCTAAGAAGTCTGAATTGTGCTCGACTCAAGCACACATCGGGCTAATTTGTTTAACATAAGTTTGAAATTGATTAATATAAGACGAATTTGTTCTCTGAATGCCACCAATTTGTATGTATGTATATCGACAACGTTTGACAACCAGATGTTGGATCATGTAATTTCTAGTCCCTATACTGCCCTAAATCGCCCTGTCTATTGCTCTCTTTTTTCATAAGCTACTCTAAAAAGGGTGGGAAAAAAAACACTCCAAAAGATTAAATTCTGACTCTCTTCAGGAGCCATAATTATGCAGGTCAACTTCTAAAGATAGCTGTGCTTTAAAATTATGGCTCATCAAAAAAGTAAAAATTTACTCTTTTGGAATGTTTTTTTTCTTTCTCTTTTTGGAGTAGTTTTTATTAGACTCTTTTTGAGAGTAAGCTTTTCACTCTTTTACATTTAGAGAAAAAAATTGTTGTTTTTTCCCCTCTTTTTAACAGACCAGAATCTTATCGTGAAGACGTGGACACTGCATCAGGACTTCCTGAAGGTAATACACATGTACGCGAATCAGATGCCCTCTGTTAACAGCTATATTGTATGTGCCCGGCGGTATGAGCACTCGTCGTTTTTTACAAACGTTTGGTTTAGAGGTGACATCAATTTCCTGCTATATACAGTAAGCAGGGATTTGCTTGGCTAATGGTGTGTGTGTCTATATCCGATAGCAGTCGTTTTTTACCAGAGCCAATTTCATGGCCCTGCTAATCACAACATTCTGCGCTTACGACGACCATTTTTCACTCGGTATATATACACGTACATACACTAGCAAATGGTATGATGCAAAGCAGACACAGTCCTTATAGCAGGACGAGATTTCAACAAAAGATTTCCAAAAGCACATCCAAATGCTCCAAATTCACATCCTCAGTCCAAACTCGCATCCTGGGTTAAGTCATTGTGATAGCAGAGATTTTTTTGCTAAGGGTAAAAACTTGGTGAGCAGAGCCAAAGAGCGCACGTGTTCTCTTTAAGAACGCCAACAATTGCTTCTAATTTTGTTCCTCGGATTTGTCTAATTGTTTTTATCTGTTTGCAATTCATCTTTTGCCATTGCCAACTTTAAAAAAAAATTACACAAATATTTAAAATACGCGTAAGACTCAAATCAGTACTAAATAATTGGTAGATTATTAAAATATTTAAATTAGACGAAACAACAAATGAGGTAAGGTTTTAAAAAAGACATGACTTTTGTTTGACTTTTAAATAGATGCAGCGGCGGAGTTATATTCCAACCTTGCCTCTGCGGCAGAGAGCGGCTGGGATTTCTCCAGTCGGTGGTTCAGCGAGCAGGGCACACTGCGATCCATCCGCACTAAAGAAATAGTGCCGGTGGACCTGAACAGCATCCTGTACCTCAACGAGATACTGCTGGCTGAGTTTTACCAAAGGGCGGGTAGGTGAATGAGGGCCACTTTCATGGAGCTGCTAAGCACACACAAATTGTTTAGCATGAGCATTTTTCATTGGCAAAATGAAACTTTTTTTTTTTTATCGGAAATTATTTAAAAAACCATCATGATTCTGTAACAAATTTATAAGTCGCAGGGTAGACAATTTAAGTATTTTGATGCAAGAGTTATTTGTTCGTGTCAGGGCGCTAACGCCCTTATACTTATACTTTCATTGGTTACAATGATAATCCAGTAATTGTCCGTGTGAAGTGGGTGTAGTTTAAGTTGGAGTGACGTAAGATTTACAAACAGGATAGCTAGGCAGCAAAGAGGCATTATTTACCTGGGAAATGACAGTTTGGGGACCCAGTCTTCACTGCATGATAATGACTGAGTTCTGGGATGGCCACTGTTAATTGACTGAGCTTGATATGCTGGTTCAGGGGCCATTTATTTGCTTGTGCTTGAAGCAGGTGTTGCGTGAATTTCAGACTCTATGAAATCCGTACTCATTGATTGTATTGCGCATGTGCAGACAATGAGCAGTGTGACGGGTCACGTCGGAGGGTTTAACCAAAAAGGATCCTGATATTACACCGGTCTCTACCACCTGATCGGGTCTTGACCAATCAGAATTTATCAACTCTGCAAGGTTTTTATTGAATGTAATTAACAAATGATATTTAACTTGGACAGGTGATGCAACAAAAGCCGATGAATTCAGGGCCGCCCACCAAGCGAGACGCGCAGCGATCCGTGACATCTTCTGGAGTGACAAGGCTGGCACTTGGCTTGATTACCACCTAAAGTCCTCCACTAACAACAACCAATTCTACCTCTCGTGTATCGTGCCGATGTGGGCGGGCTGTTATCAGGGAGACAAGGTGGAGGAGGAAGAAACTGAAAAGGCCGTGTTAAATTATCTAAAGGTAATCTTGTAAGGCCTTGCAGATCTACATAGTTTAATATTGTGTTTAAGTAATGATATAAAAGCCGAATCGCCGAGTTGATATATCAGTGCGCACTTTATTCGTTCACCCAGTTTGGCCGAATGAATAAAGTCGACTGGACTTGAACCATATAGTCAATCTAGTCAATCGAATGCTGCATAGTTTGGTCCACAAAAATACCGAAACGGCCTGTTTCTAGTACTCTGCCACCAGAAAAACAGGGAAATCTTTTCTAGATAAAGAATGATACCCAGAACCCCCCCCCCCCCCCCCCATTCGGTCCAGTAGTTTTCATTTTAGGGACCTTTTCTGGAACTAAGTCGGTGGTAAATTGGACAGGTCATTTCATTGGTTTCCTGCTTCTATTAATGAAACTTATATTTATAAACTGTCCAACTGTCCCCCTCCCTCCCTGGATTGGTTCAATTATTACAGAAAAATGCTGTACCGAATCGGGTGATCTTGCTTGGTATAATTGCTTATCTCGAAATATTCCCGTCTTTTAAAACTTTTCTGGTCGTTTAAGTGTTTTTTCCCACCCTGTATTGGTCCAACTTAATGAGCCTATAGCCCAGGAGCATGGTTTCTAGTCACTTGCGAGTTACGTCACGGCATTAAGGTGGAGGAAAAGGTAAACTGTGGCACTAAATTAAGTAGAGAAATTAATAGCAAAAAAATATAAAAGAACATTTTGCTTCTGTGATTAAACAACGTGAAGACCTTTCGTCAGCTCACAAACTAGGTTTGGCATAACCATCGACTAAATGCATTCGTGTGAAAAACAGAGCACGTTGAATCGAAAATTTAAGAAAAGGGACTCGCCCAAACTTGCTCTTGTTTGCAGGCAGAAGGCGTTCTGGACTATCCAGGGGGCGTGCCGACCTCCAAACAGGAAACCGGCCAACAGTGGGATTTCCCAAATGCGTGGCCTCCGCTTCAGCACATGCTGATTGAAGCACTGGCTAACAGTCGGCTGGAGGAATCTCAGCAATTGGCATTTGACCTGGCCCAGAAATGGACGCTGACCAACTTCAGGGCGTACGAAGAGAAGGAAGTGATGTACGAAAAGGTGAGTTTTTCCTCTTGAAAATGGAGACAAAAAAGTTTAGTACTAGTATAGTTGGATAGGTCTCAATTCAAACGGAGTGATTAACACTGTAGGAATATACTTAGCCGGTAATAACAGTGCGAGGACCCGGTTATTACTGCGCTTGATAATGAACGGCCAACGGGTTGGGGGATGACCGAGTAATGGATCGAGCCGAAGGCGAGGTCCTTTACCAGCGATCGTCCCGTAACCCGGTCATTATCATGCAGTAATAACCGAGTCCTCGCACTGTTATTACCTTTAATAAATACCTTTTTAACGAGAAAAATTGTTAAAATGCTCCAAATTTCGTGACTTTCCTTTCGGCGATATTTCCAGCGTTTTGCGTTCATATTTGGAGGCCATGTTTTAGCTTATGCATCGTACCTTGTCTCTTCAATATGTGTTATTATAACCCATACTTTGAGACCAGACTAGCTGACCACTGATGCCCACTGTGCATAGCAACACGCTAGCGT
The DNA here is from genome assembly GCA_037893245.1 of Crossaster papposus. Classification (NCBI taxonomy): domain Eukaryota; kingdom Metazoa; phylum Echinodermata; class Asteroidea; order Velatida; family Solasteridae; genus Crossaster; species Crossaster papposus. The sequence continues at coordinate 573,089 of JBAIAA010000206.1, forward strand.
TAACAGACGACACGCGTATAGATGCAAACGTTCTACGCGTACATTTATAGCGCGCAGTATCAAGATTTGACGCGACCTTGTTACAAGTTACCATAGAACTGTTGCATTCGGCCAATCATTGGCTTGCATGATCATTGGCTTGCATGATCATTGGCTTGCATGATCATTGGCTTGCATGATCATTGGCATGCATGATCATTGGCTTGCTTGATCATTGGCTTGCTTGATCATTGGCTTGCATGATCATTGGCTTGCATGATCATTGGCTTGCTTGATCATTGGCTTGCATGATCATTGGCTTGCATGATCATTGGCTTGCTTGATCATTGGCTTGCATGATCATTGGCTTGCATGATCATTGGCTTGCATGATCATTGGCTTGCATGATCATTGGCTTGCATGATCATTGGCTTGCATGATCATTGGCTTGCTTGATCATTGGCTTGCTTGATCATTGGCTTGCTTGATCATTGGCTTGCATGATCATTGGCTTGCATGATCATTGGCTTGCATGATCATTGGCTTGCATGATCATTGGCTTGCTTGATCATTGGCTTGCTTGATCATATTGGCTTCATGCATGATCATTGGCTTGCATGATCATTGGCTTGCATGATCATTGGCTTGCATGATCATTGGCTTGCATGATCATTGGCTTGCTTGATCATTGGCTTGCTTGATCATTGGCTTGCTTGATCATTGGCTTGCTTGATCATTGGCTTGCTTGATCATTGGCTTGCTTGATCATTGGCTTGCATGATCATTGGCTTGCATGATCATTGGCTTGCATGATCATTGGCTTGCATGATCATTGGCTTGCATGATCATTGGCTTGCATGATCATTGGCTTGCATGATCATTGGCTTGCATGATCATTGGCTTGCATGATCATTGGCTTGCATGATCATTGGCTTGCATGATCATTGGCTTGCATGATCATTGGCTTGCATGATCATTGGCTTGCATGATCATTGGCTTGCATGATCATTGGCTTGCATGATCATTGGCTTGCATGATCATTGGCTTGCTTGATCATATTGGCTTGCATGATCATATTGGCTTGCATGATCATATTGGCTTGCATGATCATATTGGCTTGCATGATCATATTGGCTTGCATGATCATTGGCTTGCATGATCATTGGCTTGCATGATCATTGGCTTGCATGATCATTGGCTTGCATGATCATTGGCTTGCTTGATCATTGGCTTGCTTGATCATTGGCTTGCTTGATCATTGGCTTGCATGATCATTGGCTTGCATGATCATTGGCTTGCATGATCATTGGCTTGCATGATCATTGGCTTGCATGATCATTGGCTTGCATGATCATTGGCTTGCTTGATCATTGGCTTGCTTGATCATTGGCTTGCTTGATCATTGGCTTGCATGATCATTGGCTTGCATGATCATTGGCTTGCATGATCATTGGCTTGCATGATCATTGGCTTGCATGATCATTGGCTTGCTTGATCATATTGGCTTCATGCATGATCATTGGCTTGCATGATCATTGGCTTGCATGATCATTGGCTTGCATGATCATTGGCTTGCATGATCATTGGCTTGCTTGATCATTGGCTTGCTTGATCATTGGCTTGCTTGATCATTGGCTTGCTTGATCATTGGCTTGCTTGATCATTGGCTTGCTTGATCATTGGCTTGCATGATCATTGGCTTGCATGATCATTGGCTTGCATGATCATTGGCTTGCATGATCATTGGCTTGCATGATCATTGGCTTGCATGATCATTGGCTTGCATGATCATTGGCTTGCATGATCATTGGCTTGCATGATCATTGGCTTGCATGATCATTGGCTTGCATGATCATTGGCTTGCATGATCATTGGCTTGCATGATCATTGGCTTGCATGATCATTGGCTTGCATGATCATTGGCTTGCATGATCATTGGCTTGCATGATCATTGGCTTGCATGATCATTGGCTTGCATGATCATTGGCTTGCTTGATCATTGGCTTGCATGATCATATTGGCTTGCATGATCATATTGGCTTGCATGATCATATTGGCTTGCATGATCATATTGGCTTGCATGATCATATTGGCTTGCATGATCATTGGCTTGCATGATCATTGGCTTGCATGATCATTGGCTTGCATGATCATTGGCTTGCATGATCATTGGCTTGCTTGATCATTGGCTTGCTTGATCATTGGCTTGCTTGATCATTGGCTTGCATGATCATTGGCTTGCATGATCATTGGCTTGCATGATCATTGGCTTGCATGATCATTGGCTTGCATGATCATTGGCTTGCTTGATCATATTGGCTTGCTTGATCATATTGGCTTGCATGATCATTGGCTTGCATGATCATTGGCTTGCATGATCATTGGCTTGCATGATCATTGGCTTGCATGATCATTGGCTTGCATGATCATTGGCTTGCATGATCATTGGCTTGCATGATCATTGGCTTGCATGATCATTGGCTTGCATGATCATTGGCTTGCATGATCATTGGCTTGCATGATCATATTGGCTTGCATGATCATATTGGCTTGCTTGATCATATTGGCTTGCATGATCATTGGCTTGCATGATCATTGGCTTGCATGATCATTGGCTTGCATGATCATTGGCTTGCATGATCATTGGCTTGCTTGATCATTGGCTTGCTTGATCATTGGCTTGCTTGATCATTGGCTTGCTTGATCATTGGCTTGCATGATCATTGGCTTGCTTGATCATTGGCTTGCTTGATCATTGGCTTGCTTGATCATTGGCTTGCTTGATCATTGGCTTGCTTGATCATTGGCTTGCTTGATCATTGGCTTGCATGATCATTGGCTTGCATGATCATTGGCTTGCATGATCATTGGCTTGCATGATCATTGGCTTGCTTGATCATATTGGCTTGCTTGATCATATTGGCTTGCATGATCATTGGCTTGCATGATCATTGGCTTGCATGATCATTGGCTTGCATGATCATTGGCTTGCTTGATCATTGGCTTGCTTGATCATTGGCTTGCTTGATCATTGGCTTGCTTGATCATTGGCTTGCTTGATCATTGGCTTGCTTGATCATTGGCTTGCTTGATCAATGGCTGGTTAGGGAACATTTATTCGTTTCTTCTTGAAAGCCGGGTTATTACTACATAATAATCCACTCCACGTGATCGAGTCTCGACCAATCAGAAGCCAGCAACTCTCCTATGTATTTATTAATTTCAATAAATGATTCCTTGTTTTTGACAGTATGATGTGACCAATCAGGGTGTGCCAGGCCATGGTGGGGAGTATGGAGTGCAGGTACGTAAAAAAATACAAATTCTTGTCATCTCTTTTCTTTTTAATTTATGTGAAAAAAACAAAACTTTTTTTCGATAAGAACTGCCTCGAAGCAGCTCGCATGTACTGATCAAAACGACTGGTATTATTATACAACTTCCATTCTTTTCATAACCCGGGGTAATATGAAAATCAGATTTTGTTAAAATCGGAGTCTTTCCCACATTACTATTTGTTAACCAGTTCGCGCCAAATGACGTATATAAACGCAAAGTTTTCCCCAAATTCAAAACGGATGACGCATAAACACGTCATGTTCGAAAATGTCTGTCAGCAACGAGCAAGGCCGGAAATACATAGGTGTGCTTCCCGGTACTATCGACCTGAACCCGCTTCGGATCGAGTTTCGTTAAAAATAATCCCGCCCCTCAGCCGATATTAAAATAATCCCGGCGCGAACTGGTTAAATCCTCTAATGTGACCAGTCACGCTTGTAATTACTTCGCTTAGGCATGCGCAATGCTACCAATGAGTCCGGATTTCATAGTTTAAAATTCATGGTACACGGCAGGTGTAACTTCTCCGGTGGCATTCAGCGGATAATTGAGCATGCGCGTGGAAGCACCGGAGAAGTTAGCACACGGGAGAAGTAAGACCGTTTACACCGCAAACTCCTCTTTATTGATTACCACTGTGCATCACTTTGTCCTTGCACGTATAAAAAGAACTTTATCGCTACTGACCCCCCCCCCCCCCCCCCCCCCCCCCCCCCCCCCCCCACACCTGTTTTTCAGCAATGGAATCTGCAGGTTCATGTATTTAACAAATGATATATTTGTGGATCAGGGAAATTAGGTTGATAACCAATCAACAGTACTATAAGTTGTATGACACTGCTGGTATTAACCAGGGCCCAATTTCTTGGCTCTGTTAACCACAGAATTCCTCGCTTACGGTCACCATTTTCCGCTAACCGCGATAGCAGAAAAATTCTGTGCTTACCCTGTAAGCACAGAATCCATAGTTACGGGGTGTTCGCATGCTCAGAGACCAAAATTCCTCGCTAACGCGTGAAATACATTTACCGTAAGAACCAAATTTGCTGCTATAGTAAGCAGGGATGTTTCGCTAACGGTAAGCAGAGCCAAGAAATTGGGCCCTGGCAAATCCCTATGCAAATTTGGCAGACATAATTGGACCCCAGAACCTGAATAAAAAAGTCATTTTTTTCCCTTAAAATCCTCAAGGCTGGGTTTGGATGGACCAATGGCGTCATTCTAGCCCTACTCGACCAATACGGCGACAGACTACGGTCAGATATTCCCGTGACCGACACGCCCCCAGTCACCACCGTCTCCAGCACAGCCACCAAGCCACGCCCATATGTTAGCACTTTGGTACTTGTGCTGTCTTTCCTTTTGTTTTGGCTAGGTTCATTGTAAATTAGTGATTCAATTAAAGATGTAGCAGAATTAATGTCGGACAAATATTTAAAGGTCGGATACACCATTTGCATATATCAACAAGATTTTACTTCGTATTAAGAAATTTCTTACTTATTTGAAAGTAAATAAGGATTCTAGGCATCCAGAAAAATGATTGCACTAGATATCCTGTAATAGTTCAAATAATTTAATTTTATAAAACAATTCAAAATAGCAGGAGGGTGATCGCGAATAAACAAAAAACAAAACGGGAACAAAAATTTTCAAACACCGGTTAAAAAAAAAGAACGCCGTTTTTCTTGCTTTTTTTTCTCGGCATCCATGATTGAAAAACTTCGGACAGGTCAAACGATATTGACTATAAAATATAACCCCCAAATCCCCCCATTCTTGATAATTCAAGCAATTACCAATGGTGTATCCTACCTTTAAATAACATACATGCTGTGTACATTAGGGAACATGTACCTATCCAACGGGCTGGTAACCGCAATGTGAAAAAGATGAGCCTAAATCGTGAATATTGCAAGAGGTCATCCAGGGTGGCCCATGGGCTCATTAAAAATCAAGTCAACTACCCCTGGTGATTAACTCCTGAGAGCCAGCATGGTGTTAGCTGGGATTATTGGGAAGCGAACCTTGTCTCTTTGCCATGCAAGAACCCAGGCAGAGTCATGCGTAACCCTCTAACATAGGGCCAATTGTCCAGTGACCCGTAAGCTCATTTTAGATCAGTAATAGTCTGGTAAATTTACATCAAAATAGGGTCCGACCTAGAAGTAATTGCAATATAATTTATGTTAACACTGTAATGCTGGGAACTATTACTCTAATGTCCCCCAATGAGTGGAAAAGCGATTTGTATTTACTTATTTTCATACAACAGCCGGTACAGAGGAACTGTCGTTTATCTTTTGCGTCTGGTAATCGTCGAAAATTCGTTCACATCACGCATGCAACACCGCGAAACAAGATTTATCACAAGTTTTCCATGTCTACTAATTTATAATATAATTATGGGAATCTACCTTGCCACACAAAAATGTCAGGAATTTGGATATTTTTGGCTGTCAGAATTATTAATCGGTTAAAATAAATCACCTCGTGTTCAATAAACCATTTGTTTTGAAATGTTTTGGCATAAATAGGTCAAATTCAAAAACAGGGATGGACAATGATGTGCACGAAGTGACCCATTTGAAGTTCAACTTGGGTGCCCATGCACATACATTGCAAGCTTGAGACCAATTTGGGGATATATCTTAAGTCCGATATTCGTGTGTTTGTTTCCTGAGGAATTTAAAACGTTCTTGGCATAACTTTATAACTGTACAAAAAAATGTATTTAGCCAAAAGCCTTAATGAAGAAAAAACAAGCCGGGTTAAAATATTTCTCTGAGAAAGTCGGGGAATATAATTGTCCACTTGTTTTTAATATCGAGGATCAAACTTAAACTTTTACATCCTTTTTGCAAAATAATAAATGTATTTCATCTATAAATTTGCGCACTGTTGGGTGAAAGTCATCTACTTAAAGTCATCTAGGACCGTGAATAAAGTTACGTCTTGAAAACTAAAATTTTTTCGTCAAATGTAGAGTTGTAAACAGGTTAACATTTGTATTACTCTATATATAACGTACTGTATAGTTTTTGTAAAAGAACGACATTCAGTTTGGCAATGATGATGCTGCCTTTTACGGACCGAAGCCAGGGTTTTTAAGATGGCCTGAGTTTGTGACGCACTGTCGTCTGCTGCACTCGCATTTGTGACCCGCTCCATCGTAATCAGGAATAAGTCGCTGAGGCCGTTTTACGCAATCGGCCGTTGAAGTGAACGCATGGGTGAAAATCGTGACCAAGTCGATTTTCTGAACATTGTATTTTTAGGAAGTGTAGTTATAACAGATTATTGTCATTATTGTCTTGTATGTGAAAACGATCAATAAAGATAAAAATGAAGAGGATTTGTGTGTGCTGTCCGTATGATTTTGGTAAATTTTGTTTATTTCAAAGCCGTTTTTCTCGGAATGTGGATTCGGCAAATAAATATACACCTGTCATCTTCATCAGACCATAACTCGTTAACCTAAACAGATACACACTTGTGATGGGTATCATTAGAAAGCTTATAAAATTCCCTTTCTCACCATATGCATATCTCAAAGGGTCATTTTGCGACTTATTCCTGAATTCCTGAAGTGGGTCACATTTGGTCTTGAATCCTAAACATTAGCTCACACAGGCATGCCTATTGAGGCAAGTCACCAGGCAAATTGTTCGAGGACAAAAAGTCCTGAATGTTAATCTTCAAAAAGGGCTTGGAAAAGCAACCTTCCACTCGATACAAAATATTAGATTTTTCACATGTTGTTTATTTATTTGAAGTTCTTTGACGCTTGAATGATTTATATTGCAATTACAATGTAGTTCAAGGTTTTAACGTAAAATGACTGGACTATAATCAGCGGGTTGGATAGGTACGTATTTCCTTAAAGGAATGCCTTATTATGGAGATTTGTTTTATTAAATTGTTCATGAAATCATAACACGATGTGCATAGGCCACTCTTATAGGGTGTGTTCGATTAGCTTTCCCGGTATTACATGTGGTTACACCAGGGGAAAGCCACAAAATGAGCATAATCAAACGCTGCCGTATATTCGCCTCAAATATGAACATAAGGTTAATTGTTGTTTGGTGGCTTGACTTTAAATAGTAAACACACTGGGCATATGACCGTCTGCTCGCTTGTACATTCAGTCACAGTAACGAGATCAATACATGTAATTGCTAAAACAAGGAGAATATATCAACAATTGGCCATTAAATTGAACACTTAATAATTTAAAATAAGTATGTGTATAAACCTATCCACTATAACGTACTCGCTTTGTATCAAATTTTCTGTAATTATTAATCTTTCCGTCAACAAAATATGGCATGATCCACCAGAGACCCCCTCGTGATGAGCTGGGGCAGTGGTGGCTGACACGAGGATCACGTGATGGCTAATCTAATGTTCTCGTGCAACATTTTGCACACGTGTAAGCTAAACGAACGCACCCTTTGGTTTCTTCAGATGTTGCTGTGTGAAGCGGCGTAGCTGCAATGAAGGTCCCCGAAATGCAGATTTGGGGTGCAATTCAAATTAAGACTTGCAAATGTTTTATTGAAATCAAAATCTGAGAACATTGTTTCCCGGAATTCACATAGCTAAAACTTTATCAGGTTAGTTTTAGTCTAGGCCATATTTCTAAAAAAAGGCTCTCTTAGTGCAAGAAGAGGCATTATTTAGTAGAATTGATATCCTAGCTATTTAACCAGTTCGCGCCGGAGGATATACAGCCAAAATTTCTCCGAGATTTAAAACTGATGACAAATAAGCAAGGCCCGAAAAAATGTTTACCTTACCCCACAGTGGATATGTGCAAAAGTTTCCTTAGTTGTTGCGGTTGACGTTACCCGCTAGCACTGCGAAGGACAGGTATATGACCGACTGACATACACAGCGGTGGACGTGCTTACATACGTCAATGTTGCCAAGTATGCTTCGTTGGCGCGGTGGACGTGTATACACTATATCGTGGTGTCGCGCTTTAGTGTCTCCAATGAATTCATAGTACATTCAAGGATTATCAGCTGCCGCCAGTAATTAGACATTGACATTTCCCAACTATTGTTCCTTAGTCTCTTTTGGAATTCTTGACAAGGTGCTTTTCAGCAGGTAGCGGTTGGCGTAATATCACGCCCCCGACTGCAGAGAGAAATAATTTCCTAGGCGACAGAATGTTGGCATCTTGTAGTACTGTAGTTGCATTATCAAAACAGTAATATTTTACTTAATACAAACAAAAGCAATTCTCGGCAACTTGAAAATAAACCCGGCGCGAACTGGTTAATCTAATTTTGGGGGCGCTGAATACCAAGCCGCATTCAGAGTTTAAAAGGGCATTTCTGCAAAATTATTAAAGGTAGGATACATCATTGGTAATTGCTTTGAATTATTAGAAATTGGTGAATCGGTGGATTTCATAGTAAATATCGTTAAACTGACCTGTCTAAAGTTTTACAATAATGGATGCCGAGAAAAAAGGAAGAAAAACGGAGTTCATTTGGCATCGATCGCCATCCTGATTTTTTAAAAATAACATGTTTTTTTTATAACAATTACAGTATATCTAGCAAAATCATTATTTACTTTCAAATAAGTAGGAAATTTCTTAATAATTCGGTAGTAAAAACATTTGATATCAGCAAATGGTGTATCCTACCTTTAACAGAATAAGACAATTTTTTGAAAAAAACTTTTATCTAAAGTTAAGGTGTTAAAAAAAACAAGTGAATAAATTATGAAACCAAAAAATATGATGATTATTGATTTTATACTGTTCTATTATATTTTTATTGTACACAAATAAACCACCATTTTTTTAATTTTCTTTATGAGCGTTGTCAAATTTTATTTTGTAACATTACTGCGTTGTACAAATTTATTTTTTGACTTAAATTTCAGTAGCAAACAAATCTAAAGGGGTTTTTAGTATGAAAAGCATTTTTCTAAAAAGGCCTGCTTTTTGGGGGGGAAAATGTTATTTGTGTGTATTCCTTTATTTTACAAAATCTTTCATTTCAAAGTTTGGCCCGGCTTCCCTGCCACTTCCACGTGGTGTGGCTGTTTCTCTTTCTGATAGTATTCGTGATCTGGGCGTGACTCTTGATAAGACAAATACCATGTAAAGTCAGCAACTTATGCTTTATGGAAAATTGGTAAAATTGGGCATTTGCTCGATCAAGGTTCTATTAAAAAATTGGTGCATGCTTTCGTCACCTCGCAACTTGTTTATTGTAACAGTTTACTTTTTGGAATTTCTGATCACGATCTGAAAAAAAATGCAACTTATTCAAAACTCTGCTGCCTGAATGGTCATGAAAACTAAAACAATTGATCGTATTACATCTGTATTGCGAGCGTTGCATTGGTTACCTATAAAGCAGAGGTATGAATTTAAACTTCTGTGCTTGTTTTTTTAAATTTTGAGCGGAAAAGCATCGACCTACAGTACATGAAAGAACTCTTTGTGCAACACTGAGTAATATTACAAGCGCATTATTACAGTGCACTTAAAGATAACAATAAAAAAAAAAGTTTAAAATCAATAAATATCGTATTTTTTGGTTTATAATTATTCATTAACCCTAACCCTCCCAAATCCTCCAAATTCCTCATTGCAAAATGCAGGATTTTGCAGGATTGAGGTCACTTGGAGTTTGATGCATTGCAGGATTTTGCAGGATTGAGGTTACTTGGGGTTTTACCCCTGCAGGAATATGGAGGATTCAGGTTATCAGGCTGAATGTGACACACAAGGATTTTGCAGGATTGAGATTGCAGGATTTTGCAGGATTGAGGTGACTTGGGTTTTTACTGACTGCAGCCAGGGCAAGACTGCAGGATTTTGCAGGATACAGGCTGTATGGTCACCAGTGACCAATATTGGAGGATTTTGCAGGATTCAGGTTATGTGTAAGTAAAAATGGGTAGGGAGTTAGGGTTAAGTAGTTTTTAGCACCTTAAAGGGATCGTATACGTTTGGTAATTGGAACCAACTGTTTGTTTCAACCCTATAGATATATACCATAAAACTAACCTGTACAAATTTCATTTCAAAAGGTGGTAGCGATTTTGAGATTTTGCCGAAAATCTGGAGCGGTTATGTCCACGCAGGAAGAATAATCTACATTGAAATACACAGTCTGAGAAACCTCACTGCAGTAATGCTTCTTAGATTTAAATTTGTTGGGATAAAAAGTGATTTATTTTTCCATAACGGGCAGTACTTCGAAGTGAAAAGTTTCTAAAAATGCATTATACTATCCAAATCTGCTGTACTTCTTACCAAGTAAGTTTTTATTGCCATAAATTTTTGAAGTATTTAACAAACGTATATGATCCCTTTAACATTTGAACAATATAAAGTTTTTGAAAATGTACAGTTACAAAAATTGTGCTTTTGAAATAATTTTGCAGAATTCGCCTTTAAACTCAAAATTTGGCTTGGTATCCATCTTTATCGAATTCAGCCTCCCTAACTAGGATATCAACTTCTACTAAAAATGACTCTTTTTGTATCATTTCCCTAACTATGGCCTAGACTAGTTGCCAAGCACCTATCTTTATATGATTTTGAGAACTTTTGCTGTTTTAAGCGATAAAAATGCACAAATGACAAAATGTCTACTGGGTCAATTCAACATGCTTTTGGACCCAACCCTCGTCGACTAAGGCATATCACCGAGAAGGCCAAGTTGTACATCATTTTGTAGCTCTTTGAATGGTCTCTATTTCATTAAATCGAAATTGTAGTGTAAAGCATGGAGAAAAGATGTAACAAAATGACCTTTGAACTTGAATTATAAAAATGCGTCGGATTCAAATTTTCTCAAAAGTTATAGTTTATGATGTTAGCAACAATCTTGGAAAAATTGTGATGGGCCCTCTTAAACTTAAGTTATGTATTTTTGTTCAGAAATGTTTGTCAGGAAAAAGCCTTATTTACATACAAGTGTGCATTTTTTTAATTACTTGTGACTTACGCAGCGTCCCAATCCTCACTTGTACTGTTTAGAAATGTCCACGTACTCCCCGTCGGGGCTGTCCTTGGTGTAGCCCGGTATCGGCGGCGTGTAGACTGGCCCGTCGACCTGAAACGGGAACAGATTGCTGTCTGCCTGGAGGGCCTGCTGGTAAAGCTCCTCTGACTCTGCCCTAAGCTCCCTCAGCGCCTTCTCTTGGGACCTCAGTAGGTCCTGGAGCACGTTGGTCTCGCTCACGTGCTCCCGAAACTTGTGCCGCGCCCAGTCCTTCTGTAGGAGGGCCCGTCGCTCGTGCTCCTCGTAGGTCAGGTCGGTGATGTCTCGCTTCCTGGGTTGGTTACAGCATGTATAAAGGGTCAAAAGGTGAAATTTGTTAGTGTCCTGGTTACACCTGACCTACATGTAGTAATTTCCCATGCAAGCATCACTAAAATTAACTTAATAATATAATAATAACAACTTGTATAGCGCTGGTATCTAGACAAATCTATTCACTGCGCTGGGGTCTGAGAAAACTACTGATATACATGAGTGAAAAGGTAGGTTTTGAGATGGGTTTTGAAAGAGTCAACATTAGGGGCCAATTTCACGGAGCTGCTAAGCACGAAAATTTGCTTAGCATAAAAAATTTGTCCTTGCGGTAAAAACAAGGTTACAGACAAAATGTTCACGTTATCTTTATTGTTTTTGATTGATAATCAGCTGTTTTTTTGCTTAGCATGAAAAACATGTTGAATTTTGCTGATAACTTGTTTTTAATGAGCAAGACGTTTTTGTGCTAAGCAAATTGTTGTGCTTAGCAGCTCTGTGAAATTGGCCCCAGTTGTTGCATGTATTGGGGTGCTGATCCGTTGATGGACTGGTAGGTGATAAGAAGAAGTTTGAATATTATGCGTTGCTCAATGGGAAGCCAGTGTAGGGCCTTGAGGACCAGTGTGTGGCAGTGTTGTTGACTCGAGTCCGACTCGAGTCGCCAATTTTTGTGACTTGCGACTTGACTTGACTTGGAGAAAAATGACTTGTGACTTGACTTGACTTGACGAAAAATGACTTGTGACTTGACTTGACTTGAGTAAATTTGACTTGACGACATTGCAAGTCATCATGTATTTACTATTTGTATGTTATTTAAACAAATTTGTGTTCAATCCGGCCACGGCAGCCGATGTATTTTTGTGACGGCAAAAATGTTTTTGCCGCGTCGCGAATCTGTACTATGTACTGCATGTACTGTGTGTACGGCTAGCTACGCACATGCAATATTACATTGCAAAGTCAAAGTGTGGGCTACATCGCCTACGGCCTACATGTCTAGTCTTCCAATCCGTCGTAGTGGAAGCTGTGTGAGCTTTTACTGTTAAAAGCTGTGCATTAACATTCAACACAATTTAACAGACAGCTGGAAACGAGGTTATAGTGACATTGTTAATTGTTTTAAGAATTTGAAAAGTGTTGAACAAATTATCGCAAATTTACCGTAAACGAAACCGAATAACTATTTTGACTCAAACTGTATTGATTTATTAGTGTAAACATTATAGGGTACATGTACTTTTTAAATGGTTTACCCCCTAAAAAGAGAATTTTAAAACATTTCACGTGCGTAATGTTCAAATTCTCCTTATATCACCGATACACATGCATTTGGTAAGTTGTTTATCTCAGTGACTGAGCTTTGATTGATTAATTGAATATCACTTGGCTGTTAACAGATTGTGGATATGTACTTCAAGTTTGTCAAAATATTTCTTGAAAGTTGACTTTCATTCGCGACTATAAATGACTTGTGACTTGTGACTTGACTTGACAAAAAGTGACTTGTGACTTGACTTGACTTGACTTGAGAAAATTTGACTCGAGACTTGACTTGACTTGAGAAAATTTGACTTGTGACTTGACTTGACTTGAGAAAAAATGACTTGGTTACAACTCTGGTGTGTGGTACTTGAATGTGACAGGATACGGGCTGCAATGTTCTGGATTCTTTGAAGGTGATTTATGGTGAAAGTCCATATAAGAGTGAATTACAATAATCAAGCCTAAACAAAACAAATGCATGCATCAACTGTTCTGTCGTTTTGTCAGATAGCAGCGAGTGGATATGACTAATGTTTCTGAGGTGAAACATGGTGATACGGGTGTTGTTCTTTACATGGGCCGTGAGGTTCAGATGTTTGTCAAAGGTGACACTGAGGTTTCTAGCCGTATCACTGACTGGTATAGGATGACCGTCAATGGTGATGTTCTCAATGGCGTCAGGATATTGTTGACGTGGTGAATTCAACACAAGAATGACAGTCTTGTCACTGTTGAGCTTAAGTTTATTTGCAACCATCCACCCCTTTATGTCAGCAATACAGGCTTCTGTACGGGCAACTACGATGTCTGCATTCGCTGAGACAAATGGCAAGTATAGCTGAGTATCATCGGCATAGAGCTGGACCGACAGACCGTGTTTGCGTGCGATGTTGGTCACAGGTGATGAGTATAATGAAAACAGCAAGGGACCAAGCACCGATCCCTGAGGGACGCCAAAGCATAGCGTTGTGTTAGATGAGTAGAACCCGTCAACTTTTACAGATTAGACAGTTTTCGAGGTAGGATGTGAACCATTCCAGTGCTACTCCAAAATTAAAACTTTTTAAATTTGTTTTGCAGGTACTTTGCCTTATGTAATCACTCTTTCAGATAGAATGCATCAAAGAATGTGTGGTGATGTAACAAGAACACACAAACATTGACAATGACCTGGACAATGACCAATGACCATCGACACTGGCAATGCCAACAAAGCAGTGCCAATGTTCACAGTGGTGACAAATTTGTGATAACAGTAATGACAATGACAAATCTGCTACAGATGTTAATACAAATCAAGGATGATTGTCATGGATTTCAAAGGCATTTGAGTGACAAAGGTGACCATGACTATGACAGTAGCAATTCATCTGATGACTGTCCTTTTGTCACCTTTTGTCATCCAGGAGGAGCTTTCTATCTGTCCTGAACTCCTCTATTGGCTTGAGTTCCGGGTCTCCCATCTTGAACTGAACCTTCTTCATGCGTTTCAGCACCCTCTGTTGCCTCATCATCTCCTGCTTCGGGTCCACCCGCTTCTTCTTCTTCGGAGGCTCTGCACTATAAACAACAAACAAACAAACAAAATAAAATTTTAAAAAACCATCAGATTCTGCCACATTGTTTTGGCTGAGTAATTTCTTCCCCTCCACTGTGCTCATTAACATTTTTTACAAATATTTGTGCCAAATTTTGAGAACCATGTGTTTTTTTGTTATAGACCTAAATGTAATGCACGTACAAGTAAAAGTTCAAGGCACAAGGTAGAAATCGAAGAAGTCCGTTTTAGAAGATCAAACACATTTATTTTTCAACATAATCTCCTCGAACACACGAATACAATTATGTGAGCCTTACTATCTTTTTGTAGACATCCTTTGTATTCGTGTAGTTAAGAACCATCGATCAAATTTCACCCAATTTTTTTTTTGAATTCACATTTGTGAATGTTATACCCTAGGATAGTTCTCTTCAATTTGTCTATATGTAACCTTAACCCGTTTTACCTCTAGCATTCTTTATTCCTTGTATGGACTTGGCCAAGTCCACACCAGGTTTCAGGTTTGTGTAAAGTGTGGACATCTTTTGTTACCAAATCCACACTAAGATAGCAAGGTTCATACACCTACATGAACACACTTAGTCCAGCGGTCATTGAGCATATGAATCCCTTCTGTGTAAACAACGTAGTCTTAGGCCCCAAGGAAGTGATCCACAGCATCAATAACGTCATCATCTGATCTGAGGCTAAATGGCGACCACCGAAAAGGTAGTAGTCGGAGAGTGCCAAATCAGAAGACTAGGGCGGGTGTTCGACCAGTTACATTTTTGGATGGCAGCCATGACCATGATGGACATGTGGACTAGAGCACTGACCAGGGCCCAATTTCATAGAGCTGCTTAACGGACGATTTTTTGCTTAAGCGGGGTGTTTAAGAAAATTTTCATTTCATAGCAACCGTTAAGCAAGATTTTTTGCTTAAAGCGATAAGCAAAGAAAAAGGAGCCTTAACCACCGCATATTTTGCTTAAGCAAGGTCTAACCTTAACGTAGCAACAGTTAAAATGGCGGCTATTCTTTGAAGGCGACGTGAAATTCAAATTATCTTGTGTTTCGATGTCAAAAGGAAACCCTTTAGGACCCCCCTCAATCACTGCTTTATCCTCGATGTATGAGGTAGCCAGTGCCAGATCCATTTCTGCAGTAAAGGGCGACGATTTGGGCTTTGCCCCGCCCGGCGCAACTTTTTTACGCTGTTGGTTTCGTCCGCAAAATTTTTATTTTATTATATTTTTGGGGAATGTTTTGCTTAAGCAGACGGTCTAAAATATTGCGTGCGCAGTTTGTTTACGTGCTTAAGTTAGCAACCGCTGGTGAAATACGTTTACGCTTAAGCAAATTTTTCTGCTACAGTAAGCAAAAAAATTTGCTTACCGTTAAGCATCTCTATGAAATTGGGCCCTGGTGGTAGAGCCTCTTGTCTAATTTTTTTTAAATGGATCCTGTAGTTTTAAGGAGATCTGCATACTAGTAGTAGGCAATGGTGATATTGGGACCCAAAATATCTTGAAAAAGTTCAACAGTAAATTCAGTTTTGATTTTGTTTTTACTTGGGAACAATGGGTGCACACAGGTTTACTTATGCCCTGTGCAGGGTCCCAATTCAATGTCACTGCTTATGCCTGGCCGATCGATACAAAGTTTTCCCCTTTGTCCTTGATACACCATTGACTTGGGTTGTTGAAACAGCCTTGATGAGCTATGGTTGGAACTATTGGAAGCTTAATAATTTTGTCCAAATAAATTAAACATTTCTATTATATTGCGTTGGTCTGTCATATTCAGCACTTCAGTTCCATCTGTTCTAACGGTTTCAAGAGGCATCACATTTGTGACCGGCTCTACAAAAAGGTGTATTAAAGGTAGTATACACCATTTGCAGATATCAAAAATATTTACTACCGAATTATTAAGAAATATCTTACTTATTTGAAAGAAAATATTGATTGTAGGCATCCAGCAAAATGATTGCGCTAGATATCCTTTAATTATTCTGAAAAATTTAATTTTATAAAGAAAAATTCGCGATCGCCGTCCGGCGAGCGGGAAAAAACAAAAATAACATAAGAATAACTGCTCGACGCCGGTGGAAAACAAACGCTGTTTTTCGTGCTTTTTTCGGCATCCATGATTGAAAAACTTCGGACAGGTCAGTTAAACGATATTTACTATAAAATACAACCCTCCAAATCTACCCATTCATGATAATTCAAGCAATTACCAATGGTGTATACTAGCTTTAAGTCATGTAATGACCCGCTCAACATTAAGAGGGTAAACATTTCATCAAAATGTGATTTTTATTATTTGTCATGAATGAAATCTTCAATACCTACAGTTTCAGGTTTCATTTAATTAAAGAAATGTTGATTTTGATGAATAAAGTGGACAAAAATACCATTTTATGTGCATCGTTCTGTTGTAGTACAACAGAACCGGCTATTTCAAAGCCCGTTTTCTCAGTTGTGTAATTTGAACTCTTATTCTTATAAGGAAGTAATCAATATGTAAACACGTCATATCTCCAAAATAAGAGGGGCTATGGAGCTATATTATATACCACATGAAAGCTTACGTTGTGGGCTTTTCAACCATATTTTTTTTGCGACATATTACACCTTTTTGTAGAGCCGGTCACATTTTTTAAGCTTATAAGATTCTAGTGGATTCAGCATATATCACCCGTAGAAATTATGAAAGAGAAACCTGTTTTTGTTTTCCCTGTGACCTACCACAAAAGCTGTGTTGCTTTGAAGCAAAGTGCCCCATTCATTGTGAAGAAACTCCGTGTTTGGGAACAAATTAGGCAAGTGATTCTGCAAAGTAGAATTAAAACAAAAATTGTCATTATCAAACCAATAAATTGTGAATTTGCATTTAGGATTAGGATGTCACTTTTGTGACAACAGAATTAAGGCACATTTTGGCGGTACTTTTTTTGTCTTTTCTCAGTGCTTTTTAGCGAGGCGATGTATATTTTAACCATCAACCGATCCCCAAATCTTCATCAGTTTTCAACACTTTAAACTTAACTGAAATGAAGAAAAAATACGACAAAATACAATTATTTACCCGAGTTTTTTTGTTTCAAGCCATTTCAGTTAAAACACACTATTTATTTTATTTGGGCTTATGATACAACGATTATAATTCTGCGATAGTCTTTACATGTACATACATCAATCCCCAAAAAAGAAATAAAAAATGTGCCCTCATCCTTCTTAACAACTATTTTGTTTGTTTGTCCTAAGTTAAAGTGATCGTATACGTTTGGTAATTACTCCAAAAATTAATGGCAATAAAAACTCACTTGGTGAGAAGTAGCAGCTTTGGATAGTAATATAATGCATTTTTAGTAACTTTTCACTTCGAAGTACTGAAAATCTGAGAAGCGTTACTGCAGTGACGTTTCTCAGACTGTGTTTTCCAATGCAGATTATTCTTCCTGCGTGGACATAACCGCTCCAGATTTTCTGCAATATCTCAAAATCGCTACCACCTTTTGAAATGAAATTTGTACAGGTTAGTTTTATGGTATATATCTACAACTAGATAGGATTGAAACAAACAATGGGTCCAAATTACCAAACGTGTACGATCCCTTTCTCTTACGATCTCTATCCAGCCAAACTCTAACATATGGGGTTTGGTGGAGTTCAGCTGTTTATATGCATACATGTATGTACTGTGTACTAGTACATGTACTACCAAAGATCTTTGGTACTACGACTACGAGCATATTTTCAGTAAATTATAATCATGGGTTTGTTTTTCTGCCACTTTTTCAGTTTTAAGACTAAGGCGCTGTGCCATATTAACAAATAATATAATATTAATTACCAACGATTATTGACAGATTTAATACCAAATGAACAAATCAAGAATGTAATTCATACTTAAATGGGGCTTTATCCCATTCTCTGGCCTTGCAAAGCCTTATACAATCATAAAAATTACCTCGGAAAATTAGAGCGAAAAAGTTGAACCATGGAGGTCGCCATCTTTATTTTTTATTTTGTTTTACTCTACGACTGTTTTACTACGCTTCGTTTCACTTTCAGCAGTGGACTAATCACGGAACGATCGATACAGGCATATTAAAGTACACGGAGGCTACACGTACGTACACATGGTTGGAACAGTCGTCGAAAATTCCTTGTCAACAAAACATGGCGAGAGCTCATCGGCTTCGCGACGGTTAAACAAATTACTGGATTCACGAGTTTTAATCGCACAGAACTCGTGATATTACTTTCATTTGATGTGGTTATATGTGTAGACTTAATTTGATACTGCTGGTTATTTTGTTTTCACGATGGCGAACAGAAAAAGCGATTTATATCGATGGAAAAGATGGTCCACAAAAGACTCGCCGACAAGCAGCACGTATTTGAATACGAAGGTAAAGTTGAAGTTGTACTGCCATAATGATTGATATCGGACCCACTACCAACTCGGACCCAACCACTACCAACTCGGACCCATCATTCCATTTGACAATGTTAAGCAAATTATTTATGTACCGAGCTTAATTTGTTCATTAAAAATAAATTTTACACATTGGAATTATTGTACCGAAAGGTGAATGCTTGTACTATTATTATTAACAATTGACCCTTTAAATATTTTTTTTTAGCCTTTTATTAATTTTTTTCACATTTGTGACCTGTTCCAACGAAACCCGGACAAAGTCGACTTTTTAGTTTTTCAGATTTTGCTTTTTTCAAATTCTCTAGGTTCTCAGCTTTACAATAATGTATCATTTACATATATGTACCCCCACCCTATCTTCCCTGGGGTCTGGATTTAGTGATAACACCCTGAAAACCTAATTATGAGATAAACAGCTTTGAAGTTCAGAAAAGCGTATTATTTCTATACACAAATGTTTCACAAAATTGACAAAAAACACACTTCTGGTAGACGAATTTTGTTCAAATTTGAGGAGATTGTAGAATATAGTGAGTGACTTAGGAAAACCTAAAACCTCAAAATGGTAAAATCCATCCAGAAATGACTTCAGGAGTACATGTACATTGTGACAAAACACATTGTGCGACTTTGTCCGGGTTTCGTTGGAACAGGTCACATTTAATTTGTTTTCTTCTGTCGTTTTAACTTGCCTTCTTTAATTTTTGTTTGCCTTCGTATATAAGCATTTGTCTTGTTCTCTGTAGATAGCACTTTAAGTTTTTTAGTAATATTTTAAGTATTTTATTGCCCAGATTTAGATCTATTGTGGGGCACAATTTGAGTTATTTTACATAATGTGCAATACAATGCATTTAAAAAAATGATTAATTATTGTTATAAAATAATTGCAGCGGTCACACCATTTTTTCTCAATATAACAACAATTTTGTGCTTGATAATCCAAACTTGATACATGTACATAATGGAAACAAAACTATAGCACGTATATTTTAATAGAAAAATAAAATCATAATTATGAACACTGAAATAAAAACACTTCACTTCTAATATTATCTAACAACATTTTCTCTTAAATTTATTAAATAGACAAATTAAAACTTTAATTAAAACATGTACATGTATGTAAAAAACTAAAATTGTAAATAATTACGTAAATGTACTGTATAGCACCTAAATAATAGAACAATTAGTAATTAAAACTGATTGCAGAATAATGTACTACACAAGCCAAAACTAGGGGGGCACCCCCCTTTTTTTTAAGGGCGGGGGCATTGTTGGGTCCGAGTTGGTATTGGTTGGGTCCGAGTTAGTAGTGGGTCCGAGTTGGTTCTGGGTCCGAGTTGGTAGTGGGTCCGAGTTGGCTTGGGTCCGAGTTGGTTTGGGTCCGAGTTGGTTTGGGTCCGAGTTGACCTGACACCATATCAAAGCTCGACCAAGTAACTTTACAACCCTATCGGGTTTTTAACATTAGCATGATTAGTACTACTCCGAGCGACCCCGCAGTGGTCGCTTAGGCCACGAGAATGAAAGTTATAGATTTGTGTCCGGACTTTTTTGAAAACACATGAGGCTTTTTTTCATTTTATTCATTATTCATTATTTTTTTTTTACTTGTTTTACATACAAGCAGTGGCTTAGCCAGAGTTTATACATGAACAATAAGCCAGTTCGGTGGCCACTGCACATGCGCACATGAAGCTTTGACGATTTTTCTTTCGGGATAAACATTTCATCGATTGCGTGCAAAAGCATAGCGGGTACCAGCAAATTTAAAGAGATCGTCGTGTTCTAAGGTTACTACATTTGTAAGTAACATTTGTTTTTTACGTTTTGGTGTTTTCAGGTGTTTTGTGTGGCCAAACTTTTGTTCGAACAAAGTTCCCATCGTCTTTTCGATTTCACAAGAAAATACAAAGAATGCAGATTCGGTTACCACGTCCCCCATAGCCTTGTGTGCATTTGTCTGCCGTGTTTATCCCTTGAGAAAAATTGTTGAATCTTGTTGTGCACATGCGCAGTTGGAATACCAAATTGGCTTATATATTATGTATGTTGATCAGTGAATCGTAAAATTTCACATTTTGATCATGCTCTCTATGATAAGTATATCATAATATGCAATGTCAATAAACTTCTTTATTGTTTAGCCCTAGTTTAGCCATAGAGAAAGGAACAGGTCTAGCCTATTTCAACATTCGAGTCTTGAAACTACAGGTATACCCTAACCACCCTGAGTCCATCAAAATCCATTTCCTGTTTTGGAGGATTTTAGCGGATTCAGGATACCTCCATATTGAACCAACTGGAGGAGTGTGATGGATTGAGGATTTTAAGCCTAGCGTTACTGCAGGAGTGTGATGGATTCAGGATACAGACATTCAGGTGATGGACTGTGATGGACTCTATGGAGAAACGCACTGCAATTTTTTGTATGCCACCTACATGTAGGTATCCTGAATCCGTCACAGTCAATCAAACTTTTGCTGGTGGAGAATGATGGACTCAGGATCTCTCCAGAATGTATACTGGTGGAGTCTGATGGACTCAGGACACCAGCAGTTTTTGCAAACCAAAATTGGTGGACTGTGGCGGATTCAGGATACTTTCTAGTAAAAGGGGTGAGGGAGTTAGGGTTAAAAGGAAGTTAATAGTACGCTTCGCTCCACGAGAACAATGCAAAGAATCAGGAAGGAACTCGCGCATTGTGAAGATTAGGACAGCAGTTTTATGGGCAATTTGAAACAGAATTTCTGTGATCAAGTGATTTTTTTTGTTTATTTTTAATTTTTCTTTTTCTTTTTTTTGAATAATGAAAAATTATTAAATAATGAAATTTTTTGTGCGGCAGCTTTTCAGGCATGCGGGCGGTGGACGCCAATCTATAACTTTCATTCTCGTGGCCTTAACATACAAATCAAATCAAATCAAACTTTGCCTTCCCCCCTCCAACAAAAAAAGGCTCTTCGAAAAAGTCAAATTCAGCTCAGAAAATATCGAATCATTTAGGCCTACTGAGAAAACATCATTTTGTTCACTAGTCTCATAAGGTTTGTGCACAGGGTGTCAAGTGGTCCATACAGAATTCTTTCATTGGATTCCGATTTTCTGACCTCGTCTCTTTCAGTCGAAAACCAACGTTCCTGCAAATGACAGCATTCAAGATTGGATCAAGGTAAACATGTACACAACATTCTGGATATATGCGCTACCATTGTAGACTAGAGAGGGGTTTTGTAACTGGTACAACATTAGAAATTGTAAAGCGCTTTGAGATCGCTTTGAGATCGTTGTAAAGCGCTATATAAGCACGATTATTATTATTATTAAATTAAAGGTAGTATACACCATTTGCAGATATCGAAAATATTTACTACCGGTACCGAATTATTAAGAAATATCTTACTCAATTGAAAGTAAATAATGATTCTAGGCATTCAGTAAAAGGATTGCGCTAGAAATCCTGTAATAATTCGAAAAAATTGAATTTTATAAAGAAAAAACAAAGATAACATAAGAATAACTGCTCGACCCCAGTTGAAAACAAACGCTGTTTTTCGTGCTTTTCTCGGCATCCATGATTGTAAAACTTCGGAAAAGTCAGTTAAACGATATTTACTATAAAATACAACCCCCCAAATCTACCCATTCATGATAATTCAAGCAATTACCAATGGTGTATAGCCAATGGTGTATACTACCTTTAAATTCAGAAAGAATGTACTTATCGTGATGCTACTTCAGCGGTTGTGTACAAAGTCTATGGAGAAAATTGCAAATGTTTCTCAGTACCAGATTCATGTCTTTTCAATTTTTTTACTGATTGACCTTTATTTAGATCATACATGTATATATAATAAAAAAAAGCCGCCAGGTTGCAGCATTCTTCCCTGAAATTCTGTCTTTGCCAAGTGAACAGTTTCTCTGTTTAACCCTAACCCTACCTAATGCTACTTTTTACTACTAGTAGTAAAAAGTAGTATGCAGTACTCTCACTGACTTGTGTGCAATGCCTGTAGTAATTTTTAGTATTGGGTACTTCACCCCCAATTGCACTCATAGTACTTTTTAGCATTGGGTCCCTCTGCTTGCTGAGTGTGCATGGCCCATGTATGCTGTGTAAGGTGTTCTAAACTCTACAGCAAAAATTGTCACTTGGGACACAATGGGTCAAGGCTGGACTACTGCATTTTTTGCCAGGTAAGTATTACTGACCTGTATTGCCACTATTAGTATTTTGTAGTTGGCAGTATCTGTACTCTGTCAGTACACACTCAATCATCAGTCATGGAGAGACATAATGCTACAAAATACTAAGTAGTATTCTGTAGTACGCAGTTCTTTAGCCCAAAGTAAGGCCTAGGGGGTTAGGGTTAATAGTTGATTCACATCGTGTGAACTTTTACACGTTATTCAACCAATAAACTCTTATGCTACCATATTTTGAATTGAATTGAATTGAATTGAATTGACTTTATTTCCATCCCATCAAAGAACTAAATACATAATCAATCACTTTTCACAGCATAATACAAGTTAACATTAATGAAATACTATCGTGAAGATAATAAATATAAATCACGGATGGAGGGGACCCACAAGAAGCAAAGCTTGTCGAGTGCGAGTCCCCTGTGTACGAATAACACATAACACAATTTTAAATAAATACACACAAAAACTAAACAAAACAAACAAAAAAAGACAAATAAAGAGATGAACCGAGGGGGATTAAAACAAAATAATAAATTTACATTGATGATAAGCTGGGTTATTTGAAGAAAATAGGTAATAATACTTGAATAATATGAAGGATATGTGCACGTCTACATAAAAACACACACACACATAAAACAAAAATCTAAAGATTATCTTGTACCAATTGTATATCATAAGTGTTGGGAGAAAAACCAAATACGTAATTCAATTAAAATATAGCTGTTTTAAAAAGAAAATCTATGAACATTCCTTGTATTTCTTAAGAAATAACTGTTTGTATTTACTTTTAAAAACTGACGCAGACAATAAATCTTGTAGAGATTTATGTAACGAATTCCATAATTTTGTCCCCTGAAATTTAATATTTTTACTGGCAAGGTTAGTCCTAACAATTGGTAAGTGAAATTGTGCCGATTGACGGGTTAAATGAGTATGAATTTTGCTATTTCGGGTAAACATTGAGATAAGACAGGCTGGTAAGTCATTTTTAGTTACCTGAAACATAAAAATTCCAAGCTGGAAGTAATATATGTCACTAACCTTTAGAGTCTCGTGTTTAAGAAAAAGTGAATCAGTGTGAGCTAGGTAACTTGTAAAATTTATAATACGTAAAGCTTTTTTCTGAAGAAGTAAAATTCGATTTAGCAAACTCTGTACCGAATTTCCCCAAGCTAGGATCCCATAATTAATGTAAGGCAGAATTAAGGTATTGTATAAGTTGAGTAAAATATTTTTTGGGAAATAAAATTTTAGCCTATTAATAATGCCTATGTTTTTGGAGACAATTTTACATAAGTAATCAATATGATTCTTCCATGATAATTTATTATCAATGTATAATCCAAGGAATTTGGTAGAATCTGTTGCTATAACTTCATTGTTATCAATATAAATGGTCTTTGGTAAGGAATTTAGAGAATTACTAAACATCATGCAGGTAGTTTTTTTAATATTTAAAGAAAGTTTGTTTGCTTTAATCCAATCAGAGATCCTAACAAGATCTGTATTAATGGTGTCAATTAAAGTGTTAATGTCTTTATGACTGTAAAATAAATTTGAGTCATCTGCAAATAAAATACAGGACAAACGTTGGGCGGCATTTGTAAAGTCGTTAATATAAATGAGAAAGAGCAAAGGTCCGAGGATGGATCCTTGAGGAACCCCACATGTTAAATATTGTAAAGTGGATTGACAGCCATTTATTGAGACGTATTGTTTTCTTTTAGTGAGATAACTTTCAAACCATGCTAGGGGGACTCCTCTAATACCATAGTGATTTAGTTTATGTAAAAGTACATTGTGGTCCAGTGTATCAAAAGCTTTAGAAAAGTCAAGAAAAACCCCTATAGTATGTTCAAATGATTCCAAACCAGATACAACCTTGTTAATGAGATGGAGTACGGCATGGGTAGTAGAGTGCTTCGCACGAAAGCCAAACTGGGAATTTGTCAATATATTAAATTTAGTTAAGAAACTAAGGGTCCAGACATAAACAATTCTTTCCAGGATTTTTGAAAAACAAGGCAAGATTGAGATTGGTCTGTAATTGTTTACTTTATCAGTGTCTGAACTTTTGTGAATTGGAATGACTTTTGCTATCTTTAAGTTATCTGGCACAACACCTGTTGACAGAGAAATGTTAATTACATACGTAAGAGGTTCTGAAATGTTAGAGAGTGTCTTTTTCAATACATAGGCAGTAATCGAGTCGATGCCACTGCTTGCTTTATTTGGCAATTTCTTGACAATGTCACTGACCTCCTTTTTAGTGGCGGGTTCGAAAAATATAGAATTTGAGTTTGCATTTGGAAGATAGTCACAAAAGGTAGTTTGGCATTGTGGAATATTTCTTGCCAAATTTGGTCCAATATTGGCAAAATAGCTGTTAAAATGTTCAGCCATCATTTGTGAGTTCACGATCAGGTTTCCGTTAGCTTTAAGACCATTAATTTTATGAGAATGTGGATTTCTGTTAGTAGCATGATTAATAATTTTCCACGTGTTCTTGATGTTATTTTTATGTTTTTTAAACTGAGCACAATAATAGTTTTGTTTAGCTGTTCTTAAGACAGTAGTTAAAATATTCTTATATTTAATATAATTGATATGATTAGTTTCATTACGTTTCGCCAGGAATTTATGATACAGTTTATTTTTTAATTTTATCGATTTAAGAAGGGATGACGTAACCCAAGGTGACTTTGGTTGAGATTTAGGTTTTTTATTTCTCAATGGTACATTGATATCGTGGTGATGATTAAATATATTCATAAAATTGTCAAAGCCGAGATTTGCGTCATCAGAATTATATACAGGAGACCAGTCAGCGGAGTTCAGGTCGTGGTTAAGTTTGTCAAGATTTTCATCAGTGTAATAACGAAAACTACTATTGTGAACGATTTTCGGATGAGAATCGAATGTTGGAATTGAAGTATATACAGGGAAATGATCGGTAATATCAGAAATTAAGATTATAGAATTTGGGATTGGTAACATATTAGTAAAAATATTATCAATTAAGGTTGCTGAGTTACGGGATACTCTTGTTGGTTTGTCTATAAGGGGAACAAAAGAATGCGATACCATGGTGTCAAGAAAGCCTTGTACATTAATGTTATCATCATATTCCAGAAGGTTGATATTAAAATCTCCAGAGATAATACATTTTTTATTTTCAGATGATAACGAAGACGTAATATCCTCGAACTGGGACATGAAATCATTGTGCGAAATTCGTGGTGGTTTATAGATTACTCCAATAATCATTTTCTTACAAGATGCATTTCCTATTTCAATGAATAACGATTCAAGAGAATCGTTAGAATAGTTGAGATCATGTCGGATATTATATTGAATGTCAGTACTAACATAGAGAGCAACACCACCGCCCTGTCTATTGGTTCTATTATTTGTAATTAATTGATACCCGGCTAAAGAAAAAAGAGGGGGACTATCATCATTAAGCCAGGTTTCGGATAAGGCAATAACTGAAAATTCACCTAGAGACCTGAGTAACAAACTTAACTTCTCGAAGTTTTTCGAGAGGCTTCGTATGTTAAAATGAATAAATTTAAGGCTATGATTTGAAACAGGATCTGTTCTTATGTTGTTAAAACTTTCTTCAGTTGAATAGTTACATTTATTCGTAGTTGACTCTGTATTTTCAGGAACCGAGATGTTTATATTGTTAAACTCGGGTAAATCGGAGAATATAGGGTTTGAGGTTGTGCTATTAAATGGAGGGTCATAAAGGCTAGAAATATTAGTGTCATCTTGAATTAAGCCCTGTAATTCATCATGGCCTAAAGAATTGAAGGGTAATATATTGGCCAGACATAGATGACAACACCATGGCTGGTTTGATACATTTGCACGAATGAGTTGCGTACATTTCAAATGAACCCAATTGTTACAGATATCACAACATAATTTAAGTTGGTTCACCTTAACAGGACGGTTACAAGATACACACAGAAACCTGACAGGCATAACAAAGACTACACTACACTAATAAGTAGATAAATAAACAGAGACAAGGACAATAGGTAGTAAAGTTACAAATTAACTTACTGTGAATCCACGTGAATCGACACCACCAGAAAAAAACAAAAAACAAAAACCTTGGCCTTTGTATGAATGTAGTTACTTGTTACGTCGTTGCAACTTGTTCATGACGGAGAGATGTATTTCACTCCATTGATGTACAGGCTGCCTCGACGAAAGACGGCATGTTTACCTTCTTCATGGGCCTTCTTCATTATGTCACGGAGAAATCTTTTTGTTTTGACGTCTTCAGCTGGGAGATCTCGCATGGTGAAGATTCCTGTGTTCACTAGCGCTGTCTTGGCGCGGGTCAGGACAGATTGCAGCTCCGGACGATAAATGAACTTGGCAAGAATGTGCCTCGGCTTGTCAGTGGGGGACTGGGGCGCACGTCCGATTCTGTGGGCATTTTGCGACCTCGGCCTCTGGCATTTGAAATTTCTCGGTAAGAATCTTTTTTACCTCTTTGTAGGGAAATGCAGCATTCTCCGACCGGGATTCTGGAATTCCACCGAAGCGCAGATTGTAGCTGCGAGAATGCCGTTCCAGTTTCAGGGTAGCTTCGTGGAGATTACTTATTTTCATTTTCGCCGTCTGCATTTCAATGGTTAACCGGGAGATCCTTTCTGTCATGGATTCCTGCTTCGACTGCATTTCCTCAATCGATTTGGATGAAAAGCCCAGCGATTCTTCAAACTCCTGCTGTTTGTTCTCAACACCTGTTATTCTATTCAGGAGTTTCTCTTGGTTGAGGATTGCTTTGTCCATTTTGGAATTCAAATCGGCTGCCAGCCCTTTGATTTCCAGCCGTAGTGCTGCGATGGCATTGGTGTAATCGGCCGCTGGGTCTGATGGTTTGACGACCGGGTCACATGACTTAGCTGGCGCGAAGCCTGTATCGTCCGATTCTTCGACAGTAGCTGGAACTTTTCTGTCTTTTTTTGGCATTTTTGATGGCAGAAATTCACAAAACTGAGCTTTCTTACGTTCTTGGGTGTAAGAAGATCACGGATGTCCGGTTATAATATAAATCCGATGACCAGAGAAGGGTTTTGTAGGCCAAGTGGTCACGATTTTGGCAGAGGATTCACAGAACACGTCCGTCTCACATGATTTTATATTTTATATTTGTTCTGACTACAAAAATTTAAAGTCAACATAAAATGGAAACAAACATTTAATCCACTTACACAAGTATGTAAAAAAACCAATCAGTCGTGGACCATCTATTGTCCCACTTTGGTTTATACTATAACCTTTTCGGAAAACCTCTGATATGATCTTCCCATTATTTCAGTGTAATAAGAAACACACGTTTTTTCTTGGCCTTAATTGAAAAGTTGTACAATTCAAAACTAGTTTTGCAATTAGAAAAAAAAAAACGTCTATTTTTCAAGTAAATAAAGACAGTTTAAAAGCATATGAGTACAACTGATTTGATTTACAGAAGGTGGAGAAAGCATCGGACAAAGCAGCAGCAGTGACCTTTGGCCTTGGCAACAGTCTCCATGGTGATAGTTACACGGTAACTAACAGCTACGGCACGGCAGCTGCAACTCTGGAAGCCATGCATGATCATGATGAGGCTCACTCTGAAGGTAAAGAGTGACTCACAGGGTCTTCCAACTTGAACCTGACGTCCTAGGCATTCATTTTGGTACAGTACTACAAAGTACTACTCAATATAGCCCAGTGCAGTGGAGTGCCGAGGCCTCGTGGTCTGGAGCATTGAATTTGTTGTCCGTGGATAAAGCTGCAGGTCGTGGGTTTGAATCTTGCTTCTCTCCACATAGGAGTAATGGATACCTGTGAAGGGAAGAGGTGGTTATTGTGGTTGATTTAGCTGCTTTGCTCCGAAATGGCAGCATCGAGTTGAGATAGTATTTAGAATGTTTCATGGGCCCAATCAACCGGGGTAATAATGTAAAGCACCTTGAGCACATGTTAGGGTAAATATGTGCGTTTCATATTTATAGTAATAGTATACACATATGGACTGGCAATGAGGTCACTAGAGCACGTCTATTCTCCCGAGAGACTGTGAGTGAGCAGAAGGGGGACCTATTTCCCGAGGCCGAAGGCCGAGGGAAATAGGTCCCCCTTCTGTTCTCTCACAGGCCCGAGGGGGGATAGACGTGCTCTATTGACCGAATCATGCCAGTCCATATGTGTTTTATAAAACACCTCGGTCAAAAATATAAAATAATCGTGATTCGATCCAGACACCGCCATTTTTCATATTAAGATGAGCCTGGCAAACCTTTTGGGGGCGCTGTAACCAGTCGAAAATTGTAAGTCTATTGCCCGCTTCGGGAACTATTTCCCGCAAATTCACCGGGGCACAAATCTCATGCACTAGATATCCTATATTAGTTAACCCCACATGACTGTGTTTCAGCCAACCAGAATACAGAACTAGCAAGAGGTGTGTTATAATACTGCATACTGTAGTTTATTCATCAAGTACTATTTTGTAATATTGAGTGGCAAATGTATTTCTATGGAAGTAGGTGCTTACATCATTTAACCCTATAAACCCAAGCTCTTTTTGCTAGGAACCATCTTAAATCTTGCAAAATCATTCAATTGGCACCATGTAAAAATTGGATTCAGCATCAGTCCTTTAAAATCAAACCTTTTTTCTTGAATTTGTTCAGTGGAGGTGGGGACCATTTCCTCAATTCTTCAAAATCTTTTACCTATCACTGTAATAGGTTGAGGCAGTACATGTGAGATTTGAGAAGCAGTACGGGATTTCAAGCATAATGTAGGGCTCAATTATGCATGGCTGAACATAAACAATATTGGGTACAGCCTGGGTCCAAAACATGATATTTTTAAGGATTTCAGGACGTAATACTTCTTTAACCAGATCGCGCCAGATTGATCACGGAAGATTGATTGATAAAACACCACGATCAACTTGAAGCGAGGTCGGAAATATCTATCTTTCAGCAACCGACTCACAGCTGGCATGTGTGGATGTGCTGCCCACGGACTTCCGACCTGGGCCCGCTGGGGTTGATGATCATGTAAACAAATTCCGCGCCTGGTTCTGGTAAAACAAAAACTGGTTAATCTCATTTTTTCTTTCCAATTCAAGCGCAAGACCTCCTCAGTCAGTGGATGGCCCAGAAGTGTGGCCTCGACGGGGACGAGGACGACGATCTGAAATATTTTGAAGACGACGATGACGTCAGGGACTATGCCGTATCTAAGATTGCTGCTAAGACTGACCTGAAGGACCAGTGGAACAACCTCCTGGCTGAGAATGATCCGGCTTCTGCCGATTCCTACAACAAGATGTCGTCTGAAGGTATCTGTGATCTGAAAAATGTATGTTGTCACTCACCAGGCCTCAAAATAGTACTAGCCCAGCGTACAAAGTCTAGCGAAAACTGCTCCGGGCTACCCAGACCCACTTCCTTGGTTGCCCGGTGGGCTAGTGAAAAATTCAGTAACCTACCTGTAAAGGTTTAGTTCAAAATACATGTTAAAATTATTATTGTCTTTTTGTGTATTAAATAAATATCGGATCAAAATAAACTGAGTATAAACTGTCTTTTGTTTGTGTTTTTCGGAATGATTATCGATAGCCTGGGAGCGCTCGATCCACGCGTGCATGCAGTGCACTGCGATCTCACGAACAGAGTAGACTGGTGGGCTTCAGTGAGATTAGTATAGTATAAACTACGGCGCAGGGTACCGCACATATGTGCACTATTCTCTTTCACATCATTAAGCCTTTCTTACCATAACGGCCCACTGCGTAGCTGTATAGTACATGTACATGAGCGTTCTGCCGTGTCACTAGTAGTAGCGTCTGATAAAGAATCTGTTCAGAACAGCGCCCTCTGTGTACGTACCACTGACCTCTAGAGGTCAGTGGTACGTACATGTACGTGCGCGTGGGCGCCAAACGAATAGTTTTGTGCATTGTGCATACGGGCTAGCAAAAATGTAAACGGGCTAGTAAAATCTGCAGTTTGCTAGCCTGGTGGGCTACCCAGGAAAAAAAGTTAGCGCAAGGCCTGCTCACTGCTGTCTTTTTTGCTGCATCATATGCCAAGTCCTCCTGCTATTACATGTACTACTCTTGCTAATACTTTCTAGTACTCGGAGACATTTTGTACATCTCTAGGCAAGCTATGCGATCATTTAGTAGTCAACATTGGTGCTTTGCAATGGTTTTAACTATAAACAAGAAACTCTAAAGTCTGTCAGGAGTCAATGTGGTCCATCACACCCTCATTGTTCTCTGGTGTCAGTGGCATGAAATGACTTTCCCCCGGATGGGATGTCAGTCCATTGCAGGTTACTCCCCAGCTAAATGCTGGTACCAATACTTGTGGATTGTGAAAGGCAAAGAGATGAAGTGACATTCAGGCATTAGAGTTTTCCAACTTTTTGTCTGAAATCTGGCTTTTTGAATCTGAGAGAAAGACATTATTTATAATTTTTCTGGTTTTTTTTTTATGACAATCTCATCGCAACATTTTCCAAATGACATTAACCCTAACCCTCCAGGGTATTTTGGCTAGAAACCCTGCCAGACGCAACAGATTGCATACTTTGTCACATTGACTTGTGTGCAGAGTCCAGCATGGTCAAGCAGTCACCTCAGATGCACTGTGCTGGATCTGGCAGGGTTAGGGTTAAAGCACTGAAATTATATTATTGAAATTATCAAGAGTCACGAATCCAAACAATTTAAGGCCACACTCTCCCACTATACAACCCTATAATTATTATTCAAGTCTTCCTTATGTCCACAGAACTCTTTCACCAGATAGAAACTAGAGACGATGACCAATCTGTCCGGAGCATCTTGGATGAACTGATGAAAAAAGACATTGTTGAGAGCAGCTTCAGGAAGGACCTGGGAATCGGAGCCGAAGCCAAGAAGAAACGCCATGACCCAAGGGCCACAATGGCTGCAAGGCAACAAAAGGTAAATGAGGATATATACGACAAAGCAACTGGGGACTATTAGGGTTGTGCATTTGGTATTCGCTTACTTAACTTGGATTCGGTCAACTATTCCAATATCCAAAACACACCAAACAAGTTGTACAAACACCAACCCAAACTGCACGCAACAATTAAAAATTAATGCACATACATGTACTTATAACGTCCGTCGATGTCAGTTTTTTATAATAATTGATATATTGGAAATTCAATATCGAGTATACTCGATATATCGGTTATTTCCCTTGTGCAAGATGAAGCCTAAAAACAGCGCTCAATATACTGAAGACCGACAGTTTAATAGGGTTGCATATACCGGTTTTCGGCTTGATCCTCCGCGCATGTTGTCGGTCCGAACAATATCAAATTGCGCCAGCCCGCGTGTTTATGGTTTTACAACGAAGATAAGAAATGATTACGGTTGCCGCTTCCGCTTGCTAGTAGTCTTGATTCCAAGACCGAGCTGTTCATTTGTTCCGGGGCGCTCCGTCCGCTATCTGGGCTTATTGAGGGCGCCCTTATAATTAAGGGCGCCCTCAATAAGCCCAGGTAGCGGACGGTGCGCCCCGGAACAAATGAACAGCTCGGTCTTGGAATCAAGACTAGCTTGCTAGGCCAATAGCAGGGTGCAGAGAACGCTCCCCGCAATTCCCGACTCGTGATTGGCCACCCCAAAAAGTTATCAGATCAATGGAGGGTTACGTCCCAAACAACTGATAGGCTGGGGCGGCATGGCCGGCTTCTTTTGAGATTTTACTGTGCAAGCCATCGTGAACTATATAGCGGCGGGCCGCGGGTGAAACTGAAAGAACAACTTCACAACCGCAGTTGGTTGTCCAACGTATTTTATTTAATAGGCCTACTCAAATGTTTTAAGCTACAAATAAAGACGGCAGCTTTTCTAATATACTAAAGCCCTGAGATTTTCTGGATAATCTGACACTCTTTCGGTGTTTTCGATATCATTTAGGAACATCGAAATTTAGAAACATCAAAATTTTCGATATAATCGTAATGTCGATATTTCGATATGATTAAAAAAAGTGACATCGGCGATATTGATGTCGATATGATTAAAAAAAGTGACATCGGCGATATTGATGTCAAAATAGTATCGAGTATTTGAGTAATATCGATATATTGACGGACGTTAACATACTAGTCATTACGTGCATGTGCATTCCCTGCATAATCCCAATATTCAACGTAAACCTTAACTTCTGTAATATATACGTGCAAAGAGTTTTGGTAATTGGTTAACAGTTTACAGGTAAACCTCAATGTCTCTGTAAGGTTGCCTATTATCGTCTTTTATTCACTCATTCGACCTTCATTATCACCGTGCAGGTGAAGGAAAACAGAGAGAAGAGACAGCAGCTGAAAGAGGGGCAGCTGCGGCAGCAGCAGCAGTACAAGGAGACCCAGTCCCAGGCACGGCAGATGGTCATGAAGGAGGAGCGCAGCAAGGTGATGCAAAGGCAGCGAGAGGAGGCACTCTTGCAGCAGGAGATGGCCAGGCTGAGAAAGGACATGCAGGAGCAGAGGAGGCTGGCTGAGGAGACCAGACAGAGGTGAGGTTCAGCCTCAGAGGTGAGGTTCAGCCTCAGAGGTGAGGTTCAGCCTCAGAGGTGAGGTTCAGCCTCAGAGGCGAGGTTCAGCCTCAGAGGCGAGGTTCAGCCTCAGAGGTGAGATTCAGCCTCAGAGGTGTACATGTTTGTGAGGGAAACGGTGCGCGATAGGTTGTTGTTTTGCCCTCCTGTAAAACAAGTAAGCTACATGTGAGGTTCAACTCCATCAGACATGTGTCTTAGAGGTTCATTGACGAGGCCCAAGTGGCTCTGAGGTACAATAGCAAGGCACATTGAAAACCTCGTGCTTTGGAAACCTTGAGCAGTATACTTTGTTGTGCCCCATAGGCACATGTCTGATTAAGGTTCATTGGTGAGGCACTTGTGTTCTTGAGGTGCAGTGGCTCAGCATGTAGAAAACTTCGCCCTAGGCACCCTCAGTATATTTGATTGTGTCCCATACTTTAGGCACATGTGTGCTTGAGGTTCATTGGCGAGACACTTATGTTTTTGAGGGGCAATGGTAAGGCACTTGGAGAACCTCACACTTTGGAAACCTCAGTATATTTTTGTGCCGCATAGGCACAATCATCTTTGAGTTTCAATGATGAGGCCCTTGTGGCTCTGAAGCATAAATGTGAGGCACATGAAAACCTCATGTAAAGGAGGAAAAATTGTGTATCTTTTGTTAAATTCATTGCAGAAAAGGGACTCAAGTGATATTATGTATTTGACAGGATATGAGGCAGGATATGTTTAAGCACGGTAGACTGGCTAAAGAAGTCAGACAGACAGACCGACAGACAGGTTCATGTGTCAGAAAACCTCACATTTTTGATTCTCTTACAAGTGCACCACACATTTTCTATATTAGACATTAAAATAATACTTATGATTGATCACAAAAATGGCCGGTTCTGTTTCTGGGTTTTTAGGGAGAAGGAAAAGGAATCTCAAAAACATGAAGACCTGAGGCAAGAGGAGGCGAGGAAACGACAGGAGGAACTGCAGACCAGACTGAGTGCGGAGTACCTGATCCAGGAGGAGAGACGACAGATGGAACAGAAGCTGGAGAATGCACAGGCAATGAAGACAGCGCAGGATCTTAAGGTATTATGTCCTCAAATGTGACCTGTCATCACAAAATGAGCGTAAAGTCGGCAAAATCAAACATTGAGATATGGGTATTTCTAAATTCTGTGGAAACAGAGCTTTCCAATGGTATATAACACTTGGAGGTTTGATACTTAATATTTGTTTTTTTGGTTTTTTTAGTCTGGAGTCTTAATACAGAGATTATAAGAAAACGGGCATTTCTTGCGTGAAATTGTGTAAACGCGCAAAGAAAGGCATAGTCGAAATTGTCTCAAACTATTTTTTTTTATCTGATCGGCCTGAAAAATTGGGAATTGATTGTTGGGATTTAGTCTTAAAAAAAAACTATATAATCTCAAAATCGACGACCGCTTCAAATCATTTTGACTTTGACTGGCCGTACTGGGAAATCACTCCGTGCGACTTTACGCTCATTTTGTGATGACAGGTCACAAATGTCTCATGCCTTTCTGCCGTGAACCTCACAAAATTCAACAGGGTCTTCCTGGCCCTTTGGTATTGAGTCAAACAAAGTCTAACAAATTGTGACCTGGCACCACGAAATGGATGGAAAGTTGCGAAATTAAAAAGTTGACATTATTACATTTCTAGAAAGGAGAAGTCCTTAGCTTTCAAATGATGTATTGTGTGTTGTTGTAGCTTATTCCTAGCCGCCGCTATATTCTTTTGAAATAGCTGAAGTCATGCTCCCTTGTTTCGAAAAAACGGAGTTCAAAGTTCGTGAACCGTGCCAACTATACTATCACTCAGTGCAATTCAGCCACCAAAAAACACACTTTAGAGTTTTAATTGAGCTATAACATTTTGGGATATGATAAAGAAGGTTTTTTTGTATGTAAAAACGTTAACAACTCCAAACGACCTCCCACTTGAAAAATTGACGTTTCGGCCAATAACTTGTTTTGACAATGTGCCACTTTCCGCTCATTTCGTGGTGCCAGATCACAATTGCCATGGTTTGGTACCAAACCTGCCAAAACCTAGCAAAACCTGCAGTTGGAGTTTGAAGGGTATGATGGGTTAGGGTTAATGAGTGACGGGTGGTTATTATTTCCCCAATGAATAGGAAAAACCAACCTTTGCTTTAGAATTCAGTGTGATGAATAACAGATGGCACACATGAAGTAGGCAACAAAAGGGCGCTATTTAAAAGGATGGACACCCGATGGACTGGCGGCTGAAAGTCGCTATACCGATTAAATTAGCAGGAAGTCCACAGCAAGCTATTTTGTTTTTTAAACTGTATTTTGATTGTACTATAAATGCAGCTACGATGCATCCCACGTACGATGTGTTTTGTGACATGAATCGCAGGTCTTGTCGCAGCTCCAATTTATCTTAGGGATACAGTATGATGCATGCATTGCGATGAGTTCATGAAATCGGGTGCAGCTCGTTAAAGTGTCTGACATGTATGACCAAATTTACAGAACTGCCCAGCAGAGCAGGTGTAGTTTGGCTCTTCTCATTCCTGCGTTTATGTATCTGTGTCAACTAGTCTTTCTGTATAAAATGATGTTATGGGGACATTCCATAGGGTTTGTATGCTTTAAGGAAAATCTCTCTATACTCAAACCCCAAAATTTCTTTCGTCCCACAATTTTCAACATCAGCCTATTATTCCTCTCCATTTTCCCTCTCATAACCCTAACCTAAAACTACTTCTAGAACTCTTTACTGGAGACCCAAAACGTGCCTACAACTTATTCAGCCTTCACGCTATACAAATTTGACGTCACAAAGCATTCGCTGCAAACCTTTTTTCAGAGTTGAAACATGGGGCAAGATAGCTCAGTTGGTAGAGTGCTGGTCCGGTATCCTAGAGTTTGCAGGTTGGAGTTCCACCTTGCCAATTTCTTTGTTCACTTTGAGAGTTGTTCAACTTTTGCAAATTTGCAGCGCGAAAAAGTGCTTGGACGTTACAAATTAATGATTGCGTTCGCTTTTGCACAGATAAACCAGCCTTTTTTTAAACAAAAGAAAAATGTTCCCCACTAGTGTGTGACTTTCTTTTTTCTCAGAGCTTACAAAGGCATTTTCATGCCTGGTACGAGTTGGCCCTGAGCAAGCGACTGACCCTGGGCAAGGCCCGGGCCGTGGCAGACTGGCGGACACTCCTCCGGGCCTGGAATGCATGGAGGGCTTACGTCAGGGCCAGCTGGGCAGAGCGCGAGACTAGGCAGACTGAAGAAAACTTCAAAGATCTCCACAGGTATTAGCCTCTTATTTGTGATCCGCTCCAAGAAAAGATGATATAAATCAAACTACGCATTTACGTTTAATAGCCCACTGAACGCTTTGGTTTTTGGTCTTAAATGACGTTTTGAACCTCTAAAGTTTCAGGTTTAATGAAAAAGGTTAATTTTGATTAATACCTTCTATTTTAAGAGTCTATGGTTCTGTTGTATTGTCTTAGTTTTGTTGTTTTTCAAAGCCTGTTTTCTTAGTTGTGTATTTTGAATTATATTTAAGCTTTTAATATGTCAAAATGTTTCATGCTATTGACCAATAAGAATGGCTAAACTGTCAGGGCATTTTTGAATATTGAATTATGCGATTGTGGGTAGTAATAGATTCTAGAGTCATGCCAAACTGTATTTGAATCAAAATTAATGGTTGACTTTCAAAGACTGAGATTTCCAACAATTTCTGTATAAATGTGCTACCTGCTTGCATGCTTTCAAATAAAATCAACTCTTATTAAATTTGTTATTTTTTTCTTTAATTTTAGGAAAAAGCAGATTGCCACCAATCACTACCACCGCAAAATTTTGAGAAAATACCTCTCCGTCTGGTGCCTGTGGCAACGACAGGAGCAGCAAAGCAGGGATCTGAAGCAGCAGCAGCACCAGACCAAAACCAAGATGGCTACCTTTCTGCAGGCAGCAGCCTCTGGGAAGCTGTGGACCAATAGGAATCAAGATGGGGGAGACGGTGATGCCAAAGCCAGAAAGAAGGGGGCCTCTGATAGGCCAGAATCGGTGGCAGGAAAAGTGGTTTGTTGATTATTTATTTTGGTTCAATGACGAGGAAAGTTCTGATTCGGATTCTTCTCTGCAAAAATGTCACATCATTTTGGTTGCAACACTTTAACATGTACAGTGTACAGTTCATACAAAAGGCCATCTGCCAGCACCAAAATAACTTTGCTAAGGGAAGTTTGAGATCCCTTTCAAACTAGCGCGGTTTTGTTAAAATGTCATAAATTATGCTAAGGGAGAGTAAACTATCCAAAAAGTAACCGACCAAATTTTTGTTCAAAAGCTTTCTTGATGTAAAGATATGAATGATTCTAAACGCCCTGTAAAAATATTCTTTCTGGCACGCTGTCTTTTTGAAGAAAATATTGAAAGAAGTAAAAAAAAAAAGGGAGATTCTATCAAATGTTTGTTTTTCAATGCCCAGGATGACCTGTTTGGAGAAACAACCAGGCCAGTTAACGCCAATGGTTCAGCCCCCAGCACAGCTCGCAGTGAGGCCTCCGTTGTGTCCGCGGCATCTAAAACCAGACTTCAGCCCAGCCACTCCGCGGGTCTCGGGAGACCCAAGTACGCATGGCAGGTGAAGCGCAAGCACGTGGAACTGCCTGTTGAGGAGATTCTAGCGGCCGGTGAAGATGACGATGTTAACAGGGAACAGCAGCCAAATCGGAATCAGAATAATGCTGTCAAAAACTGTGAGTCCAACCTTCTTGTG
Source organism: Crossaster papposus (assembly GCA_037893245.1). Lineage (NCBI taxonomy): Eukaryota > Metazoa > Echinodermata > Asteroidea > Velatida > Solasteridae > Crossaster > Crossaster papposus. The sequence continues at coordinate 611,572 of JBAIAA010000206.1, forward strand.
TCGCCTAAACAAAGTTTTGGAGGCACTATCTAGCCCAAAATTCTCTGTCTTTTGGGATCATGTGATGTATGACTGCCGCGTATGACCGTCGCGTTACTCGCGTATGACTATCGCGTATGACCGCCGCGTATGACCGCCGCGTATGACCGCCGCGTATGACCGCCGCGTATGACCGCCGCGTATGAATTACTGAGGTCAAAGGTCATTTAGGGGTCATTAGAGGTCAAAAGAGATTTGATGGTTTCCATGGGGAAAAGGCAATAAGATAAGTTGTTTTCAGTTGCACCCTGTGGTAAATGGAGTTGTGTGGTTCTGAAAAGAACCGGAGGGCAGTCAACTTTACTCCGGGTTAGAGTTGCTGATTGTCACTGGTGGTGTTCTTTTTTTTTACTTCAGCAAATTCAAAGGCTGACGTTTCTGATATAACGTCCAAAAGGGCCATCAGCTACAAGCCCAATTCCTTCGAGCACCGCTACGCCGCGCAGCAGCGCATCCTGCAGGAGCAGCAGCAGCAGCTACGTGATCAGAAGCAGCTGATTGAGGACCTGCAGACAGTGCAGCGGCAGCAGCAGCTGCTACGAATGCAGCCAGTTGAAGGAGGTGGTGCCACGATGCGGAGCGAGACCACCGTGACAGACCCAAACAAGGTTTCTGAAGGACTCCTGGATAGTGGAAGGTAAACCTTGGAAGCTGTTCCCTTTCAGACTATAAATTGAATCCCTTGGCATAAATTTTGATTTTAGTGGACCGGGCGGGAGAGCTAGTCTGTCATCAACTGGCTAACCAGATGGAAAGAACTTACCGGACTGACCAGATAGATTGAACTGACCGGATTGACCTAACTGACCAGACAGAACAAACTGACCGGATTGACCTAACTGACCAGACAGAACAAACTGACCGGATGGCCTAGACTGATCGGACAAACTGGACCGAACCGACAAACAAGACCGAACCGGAGGACTGGACCGACCTTACCCAACCCGAGAGTCAAGAGTATACAAAATTTATCTTGTTGGTCCAGCTGGACTCGGCAAACGTACGTAGTTCATTTTTGTGATTAAACAAGAATTTGTCAAGAACACTTGTAAATTCCCACGAAAATCATACACGCTCTAAAAAATCACATTCTGTACTTCACCAATCCACTGTTACGTGCTGCTGGTGGTTTTTCCCCGTCCACGCTCTTGTTGCAGGTCACAGCCTGTAGCTAGCACGGCGCCGTCCACAGCACGGTCAGATCACAGCGATACCAGCATGACCAGCGCCGGCAGCAAGAACAAAGAACTCACCAGACCACCACTACTTAAAGGTAGCACTGGTGGCTTCAACTTTTTACCACTGACTAAATGGAAGTCAAGCCTGAACAAAGTTCAACAATTTTGGGCTTTGCCTAGGGGTGTGCATTAGCAGGTAATATGAAAACTGTGTATCCAAATGAAAACAGCACGGGTAACCGATGAAGAAACCCAACCCCAGAATTCAAATTTCTTGTTCACATTATTCAAGGTCTACACGAATATAACGCTACCACATTGGTGCGTCAAAACAGCAAGATAGAATTATCTACACTGATTTGTATAGCTTTACAGTATAAAGTGCAAAGCCATAATCATGAAATGATTTTTTTTTCTCATATTCCCTAACTTTCATTTTGAAAATTTCCCACAAATGACATTCAATACCTTTCTCATTCATTGTTTGAGACGCTACTTTTCATGAGTACCTGATTCCCTAATATGGAACTAATTTCTAACATCTGCGGTCAGGTACTTGGGTATTCTGATTCCAATGCCAATCCCTAGCTTGCCTGCAAAATGGCAGCTCATTTCATGTTGGAAGATAAGATTGCCCTTTCGACCAAATATTGTCCTTTCTCTCATACATTTGTTGTGGACACCAGGAACATCTGCGGTCAGGTACTTGGGTATTCTGATTCCAATGCCAATCCCTAGCTTACCTGCAAAATGGCAGCTCATTTCATGTTGGAAGATAAGATTGCCCTTCCGACCAAATATTTTCCTTTCTCTCATACATTTGTTGTGGACACCAGGCATGAAAGAGAGGGAAGCTGCTAGGCTGAAGATAAAAGCAGCGAGGGAGGAACGACGATGCAAGAAAGAGCAGGACAAACTGGTAAAATAATCCAAGCAAAGTCTGAAAATTGCAAGTGATGCTTTTCAACGATAATTTGGTCAGTTACTTTGTAGCTAGCTGCAAATGATATTTTACCCGCTCCAGGAAAAGGTGTCATAAGTCTCGCTATGCATTTATGAGTAATGGCCTGTAAAAGTTAATAGGGTCAATTTGTTTGTCAAAATCTGATTTTCATTTTTTGTCTTAAATGACATCTTTAATATCCAAAGTTTCAGATTTAATTAGCAAAAAGCTGGAATTCAATAAATAAAGTGAAACGAAACCTTTTAAGAGTGCATGGTTCCAATGTATTGTCTTAGTTTTGTTGCCTTTTGTCTTAGTTTTGTTTCGAAGCATGTTTTCTCAGTTGTGTATTTTGAATTCCATGGAACCATTAATATGCAAAAACGCCATATCACCGGAACGGGAGGGGCTATGGAGCTGTACTATGTACCAAATGAAAGCTTATATCCTGGACCTTTCAATCATGTACATAACTCTATTTTTTGTTTTTGCGACTCATATCACCTTTTTCTGGAGCGGGTCGCATATACTTTACCTTTTATACATGGTGCAAACAATCTAGAGGCCTGATGGAATATTGGCAAAGGATTCTTTCCTTTTTGTCGATTTGGACTAATTTAAATGTAAACTTTGTGTTGCGAGTCCCTGCAGTTGAAATTATGCAAATAGTTCCATAGTAGTTCTGTAGTCTGTTTGTAAGCAGGATTACGGAAAAACTGCTAGAGGGATTGTAATGAAACGTGGTGGGTAGATAGCTTATGGGTCAGGGATGATTCCATTACATTTTCAGATTGCTCTGGATCCAGATCAGGTATATGGATCACTTTATTTAAATGATTGTTCAACATTGGGAGATTTTGCGGTTGGGCGGCATTTGCCAATTAAGGCACTGTATTATGACAACTGGTAATGTTGGGGTGCATTCTTTTGCGGTTGGGGCAAAGTGTGTTTACGAGTCCCTGCATGTTTTTGCAAGTCTTTCAGAAGTCCTTCAGTCTCGAGTCAAGTCACTAGCTGTTATTCAAATAAACCGTTAACCAGTTCGCGCCGGAATTATTTTAACATCACCGAGCCGAGGGGCGGGATTATTTTTAACGAAACTCGATCCGAAGCGGGTTAAGGCCAATAGTGCCGGGAAGAACACCCACGCAATTCCGGCCTTGCTCGCTGCTGACAAAATGTGACAGACATTTCCGGCCTTGCTCGTGGCGTGTTTATGTGTCATCCGTTTTGAATCTGGGGAAAACTTTGCGTTTATATACATCATCCCGCGCGAACTGGTTAACAAAAGCATTCCTTTGTCATTGTTCAACCATTTACTTGCGACTGCTTATGAAGCAAGAAATGGGACAGAGAGAACCCCCCCCCCCCCCCCTTCCTTTGTGGTGGTCATTGGGCTTCCAGAATGTTGTGGTTTCTCAGGAATTCTTTTTAGGTTTTTAGGGAGAGGGGTGCGTTTGGTAACGCTAGTCTAGAGAGTGTATATGTATGGGGGGCTATGGGAGACTATGGGAGACTGTGGGAGACTGTGGGAGACTATGGGAGACTATGGGAGACTATGGGAGACTATGGGGAGACTATGGGAGACCATGGGAGACTATGGGAGACTGTGGGAGACTGTGGGAGACTGTGGGAGACTGTGGGAGACTGTGGGAGACTGTGGGAGACTGTGGGAGACTGTGGGAGACTGTGGGAGACTGGGGGAGACTGGGGGAGACTGGGGGAGACTGGGGGAGACTGGGGGAGACTGGGGGAGACTGGGGGAGACTGGGGGAGACTGGGGGAGACTGGGGGAGACTGGGGGGAGACTGGGGGAGACTGGGGGAGACTGGGGGAGACTGGGGGAGACTGGGGGAGACTGGGGGAGACTGGGGGAGACTGGGGGAGACTGGGGGAGACTGGGGGAGACTGGGGGAGACTGGGGGAGACTGGGGGAGACTGGGGGAGACTGGGGGAGACTGGGGGAGACTGGGGGAGACTGGGGGAGACTGGGGGAGACTGGGGGAGACTGGGGGAGACTGGGGGAGACTGGGGGAGACTGGGGGAGACTATGGGAGACTATGGGAGACTATGGGAGACTATGGGAGACTATGGGAGACTATGGGAGACTATGGGAGACTATGGGAGACTATGGGAGACTATGGGAGACTATGGGAGACTATGGGAGACTATGGGAGACTATGGGAGACTATGGGAGACTATGGGAGACTATGGGAGACTATGGGAGACTATGGGAGACTATGGGAGACTATGGGAGACTATGGGAGACTATGGGAGACTATGGGAGACTATGGGAGACTATGGGAGACTATGGGAGACTATGGGAGACTATGGGAGACTATGGGAGACTATGGGAGACTATGGGAGACTATGGGAGACTATGGGAGACTATGGGAGACTATGGGAGACTATGGGAGACTATGGGAGACTATGGGAGACTATGGGAGACTATGGGAGACTATGGGAGACTATGGGAGACTATGGGAGACTATGGGAGACTATGGGAGACTATGGGAGATGTCCTTCGGTCCCATATATTGCTGGGTATATGTGGCTGGCTTTATGAAAGATTTTGTGACTGGACTTGTATCTGGACTTGTGAAAAAGATTTGCACAGACTCGAATACAACTATGGGCGGAAGTCTGCGCTCTACAATCCAAGTGCCTTTTTCTGGTTGGTTAAAGTTGTCTTGATGTATAATTTTAGGCTGAGATCAGGGCTAAAGAAGAAAAACAGAAGCAGGATGAGGAAGATGAGAAGATAGCCAAGATGGAAAAGAGACGAGAGGAGAAGAGGCTAACCAGACAGGTGGGGTAATATACAAATATACGTCAAATATAACGTGGTTTGACGGTGGGTAGTCGATACTTCTCTCGGTATTGGAATTTGACAAACTAGCTACTGAGGCGAAACCCAAAATAAATATGTTATATTTGTTTTAATATACCTCATACATATTCAATTTCAAGAGCTCGGAAAAACGCTGATTAACATTTGTGACCCGCTCCATCGTAATCAGGAATAAGTCGCTGAGGCCGTTTTACGCAATCGGTCGTTGAAGTGAATGCATGAGTGAAAATCTTGACCAAGTCGTTTTTCTGAACATTGTATTTTTAGGAAGTATAGTTATCACAGATTATTGTCATTAATGTATTGTATGTAAAAACGATCAATAAAGATGAAAATGAAGAGGATTTGTGTGCGCTGTCCGTATGATTTTGGTCAATTTTGTTTATTTCAAAGCTGTTTTTCTCGGAATGTGGATTTGGCAAATAAATATACACCTGTCATCTTCATCAGACCATAACTCCTTAACCTAAGAAGATACACACTTGTGATGGGTATCATTAGAAAGCTTATGAAATTCCCTTTCTCATCATGTGCATATCTCAAAAAAATTCGAGACTTATTCCTGATTTCGATGGAGCGGGTCACATTTACGTCAGGCTGTCATCTTTTTATGTGTAGCTTTGGCGATGTTCGTGCGTGCGTACTTCACCCGTGTGCTAGTTCCACGATTGCATCAAGAAGCGCACGCGTAGTAAACTAGCACATGGATAACTCTTGCGCTCGTCCGTCTACTATGCATGCGTATTTAACCTGTGCATGAATACTCTGGACATGAATATTCTGGCCTTTAAAACCATGTGCTTAACACTATTTTCATTTTTTTGCGACTTATTTCACCTTTTCCTGGAGCGGGTCACATACATATTTTTTTTACACACTTCTTTGCAGCGAGAATTGGAGAAGCATCAACGCTTTGAGCACCTTCAGAGGCAAAACAGCAGGGCGGAGGAACATCACCGACAGACCTTGCTGAGACGCAAAGGTCTGGACCCCTGGATGCGACTGGTCAGTGTGGCTAGACAAAACATGCAGGTAGGTTGAAGAACAGACTGATTTCTTTTGGTTGGAAGGGCCTTTGTTGCAACTTCGTTACCATGGGTACGATCTTGCTGCGCCTTGTTTTCCCATCATGTCTTGTGCATTCTTTATCCCTGGAACTGTGTAATTTAAATGTGCCAAACAGCCCGTGTTTAAAATGCGACGCAGTGCTTTCAGTATGGAAGGATTTTTCATTTGTAGAATTAAATTCCTTTGAAAGATGAGATGCACGTATTTCCTGCCCAGAAAAAAATCCATATAGTCATTATCAGCACTAAGTGCCCTAGTCTTAATAATGGAAAAAAAGTGCTCTGATTTGTATTGCTGATGTGATGTGACGAACAAGATGTTAACCAGGGGCACAAGCACAACGTACAGAGCGTTAAAGTTTTGAATTACACACGCGTTCACTTTTAGTAGAAAATATTCATTTTGAATAACCAGTCAGTGTCGTCTACGTATTCCTTAAGATCTGGGCCCAATTTCATAGAGCTGCTTAACGGACTATTTTTTGCTTAAGCGGGGTGTTTAAGCAAATTTTCATTTCATAGCAACCGTTAAGCAAGATTTTTTGCTTAAAGCGATAAGCAAAGAAAAAGGAGCCTTAACCACCGCATTTTTTGCTTAAGCAAGGTTTAACCTTAACGTAGCAACAGTTAAAATGGCGGCTATTCTTCAAAGGCGACGTGAAATTCAAATTATCTTGTGTTTCGATGTCAAAAGGAAACCCTTTAGGACCCCCTCAATCACTGCTTTCTCCTCGATGTATGAGGTAGCCAGTGCCAGATCCATTTCTGCAGTAAAGAGCAACGATTTGGACTTTGCCCCGCCCCGCGCAACTTTTTTACGCTGTTGGTTTCGTCCGCCATTTTTATTTTATTTTATTTTGGGGGAATGTTTTGCTTAAGCAGACGGTCTAAAATATTGCGCGCGCAGTTTGTTTACGTGCTTTAAGCAACCGCTGGTGAAATACGTTTACGCTTAAGCAAATTTTTCTGCTACAGTAAGCAAACAAATTTGCTTACCGTTAAGCATCTCTATGAAATTGGGCCCAGGGGTTGGTGAAGGAACGCGCACGCGTTCATGAAGTCGAGGCGGCTTTTGTTGTCCATTCTTGCCCCTGCTTCTCCTAGGGTTAGTGACTTGTGATTAGAGTGTCAGAGGCACTTCACCCCCACTTGCCTCTCTCCACCCAGGAGTATGAATGGGTACTGGCATTAGCCAGGGAGTATAACCTGGGATCGAACAGAAAAAATAAAATATAATTAGTTATTCTCAGTCGTTTTATGCTCACTTTATTTCCAACCCTGAACCGTACCTCGTCTCCAATAATAAGAGCGGGTAGTGTTGAGCGCGTACAGCTCGACACCTTGGGAACGAGGTTGCCAATGGCAGTAATAGTCTGGTTCACAGTAAATACGCTTTATTGCATGTATTGTGTAGAGAGCGACAGAGGCGGAAACATGTCATTTGACACAGACAGAATGGCTAAACACCGAAATTTACTTGCGACAATTTTCCTGGATTTTCTGGGTTTTTTGGGCTAAATTTTACAAAAAGGTATTTATGAATGGGAATAAATGTGTGTTCGGTCGGTATTAATCACTCTGTTTAATACCGCTTGGAGTCTGGGTGCTGATAATTACCCTCGCCTTCGGCTTGGGTAATTATCAGCACCCAGACTCCAAGCGGTATTAAACAGAGTGATTAAAACCTCTCGAACACACATTTATTTCCTTAGTAAATATTGTTTAACTGACGTGTCCAAAGTTTTACAATCATGGATGCCGAGAAAAAAACCAAGACAAACATCGTTCGTTTTAAACTGGCGTCGGGCGGTTGTTCTTGTTGTAATTGTTTTTCGTGATTTCAGGGTTTTTCCTCAATCTTCTGTAAAGAATACTATTTTCCTAAACCTGTTGTGTTTTTGTACTCCTTAACCCTAACTCCCTACACAACAAAGGAAGTTGGAGGATTTTGAAGGAATTGTATTGTTCAATAACAATGGTGAGGGAGTTAGGGTTAATTTATTGATGAATATAAAGGTTGCAGAAGATCAATACTGCAATGTGCTACAGAGAAAGTGCCTGTTACCATGGAGACAATATGCAGATGAGGTCATGCAGGAGAAGGTTGCCATGGCAGAGAAGCAGTACGAGGTCATCCTTCTAAGACGGGCATTTCAGTCTTTAAAGAGGGTAATTAGCTTGGAATTGTTCTGTTTCTCTGTTGCCAATTTCATCTTTGTTACTAAAAAACATGTTGATCACCGTATAATTAGTTATTGTGGGAAACTTGTGGCCTCGTGCAGTAGCGTATTACGTGAAACCATTGCATACATGCTCTCTCTGACTGGATACAGGAGTTGTCTCAATTTGTGAGACAACTTTGCCCACGTGTACAGTACATGCAGACTTTCGATGTGACCACTTAATATGTCAAAAAGTAAAACAAAAATAGTATTTTCCATTTTCCAGTCACTTGTTATATGAATAATGCAGACTCCCCGGAAACCACTCACATATTTTAACCATCAGAGAACAAGAAAAACTTAAGAAATATAAGCAGAACAGTGATTAGAGTAAGTAGTGATTAGATAACGGGTCGGTGAGCGTTCACGTTAAGTTTGACGTGCTTTTGTGTATTGCATTTTAGGGCGTACATGCTGCCGAATAATGCGCATATTTGGAACTTTTGTTGTTTGTCAAAGATTTTAAGTATCATGTGATGTGAATTAGACGCTACGATTGGATAATGATTGCGTACGGCGATAGGTCAATTCTGCAGGTTGTGGGTTGGAGTCTAACTTGTTTGTGCTAAGTAAATTTGTGTGTGCTTAGCAGCCCTATAAAATTTTTTTTTTCTTCCTATTTTCTCAGTATGGTCACTTGCAGTCTATTCAGCTTCAGAAGGCTCGGAGGCACTACGTGCTTGCTGTCAAAGGAAAGGTGTTCCAGGCCTGGCAGAAGTATGTCACAGACGAGAAACTCAGGATGTGGAAGAATGAAGAAATCGCTGAGGAGCACAACGAGACGTAAGCTCAGAGGAGAAACATTATTAACCAGTCCGCGTTTTTCCAGAATAAAAAATGGATGACGGATAAACGAGTCACGAGCAAGGCCGGAAATATCTTTCAGCGATCAGCAGGCTCGCAGCAAGCGAGGCTTGAAATATTAGGGTGTGCTACCCACAGAGGCCGGTCCAAACCCGTCTCGGATTGAGGTTCATGAAAATCAATCCCCCGGTGAATTTGTTAAAAAATATTACCGGCGCAAACTGGTTAACCCTAACCCTCCTTAATCAATTTTTTCGAAATCCTCATGTGGTTTTGGAGGATTGTAGAGGATTGAGGTTAAATAACAATTGTGTCTGGTGATTTCCTGCATTACGTGTCAATTCCCTGTATTATTATGCTTGGAATCATCTGCACCTCTTCTAACAGTCATCAGCATTGCCTCGACCCATAACTAGTGATAGGGGAGGATTTGGGGAGAATTAAGGCAATGGTCACCCCTCAACTGACCGAAATAATGGCCGTTTGAGGATTGAGGGTGTATCCATTTTTGACATGGTGGCAATTTGAGAATTTTTCAGGAATAACCAGTTTCTGCCGGAGGAAATATATACATGCAAAGATTTAAAACGGATGACGCATAAACACGTCACGAGCAAAGCCGGAAATGTCTGTCAGCAACGAGCAGGGTTGGAAATGCATGGGTACCATCGACCTAAACCCGCCTCGGATCGAGTTTGTTAAAAATAATCCCGCGCTTTGGCTCGTTGAATGTTACAATAATCTTGGTGCAAACTGGCAAAAGGATGTTTCCTCGCCAAAAGAGCCTAGGGGGTTAGGGTTTATTAGGTTATTTTTTCAGGCTGTTCACACTTGCGGGAAAAGCAGACATAAAAACACATTTTTAATGTGAGGGGCAAGTTTTCACGCTGTGAATTTACAAAAGTTGAATCCCTTTCACCTCTGGAAAATTATTTAATACACAAAAATCATTTGCTTAGTTGAACAAATTTCACCTGCCAAAATTTTATGGAATGTATAACTGCTTATAAGTTTTAAGTAAGTTATGAATATGCATAGCATATGAATTTGCTAAGCACTAATTTCTAATTAGTACCCCGGGCCCTGATATTATAATTCTTTTCTTTTTGTTCTTTTTTTTTTTTAGACGCATAATGAAGACACCATTTTTGGCCTGGAAGCGTTATCCCAAGATGTTGAAAACAGAACGTGTTCGAGAAAAACGACTGGAAGACATGAGGAAGAAAGTGGCCTCAATTCTGCCCGACTTTGGAGACAGCTAATGAGGCACATCTCGGGAGCAAAGGTCAATCAAGGTCGGCTAGCGTTTGATTGGTCGGCTAGCGGTGGATTGGTCGGCTAGCGGTAGATTGGTTGGCGGTAGATTGGTCGGCTAGCGGTTGATTGGTCGGCTAGCGGTGGATTGGTCGGCTAGCGGTAGATTGGTCGGCTAGCGGTGGATTGGTTGGCTAGCGGTAGATTGGTTGGCTAGCGGTAGATTGGTCGGCTAGCGGTGGATTGGTCGGCTAGCGGTGGATTGGTCGGCTAGCGGTGGATTGGTCGGCTAGCGCTGGATTGGTCGGCTAGCGGTTGATTGGTCGGCTAGCGGTAGATTGGTCGGCTAGCGGTGGATTGGTCGGCTAGCGGTGGATTGGTCGGCTAGCGGTGGATTGGTCGGCTAGCGGTGGATTGGTCGGCTAGCGGTAGATTGGTCGGCTAGCGGTAGATTGGTCGGCTAGCGGTGGATTGGTCGGCTAGCGGTGGATTGGTCGGCTAGCGGTGGATTGGTCGGCTAGCGGTGGATTGGTCGGCTAGCGGTGGATTGGTCGGCTAGTGGTAGATTGGTCGGCTAGCGGTAAAACAATGTACGTCATGAGGCAATTAAGTCAACAGCTAGTTGATTGTCAACAGCTAGTTGATTGGTCAACAGCTAGTTGATTGGTCAACAGCTAGTTGATTGGTGAACTTGAAGAAATTCTGCAATCTCATAACAATGTACGTCATGAAGCAATTAAGTTCCATCAAGGTCAACTATATAGCGGTTGATTGGACAACAAGTCAACAACAGTCAGAACTATTGAATACATTTGAACCATTTGTTTTTTTTAAATACAGGATAAATACCTCGCCACAAAAATGTTGTTGAGAGAGGATGATACAGTGGGCCAGATCCCCTGGTCAAAAAGTGAGGTGGGGGGCATCCTCCTTCCAACCTCACTTGTAAGCTCGGCAGTGTCATCATGCACTTGCTTCGTTCTAGACGTGTTTTGCCCATAGAGCTATATTAAATTACTAGAGCGCTGACTGGATGTACAAAGTGATGCGAGCTGGGCACATCCATGTTTGTGCACAAACCTATGGAAACCTCAAAAATTTGTACGACTTTTGTACGGCTATTTGCATACCTGCATTTGTATTCTATACAACGCGTTACCATAGCCGATACGCCCAAAACCGAAACGCATGATCAGCAAATATGCGCGTGCGTATTCGCGCGCTGCAGTTGATTTTGCCGTGACTTTTTTTAACTGACATGACGCGCGTAAAGTTGTTTGCGTCTGTTCTACTTGCACGCGCATTGCATTTAGAGTACACTTTCAAAATTAAATCCATCTATTTTTATTATGTTCTACAACACGCACATGAATTCAAAATGTCTGCGTACAGAATGGATTCAAAGGATCTCCGCGCGTAAGAATGAAGAGTTAGCGCTCTAGTAATTTAATATAGCTCTATGGTTTTGCCAGACTTATTTAGTTTTGTTCAAGTAAGATTTGGCAGTATATTTGGCAGTATATAACTTATGAATTGTAAGATTTTGTGAAATAAACATTCACTTGATGCTCTAATTGGTTTGCTTTGGATTTTGTATAAAATGACAAGTTCAGTAAATCCTAGTGTTGTATCTCAGCCTGGGTGTGCCAAAAGGGGAAACTCCCATCGCCATGAACAATAATGATAATGCCCGAATGTCAAAGGAACAGATTCGGAAACTGTAGTAATTCCTTTAGTTTTAGTCATGTGACATTGGCGGCTACTGACCTAAATGATTCATCAGAAATAGTCAGAATCTTTTGTTTGGTCTGATGACGTTAGTTAAATATTAAATATTATACATTTTTCTAAATGGATTTTTTTACAATTGTTTGTTGGTGATGTACCCCTTGAAAAAAGTATTTGAATTCTTACCAAGGGGGAAATATTAGGGGGGGGGGATGAAGAAGAAAAAAACAATGTGGTATATGACCAAGCATTCGAGTTTACTGACCTGTATTCTCCCAATTAAACGAGATAAATGAAGTTTAATTGAGATTCTGCCGAACTACACTGAACGCATCCTGAGCCACGCAGCGCTTTCTACTAATAGCGCTCAAACCCCTGTGGTCATTCCGCCAGATCCGTGATTATTAGCGCCAAAAACCATGCGCCCAATCAGAGCCTCCGTTACAAACAGACCAAGGCCATTTCCCAAACCCTGGCTTTGGATCCGTTCTGGCTACAGCCTATTGCTAAACTGTATGAATGAAGCCTGAGACGAAGACGAAGCTGGGGTTCGAAAAACGGCCAAAGGCATGCGAACCAACGCGCATTTATATTGGTCTATCAGTATAAACCTCAATATCTGCAACATGGGGTAATATTTGCCGATAAATGAATGGTAAGGTTTTTATCCACCGCTGCAAGTCAGATTTCGCCTCTTCAGGCAAATGCATTTTAGCATGATAATTTCCATCATGTATTTTCAAAGCAAAATCAAAGCAAGATCTCCAAACTTCTATAAAATAGAGGCCCTAATGGAACTGCAGGAAAACACGAGACCTTTTTCCCTATTACATGCGATACAAGTAGTACCGGTAAACCTGCATTCTGAATCATTGAACAGTATATAGGTCGTGGGCAAATTGTTTGAACTGGCGTATTATCAAACTCGATAGGACAGTGCGCAACCGTGTTTAAAACCCATTTATCAGAGGTAATTTATTTTAAGGCAGACACAAAATGCATTAATCTCCCCGCTATTTTTTTTTTTTGGGGGGGGGGGGGTGATATAAATATTCATACTATGACACTTACTTACTGATTACTGATTACTGATTTGTGTCTGTGCCTGGTTGGAGCTATTTAGTAACCGGTTTCTTTACTGTTGCGCCGGTGCTTGAGGTCTGTTGATGGTACAGCTTCGAACCAATTTTGCAGGTCTCGTGTATTGTCTTGCAAGACTAGTGTACCAGATCGTCACCAAACGGGTGGTTCGTGCAAGTAACCTGTGAAGAGCATAATGGCGCATATTTCGTGCTTAAATCTGGCCGAATATTGTCTCGTCTACGCAAATTCAATTGCGAGTTTCCTGCGCCAAGAATAGCAACCGCGTCTATAAGCATTCTAATGAGTTGGGCAGTGTCCAAACCCGCCTCATTGTTACGGGCCTTTAACAATAGGTCTGTTGCCATTGAAATGGCTATTGACGCTTTAACAAAGGCGTTTTGGATTTTCTAGAATTTCACATCCTTTGCTCGGGTTGTTGGTTTGAGAATCGCCCAGATCTCGGAGTTTACTCTGGTAATGCAGATGTTTTGGCAATTATTTGGTTTATCGTATTTCTTCGTTTTTCACTCAGAATCTTGCCCCGAGCAGGAGCGTTTATGGGTTTTGCCAACTGCTCATTAAGGGCTGGGCTCTCTTTGTCATCGCTCGCAACAAGTGCCGCCATTTCGTTCAGTAATTCATCTTCGACCTTACTATGGCCACTGGCTAGCAGGTTGTCTAGATCACCCTCGGTGAATGTATCATCGCCCCTGTTCAGGTGCGTTGTTTATTACTTTCTTGTCGCCCTTTTCAGGTGCGAGACCGGTTAAGACGCCGTCAAGGTCGTCGTCACTGTCAAATATTTCACCTTTGCTGGCTACCAAATCGTTAGCAAACTCATTATTGCTCGCAAAAGAAGGCTGATTTTGCCGTGTAAAGGCCCCAGTTAGAAATGTCTCGGTTTGCTGCAAGGACACGATCATCTGGCGCAAATCGCCCTCATTTTCCCGAGCTTTGCGAGTTGGTGGTGCATTCGTGTCCTGCCGCCCCTGTTTTCTTACGCTTAGTGGGGCGCTTCCTTAGCCGGCCGGGAGTCGGCGCCGATTTGCTTGTGCTCGCCGCGGTCGCGGTAGAAGGCAAACCTGCAAGTTCGCTGTCTAAACGCTCAAATAGTGCCTCATCTTCTGATGGGTTAACCTGCAAGACCGGTTCAATAGGCTGATGAGCCATGTCTAAAACACGTAAGCTGGCCACGTAGAGTGGTCCGAGCAAGGTGTGGCAATTGGCTATTAGCGCGAAACGCTATTAGAAAAGACAAGGCGATGTTCGCGCAAGAGCCACTCAAAATACACTGGTGAGCGTTCACTGAGGGTGCCTTTATTTAAATAGGGGCTTACTGGCAGGAATGACATTCCCTTTCTTTAAATAGCCGCATACCTGAGCAACTGGACAATACAATCTCACGTGGTCCGAGTTGAGGTAATGGTGGGGTAGAATTCAACTCAATTAACCGATGACTGACTCTTGATAAACACAAATACAAACACTCGTAATTACAGTGTGAATGTGACGCAGCAAAACGAAATAGTTTGAATGGGACAGGGCCGCAGAGAAAATATGTCCTTATAAGGCATGCGTTTTGATGACGTATCATCTATTCATAAATTACGTTCACGGTCACGTAGACCCTCAAAGGCAGCGATGCGGCCCGAATAATCGGTTCACTGCACTCGCACAATGGAGCCCTCCACAAACAAGTTCTGTGCCATGCACCGTATGTATTGGTTGTGCAGTAGAAGTTTATTAGAACCGGTGTTTTTTTTGGACTGGGTGTGGGTTTAGCACTGTTGATTTGTTTTGTGGAAGGACTTTTAAGATATCGAAAAGACGCTGTGTTTGCAAAATGGATGCGGTAATGTTTCTGGTGACTGTTGTGTTGCTGACGGCGGGAGAATTCGGGAAAACGTGTAAGTTCTCAATCTCATTGGTCGGAGTTTTATAGCATATACAAATATTCGGTCCCATTCGACACAAAATGAAATCCCATTATGTACTATCTTGACAATGGTCGCAGTCAATATACATGTAGTGCTCGTACACAAAAAAATACCCCCAAAAATTGCAGATTACCATGTTAAATAGATAATAAAGGTATGGTTTGAAAGATGTACCTTTTCACTTCTGATAGTGTGAAGACAGTTATGAGTAATTTCCCAAAAGAGATCAAATTTACCACGGGACCAAGTTTTTCGATTTTGTTTGGATGTATACAAGTGGTGTGATATGGGGGACCTGTTTGGGATATAGCAGCTAACTTGACGCCGTGACGTTGTCAACCAATTCCTAAACATCAATGTTCAATGGCTAATCCACCCTGATGCTTAACAATAACATGTAAACATGTTTAAAAACATGAATTTTGTTTGCTCGTCTTGCTTTTTCGAGACATTTTTCCAGTGCACGAATGGAGCCCAGCGCGCCATTCGTCATTTTACGAATGGCGCGCTGCATTGTTCAGACCTATAGTGGAAGACAAAGAGAAAAGTGCGATTGTAACAACGTATTGATATAGCTTTTTTAATACGTTCCCTGACCGACACACCAATGTATTGTCAACATTACTTTACTGGCCGTTTCGATTTTACAAAAACACGACATTCGTTTACACAATAATGAAACATTCTTCGAGGGTGTTACAAGTGTGATACACCATTGGTAATTGCTTGAATTATCATGAATGGTTGGTTTGGGGAGTTGTATTTTATAGTAAATATCATTTAACTTGCCTGTTCGAAGTTTTACAATCGTGGATGCCAAAGAAAGCAAGAAAAAGGCGTTCGTTTTCAATCAGCGTTTGGCAGTTCAATTTTTCGGAACATTGTAGGATATCTAGCGCAATCATTTGGAGAGACGCCTACAATCATTATTTACTTTCAAATGAGTAAGATATTTCTTAATAATTCGGTGGTAAACCTTTTTGACATCTGCCAATAGTGTATCCTACCTTTAAGTAGGTACACTCGGTAGCGCGTCAGTTGTTCGTGGGTGATGAATAGACCCGGGCAATTTTCACCCACGAACGGCGCTCTCCTCGTGTATAGCTTTTCACAGTTGTAGGTTAGGCAATTATCCACACATCGGCAAGTATAGGCTACCTTTGTCCCAATACCTAAAACCGGTTGAATTAAAAAAGTTGATAAACACTTGGTTTCATGGTCAATTTGACCTCTTTTGGGAAATTACTTAATTACTCATAACTCTGTCAACAATTATCAGATTCTGACCTTTGATGTCTCATTTTAAAGTGGAAAGGGTACCTTTCAAACCATACATGTTATTATCTATGTCGGTTGCACATTCTATGTGTAGCATTCCATTATATTTCGTTTGCCTCAGTTATTTTACTTTAGACACTGTATCTCTTCCTTTTGCGGCGTCGTGAAGTTGCCGTGCTTCCGTGTGTCGCGATTGTCGTTCAAAAAGCAGGACCTTTTTTATAGCGAGCAATGGTTCGTTATTCAAGATTGACCCGCGATTAAGTTTACAACAGGCAGTTCCTCTCAAGATAAACTGTAGTTTACAAATTACTAATAATATTTGGGGGTCATTCCAGCGGGTGCAGATTCGTGTGCTTCCAACCCGTGTAGCAACGGCGGTACATGCGTCAACGAACACGGTGGGTACAGCTGTCTGTGCCCGGCCGAATACAGCGGTCCACTCTGTGAGCAAAAACAGACCATCGAAGGTTAGTATTTTGAAAAGTGAATATCATTTTGTTTTAACGTTTTTGTTTTGTTACCTGATTCGGACGAATGCTGTCAAGTATCATTCTTAAAATCGCTTGAATACATAATTCGAAAACAAATTTGAATGCTTTTCTAAAGGAACGATTTTTTGTAAAACTGCGGTGCGACAAAAAAATCGTACAGCCGTACGATTTTCGTACAAATTTCCCTGGGTTTTTGTTGTCAAGGAGTGCCGCAGCAGTTTGTCTTTTTGGTATTCCACCTTGATGGGGACAGCTTGAACTCCGGGTAGCGAATGATTTTCAGGTTGCTGGGGCCGCTTGTTAATTTTATGTTTGTTGGTGAGATCCGCCTAGGTTGGACGATGTAGTACCGCGCCCGCATAGGGTTGTACCGCATTTGCACAATATTCCTGCAACTTGTACATACATGTAATAGCAGTCGCACCAGGCTCGCATGAGACTCACACAGGTTGCACGATGGTCTGATGGGTGTCTGCTGAAAGTCGCACGGCCGAGCCATGTGACTGCTTTAGACGGCCGTGCGACCTGTCAGATTACCGTGCGAATGCCATGCGACCCGTATGCGAACCGTGCAAAAGCCGTATGGAAATGTTTAACATTTTGAACAATTATATTTGGTAGTCGCATACGGCATTCGCGTAGAAAATCGGCAAGTGAGAACGGGGTACGAACTTGATCAATCAAGATTTGAAGGTTTGCACGGTAAACAATGCAATAAGTCTCCTGGCGACGGGCAAAGAGCTACTGTCCGAAACGTCGAGTTCCCTCTGGTTCTTGTCAGAACCACACAACTCACAAAAGATAATTACAAAGAAATCGGCAAGGCGGGACTTGTACCTGCTGGACTTGTATCTTGCCCTGTGTTGGCGGTCTCCCAAATTGTCAGTATCTTTGTTCGAGGGCGCTAGTCAGAAGTCATAAACACCAGAATCCCGCAAACAACTTATCTTATTGAACTTGATCAAGAAAACCTATCGTACAAGTATAATGACAACGGAATGCTTGTCCTTTTGATCAGTGAGGATGGGTCTGTGCCCTGATATCATAAGTGACATGGTCGGGTCGTGCGTCCAAGATTGCACTGACGATGCCTCTTGCCCAGCCCCGTTGAAATGCTGCTCTAATGGATGCGGCCACGTCTGCACAGTTCCGCTAATAACAGGTGAGACAATCAATTAACATGTGACACAGTTAAGTATTTACTTGCATTTGTATGAATAAAAATTAAGTGAACGTTTTCCAGTAAAAAAAAACCTAAAGTATTTACTTCTTTGTTTTCTAGCATTTGCTATTAGCATTTGCTTCATTTGGTATGAATGAAAATGAGTAAATGCTTCGGATTTAGAGTATTTAATATAATAATTTGTCAAGGTTGGTTCGGGGCTGCGGGAACCTCGGAAACAAAATAGAAGCAAATGCTATATAGTATGCAAAATATGAGCTTTTATAGATGTGGAAATTTGCATCGAAGAGGGACCATCTACATAGGATCAAAATACAAGCAGGAATGGTGCACGCGGGTTTGGTTTGGTAACACATCAGCCACTTTAAGTAGATACAACTTGTTGGCTTTGTGTCAATCAATTTGTGTTATACTCGTAGATGACATGAATTGGTGTATGTCCGACCCGTGCGGCAACGGCAACACCTGTGTATATAACAGCTATGGGTACGGGTGTCTGTGCGATGATGGTCCATACGTCAACAGTCACTGTGAAGTCGATGTTCCCCAATCTTTAGCACCAACATCGTCAGGTTAGCTAGCGTTTCCTCCACTTTTCTTGTTTATGTTTAAAACAAAACAAAACAAAACAACGTTCGTAACTGGAAAGACGATTTGAGAAAAATAAGTGTGTTTTCATGGAGATTGACTTTCAAGCCTTGAGGTTTAACTCACAATTTAACCATTCCTATTGGTCGAGAGCCTGTGGTTTTAAACGGCTGATAACACAGCAACCGGGTTTAAACACTTCCCCGTGGTACCAAAAAGTCTGTATTTCATTGTTCTAATTCCTACCGGCGCGGCGGCTGCGTTTTGCGTCTCACCGAGTCCACATCGCAAAGCGAGGCCATGCATGAATAATTATAGTAAAGGGGTGTTTCGCATAACATAAATGCTTGTTTAAAACTAGCCAAAACATTTTGATTCCATTATTAAATTGTTTGTGTGTAATGTATACTCTATTGGTACAAAAGCTGGTGTTGACGATCGGGGTGTTGTTTTATCGATTACCAAAATGGTGGAGAACAAATAAACGATACATGCATATCTATTAATTTGTCAGTGGACGTCGCTGGTAACCAACAGCTGCCGACGGCCACCATCGCTGCAGTTTGCAGTGTGATAGTTGTAGTGATACTTCTGGTACTCGGCGTGATTGTCCTGTATTGTAGGTGAGTCGTCATTTCACGACCAGTTTTAGGGGTGCAGACTGCAGACCTAAAAAGCAACTAGACCTCAACTCGTACAGTGATACATTCACTTGTCAAGATAAAGACAAATACTCAGAACTACATGCATTCAAGAAGTTTGGGACATAGGCCTACGTCAAATGTAACTTTATTTCCGCTGATATTGATATGACATCATTTCCCCACATCATCTTGTTTGTTTAAGGCACAGAAATCAAGCTACCGATTCGGACAACGTATCCGTGGGTAGTGGGAAGCAGATCATGATGAAGGGTCCAGAGACGAGTCCAGAGACAAGTCAAGAGCCTTTCTACATAAACGCAGCGTACGGCGCGCAACAGCTTGCTGTGGTTGGAACCAGCCAGATATAAGACTATGGATATATGCGCATGGAGGCAAGAAACGAAATCGGTCCACCATAATAGACCAGTTTCCTAATGAATTCAAATTCATGCACACATGCGCATATAACTGGTTAGGATGCAAGAATCGAAATCAGTTCATTTCAAATGTACAGGGGTCCTAAAATCGTGTCACTTTCTTTCAAGTTCTCCATGATTTGTCCCATTTGTCTAAGGGCAAATCCCCTAATGTCGTCTTAGGTATTTCTTTCTAGTCCACTTTCCTCCACGCCGAGTCGAAGCCGAGAATGCTGTGACTTTTCGGGTTGCCATCCACCTCATTGCGGGCACAATCGCAGGCACTGAATCACATAGTGAAAATCCCAGCTTGCGTGGGCACAAAAACCACTTCAACGCCGCGATTCAAGTGACTGGGAGGGGTGTCTTATTTCGTGTACTAATGTAAATAAACAAAGCTATAATTACCTGTATTGTAATATAAATATTTCGGGGGGTGGGGGGTATAACATCAATGATAAGTCAAGTATACCTGTTGTATTTTCCCATTATGTACATAAAAGAATAATATTTTTTTTGGTATTAATATGTATTTTTATATTAATAATGGAGAGAATAAATGTATACAGAGTGATTTGTTTTTGCTTTGGTTCCTTTTGGGTTGCCCCCCCCCCCCCCCCAAAAAAAAAATATATATATACAAAATAAATAAATAATAATAATAATACAATAAACAGAGTACGTGCTGGAAAATAACAGTAGCGAATGTTAGAAGTGGACGTGACGTGTGAATGATCTCTATCCTAGCCCCCTAAAATATTGGCTCTAGAACCGCGCCTGACTGGTGAGTAGAGTTAGCCGTTGATTTTCTCTTTGTGCTACGAGGATTTTCTCAGGGTCCTCTTTTTTTCCTTCGCAACAACTCTGACCTAAACCTGTACGGGCATTCTCAACCAACATGCATTCTTTAGTTTCTGTCATCTTGGCTTTTTTCCCAGTCGCACTGAGCTCGGTGTAGATCTCGAGGTCCTGATGACTGCGTCCAACCTTGGCAACAATTCGGCAGCTATTGCTAGTATATCGCTATCTGCTGACCGAGTCCCACGTTGACTGGTACATGTAGTACTGTAGAGCGCCAGAGCCGAGCGCTCTTGAAGAGCAAAGGATAGGTCGCGGTCGGTTTCAGAAATTGGGACGATAAGTACCATACTGTTTCAGCAACCCGACGGTACAGGAAGCGAGAACTGTGTGTGGAGGAATCCTCATCAGCGAGGCGAATGGGGGGTCGTTACGTATCGGATTGCATGATTTTCGTTGCAATAATTTTGCACGCAGCTAGCTGCGCGTTCAAATTGATTTGAGGCGAGATAAATAAGGATACTTGATCGTCAAGAATGCGATCAACACTGGAAGAATGACACGTTATGTTAAGGCTCATTTTGGCAGTGTTGATTATGAGTATTCTACACTGTATCGCCGGCGGCGATAATTTTATCTGCAGGTAGGTTGGTACATATTGTATATTTATTAGCCAATCAGAACATAGATGGTGTTGACGTCATCGATGATGTTAGAGTTGTCTGGGATCTGACTAGGGTTAGGGGTTAGGGCATAGAGAAAGGAATTTTCTCTATGCTTAGGGTTAGGGTTAGTGGTTAGGGTTAATTTGTCCCAGACAACTCTAACATCATCGATGACGTCAACATCATCTGTGTTCTGATTGGCTAATGTACCAACCTACCTGCAGAAAAAGATTATCGCTGCCCGGCAACCGCTTCACATTTAGAACCAAGAACATTCTACCTTTTGTAATCACATAAGCAGACAAGGATGCCTTACAGATGGAGATCAACAAACATGAAGCTAACTTTGCTGCGCAGGTTTGAGCAAATAGAAAAACCAACTAGTATAACACTATAGGAAAAGGTATGATGCGATGTTGCATTTAAAGCGGACACGGTCCTAAGCAGAATGTGATTTCAGCAACAGATTTCCAAAATAACATCCAAATGCTCCAAATTCACATCCTCAGTCCAAAACTCACATCCTATGTAAGTTGTGAATTACGGTGAATTAACCTGGAATGTGAATTTAGAGCATTTTGCAGGGATGTAGTCGAGTTCATCACAAGTCCCTGCAAGTCCCTGCAAGTCCATCACAAGTCCTTTGGTTCCAATTCAAATCACAAGCTATTCAAATCAGCTTTGACAAAGGCATTCCTTTGTCATTGTTCATCCAGTTACTTGTGACTGCCTTTATGAAGGGACTTGTGACTGGCTTCACGAAAGGACTTGTGAACGGACTTGCAGGGACTCGACTACAACCCTGTTTTGATGTGATGATAATGCTTGTGCACCATAGCTCAAGCACCAACCATCCTCTCTTCTTAACCATGCACGTATATTTACGATTCTAGGAAGATCCGAGAAACTCTCAATAAAGACAGAGGCACTACACGCTCTTTTCTCACGCCTTTACCGGTTGTGATACGGTTTATGCAATCGCGAGCACGATAAAACGACTCTATTTGACAGGTTTTGTCCAAGGTAATTGATGAACACATGTACATCTTCCTTGACGTCACATACGGGCTAAGGACGTGGTGGTTAAGGCTGGTATTGCAATTTCCAGCACATTTACCACGCATATAGTTTGGGTGCAATTCGATACAACATGTTCTCGCGGAAGGCGGCGACGCGGCGGCTGGGCTGATCAGAGACCAACATGAATAGCATGAGGGTACATGAATAGCATTCTCTCCGTGCCTATCTCCAAACCTATACTTGATGCTGCTGCAGAGGAGCATGTCTTTGGACCCCAGTGGGTGAAAAGTGGGGTGGGGTCCGGGGTCCGCTTAAGGGCTCCGAACATGTTTTTATTCTAAACGCTGTGTGGTGCAATCTGAGACAATTTCTGATCACGTCATTACATTGTTTGCAAATTCTTTGCAAAATGGTGTTCGTTAATCATCATTTTCGAGTTTGGAGTCATTAAATCCGTCCTTGGTTATTCTGAGCATGGAGGAAAGTGGTATTATTAAATATAGGGCTACATATATTTGTTTATATTGGGGGTTCAACAAAAGTGTGTGGGGGGGGGGGGGGGGGGGTGGCAAACAATATGATATCCCCCACTTTAGGGTCCTCCGTTTTTCATCCCTTCGCAACAACTTTGATCTAAAAATGTACGGGCATTATCAACCAACATGCATTCTTTAGTTTCTGTCATCTTGGCTTTGTGTCTTCTTTAAGTAGTCGGTTTGTCATTCTTCAGGTCACACTGAGCTCGCTCGGTGTAGATCTCAAGGCCCTGACGACTGCGTCCAACCTTGGCAATAATTCGGTAGCTCTTGCTAGTATCGCTATCTGCTGTCCGAGTCCCACGTTGACTGGTACTATATCATATGGCGCCATTAGAGCCGAGTGCGAAGCGCGGCATCTCGCTAGCCTATAAGGGGAGATACAGGTTTTGGGAGAAAAACACAAGGCTTCCAAAATACATATTGTACAGGTAAAGCGCAGATTTAAAAAAAAATTGCACGTGACGTGCGTCGTTTACGCATCCCTCATAGCCAGGGGTTAGTGAAGAAACGCGCACGCGCCCATGGAGTCGAAGCTGCATGTACATACACTCCGCGAAGCGGGCTGAACGGAGCTGAGAGCCCCATTACCTGGCCAATGTACGACAGTGCTTCCACTTTCAAGAACATTTTCTAATTTTAAGGAAATATTTTCTTTTTAACGAATTTCGAAGGAAATGAAAAAAAATAAGGAAATCTTAAGGAAATCTTCTAAATCTAAAGAAATTCTAAGGAAATTATTAAATTCTGTGCAAGTTCTACATTATTTTCAAAATTTGTAGCAAAATCTACAATATTCTCAAAAATGTGTTGTTTTATTGAATATCCTGTCAGTTTCAAAATGACTTGATAAAAGACTAGTATAATAAAACTTGCTGCGCGTGCGCAAACAAGTTTGTTGTCCAAAGTTTGTTGTCAAAATAGATTTGCTGCACCTTTGATCTCCATTTATATAAATGGAGATTAATGGCTGGCACCTGGCACCCATGGTCCCACCCATTGATCTCCATGGAGATCAATGGTCCCACCGATTTCTCCAATTGATAAGGCACGCAGTGAGTACCAGTGAACTACCTCTGGGGCCAATTTCATAAAGCTGCTAAGCCTAAAAAATTGCTTAGCATGAAAATTTGTCCTTGGCAAAAACAAGGTTACAGACCAAATTTTCACGTGGTCTTTATTGTTTTCGATTGATATTCAGCTGTTTTTTTGCTTAGCATAAAAAACACGTAGAATTTTGGCTGGTAACCTGTTTTTAATGAGCAAGACTTTTTTGTGCTAAGCAAATTTGTTTGCTTAGCAGCTCTATGAAATTGGCCCCTGCTTACCCGCTCTATAGCAATACCTGGATCAAGGTAGCCGCGTATTCGGCCGGATTTCTAGCCGTGAATTTAGCTGGAAAAGGTGACGCATTTTCCAAAATGTTCACCTAATGTTTTCAAACGAATGTTTCAAAATAAATGGCAAATAACAATACTTTTTCAAACCATATCAAATCATGTTAATATCTAAACCTTCTTCGGTTTTTCCAGATTACCTCTCGAATTGACTTGATATTGTTATGTAATGTTTTGTGGTGATGGGGAGCATGGGAGGTGTGAGTGACTGACTGGACCGGCCTACTGGGTGTTTCTTTATCCCCCGTGAGTCGTGGCGCTATGTCCGGGAGGTGATGAACACCAGTGAGCGGCCATTGGGGCGAACAAAAACAACCGCAAAATTAAAGTAAGGCAAAAATAAAATTACAATATGCTACAAATAAAAAATAACAATGCAGCAAAATAAAATCAAAAGAACATGCGATTTTTTTTTACAATAAGCTGCAATTACAACTCAATCTGCAATAATAATAGCCACGCTCCACACTCAACGCGAATAATAAAAGTCCCGCGCGCGACGAATACAAATCCCGCGATGTTAAAGCATAGACATGGAGGGGGAAAAAATCCCCTCTGTCTATGGTTAAAGTGTCCGAAAATTACTAGAAGTCCCGCGACGAATGTAAACCCCAAAATTACTAGAAGTCCCAAAATTACTAAAAGCAGGGTACCAGTTAGCCTTGGTCAAGGCGTTCATCGTTACCCGTCCGTACGTACAGCTGCGCAGCGGTAATCAAAGCTCAAACAATTAACGACCTCACGCGGCCACTATTATATGCAAATTAACTGAAGATACTTGAACTCCTTGGATCAATGGTTAAGCTGAGGTTTTGGGGGCGGTGCTCATTATGCTAATAGATTAAGCTGACCTTTATAGTCGTTTTCTTATTGGTCGATCGTTGCGTAGAAACTGCATAATTTGAGCTAGCGGTGAAAGGTCATAGCTAGCTCGCAAGTGTTTACAAACACCGCCATCGTTGGCATAATATTTTATCGGAGAAAGTTGAGTCATTTTTACCATGGAGGAATAAGAAGGAACGAAGGCTTGTAGGAATTATATTTCGCCAATTCCGTCGAGACTCACCGAGTATAGTTTTGTTGTATTGTGATCTAGACCACCCTTAAAAGCTAATGGAACTTCCCTCATTAGCATAAGAAAAGGTTTCTTACCAAAGGTAGTGGCGTGATGATGCTGCGTTCTCCTAAGGAATCTGTGTCTTTGTTTTTTGTGTCGCGGTCTGACCACCACGATTTATTTTGCTCGCGTTCTTCACTTCTACCCGGGATTTTAGCGTTACATTATCCATATCACTCAGCATGCCGAAGTCTCGACAAAGTTTTTCGTCAGCCCCATGCACGGTTTCTCGAGCCCCTGATGAGAAACCCTCCTCGCCTCCAGCGGATATTTTAGCCATGGCGGCTAATAAGGAGATAGCCCCGTCTGGGGTAAATTTGATGGACCAAGCCCAAGCTCCTCCGTGGGCTGACGGCTTTATGGGCAGTGGGCTTTCATGCCCCAAGCCCCTCTCTACTGATCTGCCTAGGCAGCCTTCACCGGCTCCAGCTCCGTCTGGTACTGGTGCGCCACGCCCATCGGCTCACCATCAGCCGCAATTTGCACCCAGTATGCAACCGTGTCCTGCTCAGCCAGGGTACTACTGGTATCCTCAACCACCGACAGCTCCCTGGGGTGCTCTCCCGGGTGGTCCAGGGGCATCTACAAATGCATTTAATCAGTGGGGCATTCCTATGCAGTATTTTCCCCAGCAATTTTTTGCACGGCGATTTTTCGGACCAGCCTCCGACTACTTTCGGAAATGTTCGTCAACGACACGCCCCGCCCATCCCTCCGGCCCCAGTACTTGCACAGCACCCTCCATCTGATGACGGCAGCCATCTTGATATTGTCGCCGTTAGTGACGACGAATTCTCCACTTCAACCGTTTAAACGGCTGGAACTGGAAGAGAGCCTTTTCGTCTTCCCCACAAGAAAGAGACAGCTAACCCGATCTCCGAGAAGGTGACCCAGTGGTGGGAAGAACTGAGAACTCACAAGTTGTCCTCTGAGGATTACAAAGAGGAGATTTCACCGTATAACGTGCCTGTGGACCAGGAGAAATTATTTTCGGCCCCGGAACTTCCTCCCGGTTTGAAGAAGGTTTTCAAACAGGTAAATTCGTCAACCATTATTTGTGACGAGAAGTTAAAAGCCTCTCATAATTACATTCTTGATGCTGTCAAACCATTGCTTCGCCTATTTGACGCAGTTACTGATGCCGAATGCCCCAATGAAGTTCCTAAAGATCTTGTTCAGGATCATCTTTCCTCGGCCATTATTTTACTAGGCTCTGGCAGTCAGGGTTTGGCCTTAGCTAGACAACATGCGTTTGACGACATTGTTGACCGCAAGTTTGACGTGCTGAAGAAGAATCCTCCTTCTTTAGGTGAACTCTTCGGATCATCCTTGATGAAGGACATTGAGGAAACAGAGAAAGTCAGCAAGCTGGCCTCCAAAGTCACTGGTGGGAAGTCTCTGCAGTCTAACCCATCCAAGGATAGGCGTTTCTCGCCATACCAATTTGCTTCCCGGTCCTTCAGATCACGTCGACCATCACGGGGATCCTTTAATCGTTACCAAGGTAGGGGTTACCATGGTTCAGGTTACCAACATCCCAAGGATTTCCAGAGATCCAGAAATTTTAGGACGGCCAACAGCACTTTAGAGAAGTCTGGCTTAAAAAACTAGATGCTCAGTCTTGTTTGCCTAACGTACGTGCCAATCCAGCATTTTCTGTACCCCTAGCAGGTCGTTTGAGATTTTTTTCTAATTTTTGGTTAAAATTAACTCACGATCCCTGGATCATTCAGACCTTAAATGGTTACTGTTTAAGCTTCAATTCTACTCCGTTTCAGTCTTTCGTTCCTGTAACCCACGCTCCATCTAAAAAACACGCTTCGATGTTTAACCTAGAGATACAGAAAATGCTTGATAAAGGTGCCGTTACCATTGAACAGCCTGTACAAGGACAGTTTATTTCTACTCTGTTCGGGGATCTTCGTCCAGTAGTTAATTTACGTCCACTAAATAAATTTATTGTGCACCAACACTTCAAGATGGAGAACATTTCTTCAGTGAGAGATATTTTAGCACACGGAGATTGGATGTGTAAAATAGACCTGAAGGATGCTTATTTTTCAGTTCCTATTGATTTTGGTCACAGAAGATTTCTTCGTTTTATCTGGAATGAGGTCATTTATCAATTTACTTGTCTTCCTTTCGGTTTGTCAAGTGCCCCCCGCACTTTTACTAAGATTCTTAAACCAGTAGCTTTCCACCTCAGAGAATGTGGTATTCGCTGTATATTTTACCTGGATGACATTCTGGTCCTTGGATCATCCTTCCATGGATGTATGACAAACACTCAGTTGACGACCAATCTTCTTCGTAATTTGGGTTTCATCATCAACGATGAAAAATCTTGTATCGTCCCTAGTCAAGATATTACATACCTCGGCTTTGTTATCAACTCCTTGGATATGACCCTCTCTTTAAACCAGGAAAAGATCCAGCAAGTCATCAGTCACTGCCAGAAGATTTTGGAAACAGAACAAGTCACTGTTCGACAACTTTCCAGCCTATTATGCAGGCTATCTTCAACAATCCTTGCAGTACTTCAGGCTCGGGTTTTTTACCGCAGTCTTCAGGAAGACAACATCTCCGCTCTCCGCAGAGAGAACAGTTACGAGTCCACAGTTTCTCTTTCGCAGAATTCTCGAGAGGAGCTGAGAACATGGATTCGTTGCCTTCATGCCTGGAACGGTCGGCTATTTCTTCATCTGACACCAGATGTGACCCTTCAAACAGATGCGTCAATGTTGGGATGGGGCGCTTGTCTTCAATCCAAGATAGGATGCCGTTGGACGTCGCAAGAACAACTCCATCATATCAATTACCTCGAGCTGCTTGCAGTTTGGTACGCCATCCAATCTTTCTTCAAAGAACGGCGGGACCTTCATGTTCTCCTTCAGATGGACAACTCCACGGCCATTGCTTATATCAATCACCAAGGGGGAACTCATTCGGTTCCACTGTCGAAACTCGCTGTCGGTATCTGGGTTTGGTGTCTCGAGAGGAACATCACTCTAGTAGCACAACACATACCAGGGTCTCAAAATGTCACGGCAGACATGATGTCACGGGTTTTCGACGATCGCACAGAATGGCAGCTTCTCCCAGAAATATTCAACAAGATTTCCAGTGCCCTGGATTTCATCCCATCAGTAGACCTCTTCTGGAGACCTTAGTTTCATGGCAACCAGACCCCATGGCCTGGAGAGTCGACGCTCTTCTTCTCAGCTGGAAGAACATAAACGGTTATGTTTTCCCTCCGTTTTCGCTTCTTCTGAAGATTCTTCGAAAGATCAGCGAGGAGGAAGCTACAGTGATTCTTGTCGCTCCGGTGTGGAAGTCCCAGGCCTGGTACCCCAGACTGTTGGAGCTTGCAGTAGAAATGCCTCTACTCCTTCCCAGGAGAAGGGATCTCCTTCAGCTTCCCCGCGATCGGTCTCAAGTACATCCACTGATAGGCAGCCTCCAACTGGCCGCATGGAAGTTATCAGGGCGAATCTCTCCTCAGAGGGGTTTTCACACAAGGTGTCAACCACTGTCCTTGCTTCATGGAGACCACAGTCTAATAAGCAATATAATTCATCCTGGAAAAGATGGGCAAGCTGGTGTTTACCAAGGAAATTTGATCCCGTTCAAACTTCTATAGCAAATTGTTTAGATTTTCTTCAGCAGCTGTTTGATGAGGGCCTATGCTACAGGACGATAAATGTTTATCGTTCTGCAATTTCATCGGCTCACTCTTTTATTGATGGTTTTCCTATTGGTCAGCATCATTTAGTGAGAAGATTCCTTAAAGGTATTTTCGGGCTTCGCCCACCGAGACCAAAGTACAACTTGACATGGGATGTCGGAAAGGTCCTCAACTTTGTTAAGTCTCTTCCTGACAATCGTCGTTTGTCATTATAAGGCAGTTAACTCTCAAGTTAGCTATGCTTCTTGCACTTGTAACCGCCAGTCGCCGATCTTCCCTAACGGCTATTGACATCGATCACATGACTCGATCCACTGATGGGAAATACAGTTTCCTGCTTGTTAAGCCCTCAAAATGTGCTTCAGTCAGTAAACCCTTCCATCGGATTGAGATTTCTAGGTTCCAGCCTCACAGAAATCTCTGCCCAGTCCGTTCTTTAGAAGAGTATCTTCAGAGAACCCAATGTCACAGAGGTACTGGTCCTTCCAGAATGACCCAGTTTTTCCTTTCACATTCAAAGCCCTTCCATCCAGTGGTTCCCTCTACAATTTCTAGGCGGTTGAAGGACTTTATGTTGCAATCAGGGATTGATACCTCACATTTTAAAGCGCATTCCACAACGAGTGCAAGTACTCCAGCCGCAGCTCGAGCTGGGGTTTCATCGAATGAAATTATGAAAACAGCAGACTGGACATCAGCCTCTACCTTTGCAAGATTTTACCACAGACAACTTCCTTCGTCAAACTTTGGAGGTGCTGTGTTGTCATCGGCAACTCAACAGCTTTAAAGTCTACTCGGTGAGTCTCGACGGAATTGGCGAAATATAATTCCCCAATTACATAAAGGTACTTACCTGCAATATAATTGGAATTATATAAGACAATGGAGGAGAGACTCAACCTCCCTCCCTAATTTTCTCTTCCGTTTCTTTCTGCAGATAACCCGCCCGAGTTATTCTAGTTGGTTGCCAATGATGTTTTACTTTACCGCTAGCTTCAAAAAGACACAGGGCGTTTACAAAACGGAGGCTAGAGGCTAGGCTTGGGCTAGATTTTTGCGGCGCCATTTTGAAGCCTCATACCAAACGACGGGCTAGGCTACGCGAAGTAAGCCCGGGGCTAGATTTCAGGCTGTATTCCGAAGCCTCACCAAGCCTCGCGAAAGCTGGCTAACGCCGGGCTTGATGACGTCACGGTGTAAAAACTTTTAGCGAATCGCCATCTTGAAAAACACTGTGTGCGGCATTTATTTTCTTTTTTGTGCCGACATTGAGGGATTCTGACGGCGATTGAACAACCCTTTAGCCACAGGAGCTGAGCCAGGCAAAGCGAAATTCCAGTGTACAATGTAAGTGACTTGCCATGTTAATGTTGCTAATATTTTGGGCCACAACTCGGCTGTTTTTTGTCGGTGTGTTTGAACCCACTGTCGTACGCTATTGCAATTTACATGTACATGTAGTAAAGCAGAGCTGGGAACATTATTGCGGATAGGGAAGTCCACTGCGCGAGTGTACGGTGTATTTTAACCATGGTTTAACGTAGGAATAAGACTACAATTTAGTACAAACAAAAAAGGCAATTTTATGAGGAATTTGACAATGATACAAGTAGGACAAATTATAATTTGGAATCATGCAAGTATTTACCAGCATTCAGCAGGCAAGCATTCAGCATTCGTGGAAAGAGGGTTAGAATTGTTATAAACTAGGGTTTTGGGAATAAAACGACAACCGGCATGACACAAAAACACAAGATGGCAATATACATGTACATGACTATGCAAAAAGGGTAAGACACTGAGTCAAGTTTTCTTCAAAACCTGACTTATCAAAAATACAAAAAATCATTGGTTCAAATATGAAGAACAATGACTGCTTGAATCTGGAAAAATCACTTTTGATTTGGTAAGCGCAAAAGCAATTTTAGAATGGAACTACACATGTAGTAAAAAATGGGGGTGAAACCACACGATTGCCATCCACACATTAGACTATAGGCCATGTCTTCAAATAAACTGTGTAATTTTTTGATTTGTTTGTTCCCTCTTTAAGAAACGCGGAAATTGGACTACAGCCAGCACTTCATAATGTTGGTGACAGACGGGGCTATGCACTATGACCACAGGTATGATCTGTAACAATTTAGTTAATGTAATTTTGCATCAGAATAAAGCAAATTAAGTAACAGGCTCTGCCCTTCAGCGATATGCTTACTGTATGTCAGCTCTGTACACTGTTATTTCTGTGAGAAGAAACAAATTCACAATTTTAAACCCACCTGTACAATCTGGCAGATACCTCAGCAGGGTAATAATTCCAGTCATTGTGGCATCTTTTAATTAACATATTTACAATTTTCATCACCCCCCCCAAAAAAAATCTTTTTTTAAAACATGTATATCTACTGATTTATCAGCATCATTCGACTAGTGACGAAAAAAATCCCCTTGTATGAGAGCATTGTGAATGGAAAACCTTTGAAAAGAGCAATGATGATTATGTTTTGTTGCAGATAGATTGAAAACTAGACTGCTAACAAACAGCCATTATATTCAATTTGTTTATATTAATTTGTGATTATTTAAACATTTCACTTGTATATTGTTTTCAGAAATCAAGAGTCGTAAACTAGGCACCACTGAAGTCCTCCTGGCTGGCAGCTGTATGAGGCTACATAATGGAGAGACATGCTACAATGGTACTACTGTTTGCTCAAGGGAGAAATGACACAAGCAATGGTTATGCCATCAGTCTCCAGCAAGGCTGAAACTCTCAATTCTTTGGAAATCTCAACTCAAAGAAAGATAATTATTTTCTGAGGGTTTAAAAAAGCACCACAATATTACTTGCATGGTTGTCTCATTGCTTTAACTTTCATAGCCTATTTTAATAAATTGAGCTCAAAAATGCAAGTTACTAACAGGAATATTTTAAATCAAATAAGTTAAGAGGGCCTAATATTTCGATCTTAACAAGATCTTGTTAAGATCGAAATATTAGGCCCTCTTAAGTTATTTGATTTAAAATATTTCAGGTCATTCCAGCCAGTAAGCAGTTTGCAGCAGTTTTAATCTTATTCAGGAATATTTTAATACACAAATATACTACCACAAGGAATATTTTAAGGCGGACAACATCAATGTTTACAGTTTAGCGAATATAAGAGCTGACACTGCAGCACAATTTCAAAGACTGTACTGGAGATTGGAGGGGGTGGGGGGCCCACAGGGTCACCCCAAGATTTTTGTTAACTTGAATTCTACACTCTCAACAATTATACATTGCAATGTATATAAAGGGTAATTCCTTTTCTCCACCTCTGACAAGCGATTAGCATCACCCCTTATTGTCTTGTCATTGCCAATACTACTTGAATGGTAAAATGTATATTTAAACAATTTACAACATGCTCCTATCTTTTATTTCTATTGGTTTGCACAATTGGCATACGTTTGTATATATGTTTTTATCTATTCTTTGTAGAACTCCGCTCGAAAGTAAACAAATTTAGATCTACTGGTTTGGACTGGTGTTCATCACATTGCTAAATTTCCTGTCCCGTGTCATTTAAAAGATGAAAATATTGTTCATTGTGAAATGTGAATGCACTACATGTACTATAAATAATGAATATCTTGCATCACACTTTGGACCCATGAATGAACCATGATGACTTTGAAGATTCTAAAAAAAGAACAATGTACGTATGTTCTTATTTGTAACTGTACATGTACATGTATGCACTTTATTGGAACGCCTTTTCTAAACTTCAGAATAAACAAAACCAATTGGGAAGATATATATATGATAAGTTATCTCATAATGAAGTATTCCTTAAAAAAAACCAATTAATTCATTACCATGTCATGCTCAAACAACCTTTGTCTCCCACATTAATATGTAATTGAAATTGTATTTATTGAATAAAACACCATTAATTTAAAAGTAAAAAAACAAAATGTTAAAATTGGCATTGAAAATGTTATTGGTACTGACTGCTGTAATTATTAAATGTTTAATTAATTAATGCACAAAAGCCTGCACCAGTAAAATGCAGTACTGTTAACTGAGAATTCTTATTACAGGGGTTTGCTTATTAATTGGTGCTTCAGAGTTGCCCCTTAAAGTACTTCGTACTAAATACTGATACTCAACCAGCCCCACCTTCAAGACACTAAAAATATGAATAGGCCTTCAAAACACTAACAAAATACATTGGACAAAATTTAGAAGCACTCATCAACTCAGCATCTACTTTAACCCCCTCCCCTTCCCTCTACCGTTTTCCCCCAAAATACCTACTACATTCATTGTATATTTTGAAAACCTCCGAAGAATAAGAAACAATATTATCAGCAACCTTGTG